>JAMXBB010000012.1:75373575-75580419 GCA_024138015.1 Lumnitzera littorea | reverse complement strand
GCATAGAAGTTAGACTCTGAGAACAGACTATATGGTTCATTGGAATTCTTGTATACTATATTTAAATTTTGTAACTTTAGTGAGTTTGAGTTTTAGAACTTTACTACCTAATCTTATTATTTGGTAGGGGATACCGATTCTCTACGGTTCTGTTGGACTGTAGCTTATCGGATATCCATAGTCACATATATGTGATCGTAAGATAAGTAAGTTAAATAAATAAAAACTTTAGTGATTAATTATTTAGAATCTTGCAACCTCTGACTTGCAAGATGATTTTCTAATCATGGGTGCACACATGGTACGAAAATTTTAGGTAATCCTACTAAGCTCTCTGTAGGGTCTTGACAACCAGCCTTTAGGGCGTTATCCTATCTTTCATTTGAGGGATCCCATTAGCCTTTAGGGCATCGTCTCATCTTTCTTTCTAGGCTACTAGCTAGTTTTCTACCCCTCTGTTACCAACTCTATAGAGGGTCTTTAGTAAGTTCGTAGGGTGTTTCCTTCACTAACTTTTTCTTAGTGAGCCTATAGGGTGCTTCTCTTCAGCAAATTCTCTTCGTGAGCCAGTAAAGCGCTTCTATTTTAGTGAGCCCATACGGCGCTTTTGTTCCTTTAGCAAACCCATAGAGTTCTTTCTTCACCATTGTTTCTCAAGCGCGCTCGTAGGGTGCTTTTCTCCATCAAATCCCGTAACGAGCCCATAGGGCACTTCTCTTTACCAGGTTTTAATTAAGGGTTTTAGTTAGCTATAGGAGTGCTTTACCCATTTTACCTAGGTTAGTTAGCTCAAAGGAGCGCTATTAGGTTTCCTAGATTGATCCAATTTTAGGATTGCTAGTCCTCGAGAGATGCCTCCGCCTAGGTTGGTTAACTTAAAGGAGCGCTACCAAATTTTCCAAATCGATCTAATTTTAGGGTCGCTAGTCTTCGAGAGATGCTCTCGCTTAGGTTAGTTAGCTTAAAGGAGTGTTACCAAGTTTTCTATATCGATCCAATTTTAGGGTTGCTAGTCCCCAAAAGATGCTCCCGCTTAGGTTAATCAGCTCAAAGGAGCACTATCAGGTTTTCCTGATTAATTTAATTTTAGGGTTGCTAGTTTACGAAAGACGCTCTCGCTTAAATTAGTTAGCTCGGTGGGGTAGTACTAGGTTTCAGTTTAAGGTCTTAGCCAGCTTTAGCAGCGCTTTACTTACCTTGGTTAGTCAGCTCATTAGGGTATGCCAAAGTTTTCCCATTTAGTTTAGGATCTTAATGATATGAGGCAAATGCACCTATCGGTTTATAATATAGTGGATTAAGTTTAAGTATCAATCCCTTAAGGACTTTGACTATTAGTACTCACTAGGTCTCTATTATCTAACTGGTAATTTAAATTTCAAGAAATCTAAAGAAGTAAATCTAAATTACTGGTAAAACTAAATTAAAGAGTAACTAAGATGAAATTCAAGAATTAACAAGAAAGTAGTTTAATTAATTCAAGATTCAGCATTGTACCTAGATCTTACTTCCCTTAGATCTAACATGTGATTTTTTTGAAGATAATCTAATTTATTCTTTAATTTTTCTTGATAGGGAGAATTTTCTACTAAAGTTAATTACTTTCTCAAGTCAATTAACCCTAACCTTAGAATCACTTATTGGAATCTCTTCTCAATAGTATGATCTAAGATTGCATTATTGAACAATGAATTCTCTACACTTTAATTTGAAATCCAGAAGAATCTTGCAAATTATCTCTAATTTTGCAATAATTCTCATCAACTATGTTTAGATCTAATCTTATAAGAAATCTCTCGATTCTTTTATAAGATATCAAACTCTAGATTACTATTTATGGAAAAAATAATTTAAATCATGAAGCAACATAATTAAATCAAGAAATTTATAAAGAACTAAATCAATCAATACTAATCATGACACATCAATATATTTAGGTTTCACAAAACCTAGGTACTAAGATTCTACTCACTACACATCCTAAAATAGAAATCTAAAATCAAAGTGTAGAAAGTAATGGAAAGAATCATCATGAAATCTAAAAAAAATTGAATCTTTAAGTTTTGCTTCTCCTCACTTTCTTGGTAGTTCTTGGCTTCAAAAACTCTCTTAAAGTTATGCCAAAAAAGTTCTCTTCAATAAACCTTAACAAGGCTTTATATATGAAGAATTAAAAAAATTAGGTCAACTGGAAAAGACACGACTGGGGACACAACCATGTCTTTCTGTCGTGTAACATTCTAAGCTTCATGTTTATCTCTTTTTCTTTTTTTATTAAACCTGGAAACAATACGACCAACGACATGATGGTGTCTTTTGGTCATGTCATAGGCTGTGACAGATAAAAATCAACTCCAAATTCACTCGGAAGTGATACAATCATATCATTCGGAAGTGATACAATCATATCATTCGGTTGTGTTGATCTTCAAACATTTATAACTTGCTCATTTTAGCTTCGATTTGAGTGAAATTAGTTTTTATCTTTTTGTTTTCTCGCGTAGATTGTTTCAAAACCTACAAAACAAAATTTTACTCAATTAAATATTATTATCTAAAAATAAACTCAAATATCAAGGAAAATCATAAAAAATCACTAAATAAAATATGTGCAATTAGGAATTTGTCACTTAGCTAACTCTAAGAGTACTTTGCCTACCTTGGTTAGTCAGCTTATTGGGGTACGACCAAGTTTTTTTTTTTCTCATCTCTTTTAGGGTCTTAACCAACTTTAGGAGCGCTTTGCCCACCTTGGTTTGTCAACTCATTGGGGTATGACCAAGTTTTCTCATTTAGTTTAAGGTCTTAACCAGCTCTAAAAGTGTTTTGCCTATTTTGGTTAGTTAGCTCATTGGGGCATGACTAAGTTTTTTCATTTAGTTTAGGGCCTTAGCTAGCTCATGGAGCGCTTTGCCCGCTTTGGTTAGCTAACTTATTAGGGCACGACTAAGTTTTGCTTATCTCTTTTAGGGTCTTAGCTAGCTCTAGGAATGCTTTACCTACCTTGGTTAGTCAGCTCATTAGGGCACGATAAAGTTTTCTCATTCAGTTTAGGGTCTTAGGCAGCTCTAGGAGTACTTTACCTACCTTGGTTAGTCAACTCATTAGGGCACAACTAAGTTTTCTTGTTTAGTTTAGGGTTTTAGCCAGCTCAAGGAGCGCTTCACCTGTTTTACCCTGGCTCGTTAGCTCATAAGAGCATGACCAAACTTCTTTCAGTCTTTCGGATAGCTCTTAAAGCGCCATCCCTCTCTTCACCAAATCCCTAGTGGACCAAACCTAAGATAGCTAACTAGTTGTAGTGTTTCTTAGGAGAAAATCTACTCTTAGGGCAAAAATAGTGTCTCTATTGTCTTTGTGGTAAAGTTTTCCTCAAACTTTACCATAAAGAGGGATAGTTATAGATATCTCATTTTTGCTCCCCTTTTTATTTATTTATTTTTAGAATAGGTTAAAGGGTTCTAAATTAGGAAAAATACTAAAAAATAGAAAATTAACGAAAATCCCAACAATAAGAGATTTAGGAAAAATACAAAAAAATAGAAAAATAAAAAAACCAAAAAATATGAAATTCAAGAAAATGCAAAAAATTGGAAAATAGGAAAAAGCACAAAAAACAAGAAATTTAGAAAAAATATAAAAAATGGTAAAATATACAAATGTATACAAAATTTTTTTTTGAAAAGTTATAGAAAATAGAAAAAATTAAAAAATAGGGGATTTTGAAAATAATCTTTTTTTTTTTAAGGTAGTTTAAATATAATAGATTTTCAATTTAAATAAATTTAAAATAAAGAACCGTTGGACTTGAGCTTAGATTTAAATCTAATTTAGGTTGACTTAGTCCATATGTGTAATTTAATTGCACATATGGACAAGGTATATGCCAATAACCTAATAGATAAATACATGAATAAGGCATTGGGTTTAGTTGGAGATTATGGGTTTGAGACTCATTAGAGACATGAGGGTGGTTTTTATCTTTTTTTTTTTTTCAAACTCCATGTACGGCTACATGTCAAGCCATCACTGGGCCATGTGTCTGAAATTGACATGTGGCATTTTGTGATTGGTCGTGACAACAAGAAATCTTTCCCTCCGTTTTCTTCTCCACTTTCCCCTTCTTCCCTTCACTTTCTTCTTTCTTTCTTTTTTTTTTAAAAAAACAATTGAATAATAAAAAAGGGGGGGATTTCAAATTTAAAAAAAAAACACATGCATAGGGCACTTATTAGATAGACCTTACCCTCTCTCCTAGCGGTCACTCTCTCTTTACCTCTCTCTTTCTCCATTGTTAGGCTCTCTCTCTTACACTCTTGGCAGTCACCACACCCTCTCTACCTCTCTCTCTCTCTCTACTATCTTTCGGCTCACTCCCCAACCTTTTTCCCTCTTGACCGGTTACCCCGACCGCATAAACCAAACTCCCTAAACCCCGAATCACCCTTACGATCATTGAACCTACACCAACCTAATCCTCTCTATCGACCACCATAACCTGCGACCTACTTGCTCCACACATATGCACACCAAACCCCCGATAACTACGACCATTACCCAATCATCTCCTTCTCGCATACACCATCCACTAACGTACAACCACCTTTAGCTAAGTACACACATACGCCCAAAACATAATTTCACGAACCCACATGCGCTTCCACACACGCAGCTACCTGATTGCTACTATTACCAAAAGCCCACATAGACACTCTCAATCCATTCTCTCTCTCTCTCTCTCTTATTTGATTCGTACTCTCTCTCTCTCTCGCTTATAGGACCGAACCACAGTCGACTTCGATCAACTCTCCCCTGCTCATACACAACCCAAACATAGCTGTTACTATCTAACCGAATGACCTAAATCCATCACCTTCGCACATGGCCACTCTTCGTGCGACCTACCACTATGACCACCACCACTAACCACCAAATGTGGTGGCATCGAAACCCCTCCACTCCCAATTCATAATAGAATAGTCATGAAAGTGGCTTCTCCCCTTCAATTCGATGCCTAGAACATCTCTTTTGGAGTTTCTTCTCTCTCACCTGTGTGACCCAACCTATGACTAGCATCTGACCTGATCCAACCCATCCTTTGTTGACTTGGTCTGAAGCTCTCTTATCCATTGTATTGTTATTTTGTTATTGTTTCAATTTTGTTTGTTTATTTATTTTTTATTATGCATTTATTTATTTCGATATGCAATTGTAATTAAAAAAAAGAAATGAAAAGAAAAAAAAAGAAAAAGAAGAAAAAAAAGGAAAAGCAAAAGAAAAGAAAAAAAAAGAAAGAATTATTTAATTTAGTTTTATTTTTATTTCTTTGCATTTTGACCAAAGAACAAAAAATAAAAATAAAAATTAAATAAATAAATAATAAAAAATAAAATAATGATAAAAAAAATAAAGTTACCATATCACTTAAAATTTTTTTTTCCAAAAAAAAAAATAAAAATAAATTGATGCTTTCTAACTAGGGCACATTAGAGTTTCCAAAAATAAAAACTTCGATTTAGGACCCTTTAGGAATTTTTTTTTAATAAATCAAAATGGATAAAAACGTAAACTTGGCCATTTTTTCGAAAATTAAAATCAATTAACTTGCTATGTTTTTGGTAAACGAATTACGGAAGTTTGATCTTGAATAGCAGGTACTAGGCACTTGTACGTAAGTACAAGGTGATTTAAAATATGGAAATTTTTGTTTTTTCCCATTTTTGTACATAGTTGTATAAATTAATTGATTTAGTCACGTGTACTATGATTAGTTGTTTAGAAATTAAAAAGGGTATATTTGAAAAGTTAAAAAGTGGTATCCGTTTATGGTTTAATAAATTAGCCTCTAAATCTAGATCTCTGATTTTCAAAAAATCGTTTTATAAAATGATTTAATCAATAGACTAGTAGCTAAGTTATAGTTAATTCATCCAATTGGTTATAACTTAACTTTTTTTTCCGACTCTAATTGAGTGGCGACTCCAAAGTACTTTCAAAATGTAAAAAGAACCAGTTTTCTTTAAACCCTAGTCGAGGGTCAGTACTAAACAGGTAAGGGTTTAGTATTGATTGGTTTAGAGAAAACCTAATTTAAAAAGAATTGGGAGGTTGAAAAACCAACCTTGACACCCATGAAGTGTCGAGTCAAGCTTGCTTTTCTCGAGTGTGCAGCGAAACGAGCTCTTCCAAGCAAACCCTTAAAGATTGTTGAATGTGACACCAAGACTAAGTTGATACTTATCGAGCACTCATGCCCCTATGTTTACACTTGTGACAAACTCAACCAAGCTTCTTTCTTGTACCCATGGGTGAACGTGAGATAGTTTACTAGCTAAGTTATCCATGGCCGAGTTGACTCTTGATAAAAATCATCGAGCTTTATCCCATATTGAGCTCCAACAGGTCAAGTTGTTGAACTCCATATTAATGAGATCTTGAGAACATATCGTGTTATGCTTTTGACATTCATGACGTTCTTTTAAAGTATCGAACCGAGCTATCTAAAAGCTCCTCCATCAAGTCCATCTACGTGCTCCACTCATGAGGTTGAAGTTTCTATAATTTGGTTGATTGTTGTAATAATAATTCCACGTGAAGGCCAGTCATTTAAGTTTTGGTGACATTAATGCCAAGTTCTATTCTTCACCGAGCATAGCTATTTGACATGCCAAACATGGCATGCATTTCACACATCTAAACAATATAGTTGCACATGGCAGTCGAGATGAATTTACTGTTACATGTGGAATTGCCACAACACCACTGGAGACGAGCTTTAGCCATCCTCCAAATATGTATAAAGCAATTTTGCCAAGTCATTCACACTAAAGTAGAGAAAATATAGGACCAACATTATTGCACAATCTTTGAAGAATCGAACTACATTTATCGTGAGTTAAAAGGTACTCGATTTCCTCTAGACTAAGCTGCCATTAACAAATAATTTGGACTCTACCATATTCACCTATTTACTCCATAGATAGCGATAAGCTCCGATTCACATACTATAGCTTTGTCCATTTCTGAGAGAACTGAAATTGGTTTCCTCCTTTTACTTTAACTCGATTGCTTCAAGCTCCGAGCATATACGGAGTACTAAATGGAGCTATGAGTTTCCTAGCTACCTGCACTAAACTATTTATGTCAAGCCTTTAAGACAACGACATGTTTTTATATGAGTTTACATAATTAAGAAAGAATAGGCTCATATGAGAATGAACTATATTATTCAGCTTCTAATAGGCTTATCTTTACCCATATTAAAGACGAATATGAGGGCTCAAAGGCAAATATGGGCCAAAGAAACGCCCTTTGCTTAAAGCACATGCAACTATAGTTAACTAATGGACAATTCCTCAATAGCTCTAAGTCCTACACACTACGGACAAGGAGGTAGTATAAACTCAATTGCTCTATCTAATAAATAGAAAATAGGCTACTCAAAAACCCTAAGCCATTAAGCGGTCATGGATAAAATACTCTTAAGTCTGAGAAGTTGTGTGGACAATGAGTGAACAAGCCTATGGTCCAATATATTAACAGCTTAGAGGTCAACAAGCCTATCTTACGACTCTACTTAGCATAGGTCATGGCCAGCTTAGATGGCCTGCATGCCTTCCTTGCCTCTTTAGGTACATCGGCCCCTTTCAGCCCTCGTCTCTTAAGGTGCTTTAGCCTAACTAGGCCTTTACTTCTTTAGGCAAACCTGCCTCTTCCAGCTTTAGCCTCTTTAAGCTCTCACCTCTTCAAGTGTACTGGCCTCTTCAAGCCTTTGCCTTTTTTGGCACATTGGCCTCTTTAGGCCCCTGTTTTTTTAAAAACATCGGCCTCTTTAGGCCTTTGCCTATTTAGGCATGGCAGCCTCTTCAAGCCTTTGGTTCTCTAAGTATACCAATATTTATTAGTGCTTTGGCCACTCCTACTTTTTACCTCTTCAGGCCTTTACTCCTTTAAGCATTCTAGCATTTTCAAGTCCTAGATTGTAAGCTTTTCTAAAGACCTCACAAAATCAACCTCCTTAAATACTCTCTTTACTGACTTTGTCATTAAAGAGAGTGGGGGGCAAATGTTGATAGGCATTTTTTGATAATTATAATGTGGGCTCATATTAACCGGCTCGATACTTAAGCTTGATCCAATAATCTAATCCAGTTACAATTTCCATTGACTCGTTATAAATATTAGGTAAGACCCCCAAGTAAGGGGATCATCTTCCATTCTCTCATTCCCATAATCATTGGACAATTCTATTTTACATGATAAGAGGGCTGACTTTGGCATCAGAGTAGCTCTGCCAAAGCACCCTTTGGTACCTTACCCCCTTTGTAGCTATTTTCTCTTGTTGCAAGTGTTCGTGCACTCTCAACGAAAATCAACAATCAACAATATACATGTAAAGTTAGAGTGAGATATTTTAGAGGAGTAAAATTTTGAATTTAAGTATTTATTAAGCCAGAGATAAGCTCCTGATTTTTAGGAGTTTACATTAGTAGAAGGAATTCAAATCTTCAAAAGTAAACAAGAGTCAAAGTAAAGAAATGAGAAAGAATTCATGCTAAACCTAGTTCCTTTTACAACAGCAGTCAAACATTTAAATTAGAATCAATCAACAAGAGTGATTTAGCTTTCACAAATCAAGGGAACACACTCTCCAATAGCTAGTTCAAGATAATTCAAGATCCTTCAAGACTTATCAAATATTTCTCTAAGATATTAGCATAGAGACATTGCATTTGAAGGATATATGTGTGTGTATGTGTATACATACATACATACATATATATATATATATTCTAGGTAGCTCAAATTTTTGAGATATATTGATCCACAATTTTTAAACTATAAACTTTATTCTCGAAAGAATTCAAAGATACAATCGTAAGCTAAATTGGAGACAACATTGTTTGTTCTATTTTCATGTTTTATTTTCCTCTTGTGCTTATATTTCAAGGATCATTATGTTTAGTACTCATTTCTTTATAAATCATATTTTTGAGTGATAAGTTTTGTGTTAGAGAAGAGATACATTATCATGCCCCTAAGAGTTAAAGTCATAACAGTCCCGCTGTGTTAACCATCTTATGATAGAAGTAGACTTTACAACTCATAGACCTAGTACACATCAGGTAAACTCAACTCAATCACTTTGAAGTGTTCAATTCAATATCCGTTTGTTATAAACCTGCTATGTAAGCTTAGAAGATATTTGTAAAAACTTGATTTTTTAACTAAGGTTTTTCAAAAGGTTTGAGTTTGGGAAGTGAAACATAGCAAAATATTCAAAAATTACAAGTATGTACAAAGTTACATTTGTAAAGCAAACAGTAACAAATCTAAGATAAGGGTTACAAAAGTCCATAGGTTTACAAAAAAGAAAAAACAGCAATATATTTGTAGTGGAAAACTGGAGGGCCATATAAGGAAACCCTTGTAGTTTCCCTATAAGTTAGTAAAATTGATATTCAGGATATAGGTTAGCCAATTCTTCATCATCCTCACTTCCCAATCCTGTGTACAATTTCTTGGATTTAGATGGTGTACTTGAAGTCTATTCTACTTGTAAGATTGCTATAAGGGAACGAGTGATAACTTGCTTAGTAAGTGGAATGGAGACAGAAGTATACATTGAATGCAAATATAATCATGGTTTTCAACCAAGTTAATTAGATGCCATGCATGTATAAGCAAATCCTATTACACGATGTTATTTGGTTTATCGTGACGTTAGAGAAATTGCCTTTACTCTAACCCAAGATGAGAAGTTTAATACCATGCACTTGCAAATCGAAAGCAAACCAAAGCTTGTGCAATGGAGAATACCCTCCTTCCGAAACTCCATTCAAACTATGGCCTCCAATCTTACCAAGACCTCCTCTCTTGTCACTTAGTCTTACTAAGAGTGGGGAAAAGGATCATTTCAGCTATTATAATTAAAGGGGTACATGTTTGGCCTGAGAATCCTAGCAGTTACCCCTAGTGGGTTGAGATGCATGTCACATGAGAACTTAAGTCGAGTTTAAGTTAATTTAATTTTAGGGTGATTAACCAATTTAGACAGTGCAAACAATATAGAGTATACAGAACATTCATAGCACGGAGCTCGGCTCCCACAGTAGCAACAAAGTAATATTTAGATACATGCATAACACATGCACAAACAACTACATTACAATCATAAGCCAAAAGCATACCAAGGCCTTCGAGTAATTCGAAGTACTCTAAAATGCTACAAAGTATTAACCTTACTTACCTTAGATATGGATGCTCGTTCTCTTTGTGTGTTGCTGTCGTCTTCTTCTGTTATCCCTAAAATTTAATGTAATCTCTTTTAGTTTTCGTCCAGTATACAAAATATGTGTTTATTCAGACATTTAAGTATGTTCTTCAATTGTGTTAAGTGAGTTTTCCAAAGTTTTATTAGGTATTAGTTATGTAGTGTAAGTTTTGACTTGCTATAGGTTATTGCCTAGTAGTTTCTAACCTAGGTTTGGACTTTAGTAAATTTTTAAAGACTATAAGCTGGTGACTTTTTGACCAAACCTATGGCTCTAAGTGACCTAATACCCATTTCCAACCGTCATTTGACCAAACTTTCGATTGCTTCTGCATTTTACCCCTTCCATCAAACTACTTTCTGATGGAGTTTTTGACTTAGGTTATGACCTAACATTTTGATTTAGATTATTGTCCAAGAGACTTTTGACTTATGTTTTGACTTTGATGAAGGTATATAATTCATATACAAATCATTAGTTGACTTATTAGTGATCTAATATATTTAATACCAGATCACATTTTAACCTAGTTTCTAATGGAGTTTCTAACCCACTATCCTAAATTAGATTCTTATTTATGAAGTTTTTGACTTACAGTTTGTCTTTAGAAATAGTGTAGAGTCTAAATATAAGCTACTTTCTGATCCAGATCTAATTTTTAGTGTATTCAATGTATTCAACACCAGGTTACATTCTGACTTAGTTTTTGATATAGTTTTTAACCCTGTTGCTATGACTACATCTTACTATTTAATATGTACTCTAACTTTCCCTGCATTTCTAGAACTCTAAACCTTGCACAAATGGTAAGTACCAACTAGTGCTTCAATTATTTATACCTTTACTCACCATATCATCAATTAATTTACATATGCATTCAAACTTTGGAGAATTAATCCTTAGACCACTAAATACCCACTTACTCTTAAAAATTGTCATTTTGAAACTACTAAATAACTTTTTTTTTAGTTGCTGGATGTAGATAATTATAGGTTATACTACGGTTTTGTAAAGAATCACTTAGGCTCCTTTATAAAACCACTTGTCTAGCATACTGTTTTTGTAAAATTGGGATTTCCCCTAAAATCCAGTGATTCAATTTTAACAAACCAACCACATAACATCAAAATTCAACATCATAGGTGATACAGACTCGTGGATGAACATATGAACCCGATATCACCTGTAACCAAAGAGATGGGTCTAAGCTACAAGATGGCTTGAAAAATAAATGATAATCGAAGGTTAAGCAGGGGGCTCCCATGCACCGATGATGGATATAATGCACCAATGCCTCACACGAGCTTAGGTCTCACTTGATATGATGTAAAAGTATGGCCGGAGGTCACTTGCCACTAGTTTACGCTCGAATGGGCTAGATAAGAGTAGCTCAAGAGTAAGAGGGACACTTAGCTCGAGAGTGAAAAAGTTCAATGTATTCATCTGTATTTTGATATCATTTTTATAGTATGATGGTATTTATATCATTTCGTTAGGGATTATTCTAAGTTACAAAAAATTACAAAAGAATGGTCCTTATTTGATAAAAACAAAAGGGAATAATTTACAAGGAAAATATGAAAATGTACAAAAGAAGGAACGCATACGTCCTTTGTTAGAAAGGACAGTACGCATGCGTTTTTACTGTAATTCTAATAGTATTGTGGTCTGAGCAGGGGTGGGCCTCTGTTCAAGCCTGTTTAGCGTCAGAAGGGGCTGCGCTGTGGTGGGTTTAGGGTCGGCTCACATTGGGTTGTCTTCGGAGCTTAGCTCTTGACATTTCTGCTTGGCCTTGGCATAGTGGGGATTGTTGCATTCAAATTTGGTGCTAGGACTATGGTTTAGTGGAGGGTTCGGCTCGACATGCTGGTTGATCACCTTGACAACATCTTGGATAACATGGAGAGCAAAGTAGCTTGGCAATTGAACTGGGGCAAGCATTGCTCTTCGGTGCTTAGCTTACCTTGGATAGCTTGGCGGACCACTTGAGAGAGTCTTCGGGCTTGGGAGTTTATAATCAGTCCTTGATCCCTATCATCCTTATCGGGTTGTTTGAGATTTAGGATCAAATCTAGTTCAGGTCCAGTTTGCTCGTCTTCGGGAGTGTAAGGTTGGAGGTTGGCAATGTTGAAAGAGTTTGAGATTCTGTATCCTTTAGGTAATTTGATCCTATAGGAGTTAGGATTGATCTTTTCAAGCACTTTGAAAGGTTTATCGACTTTGGGAGACAACTTGCTCTTCCTCAAGTTTAGGAATCGTTCCTTACTAAGGTGTATCCAAATTAAATCGCCTGGTCAAAATTCTCTCTTCTTCCATCCTCAGCTTCGTTTCTTAAGCTTAATAGCAGCTCGACCCGGTTGCTTTACAACCTCTTTGTACATAGCTTTGATGGCCTCAACTCTCTTGACAATTGGTTGGTCTTCATTGAGTATCGGTTGGGGTCCTTAGTCTAATGGCAGTTTAGGGTTAAACCCATAGGCAACTTTGAATGGAGACATACTTGTGACGTTGTAGGTTAATTTGATGATTGGCAAACACATATCCCAATTGGCCATGTTTCGTTCGATAGTGACCCATAACAAAGTTCCTACAATTCAGTTGACATCTTCGATCTGTAGATGGTAGGATGTGTTGTACAATAACTTGGTTCTTAGTCGCCTCCAAAGTGTCCTCCAAAAATGGTTCATGAACTTAGGGTCTTGATCTGAAACTATGGTTCTAGGCATGCTGTGAAGCTTAATCACCTCTTGCAAGAAAAGAAAAGAGATAGCTAAAGCATCGTTAGTCTCGAAATAGGGCATGAAATGTGCCATCTTGCTAAATTGATCCATAACCACCATGATGGAGTCCTTCCTTCGGGACGTCTTCGGTAATCCTAACATGAAGTCCATACTTAGGTCGGACCATGGTTTGGTCGAGATTGGCAAGGGTTGGTAGTGTCCTTGCTCGGCTCAACTCTTCGCTTTTCGGTAGGTCGTACATCTTTCTAGCATGGATTGGACATCTCTCTTCATCCTTGGCCAAAAGAATCTAGAGGATAATACCTCATAAGTTTAGCGCTGGCCAAAGTGCCTTGTCAATCCCCCTCCATGCACCTTGTGCACTAGCAGTTCTTGTATAAAATAGGTTGGGATACATAGCCTTCTCTTCTCAAATAAATATCCGTCCTCCTTGTGATTGTCATTTAGTGTTCGTCATCTAGTGTTTGTCCTTCCTCACAATGGTCATAGATAGGACCAAAGTGTAGGTCCTTGGCATATAAATTCTTGATGGTTGAAAAACCAAGTAGCTTCGTCTGCAGTTCGATCAGGAGGGTATGTCGTCTTAATAAGGCATCAGCCACTACATTGTTCTTTTTGTTCTTATATTTTATGACATAAGAAAAACCCTCCATGAACTCAACCCACTTGGCTTATCTCTAGGACAACTTTGGTTGGCTCTTTAGATATCTCAAGGATTCATGATTAGTGTAGATCACGAATTCCTTGGGTAGTAGGTAGTGTTGCTACATTGTTAGGGTTCGGATTAAGGAGTAGAACTCCTTGTTGTAGACGGAATAGTTAAGCGTGGCTCTTCAAAGTTTCTTGCTAAAGTAAGCAATAGGTCAACTTTCTTATATTAGCACAACACCTATGCCTAGTCTGGACACATCATACTCTACCTCAAATACCTTGTCGAAGCTTGGTAGAGCTAAGACTGGGGTTGTAGTTGGCTTCTCCTTCATGTCTTCAAAACTCCTCCTCTCTCTCACCCCATCTGAATTCAACATTCTTTTTTGAGAGTTCGGTGAGTGGGGCTATAATCATATTGAAATTCTTTATGAATTGATGATAGAATGATGCCAAGTTGTGGAAACTTCTCATGTCGGCAAAACAGGTTAGCTTAGGCCATTTTATAAGCGCTCTTACCTTCTCTTCATCAACTTGGATTACACCTCCACTTACAACAAATCCTAAGAAGATCACCTCGGATCAGTAGAAATCGCACTTCTTCAGATTGGCGTAGAGTTGTTTAGCTCGAAGTTTTACAAGTACTTATCGGAGATGCTCTTGGTGCATCTCCAGATTGGGACTATATACTAGAATGTCGCCAAAATAAACCACGACAAACCTTCCCAGTAACTCTTGGAGCACATGATTCATAAGTTGCATGAATGTGCTTGGCGCATTGGATAGCCTAAATGGCATTACAAGCCATTCATACAAACCATGTCATGTCTTGAAGGAGATCTTCCACTGATTGTCTTCACGCATTCGAATCTAATGGTATCCAAATTTGAGATCGATTTTGGAGAATACTCTTAGTCCACTTAACTTATCTAGCATGTCATCAAGCTTGGGCATGGGATAACTGTACTTGATGGTGATTTGATTGATGGCTCAGCTACCCACGCACATCCTCTAAGACCTATCTTTCTTAGGCACTAGCAAGGTTGGTATGACCTAGGGGCTCAAGTACTCATGCACGTGCCCTTTCTCCACGAGGTCGTCTACTTGCCTCTACAGCTTAGCAGCTTGTTCAGGGTTCAGTCTTTAGGCAGGCTTGTTCAGTAGGGTGACCCCTGGTTGTAGGTCAATCGTATGTTCGATGCCTCGGATTGGGGGTAGACCCTTCGGAAACAGATTGGCAAAGTCCTCCAGTAGGGTTTTTACCTTGATCGGCAGCTCTTCCTCCCTAAGTCTCATCTCTAGAAGGCTCTTAACGAGCAGATACGTAGGTCCCTCCAGCTACATTTCTCTTTTTAGTTCAGCTCAGGTTAGTACTAAAGTCTCCTTCTTCAAGGTTTGGTTAGGCTGGGACTGTATGATTTTTACCTGCTTGGCAGTTATGGGGCTTAATTTCACCCTTCTTCCTTCATGCTCTAGAGAACATGTGTTCTTCCTACCATCATATATAATTGCATGGTTAAACATCCATGATTGTCCAAGTAGAAGGTGGGATGCACTCATGGGTAGCATATCATAAAGCACTTCATCTTGATACCTACCTATATAGATCGGTACAGAAACCTGTTTGTTCACTTGTAGGGTTCCCTTATCTCTGAGCCAATGAAGCTTGTAAGGTTTTGGGTAGGGTACGGTTGGGAATTTTAGCTGCTGAACCATAAATGCAGAGGCTGCATTGGTATAGCTTCTACTGTCAACAATTAGCGCATATAGCGATTCGTTCACCTTGCACCTAATATAGAAGAGAATTTCTCTCTGTTTGTCTTCGGGTACAGGACTGACACTCATCGTCCTCCTCAACACTAGAGCAATCGGCATGAAGTTGCCTTCCTTGCTGTAGATGACTTCCTCATTTGATAACTCGGCTTGTTCATCCTCTTTCAACTCCTCTACTTCCTCATCAGTACTATCAACCTCAACAGTTAGCGTCTTGCCTCTAATCACCATTGTTCACTTGTTCGGACATTGAGTGGCCATGTGTCCAAATCTATGGCATTTGAAACACTTAATCTTACTCGTCTTCCTCTCTAAACTTTAGCCTTTCTTAAACTTCCTTGGTAGTTCCTTCTCTTCTGCTCGGGTAGTCTGAGCAGGTCGAGTCTTATGACCTTGCTTGGTTCCGTTTGCACAGGTTTGCTTGAAACAGGTCGGCTATTTCCAGGATGGTTAATGGGTGGTCGGAATCTTCCTGTTCGACACCTTTCTATCCTCTGAGCAGCTTGGATTGCATCATCGAGCGTTTTAACGTCTAAGGTATCTAAGACATCTCCAATCTCATACTTCAATCCACCAATGAATCAAGACGCAATTCCGTCTTCTGGCTCTACGACTTCGCATTGGATCATGAGCATCTGGAATTCTTTAATGTAAGTGTCTACACACGATCTTCCTTGCCTCAGTTCTTGCAGTCTCTTGAAGGCATCCTGCAGATGATAGCTTAGCACAAACCTTCTCCGCATGACTGTCTTCATATCATCCTAGCTCCTAATCTTTCGTTCTCCTTCCCTTCTTCTAGTACCTTGTAAGTTCTTTCACCATAAGGCGGCATAACCAGTGAACTCCAATACAGTAAGTCTAACCTTTGCATTGTTAGGCACTTTGTGGCATTCAAACTGCTTTTCAATCTTATCTACCCAATTTAGGTAGTCTTTAGCATCACTACTTTTAGAAAAACTTGGGATACGCATCCTGAGTCCTTCGACTCTAGTAGCTCGTATATTTCTTTCCTCAACTTCGTAGTACTCTTCTACATCTTCATCTCCTTCAACTTCTTCCTTAATCTTTCAAGTGCTAAGTTACGTCTAGCATCCTTACCAACTCCTTTAGCTTGAGGTGGGCGAGCTGGGGCATTAACCCAGCCAAACTGGCCATTGCCTCGCTATTACTAAACACATTCTCTAGTGGGGCTATTTCTATCTTGTTGTCTGTCTTCTTGGATAATAGTTACCAGGTTAGTTACCAAGTTGGTAAGCCTATTCAAGTGGTCACCCACTGATTAAGGTGAAGAGCTTCTTTCCTGCCCTTGACCATGTTGAGTACCACTTTCTTGATTTCCTAAAGTTCCTTACACACTTGAGTCCGACATTGATGTTTACTTTACAATGACAATTTCTCAACAAACACATGGTCAACTATACTCTATTTTGGCTTATCGAAAATAGGGAAAAAATAGGGTACAAAACACTTCTCACTGCTATACTTCAAAGCTAACAATATAACCACTTTCACACGACAGCAGTGACTAACTATTAAAAGAACACAGTAGTAGAATCCAACTCTAAATGTAGCCAATCTCTGATAGCAAGATGATACGGACTCGTAGATAAATACCTGAACCCGATATCATGCGTAAGTAAAGGGGTAGGTTTAAGTTGCAAGTTGGCTTGAAAAGTAAATGATAGTTGAAGGTTGAGCAAGGGGTTCCCATGCACCGATGAAGGATATGACGCATCGATGCCTTATACGAGCTTAGGTTACACTTGATATGACGCATAAGTGTGGCCATAGGTTACTCGCTACTAGTCTACGCTCGAATGGGCTAGATAAAAGTAGCTCAAGAGTAAGAGAGACACTTAGCTTGAGAGTGAAAAAGTTCGGTGTATTCATTTGTATTTTGATATCATTTTTACAATATGACAGTATTTATATCATCCCGTTAGGGCAAATCCTAAGTTACAAAAAATTACAAAAGAATGGTCCTTATTTGCTAAAAACAAAAGGGAATAATTTACAAGGAAAATATGAAATTGTGCAAAAGAAGGAACGTAGACGTCCTTTGTTAGAAAGGACAATATGGATGTTAGTAAAGGATAGTGCGTACGCGTTTTTACTATGATTCTGACAATATTGTGGTTTAAGCAAGGGTGGGCCTTTGTTCAGGCCTGTTTAGCATAAAAAGGGGCTGAGTTATGGTTGGTTTAGGGTCGGCTCACATTGGGTTGGCTTTGGATGGTCGGCTCCTAACATTTTTGCTCAGCCTCGGTACAGTGGGGATTGTTGCATTCAGATTTGGCGCTAAGACTATGGTTTAGTAGAGGGTTCGGCTCAGCATGTTGGTTGATCACCTCGACAACATCTTAGATAGCATGGAGAGTAAAGTAGCTTAGTAGATCGAACTGGGGCAAGCATTACTCCTCAGCGCTTAGCTCACCTCGGATAGCTTGGCAGACTACCTAAGAGAGTCGTCGGGTTCAAGAGTGTGTAATTGGTCCTTGATCCCTTTCAATAGGAGTATACCCATAAAATTTCATGTTGAAACTACATGAATTGGTTTTCCAAAAACCCGATAAAAAATTGGTGTGTAGAATGTATTTCTTAAGGAATTTATATCTACACTCAAAATTTTGAAAATTTGATTGAAGATTTGAATTCCTCATGCAAAAATCTTGAGAAAACCTAATTTCAAAATTTTTGGTAATCGTTTGATATTTTTCTCCAAAATTTACATAAAATCAAGAATTGTGGTGACTTATCACAAATCTGATCTCTAACCACCACGCAGAGGGGAGGGGTTGTTAATCGGCTTAGCAGATGGCTACTCCTTCAAGTGGCAATCTAGCCTTGCTTCTAGATGGTTGGTTTCCTTAGTAACTTTCAAAACCCCTATTTTTCACACTATTTTTCCTAATTTCTTTGCTCACTTTTCTCTCTTTATTTTGCTTTCCCTGAATTTTTTAGGTAACCTAAGAAGCTCATCTTCTAGCAGGAAAAACCTTAGTATTTTTACTAAATTATTTGGTGTAACTTTGGAATTTTCACTCTCTTAATCCTATATTTTCCCTCATTTTCTTTAATGTTAACACATGGCCAACTCCATTCCCAAGTGTTTCCCAACTAATCCCCTAAGCTTGATACGTAGTAAAATAATTCCTTGATGGTTTGGAGTTTTTTTAATTAATTTTTCTTATATTTTATTTATTTATTTAGTATTATTTATACATTTCTAGGTGTTTTTACTAATTATAGGTATATATATTGACATAATAATTTACCCAATGTATATATATCTTTTATATATTATTTTATGTACAATATTAATTATATTACCTCTATAATTTATCTCTAGGTATTTGTTAATTTTCAAAACCTACTTTGCACATTATCGATAATTACATAACAATATAGTAAATTTCTACTATTTTATCTATATTTTTAATACTTTATTATATATTTGAACTCCGAGCCTACAGAAACTCCTCAACTAATTTTTCTAACCCCTTGTAAGTTCTTAACCTTATTGGGTTACTTTCTCCGAAAAACCTTAAATCGACTACGATAAGTGCGGGTCTCACATACATCATTTGTAGATTTGTGAACAGGTAAGGCTAACCTAGTGAGACAAAACAGAACGATTGTACTTGTTTTTCTCTTGATTGAAGTTTTGAAAAGTGGATAGTGGAATGTCACCACTATAATACTTAAGTATGATCTTCTCATCCCTACTCTCTTTTATTTCGTATTTTATTTATTAGTTATATATTGTTTTATGCAAAATCTTAACTAATAATCAAATTGGACTTTATAATTAAGATTTGAAAAAAGTTTAAATTTTTATGAGTAACCAATTCACCCTTTTCTTGGTTACTTTTGGGATCTCTACATTTGGTATCAGAGCTTAGCTCTTGATTATCTAGAGTTTAAAGATCCATGGTGAAACACAATACATTTGTTGCTACAAACCTAACTCCTTTTTTTAATGCTACCAACTTTACCTACTGAAAATGCAGGATAGAAACTTATGCCAAGGCAACTGATTTCGATTCATGGGAGATCATTAAGTTTGGAGATATCCAAATTGCCATTGATGGAGATTTGGTGCTTATAGAGGGAAAATCGAGAAGAATATCAAGCTAAAAACTTGTTCTTAATGACAATAACTCCATTTGAATACTATCTTATTTCTTTTTGTAGGGTAGCAAAAGATATTTAGGATACCTTAAGTGAGACTCACAAAGGAACTACAATAATCAAGGACACTTGAATTAACTTATTGCTTCAACAATATAAACTATTTAAGTTTCAACCAAGTGAACAAATACGTGATGTGTTTAATCGTTTTACAATAATAACTAACGATTTGGTTTTGTTAGGTAAAAGGATTGATGATTCTGATTTTATTTGCAAGATGCTAAAGATTTTGCCTAGGTCTTAGGATGCTAAGAAGACAACAATTGAAGAAGCTTAAGACATGTCTAAATGTAATGAGCCAATTGAGGGAAAAGCTGCTTACTTGTGAATCTCATATCAAGCATACCAATGAATTTGATAGCAGCAAAAAGACAATTGCATTCAAAGCCTAAAAGCTAATTTAGAGACATAATAAGAGATAAATTTAGAAACAGATGATGATGAAGACATAACCTTGCTGGCTAGGAGGTTGAACAGAAAACTTAAGAGAAAGGGTAAGAAGAAGTTTTTCAATAAATGAGCCTCTTTTAATTGGTCCAAATATGAAGTAGGAAAAAGTTACAAAGAATAGAAAAAGGAAAAGAAAGAAACAAAGCAGAAAAAGGAGTTGGTATGTTACTAGTATAAGAAGCTTGGGAACATGAAGTACAAATGTCCAGTCTTATTGAAGAAACTAGAAAAGTATAAGAAGAAACAACAAAGAATTACTAGCCACTTGGAGTGACCTGGATGAATCTGAGGAAGATTCAAAGATTGATTTAGAAATAGAAGAAGAGGCCCACTTATGTCTCATGGCTATTTCTAAGGTAAATTTTGACTTTGATGATGATGATGATATGTCTAAAAGTACAAGCGAGTAGATTAAGAGTCTCTTAAAGGCACTTGAAAAGGGAAATTCAAAGTTGAATAGACAAGATGATGAAATCAGGGCATTAAAGAATGAGAAAGATGCATTGTTACAAACAAATTCATTATTGGTTGATAAGAATGATATACTAAAAATAATAATGAAGTTCAGCAAATAGATAATGAAACTCTAAGGATGAGCCAAAATTGCTTCGAAAGGAGTATGAAATTAAGGAATTGAAGGTTAGGATTGTTAGGACTTTATAGGGGGCTTAGTAGGATCATCTAAAATTTTCATATTATGTGTATATCCATGATATGAAAATTGCTTTGCAAGTTAAAGATTATAAGACTCTAAATAATTAATCGCTAAGGTTTCTAATTTTAATTAATTAACTTACTATAAAATATAAATAACTATGGATATCCGATATTCCATAGTTTCTCAGAACTATAGAGAATCGGCATTTCTTACCAAATAATAAGATAAGGTAAACCAACTTTATAAAATTATAAGAAATACTAAATTATACTAAACTCTAGCATATAAACATTTCCTATAAAGGTTGTTTCTATGTCACTTATAAAATTCTCAACTAATTCTAACATTAACATACTTATTTTCACTTTGCACTCGGCAATCGAGATTTATCCCAATCCCAATCCCAATCTCAACATGAATGAACTTGCAAAAGAAACTATAGGGGAATGAGCATAACACGGCTTAGTGAGTTTGTTCCTCATTACTACTATTCAAGTAAGTTATCAAACATTATTAGTACATATACAAGCTACCTACACATGAAATGAATGCAAGCAACACATTTATAGGAGTTTGGAACTATGGAAGTTATACATTTACATCATCTACACATTGATTTTCCTCTGTACTTACTTACATGGATTGCCTCACCTTAACCGCATGAGGTTGCCTTGGGGCATTGTCTCTCAAGATGACACTTGACTATTACCCTAGTTGAGTAAGAAATACCAATCCAAATAGGTGGATCTCAATTAGGGCCATCCACCAAACATATCCAAGGCCTTTCGGGTAGACAAAGCAAGTCTTCTCACCATCAGATATATCCAAGGCCTCACGGGCACAAATATGCGAGTCTCTTGCAATCAATTGGAGATACTATACTAGCTTTGCGTTAACAATAAAAATATCTCTTATGAGCGCTCAAGGTCCTCACATAAATCATACAAAAATCACCAAAGATATATTTAAGATTAGGAAAATATTTTCCAAAAATACTTTTCTTAAAAATTTGCAAAGCTAGTACTCTCTATCATTACACTAGTTAAGTCATAGACATACGGCAAATATAACCGGTTATTTTAGTCAAGTATTTGTATTTATTGGTTTAAAAAGGTGCTCATATGGATGATAGCATATAGGCAAAATAGTCATTAAACAAACAATTAGTATCAACCAACAAGTAGCATACTTAAAAGGATAATAAGACTTATAGAAGGATAAGTCTTTAAGCCTTTAGGTTTATAGAACTCGACAATTAAATACTTAAAAGGATAATAAGACTTATAAGTATTTTGAAAAACTAGATTCCTCAATTAACTAAATGTCTATTGTAGGTAATCTAACTTCTCATTATAACTCAAGTATGGTATGAAACATGGTTTAACTTAGTGGGGTTAATAGGTAATACAATTGTATGTTCATATTTAATTGTATCTTATATATTTATTTATTTGCTTCAAAAGTTTATCCTCATTATTAGTTTATAGGGTTAATTAACTTAGTTATTTTACCAATCCTCCTTGGATTAGCTTAAATTTTTAGTCACATATAACATTTTTCATTTTAATTCTGATTTTTATGATTTTATAATTGATATTTATTATTTTCGGATGTACTTTTATATAACGGGGTCCGTTTTAGATATTAAAATTTACATTTTTCATCATGGCCTAATATATTACGAATTTTGTTATTTTGACCTAAATAATTTTATTTATTAATTTTTCTTTATTATTTAATTAATTTCTAAATTTTCTATTTTGGAAAAATTTTATTTTTGAGTCCATCTTATACTGATTTTCACTATTTCTTCATTTTTAACCTTAATTTATTGATTATGTAAAATTTGTTATTATTTTAATTTTTCCTAATTAATTAATTATTATCATTTTCTAATTATTTTTTAAATTTGTGGATTCATTAGATTTTTTTTTGTAAATTTGTTCACGTAGCATTTTATTATTGGTCTAAGTGGCTATTTGATTATTTTTCCTAATTTTTACTTTTCTTAAATTTTTTATTATTATTATATATATTTATATGTTATTATAATTGATTAATTAATATGTATATGGGCCCAAAATTTCTTTTATGGGTTGACCCACTTTATATATATATATATATATATATATATATATAAATGTATATGTCTATTTTATTATGTTATCTTAAATTATTATATTATAAATATGTGTGTACTTGTATATATATATATATATATATACGTATGTGTTCTTACTTATTTATGTTTTTAATATATAAGTATGCATACTTGTATATGTATGTATACTTATACTATACCTGTCGCGACTTGAGGGGGTTAGTCGTGGCAGTCGCCGTATATCGTACAAAGGATTGTAGATTGAGTTCCCTTACAATTGACGACCTTTTAATATGATACACAAGGCTACAACTACTACTAACTACCAAGAGTGCGCATGCTTAAACAATAGCATTTCATGACGAATAATAATATAGAAAACATAACACATAATTTATAGATATAAAAGTTTACAGATATAGCGTTTGAAACATGCCTAAAGTCAAACTATATAAAGATTACATATTCAACTCTACATTTAGTCAAAAGTACTCTCTGTCCTCAAACAGCTCCCACATGGATCCCGTATAGAAAGCTAACCTCGGGTATACGACGGCTTGACTCTACGAATAAGTCGGCCTGCAAGAGAAGTCTACAAGGGTATAAGCTTACTAGCTTAGTGAGATATTTTCCCTCAACCATACAGCAGTCAAGTTATACCACAGTTAAGTTCAACCAAATGAATGCATGAACAAGCAGTGTGCCAAACAAATACATGCAGGTGACCAGGTACTGCATGTAACTCAGATTTAACGCCCTCCGAAGTCAGGGTTGGAGATTCTTCGGTACAGTCAGATCCGGGTATCATATTAGAACTTATTTCATAACGAAACTCCGCGTTTCGTATTTAAAATGTAATGGTACATCCATTACCAGCTTTATCAAAACGAGTTCTACATATGATTGTGAGTAGGTTCACGCAGCCCTCACTCACCCCTAAACGAAGGCCTCTGGACTCGACCCATAGCCAGGCGGTTGGCGCCTCCAACGCCTAGTCATCCCGCGGGCAAGGGTAAGGTCATATCGCACGTGTGCACCGTACGAACTCAATAACATTCAATAATCAACCCAAGTATGGCCTCTCGCTACCTCCGTGTAATGTGACTGTCCGGAAATAGTTATGCAGTGCATGATTTATGAATGATCCAAATTAACTTTTTCTAGTCGAATAAAAGTTAAGTCATATTTAATCAGTGATCATTCCAAGTCACAAACAATCAATCTATTGAATCTACTATGCATCAAACATTATATTATTGAACTTTAAAGTAGATTCACAATTCACAACAATTATCATGCACAAGCATAACCCAACCCCATACACATTCATTTATACATCATAATTTAGATTCACTACTTACAAACACAAACAAGTATGGAATCATAAGGAAAAACTCACTCGGCCATGGCTAGTTCAGGGATCGTAATAATCGGTGGGCAGCTCAGGGTCGATATCGTGATCACCTGAGAATAAGGAAAATTTGTAAGATAGGGAATTTTAAAACTAGCTAGAGTTATAATGTATAAGGTTTATTTCACTTAGTTACGTGAAACTGTCGATTCGAGCTTTTTATCGAATCGCGTGTAACTTTTTCGTTTTAGCTCGGATCGTTATGAACTTATAGTCTATTTTGATCGTTTTCGAGCGTATTTTCCCGTAACGAGGTCCGTTTTGGACGTTGTGACTTGTAACTTAAATTGTGATACAAAAATTATCACAAAAATTATTATTTAAATTTAAAAATTATAAAATATTGATTTTCTCTTTTTCGTAACATATTTATAAGTTACTAATTATTTAAATCATATATTTGTTATTTTGGGTATATTTCCTATTTTTCTCCTTTTCCTATTTTTCTTCTTATGTACCCTACGATTATACGTATATATATATATATATTACTCATATGATATATGTATATGTATTTATTGAAAACATACTCTTATACATATATAAATATATATATTCGGCATACATTCATATAACTACATACACATATATATATATTCGGCCTACATACTTATATATACATATATATATGTGCGGTATACATATGCTTATATATAGTATTTATCATATATATATATATATATATATATATACAATACATTTTATACATATACCGTATACTATATTACTTATAGCCTATATTATATATATTTATGTGTCTCATACTACTACTTATGGAAGTATGTATATATGTACTATATTATACGATTATATATGTATATATATACTAAAATATTTATACAAGAATAATCACATATATATAATTTGGGTATAAATCATACATGTATACTATAGTATAAAATACATAATACCCATCATATGTATTCCAACAAATATACATAATACATCTACTCATGTATAATATACCTTTGTACATACATGTATACATATCTAATCTTATACATACATACACTATTTAATTTATGTATTAGTGTACATATACCATATTATATTTATAAGAAAATACTCTACAAATACTATCTTTATACATATGTATACTATATATAATATACATCTACATAAATAAATATTTACCTTTTTCTTTTAGTTATTTCCTTCTTCTTTCTTCTTTCTTTCTCTTTTTCTCTCCTCACGGTTTGGTTTGTGTAGATTTTTTTTTTCCAGATTTTGTTGTTTTGTTTCGTCTCTTTCTTTGTTTTCAGCTTTATCTATATATATATATATATATATATATATATACATAGATATTTTGTTCACATGACGGGTAGCTTACAATTTAAGCTAAGAGTTACACATGGCAAATTTTTATTTCCTCACGTATGGGCTGCTTTTTGCTACTTTGTTTGCTAAAATTGTTTACGTTGTTGTGCAGGAGAGCAATATTGAAGTGGAAATGGGAGAAGAAAAAGAGATAAATTAGAAATAGATGAGAAGGGAAATGAAATTTATTAATAAATATGTGTAATTTTGCGAATCATATAAATTATAACGAATTTCCTCGTAGATTAGTTTTCAAAATTCTGTGAAATTTTATCAATTTAACTGGTACCCGTTACAATTATAATTTTTACAAGTTATTATGGTAATTTCATTACAATGTCGTACAAACAGTCGATTTAGTCGATAATCACATTCGACTATAATTTTTTTGCTATTGTGTAATATTTAACTAGTTTATAGGTTTACGTTTATGATTTTAGGGTCTCGAGCAATTTTGAGCTCGGTTTCGATTAATGATGCATAAACGAGTTTTAGAGTTTTAGTAAGCGACTTAGGGTTTTGATAAGTTCCGAAGATTTTGTTATCGGTGTTATATTTGATTCATTAAACTTCATATTCTTTTATTATCATTTGCTTTATCAATTTATTGTACAGTTTAGAACACTCGGACTCGAGTTAAGGTTCAACTATTGTTTTTCCTAGGGTTTACAATACCATTATTCTATGTATACCATACATGTACATATACATATAAATACATGCATTTATACTTTTGGTATACTACTATTATACGTATTTATATACATGTAAATATAAATATGTACACGTATTTATACTTATACTAATTTTATACATAATTTTTATACGTACACACACATATATATATATATGTATGTATATTTATATTTTCTAAGTTTATTTTTAAGGAAATTTAATATAACACATATATACATATTTATATATCTTTTGGTTTACTTATATATGTATAAATACTTAATTAATCTTATATGTATGTTTATGTACATATTATAGTATATATAAATGTAGGCGTGAATTGTATATATATGTATTCCTACTTCATTTTCCTATTTGCATACATATATATATGTATTATATATATATATAAACCGTATATATATTTACATTTATGGACATATACCTAACTAAACTTATATCACATTCGTACATATAAGTATATATCTATATGTATATTAGTATCTTTACACATGTAAACATACTACTAAAAGAAATAAGGTTGTATTCATAAACTCCATTACATATACATAAGATTTCTAACAAAACATACTAAAATACATATCAATACATCAAGTAGGATAATACATAAAATTATACAAGAAAATACAATAAGCCTAATTTCCATAAGAAAATTAATACTAATATAATACAAGAGAACATACTTGTTTTGGAAATTAATTGGTGTAGAAATTTTTCTCTTTTTCTTTTTAAATTTTGATGAGAATATGGCATATGTAGTGTAGTTAGAAGTGGAGTGATAGTTAGAGAAAATGAGGGAAAATCAAAATGGAGAGGATGGGAAGAGAGAGAGAGTGTTGTTGGTTTGGTAAAGGGGAATAAGATAAGTTTTCATGGGTTTCTTATTGGGTTTAGGGAGGGTAGACACGACGCCGTGGTGTTAGGGTGGTATTTGGTTACGGTGGTCGGTAGTGGTTGATGTAGTGCTCAGGTGGTGTTTGCTGGGTTCTAATGGGTGGTTGGGGTTAGGGTTTTGAACTACTATAAAGCTAGTCGTGGTGGTGGCTTTCGACGAGGAAGCTTAGATAAAAAGAGTTCTAGAGAGAGAAAAATCACGAGGGTGAAGAGAGAGGGAGTGACCGAGAGTATTCTTGTGTGATTTCAAGTAATGTTGGGTGATTGTATGTGTAAAGTGAACTCCTAAAGCCCCTTTAGATACACAAAATCAACTCAATAAGTGAGGAAGTTTGAATTTGATTTAAATGAAAATTTCTGAAATTTTAGTTTTGTTTTTGAATTTTCAACACCAATTTAATTGCTCAAATGCATGAATTTGGATGTGTTTGGGGGCTTTATTCGAAGTGTGCCATGCGTAGAACAAGAATCACTCACTTAAGCATGGAAAATGTGCTAAAAAAGAGTCTAAAATGAATGGGGTGCTGTTGTTTTGTCGAGAAAGTGGAGGAAATTAAGGAAAAAAGAAGGGAAAGGGAGAGAAAGGCAGCTAACGTAGTGTTACGTCCGTTGTGTCGTCCAATCATGGTGTGCCATGTGTCCTTACGTGATACGTGGTAGTTGACATGATAAGGGTAGCTGACATGATAAGGGTAGCTGATGTGGCATACCATGTGGCGCCACGTCAGCCGTAATAAAAGGGCTTTCCATGTGTTTGATAGGATTTAAACCCAAGACCTTCAACTTAATGTAAATGCTAAATCAAATGTTTATCCATTAAGCCATTAGCTTGTGTCTTATTCATATGTGTAATCAAATTGTATATATAGACAAGATCAGCTTGAGCTAGATTCAAATCTATGCTCAAGCCCAACGACCATTTTCTTATTCTATCTAAATTAAAAATTATTATTTTCTAAATTCCTTAAATCCTCTATTTTTAATTTTTTTTTCTATTTTTTGTGACTTTTCTATTTTCTCTATATTTTTCTAGATTTTTTTATTTTGTGTGCTTTTTCCTATTTTTCTAAAATTTCTTATTTTTTCTAAATTTCTAAATTTTTTTTTTTGGATTTCTTTAATTTTCTATTTTTTGTATTTTTTTCTAAATTATGACCCTTTATCCTATTCTAATAAATAAAAAAAAGAGGGAAAAAAAGGGATGTTTACAACTACTAACAATTATGAAACAATATTATCAATCTTGTAAATTAATTTGGTACTCTTTACATTTATTAACATTAAAAAGTTATCTCTAGTTGTTCATACGTGATTTTACGCGATTAAGTGTATCAATTTATCATTGTACCCAATTAGGGTTTTATTATCATAAAATTAAATTTGTATGTTTTGGGTTTTTATTATATTCAAGTTCAATCTCTAATATTTACACACATTTAGGGTTTAAGGTTTTTGTATGCAATTATAATTTCGAATAGTATATTAGGATTTGTTATGTTCGTTTTAGGTTTTGAATTTAAAATTTTTTTCAATTTTAAATTTATCAACTGTTGATTTAGGGAAATTACCTACAATACTTGAGTTCGATTTTACACTCAAAAGGCTAAATTTATGGGATTCACAAGGATTAATTATTTGTCTAGTATGACATTAACAATTTTAATGAAAGTGATAAGAAATTGCAATTGCTGTTATCTTTATAAAGACTGGATTACTCTAAAAATGGACTTGGTTATGAACATGGAGAATCTTCTAAATTGGTTAATGAAACCGTGTTTGTAAAAGATAAGGAAATAGTTGGTGTCGAATCTAGTAAAAATAATAATTTGCACGTGAAAGCTAAGTCTATTGTGCACGGTAGCTAGTATAACAAAAAATACTTTGGCTAAAATAACAAGCGTCTAATTAGAAGATACATTAGAAACAAATTTAGAGGTTACCCAAGTTGAAATCTAGAAGAGTTAGGTAATTCATGAGTATAGATCATCTAATTCTTATGTGTGCTTCTTTTGCAATAGACTTGGTCAAATTAAGAGGGGGAGAAGTACAAAAAAGTCCTTAATGTTTATTTCGTTCTTTTATTTCAGTCCTTAACGTTTTAAAATTTTTATTTAAGTCCTTAATGTTTGTAAAAGTTTACAAATAAGTCATTTTAACTGATGACGATAGATTTTAAATTGGAAAAGTATAAAAAAGTCCTTAACGTTTGCTTTTTGATCTATTTTAGTCCTTAATGTTTCAAAATTTTCATTCGAGTCCTCGACATTTGTAAAAATTTACAGATTAGTCTTTTTAATTAATAACATTAAATTATTATTTATACATTGACATGTGGACACATTTTATTAGTCTACGTATTTCTTTTATATAACTAATATAATAAAATATTAAAATTAATTAATTAAAAAATTATACAAAAATATTAAAAAATTACTAAAAATTTATCAAAAACTTGAAAAAATGAAGAGTAAGAAAAAATATGCAAAACTAAGAAAAATTACTAAGATAATACATTTAGTAATATATATATATATATATACATACTTAGATACACGTATATATTAATATTAATTTTAAACTAAATATTTTTATATAAGTTTTTAGGGAAAAGTACAAAAAATGCTCTTATAGAAAAATGTTTGATATGAATATATATGTATATATGATTAATATTATTCTATATATATGTATATAAGTATATATATTACTAAATATATTATCTTAGTTATTTTTTTTTCAATTTTTTAGATTTTTATTTTTTTTTATTTTTCAAATTTTTTGTACAATTTTTCATTATTTTTATATAGTTTTCTATAATTTTTAATACCTTAGTTAATTTTTAATATTTTATTATATTATTTATTTAATAGAAATACGTGGACTAATAGAATGTTAGCATATGTCAATATGTAAATGATAATTTAATGCTAACAGTAAAAAAAAGACTAATTTGAAAATTTTTCAAATGTTAGAGACTTAAGTGAAAATTTTAAAACATTAAAGATTGAAATAGAAAAAGAAAGAAATGTTAAGAACCTTTTTTTGTACTTTTTCAATTCAAAATTTAATGTCATTTGTTAAAAGGACTTATTTGCAAACTTTTGTAAATGTTAAGGACTTGAATGAAAATTTTGAAATGTTGAGGAATGAAATAGAAAATGGGGTAAACGTTGAGAACTTTTTTGTACTTTTTCCTAAAATAAAGAAGCTTAGTACTCAATAAGCTAGATCACTAAATAAGACGAGCTTAAATTTTGGTAGACTCAAGCTAGTTTGGGTTCCAAAAATGAATTAACCTTATTTTGATGGTCATAAGAACGTAGAGTAAGATTGAAAGGAATATGGTACCTGGATAGTAGGTGTTCACGTCATATGTCTAGGGATGCTTTATTATTCACAAGCCTAAAATAGAAAGAAGGAGGCTATGTTAAGTATGGAGATGATAGTAAAGAGAAAATCATCGCAATTGGTAACATTGGCATACCCTCTCATACTATAGAAAACATGTGTTTAGTTAGAGGCTTAAAAAATAACTTATTAAGGATCAATAAACTATGTGATAAGGGTTACAAAATGGTGTTTAACCAAAATAAAATAAAGGCTTATGATAAAAATGGTGTTAAATTATTCAAAAGCTTTTGCAAGAAAAATATATATCTTATTGAACCTGCTAAAATAGAAACTGAAATTTGTTTTCTAGCTGTTTTCGATAATCTATTCTTATGGCATAACAAGCTAGGACATGTTAACATTCATCAATTGGATAATTTGACTAAAAATAATCTAGTTCATCGTTTACCTAAAAACATAAAAGACGATATTCGTTGTGCCACATGCATTAAAAATAAGATGAGTGATGTCTCACATAAGTCTAAATATGTTATTTCAACAAAAAGGCAATTAGAACTTTTGTATCTTTATTTGTTTGGTCTTACATGCACATTGAGCTTAGGAGGTAATAATATAGTTTACTAATAGTAGATGACTTTTCTTGGTATACTTGGATTCTATTCTTACGACATAAGAGTGATGCTTTTTCTACTTTTGAAAAGTTTTCAAAGCAAGTTCAAAATGAAAAAAGGCTTTTCCATCATTAGTTTATGAATTGTTTGTGGAGACAAGTTTGAAAACGGTGATTTCATAAAGTTTTGGGATTAAAATGGTATCATTCACAATTTTTCATTCCCATGCGCTTCTTAACAAAATAGAGTGGTTGTAAGAACAGAACAATCTAAGAAATGAAATGGACCTTATTGAACGAAAGTGGCATAGCATAATATTTTTAGGCTGAGGCAATCTTGATATCATGTTACATCATTAATCGTGTTTATATGAGGCCATTTACCAAGAAAACGTCATATGAGCTATATAAAGGTAGAAAACCAATAGTATCTTATTTTTAAGTATTTGGTTTTACTTGTTTTATTAAGAAACTAGGACTAAATCTTGGTAAGTTTGAGGAATGAGTAGATGAAGATAAATTCTTAGGATACTCCTTAAACAGTAAAGTATATCGTACGTTTAACAAGGTTACTAGAACTATAGAAGAATCCATACATGTAAAATTTATTGATGAAATCAAAGTAGATAATTCTAATGATAAAATGCAAGTAAAAGCCAAAGGTAAGGATGAAAATATATTGCAAGGTCAAATAGGTATGTCTGGAGAACCTAAAGTTGAAAGTTCATCAGAATCAAAATTAGAAGCAAATTTAAAGGCTAAATCAAAAGCTCCCTAGGTGATATCTAAACCTTCTAGAATAATTAGATTTAAGCCTTACCTTCTACCTGAATAAGTAATCGATAATATCTACTTTAGAGTCAAAATCAGAGCTAGTTGAGGAACATAGAAAATCAATTTGCTTTATTATTTGAGTTTGAACCTAACTTTTGTTGATGAAGCATTATTTGATAATAGCTGGATAAGTGCCATGCAAGAAGAGCTCACTTAGTTTTAAAGAAACAGGTATTGATGCTTGTTCCTAGGCCTAAGGATAAATCTATCATAGAAACCAAGTGGGTATTTAAAAATAAGTTAGATGAGCATGGAAAAATAGTAAGAAACAAGGTAAGATTGGTAACTAAAGGCTACTTACAAGAAGAAGGAATTGACTTTGATGAGACATATGCATTAGTTGCTAGGTCAAAGGCTATTAGGCTTCCACTTGCATTTACATGTTACAAAGGCTTTAAATTGTTTTAAATGAACGTTAATAGTACTTTTTAAAACAGTTATATTAAGGAAGAGGTATATGTAGAGCAACCTCTATGGTTTGAAGATCCGTTTAAAGTAGATTATATGTATAGATTAAGAAAAGCTCTGTATGGATTAAAACAAGCTCTTAGAGCTTGGTATGAAAGAGTTAGTGATTTCTTAAATAAAAACGGATTCTAGAGAGGAAAAGTAGATACAACCTTACTTTTGAAATGCTATGACAGTGATCTATTAGTAATTCAGATATACGTTGATGACATTATTTTTAGATCTACTAATGAATCATATTGCAAGGAGTTTTCTAAGCTTATGCAAGCTAAGTTCAAGATGTCTTGGGCAAATTGAACTTTTTCCTTAGACTTCAAATAAAACAAATATGTGATGGGGTCTTTGTGTGTCAAGAGAAGTACATTAAGTAGATCTTAAAGAAGTTTGGACTGGAAAATGTCAAAGAAACTACTATACCAATGTCCATTTGAACCAGGTTAGACCTTGACGATATAGGTAAGCAAGTTAATGGAAAAATTTATAGGAGTTTGATTGGATCGTTATTATATCTAACTACATCATGACTAGACATATTATTTAGTGTATGGATATGTGAACTTTTCCAATCAAAACCAACTAAAACATACTTATTAGCTGTGAAAAGGATTTTCAAGTATATAACTTGAACAGTTAAGTTAGGAATCTAGTATCTAAAAAATCAAAGTTTTGATTTAATTAGTTACTTAGATGCTGACTATGTAAGCTATAAGATAGATAGGAAAACTACTTTAAGTACTTGCCAATTTTTAGGAGATAAGTTGGCTTCTTGGTCTTCTAGGAAGTAAAACTCTGTTGCCTTATTCACAGCTGAAGCTGAATATGTTTCAATTAGAAATTGTTATGTTACCATTTTGTAGATCAAACAATAGTTATCTAATTATGGATTGAATTTGAAAAATATACCAATAGAAGGGGGAGAATGTTTAGTTTTTTCATTATTGTTTTGATGATAACAAAAAGGAATAAAAATATTTAATCAGTATGCTAAGTGTGCAGGTTATTAAGCAAAGTTAAGCTTATTTTTAAGGTTTGATTTAAAAAATCAGAGACAAATTTAGAAACATTGCACATTATTAGATTTTTATAGAACAGTATAGTTCAAGTGGTTTATTCAACTTTGAATTGTTTGAAGGCTTAGCTTTACTTGTTGGATACAATTGGGTAATATATCCAATGCGTTTTACTTAAGTTGGATATATATATCTATGGGGATCATGGAGGATTAATTCAATTATTTTAAAGATAAGATTATTTGGACATGGATTTTATGATAAAACTTGGTAGGGACATTTTATTAAATAATTATCAAGTTTTTCTTGAGATATTTGATGAATTATTATGGAGATATTTGGAGAATTTCATGAAATTCAAATTAGAATTTTATTCAAGCTTAAATCAAGTTGGACATGTACACTAATACGAGATAAGGATGAATTTTATCTACCTTGCTATAGATTTTTATCAAATATAAACTACTAGATATAACAAGAGCTTGTAGAGATATCAATTTCAAATTAATTAGATACTCTACAAGATATACATGCAAAGTTGTAGAAAGATATTTCAAAGGATTAAAAATTTGACTTTAAGTATTTATCAAGCTAGAGACAAGCTCTTGATTTTTAGGAGTTTAAATCAATATAAGGAATTCAAATCTTCGAATGTCTTTTCAAGAAAACAAGAGTCGAAGAAAAGAAATGAGCAAGAATTCATGTCGACCCTAGTTCCTATTACAACAGCGGTCAAATGTTCAAATTAGAATCAATCAACAAGAGTGATTTAGCTTCTACAAATCAAGGGAACACACTCTCCAATAGCTAGCTCAAGATAATTCAAGATCTTTCAAGACTTATGAAAGATTTCTCCAAGATATCAGCATAGAGACGTTGAACTTGAAGGATGTGTGCATACATATATATTCAAGTTAGTTCAAATTTTTGAGATATACTATTCCGCAATTTTCAAATTGCAAAATTTTTTCTTGAAAGAATTTAGAGATACAATCAGAAGCTAAATCAGAGACAAGATTGTTTATTCTATTTCATATTTTGTTTTCCTCTTATGCTTATATTTTAAGGATCATTGTATGTAGTTCTCATTTCTCTATAAATCATATTTTTGAGTAATAGGCTTTGTGTTAGAAGAGAGCTACATTATTCTGTAGATTTGTGAATAGGCAAAGCTAGCCTAGTGAGACAGAGCAGAAGGATTGTATTTATTTCTTTCTTGATTGAAGTAATTGAAAAATGAATAGTAGAATGATACTAGTGTGGAATCCTGGGTCCTTAATTGTGAAGCTAGAAGAGTACAGTAGGCATAAGGCCGAAATACTATAATACTTAAGCTTGATCTTCTCATCCTTACTCTCCTTTATTTCATATTTTATTTGTTGGTTATATATTGTTTTACACAAAATCATAGCTAAGTAATCAAAGCCAATGTCTTTGTTTAAGCTTTGCAAAAAGTTTAAATTTTTACAAGTAACCAATTCACTCCTATCTTGGTTATTGGACCTATAAGTAGTATCAGAGTCTAGCTCTTGATTATCTTTTGTTCAAAGATCTAAGGTCGAAAAAAATATATATGTTGCTGCAAACTGAGCTCCCTATTTTGATGGTATTAACTTTGCCTACTATAAATGTAGGATGGAAACTTATGTGAAGGTAATTGATTTCGATTCATGGGAGATCATTGAGTTTGGAGATATCCAAATTGCCATTGATGGAGATCCCATGCTTATAAAGGATAAGACGAGAAAGATTGAGAAAAATAATTAGGTGAAAAAATTGCTGTTAATGACAATAGCTTCATTTGAACATTATCTTATTTCTTCTTAAAAGATGGCAAAAGATATTTAGGATACCTTGAGTGAGATTCATGAAGGAACTACAACAATTAAGGACACTTAGATCAACTCATTGCTTCAACATGAACTATTTATGTTTTAGTTGGGTGAAAAAAATACATAATGTGTTTAATCATTTTACAGCAATAACTAACAAATTGGTTTTGTTAGGTAAACAAATACTCTATTAAATAAAAGAAGATGCATATTAATATTGTTGACTTTATTTGAAATCAGAAATATACAATGCTAACTTGTTTTATTTGTATGCAAAGGAGTTGTTTTTTGATATGGAGTTGTTGCTATAGAACTAAAGTCTTCAAAACATGGGTTGTGATTGAGAATTTTACATCACACAATTAACATAGCTGATTTGTGTTATGTTGGTGTTAATAAACAGTGGAAAAGGCGGAATATGTCAGACTTTCAATTTTTGCCAATAGTAAGATCCTGATAGGTCTAGAAGGGTCATATTATGGTAAGAGGCCAATCAAGAATATAAAAGTGAAGGAGGATATTCACTATTCCAGGCTCCTAAATATGATATGTGAATTGTTGGGAGTAAATCCTAATAAAAGTATAGTAAAGATATATGATAGACAAGTATTTGTTTATGGACAAGGTTCAAAGGAATTCATGTTGATAGATATTACTGATGATGAAGATGTCGAAAGTCTTATAGATATTGCTAAGGCATCTGACATGACATACCTTCAACAACTATATGTCAAAGGAAAAGATTACGCTACCATATCTCAAGAGCAAACTACAATGGGTTAGATAGATACACCTTAAGTACCATAAGTGCAAAAGCCTATGAGTGCTCTGATAAACATTGAAAAAAGCAGTGACTTGAACATATCAAATGAAGATAATCTACCTATTAGTGATGATCTTGATAGGGAGATGGTGGAGGCCCTTAAGGATAATGATTCTAAAGATAAAATGATACATGATGTGGATTCAAATAATGACCAACAAATGGAAATTGAGATAGACACATTTAATGAAGAAGATGAGCTTCTAGAGACACTAGAAAATGTCTAAGGACAAACAAACATTAGTGCCTAGTGCTCCAATAGAACAACAAACTTGTATGCCTCGTTCACTTAAGGGGAATTGGAATTCAATTCCCCTCTTATTTCTTATTACAACGTTCACTTAGTTTTTTGTCTTCGAATTGCGATTCCTTAAGAATCGCAATTTCTTACGAATCCCTATTACGTGAAATCAAGTAATAAGGATTCCTTGATTCAACCAAAAAATCATGATTCCTCATAAAATTTTATATTTTTTTCCCAAAAATAATCTCATATTAATTTAACAATGACTATCACCACCATCATTACCATCGCTGCCGCCGCCACCACCACAACCACCACTACTACTACTACCATCGCCACTATTACTAACCACCGACCATTACCACTTACTGTTACCAGCATTGTCACTACTACTGTTACCACTAACCACCACCATCATCATCACCACCAACACCATTACCATTACATTGCTGCTACCACCATCACCCATCATCATTACCGCTACTACTACCATCGTTGCTACCACCACTGCCACCACCTCTGACCACCACTATCATCACCACCATTGCTGTTGTCACCATTATTGCAACTACCTTTACCCCCTTCAAGCTACTACCCTAGCTACCACCACCACTATCAACCACCGCCAGTGCTACTGTTATCGTTACCACCATCACCATCACTGACAACCGCCATCAACCATTATCACTGCCTCCGCCCCCATAGTCGATTTCTACCACCACTACCTATTATTTTAGAATTACTTGAGAAAGAAAATGAATCAAGGGTACTTTAGTCATTAAAGTTCTATTACGTATCTATTCTTAAGTTATTTATTAATCTAACTAAACAAAGTAATAGTTATTACACCCTTATTACATTCCTTAAGAATTCCAATTACATTCCTCCCTCGTTCCATTCAGTGAAGTGAACGAGTTAGTAATATGTCATTTTAGGATCACATTCCATTCCTTAGTAGGATGGATGTTGGCAACGGTTATATATCATATGAGGAGGATTTTCTCCATGATAAAGACATATGCTTAGGCAATGAGTTGAAGAAAGGGATGAAGTTTAAAAATAAGTCAGATTTGATCTATGTATTGAAAATGTGGCACATAAAAAATCACTACAACTATACAATGACAAATTAGACAAGAAGATATGGAATATTATCTACGAAGAGAGGAACACTTATAATTGTAAATGGTGAATTTGTGCAATCTAAAGCTCTGGGTCATTACAATTGCTAAAGGCCTACACACATGTACTAGGAGGATATTTAGAAATGATCATTTGCAGCTTGACCAAACATTCATAAGCCAATGTTTATAGGACCATGTTAAGAATGATCTAGATGTAAAGATCACTACACTTTGACAGCAAATTGAGGACACACGGTTATATAATTTCAAAAAGAAAAGTTTGGGAGAAAAAATAATGGCAACAAAAAAAGTGTTTGGGAATTGGGATGAATCATATAACAAACTACTAAAACTGATGAATGTTATCCAATGAACCAATCAAGGAACATGTGTTGCTTGGAAATTTCTATCAATTGAGAAGGAAAATGTGGTGGTCTTCAAAAGATTATTCTGGGCATTTGGGCTATGTATAGAGGCCTTCAAACATTGTAGGTTGGTGATCGTTATCTGTGAGCATCTAAAATCGCTTTTAGGATAATTATACCCAAATTTAGGACCTTTGAGAAAACCTATCCGATTGAGTTTAAACTTTACGATTAGGTTAGAAAAGTTGGTCAAAGGGACCTAGTAGAGTTAGATTTTAAAAATAATATCCTAAAATCCCAATTTTAGCCTTAGAAGTGCAATTATTCAATATAGCGTAAAACTCATTTGAACTCCTAAAACTAAACCCAAAATGTAGCGAGGCCGTAGAGATACATTATTTAGGCTATGAAAGTGAATAATATAGCATAAAATACTATATAAAAACACATATATTTTTATGAGTATACCTAGTATATATAATAAACATATCCGTAAATTCACCTGAAATTCTATAATTACATAAAATAAGTGATAAATTTACAAAATTAAAAAGAAAATACATCTTAAATATTAATAATATAAGTAAAACATCATTAAATGAATATGATTGCTCATCAAGTATATCATATATATAGAATATATACTCATTTATTAATAAAACTATTAAATATTAATATGTTATTTATAAAAACATTAAAAATGCAACAAATCCTATCCAAAACTCATTCAAATCAATTAGGAATTGCTGGATCTAGGTGTGATAGTTCAAAAAACCTTCATTAAACTAAGTCAGCATGGAATTAAGGAGAATTGGACGGCTCCTACTTGCCTTTTTCTTAAAAGAATGTACAAAAGAATTAAATAAAATTACTTAATGATGAAGAAAAAAATCCAACTGACGCAATTCCTTATAAATATGATCCCAAGAGTTAGATTTCACATTTTAGCAACTAGGAACACTTAAAGAGAAATTGGAGGAAAATAATAGAAAAAAGGAAAAATAAAAGAAAAACAGGGTACCTTGCTGCTCTATTGCAGTTTCACAACTAAAATAAGACTTGTTATTGTGCCCTTGCAGCCACCACTAGTATATCCATTGCCTAGCTCCACTAATACACTTTTACCATCGTTTAGTAGCTAGAACTTTGATGAATACTAAGTTGGAGTTTTTGCCCCATTTTCCCCCTATTTTCTAAAAACACTAAACAAATAAGGAAAGATATGAAAAAATTTATTTCTTAGTTATTTTAGATATACTTTCACGTGGTAAAATTAGTTTGATAAAATTTTAATTATTTTATATACATCCTTGAGAAATGTTATTGTTTATTCGAATTTTCCAATCTAAAATAAATATATCAAATAATATTATTTGACGCTCAAATTTTTTTTGTAGAATTCTTATTTCATTTAGTTTGATGTTGTGTAGCCTGATTTTGATTTTATACATGTCTAGTATTTATTTTATTTTTAGCCCTAGAATAGCTAAAATAGGTATTTTCGAAAATAAATTAGTTTTAATAAAAATAATTGAAGAATTTGACCTATATTGACTTATGAACTCTTGTAATGATAGTAGGATATATTGGAATTTATTTTGTATAAAAATAATATTATTTGCTTAATTAACTGTAATTTAGGGGCAAAAATGTGATTTTAAGTATATAGGCAATAAACTCAGTTATATGAAATAAGTTGCTAGTTAAATTCTATATATATATATATTTAGTTTATAGCAATTTTCATAAAATCATTTGATGTCCATGCTATTAATTATAAATTTTCCTAGTTAAATGGCCTAAATTGGAACCGAGGCATGTACTTAGTAATAATAGATTAAAATATGTTAATTCTTTGATTAAATCATATAAACATACTCTAATTAGATAGGACTACTTATTGTTTTGTTGTATTTTGTAATATATATGCATCAAGTTATGATATATATCTATTAGGGATAGATAATATATAATTTATCATGTTTTATCTTAAAATTATGCAAAAACATATTTTATTAATATAATGTGATATTACTTGTTATATGGCTCAATATATATATTAGGATTAGAAATACCTTTTAGGAATTATTTTTTGAACAGAACATATAATATTTATCGTGGAGTTCAAATGAACCCAGGAATATCGACTTTATTAAAATTGGATAATCTTACATAGTAACATAGGTATTTTTGATGATATTACAAAAAATGCCATCCTATGATGATCTTTTCGTATTTGAAACGTAATTTGGCTGATGAAAAGTACGTTTTGATACAATTAAAATGATATACCATGAATAATATTAAAACTATGTAATTTGTTAATGTTATATAATTCAATATAGCTTATATAATAAATATAATACTCGAGTACATATATACATGTACATATGTATGTGTGCCTATATTAATATATAAGCAACACACTTTAGAGCTATGTATATATATTGTGTGTATACGTATATAAATTTATCTATGAGCTATTCTATTAAATAGCTATATAAATAGTATTTCAACCAAATTATATAATCGTACGAAGAGCTAGATAAAACTGTAATGTTTTTATAAATTTTATGAGAACTGAATATGGGTTTTGATATATATAGGAGTTCTAAGTGAACGAAACCTTAACGTTACAAACTTACTGGAGTGAGCTTTAGTACAAGTTGGTAGGATTTACAGAGACTAAAGTATATGCTTGCTTGTGGTTGTAAGTAGTTGTTTGTGCGCATATGTCTATGCTTGGTTATTGAAATGCTGATTGGTAGTTGAGCTACATGTTTTGTAGTGTTGATTGATGTTGTTTGGTATGTTATGAATTAGTTGATCACCTTGTCCAAAGTGATTGAAACATGAACTAAAATTACAAATGGATATGCATTGCATCCTACTAAGGGACGATTAGGTTTCTCCAGCTAAATTCCGACACCTTTGATGAGGTTGCAATGAACTGGCTTTTCTTCACCCTTGGTCAAACTAAGTGACAGGAGAGGAGATTGCAGTAAGGTTAGAGACTTTGGCTTCGAAGGTAGTTGTGGGCGGAGCAGGAGTGTCCATTGTACAAGCTTGAAATTAGCCGTGAGATGGTCTCATAGCCTTTATAATTAGCATTGTAGCCATTATATCGTAACTCCACAACCCAAATTAGAGCGGGTGAAATTTCTTTAATCATGACAGACCGGATAACATCTTGCAGATGATACATTGCTTGTTTATGCATTGTGTGTAATAATTGCTCGATAACTTGGTTATACTATTTAGCTTTAGCTTGTATATGCTTTTTGCCCCTTGCCCTTTACTAAGCTGTGGTTTGCTCACTCCCCTATAGATTAGCTTGTAGGTTTTGAGTAATCATGCTATGTAACAATCACCTCTAGGTGTGCAAAATGGGTATATTTGGGCTTGAGTGATGTAGAATTGATGAGAACTATGTTTATGCAACTTTTTGTTTTCGGTAAGATCAACTAGATCATTTAGGTGATCTAGTTAGATTCTTACTTTTGAGTTGTAACATATACTTGTATACTTTTATAAATACTTTGTATCTAGCCTTATTGTAAATATAGGTTTGCTATGAATATAAATGTTAGTATATCTATGGAACTATGAATGCTTCAAAACGGTTTGTCGTATGAGCCTTATGTATGTTAGGGTTATGCTGGCGATTGAGCAGACATTTTATGGCATAAAACTGATATATACAGTGAATTATTATAACTTGACATCGTTCAGGGCATGATAATATCAATGGCACTTTCTTATATGACAAATATCCTCATAGTTTGCAGATTGCTTATAGCATTGATGGTGCTAATCACATACTCTCCTTGGAATTTGTAGTAGTTGATAAAGAATCAGGTAACACCTAAAGATGGTTCATGAAGAAGTTATAGCAGTGCCTTTATGGATTACGTAATGATGATCTCACTTAATATGTTATATCAGATCAACATAAGGATATTGGATGGCAACCCCCATATGCATAATGGAAATGTGTATAAGATATGTTGCCAGCAACTGCAACACAAAATACAAAAATCACTATCTAAAGAAGCTGGTAACTGTAGCAGCTTTTTAGGTATAGGAAAGTAAATTTGCATCCTATATGGAAGAGACAAGGAAAAGGAATACAACTGCTCTAAACTACTTTGCAAGCATCCCTAGTGAGTCGTAGGCACAAGCATATGATGGGGGATTTAGATAAGGTCAAATGACAACAAACCTTAGTGAGAGCTACAATGCAATATTGAAAGGTGCAAGGTCATTGCCAATATTAGCACTAGTTCTAAAAATCTGTTACAATTGCATAGGTTGTTTCTAAGAAAGGTGTAATAAGGAACTTAAAGCTATATGTAAAGGAAAAGCTTACCTTAATTGGGAAAGCAAAAAGATAGAAAGATGGAGAGGCACAGCTATGCGCCACCAAGTAATCATGTTTAACATGAGAACTAGAATGTTTAAGGCATAAACTAAAGCATACACGAGTAAATATAGAAGGAAAGGTGACCACTATCATAGAGTTGATATAATTAACAACAGATGTAGCTGTAATAAGTAGCAAAACTTCATGATACCTTGTGTAGATACCTAATTTTTGCCCCCTTTATTTTATTTTATTCTTCATTTTTATAGGTCCTAGATTAAGAAAAACACAAAAAAAGAAAATTAAAGACAACCCAAAAAAATAAGAATTTTAGGAAAATACAAAAATAAGGAAAAGCACAAAAAAAAAAAAAGAAATTTGGAAAAATATCAAAAATAGGAAATCTAGAAAAAAACTCAAAAAATTCAGAAAATAAGAAAAATAGAAAAAAGTTAGAAATTTGAAAATTTACAAAAAAATAGAAATATTGAAAAAAAAAAAACATAAGATTTTAGGAAATTTAGAAAATAACATTTTATTAGGGTAGATTTTTAGTTTTGAAATAAGTTGGGTCGTTAAACCTAAGCTTAAATTTAAATCTAGCCCAAGTTGATTTAATCCATATATGCAATTTAATTGCACGTATGGATAATACGTAAGCTAACGGCTTAATGAATAAACACATCGGTTAGAGGTCTTGAGTTCAAATCTTGGAGAGAGAATACAAAGTTATTTTCATTTTTTTCATCACATCAGGGATTACCATGTGTCAAGATATGATTGCACCATATGTCCTGACATGTGGCAAGTTGGGATTGGACAACATGTTGACATGGTGCCACGTGTCAGCTACGTGGCATGCTGCATCAGTTACTACATGTCACGTGACGACGCGTAGCAGGTCGATGTTGGTTAGGTTATTTGACGTAGCGCCATGTTGGTGCTACGTCAGTTGATTTTTTCTCTCTTTCCCTTCTCTTTCTTCCCCATTTCCCTGATTTTCCTCCATATTCCCCAATTAAGAACAATCCACTCCCTTCACTTTAGCTCTAATTTTCGTATAGATTTCACATACACCCATACAATTTCTTGCTTTGATCTTGTTGAACACCTAGCCTACTTTTAATTAGACCTAATAACATGTCTAAATTCAGTCAAAGGAGCATTCAAATCGAGCTCCAAAATAAAAAAAAAAAAAAAAACTGGATTTTCGAACATTTTCATTTAAGTCCGATTTTTGATTTCCATGTTTATTTGATCAATTTATGTATAAAAGGGGTGTTGGGGAGCTCATTGAAACAGACACAACCATCCACAACCAATGATGAACACTCACGAGCTTTCTCTCTCTAAACATTAGCTCTCTTTCTCTCTCATCGAGTCTCTCTCTCTTTTTAGCTCAACACCACGGCCTACCACCCTAGGAACACTCCTAGTAGCTTAGGCATCTGAAACTAACCACCCCTATGCCTTGCCTAGCCTCTAGCATCGCCACCAAACCACCTCCATAGAACCCTAACCACCGTACCCCGTATCATGCCTGTGATCAGTTGAAGACAGCGGCCATCCACCCTTGCATCACGCTTGTGATAAGTTGAAGACAGTGGCCATCCATCCCCACATCATGCCTGTGATCAGCTAAAGCCCCTTGATTACGTTTGTAACCCTTTTTAAGCGACTGCCCCAACTGATTCGATTCGATCTGTAACCGACACAAAGTTCGCTTGAGGTCTGACTCGTGCGCCCATTGCGTCCAAAGTCCAATTTCTTTTGTTTATTTATTTTTATTTTTTTTTATTATTAGTTGTTTTTTTTTTATTATTTGTGATTATAAATGCAATACTAATAAAAAGAAAAGAAGAGAAAAAAGGAAAGAAAAAAAATAGTTTATTTATTTAGTTTAATAGAAAAAATTAAATATAATAATAATAATAAAAATAAAAATTGTTTTTAACACTTAGAAAAATCAAGTTTCCAAAAGTAAAAAAATAATTGGACCCTTTACAAATTAGGACTACTTTTAGATTTTTTTAAAAATAAAATTTTTGATTTAGGACCTTCGGTTTTTAGAACTTTTCTTAAATAAACCAAATTGAATTAAAAACGTAAATTTGGTGTATTTTTAGAATTAAAATCAAATCACCGGCTAAAGTTTTCGTAAAAAGAACTACGTATGTCTAATCTCGAATAGTGGATATGTAGACACCAATGAGCAACAATAAAAATGAAAAATCTAAATTTTCCTTTTTCTAGATTACTTGAGTTATCCAATTAGAGTAATTAACATTTGAGTTCTGTCTTATGAAATAAGAAGGTGATTTTTAAAGTTTAATTTTAAATTTGGAAAGTTAATGATACTCGTAAGGGTTTAAAAATCATAACTTTTGAATCCAGATCTCTTGTTTTAAAATCGTTTTACAAAATCGGTTTTTTATTAAAAGACTAGTGGCTAATTTATAACCAATCCACCTAATTGGTTATAACTTAACTCTTTTTTCCGACTCGGTCAAGTAGTGATTTTAAAATGTTATCAAAGTATAAAAAACCGGTTTTCTTTAAACCTTAGTTGAGGGTTAATATTAAAGGAGTAAGGGTTTAACACTAATAGGTTTGGAGAAAACTTAATTTTTAAAAACCAGGAGGTGAAAAACCTAGGCTCGACACCTTGCTTACATGCATTAGCAACTATGACTCATGTAAAAATATATTCTATACATAAGATTGCAAGGTGGTTTTAGTGGGAAAACCAGCTTGATTGCTACTAAGCTACTTTTTAACCTCTTGGAGATAGTTACACTTAGATAGATGGAGAGGGAATGCCCAAAATCTACCTATTATATGACAATAAAGCCAGAAAAGAAGGAAGACCATGCCAATACTACAACAAGATGGATCTTAAAGAAAAACCAATAAAAATAATTTTATAGCAAATGTAAGAATTAAGGGCACAATATAAGAACGTGCCTAGAAAAATGTTTATAAAAATTATGAAATCTGTGTTTCATTATGACATATGACCACTATGTTGTATTTTATAATTAATTTTATATGTTTGGCCTAACTTTCTAACTATCTTATATATATTTACCTTTTTCTTATATAAATGTATCTAGGACCAATAAATAGATTAGTATTAAGACAATAGGTCACTCACAAATTTGAGGCTGTTTGGAGAGTAGAGGTATAAAGCACGAAACCATCATCTGTTGAGATAACATATATATTGAACAAATCTAATGTAGTTAAATTTTATAGGAACATAATCTAGTTAAATGCCATTGGAAAGAGGCATCATTAAAGAATCCTCAGATATGCACAATGTATATGATGAGAGGATATACACATATTTAGATCAAGCTAGATTCCATGGCGTGGTACACTTACCATTTATACAGCTAGATTGGTGGTTATTTACAGCTTTAGTAGAGATATGAAAACCAAAGACCCATACATTCCACATGATGTATGGGGAGGTTGGATTAACGTTATTAGATATTGCAGTACAGCTCGGTTTGCCCATTGATGGGAAACTACTAACAGGTACTATTATATATGACTAGCCTGTACTGTGTGAGTACTTGCTAGGAGCTAAGTTAGACACAAATCATATAGTTGGACAAAGAGTTATGATGTCTTGGCTTAGGAGTCTTCTATTGACATGTTTACCAATAGATACAAATTACATTACGATCCAGTGTCACGTAAAGATCTACATATTACACCTAATAGGTGGTTTCCTGTTTGCAATTACATTTTCTAGCTATATGTACCTTATGTTCTTATCATTATTAGAGGGTTTCTAGATTATACATATCTATAGTTAGGGATTGACTTACCTAGCATGGTTATATCGATACTTATGTTGAGTTGTAGAGAATGGGGAGGACAGATGGGTGGTGCAATAGTATTGATATAGGTGTAGACATAGGATGAATTCCCTCACTTAGCACCAGATTAGAGACATCCAAGTTATGTTTGCCTTGGACCATTAGCATATTGGTAGGATGATACATTTGACATTAGATAGACTGCTACGCATGCCTTATCTTAGAATCGTGAGGCTTTAAACCGCTAGACTCCCTCATAGGTACAATACAATTTTTACTTGTATCATTTGAATTGTTTTATCTAAAATTTACATATTGACATACATTTATCTTTTGTAGATTTGTTGGATGCCCTATACCTTGGAGATACTAGATTTGCTACCTAACATATGCTAGGATAGGAGAGATATATAGCTAGCTTGTGTCCCCATGATTTGCTTCTACATTGTAGAGATGCACTAGTTGGATAGAGTCATGAGGTAGTTTGGAGGAGTATAGTAGATCCTAGAAAACTATAACATAAATCCAAATAACATACATAAGATAGATCTTCGAGGAAAGTCGGAAGAAGACTAGGCCAGGAAGAACGCTAGATACATTGCCTAATGGCATACACTACTTTACCTAGTATGGTCTCTATTGACTACTTCAACTAGTATTCTAGATTGACATAGAGATATATCAATTGATTGGGAGCACTTTTGGCTACATTGTAAGTCTTCTAATTCGAAACATAAGATATATCTTAACATTCATATTTTATTAATGATAACTAGCTCAATTACCTTATAACTTGTAATCGGACACATTCACATGGATAAAGGGGATTACAGATATATAGGAGATCCATGCTTTAGTTGCTGTAGGCAAACACACATTAGAGGGATATAAAGGCATTAAGCTAGGTGATCTAGTTTAGCAAGAGAAGTAGCAAGTAGGCCATTCGACTAGAGAGAGAGGATGAGGACGTGGTCAAGGGCAAGGATAAGGACAAAGTTAAGGTTAAGCTTGAGATCATCAACCACAATTAGTAGATTGAACTCCTAGTCCTCTAACAGTTGTGCCTATATATGATCCTATGGATGATGTTGCAGATCTTCTTACTATTGAAGCTCCTGTTGTTGATCCTCTTACAGTTGATCTTCTTGCAGTAGATCTATTGATACATACCCAACAAATCTTATTATACACGATACCCCATCGTTTGAGTTGCTCACACCGACATCTGTATTCTCATCATTTGTTGTCACTTCACCTACTCTCATGAGATCGATACATTTAGCACCATCTAATATGGGAGGGACAATCGCACTAGTATTTCTAGACACCCCATTTTTGTCCCCTTTTTATTTTTAGAATTTTTAAGATAAGGAAAGGGGTTATAAATTAGAAAATAGCAAAAACTAAAAAAATTTTAGAATAATACAAGAAATAAGAAAATTCATGAAAAAGCACAAAAAAATTATTGAAAAATACAAAAATATAGAAAGTTTACGAAAGATCACAAAAAAAAAATAAAAAATAAAAAGTTTACAAAAAATTAGAAAAAATAGAGAACTTAACAAAAAAAAAAAAACTTGAAAATTGAAAAAAAAAAAATGATTAAGATAATAAGAAATAGAATAGGAATTTTTTTTTTAAATAGCTTTAGTATTTTATTTTTGTTTGAGCCTTAATTAAACTTTGGGCCTAGGCTTAGATTTAAATCTAGCTTAAGTCAGCATAGTCCATATATACAATTTGATTGCATATATGGACAAGGTATAAGCCAATAGCCTAATGGAAAAACACATGCACAACTTAAAAGGGACTTGGGTTCAAATCTTAAGACAAGCACTCAACGCCTTTTGCTTTTTTTTCCTCCACGTAGACACAAGTCGGCCTCTAATTGGTAGATACGATTTTTTTCTTTCCCTTTCTCAATGTTTCCTACCTTTTCTCGTCTCTACGTAGCCTAGTCCCCTCTGTTCCAGCCTTCCTTGATTGAGTTTTCTACAAGATTTTACCAAATTAGTGATAGAATCTTGTAGATTACTCGGAATACTTTGCATTCATACCCATAGATTGTCTAGATTCAAACATTAATGGGGTCAAAATGAGCATTGAAAATTAGAAGAAAATGGAATATTTGCATTGTCCTTCAAACTTGATTTAAGCATTTCATTAAAATTTGAAGCTGTTGAAGGGTATTTTAAGAAAGAAAGAACATCCAGGTATTACATTTGAATGATCAGTTCAAAAGAAATATAGCAAAATCACATTAAATTGGATTAAAATGCGCCAACCCATTAATTCTTTGATTTGAAATTCAATGATGGATTTGAACTTTCCTTGCAAATATGGAGCTTGATTAGTATAAATTAAAGATTATAGATTTGTTTCATTTAAGAGTCAACAGTTAAAAATTCACCATATAAGCTCTCCAACCTCTTTCTCTCTCTAGTACCCTAACCCATGGTAACCCTCTCACTCACTAAATTTCGAATCACCATAAGCACTTATGAACCATGAAATTAGCATAGGAAGCTTCCTTGAACTCTAGACGTTTGAACCACACCATACTTGATGTCTATCGTAGCTTAATGAATGCCTATCAACCACCTAGGGTTTTGGCTACCTCTTTCTACCATCAAACCCTAGTCGTCGCTCCTCTATACTCCAGAGCAGCCACTCAATAGCACTTCTTAGTCATCTAAACAACCATTCAACGTATCCCTTGACCAAGGTTAGCCACCATATGATGGTGCCAACATCACCACTCATTACCACTTCCAAACACCTCAGTGCTTCACCTACCCCTACCAAGTACAATAAAACTTACATGAATCCCCTTTTTCCCATTTATTTTGGCGATTGAATCACCTTAGAACACAACCTCCACACACGATGCATTTTCCTCCCTTCATCCACTTCAACTTCGATTCGACCTGAAATTGTCAATTGTCCAGTCCGACCCGGTTGCATCTTTGAATCATGTTGGAAGCCAACTCGTGTGTAGTATTCCAAGTTTGGCCTATTTGTTAATTTGTATTTTTTTTTGTTAATTTGTTTTATTTATCTATGTTTGTATTTGTAAAAAAATAATAAAAATATCTACGAAAAGGGAAAAGAAACAAAGAAAAAAATTGAAAAGAAAAAAAAAAAGGGAAACGAAGGAAAAAGAAAAGAAGATAAAGTAGCTTATATTTTATTTTATTTATTTATTCATTTTCTTGGTTAAAACTTAAATAAATAAAAATAAATCAACATTATGAAGAATAAAAATTAGATAAGATGAAATAAAATAAAGAAGAATAAGAAAATGGTTTTTTGAATTAGAAAAACTTATTATCCAAAAAAAAAATAAACTCTTTTTCAAAATTAAGACTACTTTAGAATTTCCAAAAAATAAAACCCCAATTAAGCCCCTTTTAGAAAATTACCAAATTAAAAAAGTTAAGAAACTTAAAACCGACTCTTTTCTAAATTAAAACTAACTAATCCACTAAGGTTTTTTAAAAAAACTATGTATGTCTAATCCCGAATAGAAGATATATAGGCACTTTTACATATTAAGGTTTTAAAAATAATTCTTTAAATTTTTATTTTTTGTAAACAGATATAATTTTAGTTATTGCTTGTAATTAGACATTATTATTCGAAGGGTATTTATAAAGTAAAATTAAATTTGGAAAAGTTAAAAGTGATGCTCGTTAAGGATTTAATAGGATAGCTCTTAGACTTGATCTTTTGGTTTAAAAAAAAAAATCGTTTTTAGAAAGTGTTTTTCTTTTTTATAAAAAAAACCCTTTAGAACCCACCTTAATTGCATATACCTCTCTTAAAGATTGAGTTAATATACTACTAAAGAATTGCAACCCTGTTAGTGTTCAAGTGTTTTAATGCAATCAGTTTCTAAAAATAACAGTAGGGTTGCAATTTAAGGAGTAATGTATTAACCCAAACGATGCTAACATCTGCATATTTCCACGTACATTCTTTTGTTTCATTAATAGCTAATTCTTGGCTGTGAAATATTTTATGCATAAAATAATTGATAACCAAGCAACTAATTAGAGAGCTAATAGGCTATTAGACACCTATAAAATTGTGAGTAATTGTTGAAGGATGAAATTGCCTATTTAAAGGAGAAACTCAAATGCTTTGAAGCTCACAACTGTGCCTTAAGGGCCTTTCTAAGACAGGTTATTGGGGAAACTTATGAAATGCTGAAAGACCTTAAGGCTTGTGTACGAGACTTAGTTTAAGGTTTTTCCAGTTCATATCTAGAGAGCTTAAAGTAAATATCAAGTTTTGAGGATGAGTGTTAGGCCTTCTTCCTTTGTTTTCTGTACCCTGGTTCTTCAAAATAATAAAAGGTTCTCTTTTAGTTTAATGTTCTTCATTCTCCTTCTTTGTAAATAAATGCTTCAATAGGACTCATTAACCAATCTCTTCTCCCCTTCGAGGAAATTTAAATAATTGACTCGTGTATTTTCTTGGTTTCTGTAAAATAAAACTTTATCTTTCTCTCATACATAAAAAAAAAAAAACACATAAAAAAATGAAAATAAAAGAATATAAATCCTTATGGGCTTAACCCAAATACGAAGGAGCCAACCTAAGCCTAAGCCTTTGACTCACTTAGGCAGCTAAGCTAAACACTTAGCTTGTTAAGGCATCCAACCCACGTAAGGCCCTTTGACCTGTTAGGATAGCTAGTTCAAACACTTGACTTGTTAAGGCATCCAACGGACACAAACTATGACCTATCAAGGTAGCTAACCTAAACCCAATCCTCAGCCCATAAAGGTAACCAAGCTAAGTCAAAACCCTTAGTCCATTTAGAAAACCAAGCCTAATCATAAACTAATCCAGTACATAAAGTCAAATACTAGGACATGTTTTGAGAAACTAAAGGCTAGGTTAATCTCTACTATGGGCTAAATAAAAATAGACTCCTCCTTAAGAAATTGGTAACTCACTTTGAAAAAAGGTTTAGAATGAAAAGAGGCAAACTATATCCCACACACTATCTTTAAACACTTTTAGAGTTGAGCGACATAATGGTGAGGATATTTTGGACTCATTCCATAAAGGAGGTCCACTTTTAATGTGATACGTAGATTAAAATGAAGTTAGGTATTTATTTTCGAATCCTAAACACAATTATCTCTTGTTAACCCTGTTGGACCTATTTGGAGAATTTTCAAATTTAAACCCTATCAAGAACCACACTACGATGGGGCAATTCGGAGGTAAGAGTCATTGATGGGGAGAGAAGGATTAAATTGGTTTGTGCTTGTTTTAGTAACACTGAATTACAGATAACTTTTATTTTTGATAAGTTATTTTTCTTTGAAATGAAGAAGAGTCGCCACCCTTCAAACACCTTAAGCTTATGCCTACCTCACCTGAGCCCATATACTCAGAATCTATTGATTTAGGACTATTAATCTCTTAAAGTTAAAGACTTAACAATAGAGGCCCAAAGAAATGGGGTAAAATAAAAAGAGAAGGAATGAGGAAACAAAAGAAGAAGACGAAGAAGAAGAAGAAAAATAATAAAAAAGGAAAAAAGCTTGAAAATTGGGCTTGTGTGTAAAGAGAAAAGCCCTAATTGAAGAAAGCCTAGAAAATGTAAGGCCCATAATTAAAGCCTAAACATTTCCAAGAAATGCAAAGCTCTTATGCCCATTCTGAATCTCATGTCTAGCCTAAAAACATAAGCCCTAAATATCCATCCCAAATCATAAGACATAAAGCCCTTTACACATCCTTGATTATAAACATAAGATCTTTCCACCCACAATACTACCCTTACTTAATAAAGCTCTTCTAATCTTAAAAGATAATTTATCTTTAATAGAAATTGTTTTTGAAACTAAGGTAAGCATACTTCTTATTTTTCCTAAAGGTTCTTGACTTGTACACCTGGGTTGAATAAAAGTACTTCTTTCAAAATAGGCATTCTTATTAATCCTTTTTGAGACCCTTTGACCAAATGCTTGAATTCATAATGATGAACCAAAAAAGACCTAATAGATTATTCAAAGCGTATCACTTACAAAATGGGCTACAATTTTTGGAATTATAGTTAAGAGCGAAATCTAGACCGATAGTTAACAAGGAAGCCTTCTTTGACTAAACTAATCCTGAATTACCTTTTCCTTAGGAAAGGAATGTTTAAAATCACAAAGCTCCATAAAAAAGCCCTAGGGTTAGGGGCATTGAGAAGCTCCCTTATTTCCACACATTCCCACTTCACTTTCACAATTCCAACCATCATAAATCAAGAAGAAAAAGGTATGTTATTATGTATTGTTCCATCTTATTTAATAGTTAGATGAATAGGTTAGGTTAGTGTAGAAAGTTTATGTGATATGTACATATACATTGTTGAAGGAAGAAAGTTCCATTTTTTATGCTTAGAAGTGTAGGAGATCCTTAGTAAATGGATGAAGAACACATGTACATATTCTTAAGTATGTGTATATAAGAGTACACTTGATAAATATATGTATGAAGACCCTTGTATATAAATACTTATTATGTACATAATCTAAAATGAGGTATATACTAACTATACATACATATACCTTGCTAAATACACCCTTAAAGTGCAAAAATATGAAATTTGTGAAGTTTTCTTAAGAGGGCACATTAGGCATACGAAAATACGTATGTCACTACATGTGTATACGGGTATATGTACTAGTATACATATGTGTACACAAGTATACATACTAGTATGTTAGAAATATAAGTATATATATAATGTATGTGTAAAGTATATGAATACATAAGGATAAATATATATACGTAATTGATGATGATGTAAGCAATGACGTAGTCGATGATGATGTAAGTAATGACGTAATTGATGATGACATAAGCCTCTAAAATAATAAACTATAAGATCATCTAAGTGTAAGAATTAATGGCTAATGAAATCATTAGCTATTAAAATAGAACATAAAACTAGTCAATAAGAATAATTAAGCTTTAATAGTTAGAATTTCAATAAATTTAGTCTATATCATAAAACATGAGTTTTAACATCCAAAATGGACATAATCGTGTGAACGTGTATTCAAAAACGATGAAAAACGATTATAAGTTCATAAATATTGGAAATAGAATGAAAAAGTTACATTTGATTAGTGATAAAGTCTAATTGGATAAAAAATTGATAGTAATCTAAGTAGAATTAGGTAAATAGATATCTAGAATCACTAGTTAATTCAATTGCTTACTATCATTATTATATCACAATGATCAGGTGATCTTGACGTGGGTGAGGATCTTCTAATCGATTATTATGACTAGAGCAAGTCGTTATGGCTGAGTGAGTATTTACCCTATGATTTCATGCTTGTATAAGATTGTAGATAGTGGACTTAAATGATATTGTTAATTGATTATGGTATGGGGTAGGGAAATGCTTGTGTATGTTATTATGTGTTGATTTGTGAATTTACCTTAAGTACAAATAGTACCTTGTTTGTTGCATGGTAGTGTCGATAATGATTGTGTGTACTATTGGATGGTTATATCATAATTGAACTTAACTATACTCGGCTCATAAGAAAGAACTGGTACATGCATTGCATAGACATAATTCCGGCCGTCACATTACACGGAGGTAAAGAGAGACCATTCGGGGGTTGTTATTATAAATTTATTGGTTTTGTACGGTGCACTTGTACAAAATGACCTTACCCTGGCCTATGGGAATATTAGAAGTTGAAGGCGCTAACCGCTTAGCTAAGGGTTAAGTCTAGAGGCCTCCATTTAGGGGCGAGTGTGGATTGTAGGGGCCTACTTATGATTATATTAGAACTTGGTTTTTTATGAAAATAAAGGACTTATTTGATTTAAGTACAAAACATGGAGTTCTATAGTAAAGTAAGTTCTAGTATAATACTTGGATTTGATTGGTACTGTATATACTCTAACTTTGACTTCGGAGGGTATTAAATCTAAGTTGCGTATGTTGACTAGTTAACTATATGTATTGTTTAGCATTCTATTTGATCATTTATTCATATGTGTGAATATAATGTATTGATAACTTGCTTGTGGTGTAGTTGAGGGTTTTGCTTACTAAGCTTAGGCTTACACCCCCTTAGGATGCTACAGGTTAGCTTGGGGACTAGGGTAAGAGTAGGTCATCTAGTGTGTTGAGCGAACTGATTATGTAGACTTTTTCTTATGTACTTTTATTTTATCAATAATATAGACCTAGATGTACTAAATTACTACTTACTGTAAACTTTGTAGTTTAAATTTTATATAAATATGTTTATAAGAAGATATTATGTGGATCTATATGTTCTTGGGAAGCTAGTGGTTATAGAGCTTTGTATATTGTGCAAAGGGTTCATGATTGGAAGGGTAACCAATCAAGGGTTTTTCATATTGTATACGGTGTCTGCTACGATTAGACCATCTTAGTTCGTGACAACTGTCCCCTCTTTCATTTATTTTTAGGGTTTTAGCCAGCTCTTAGAGCACTGTCCTATCTTTCATTAATTCATTTTTAGGGTGCGAGCTATCTCTTAAAGCGCAGTCTCCTCTTTTTTTCATTTTTAGGGTTCTAACTAGCTTTTAGAGTGTTGTCCTATCTTTCATTCATTTTTAGGGTTTGAGTTAGCTCTTAGAATGTTGTCCACTCTTTCTTTCTTTTTTAAGGTTTTAGTCAGCTTTTAGAGCGCTGTCCAATCTTTTAGGGTTCTAGCTAGCTCTTAAAATACTATTTCATTTTTTATCCACTCATTTTAGGGTTCTTAGCCGGGTTTTAAAAGTGCTATCCCAACTCATCTTCCTTTTAGAGTTTTTAGCAAGCCCATTAGGTGCTTCCCTTCATCAATTTCTCTTAGGGTCTTACAAAGCTTGTAAGGCTATTCCATTTCCAACTTTTCTTTAAGGTTTTTTGGTCAGCTCATAGAGTATTGTCTCGACTTAATCTTTTTAGCAAGCCTATAGGGTAGTTCTTGTTTCTAAACTTTCTTCTAGGGTCTTACCAAGCCCATAAGGCACTTTCCTTCATCAGTTCCTCTTAAGGTCTTAGCAAGCCCCTAAAGTGCTTTTCTTTACCAATATTCTTTTAGCAAGCTCATTGGGCGCTTTTCTTCACCAATTTCTCTTTTAGCAAGCCCTTAGAGCGCTCTTCTTCACCGATTTCCTTTTAGCAAGCCCATAGAGTGCTTCTCGCATCCAATATCTTCACCATGTTCTTAGCAAGTTGGTAAGGTACTTCCCAATTCCAATTTCTCTTTTAGGGCCTTTAATTAGTCTCTTTTCAGTGAGCCCATAGGGTGCTTCCCTTTTAGTGAGCCCATTCTCTTTACTAATTTCTTTTAGCGAGACCATAGGGTGCTTCTCTTTACTAATTTCTTTTAGTGAGGCCATAGGGTGCTTCTTCTAGGCTAATTTAAGGTTGCTAATGATGCTCCCACCTAGGTTAGTCAACTCAAAGGAGCACTACCGGATTTCAATTTAAGGTCTTAGCCAGCTTAAGGAATGCTTTACCTATTTACTTATGATAGTCAGCTTAGAGGAGCACTTCTAGGTTTTCCTCGAATGGATTCCAAGTTAAGGTTGCTAATCCTCGAAAGACGGTCTCACTTAGGTTAGTCAGCTCCAAAGAGCCTTACCGAGTTTCAATTTAGGGTTTTAGCCAGCTTAAGGAGCACCTCGCTCGTTTACCTAGGGTAGTCAGCTCAGAGGAGCACTTCTAAGTTTTTCTTGAATAGATTCCAAGTTAGGGTTGCTATTCCCTGAGAGACGCTTCAGCTTAGGTTAGTCAGCTTAAAGGAGCATTACTAGGTTTCAATTTAAGGTCTTAGCTAGCTTAAGGAGTGCTTCGCCTGTTTACCTAGGATAGTTAGCTTAAAGGAGTACTTCTAGGTTTTTCTCGAATCCATTCCAAGTTAGGGTTACTAATCCTCGAGAGATGCTCCCGCTTAGGTTAGTCAGCTCAAAGGAGCACTATCAAGTTTCAATTTAGGGTCTTAGCTAGCTCAAGAAGTGCTTCGCTTATTTACTTAGGATAGTTAGCTTAGAGGAGTACTTTTAGGTTTTTGTCAAATTGATTCCAAAACTTAGGGTTGTTAATCTACTTGAGACATTGCTGCTTGGGTTAGTTAGCTCAAAGTAGCATTACTAAGTTTCAATTTAAAGTCTTAGCTAGCTTAAAGAGCACTTCACCCGTTCATCGAGGTTAGTTAGCTCAGTAGGGCACTATTAGGGTTTAATTTTTCATTTAGGGTCTTAGTTAGCTTAAGGAGTGCTTTGCTTGTCCACTTAGGTTAGTTAGCTTAGAGGAGCATGACTTTGTTCTTCTTTGGGGGTCTTAGCCAACTCAAGGAGTGCATGCCCATCTCATTCAATTTAAGGTCTTAGCTAGCTCAAAGAGCACTTTGTCTGTTCACTTAGGTTAGTCAACTCAGAGGAGCATAACTTGTAAACCCTAGAAAATCGGTAGTTTAAACCCTAATTTAAGTCCGAATGTCTTAAACTATGTCATAAATTGATAAGGCTAATAATAATAAAAGATTTTGAAACTTAATAAATCGAATATAACACTGATAATAAAAATCCTAGAAATTGATTGAAACCCTAAATCACGTACTGAAACCCTAAATCTGATTTATGCACAATTACCCGAAATCGAACTCGAACTTGATTGAAACTTTAAAACTATAACTTTAAGCCTATAAAATAATTAAATATCACTCAATAGTGATAAATTATAGTCGATTGTAATTATCGACTAAATCGCATAATTGTGTAAAATTTTTAACGAAATCGTTAAAATAACTTGTAAAAATTATAATTGTAATGGGTACCAATTAAATTGATAAATTTTCATAAAATTCCAAAATTAATTTATAATTATTATTTTTATGATTTTTATGTTTAAAAAATTTATATATATATTTCTTATTAATTCCTATTTCTTTCTTTTCCTTTCCTTTTTCTTCTTCTATTTTTTTTCCTCCTTCTACGTTGAATTCCAATTAGTTCTAATAGCAGCCCATGTGATTAAATTTGATTACAAGTGTCACCAAATTAAGAGATAAGGACAATATAATTAAAGAATGTGTCTTATCCAATTTAATGAAAAGATTAGGTTAGATTATTTTCTTTTTTTTTTTTTCATTTATCTCCTTAAGTTGCTGTACACACCTGGAAAAAAAATCTGGAAGAAAAAAAAAAAAACTAAAAACCAAACCAAAACATAAACAAAAGAAGAAGGGAAAGAAAACAAAAGAAAAAGAAAACCGAGAAGAACAAGAAGAAATTAAGAAGAAAAGGAAGAAGGAGGAGAAAAGAAAGAAGAAAATCTAGAATAATATCAACATATTTAGGTAAGTATATTTATTTTACTTACATATATGTATATTATATGGTATATGCATGTATATACTAGGTATTTTGTCATATTTTACCAAATGTTTCATTATATATACATGTATGTATGCATAAGTAGATAAACAAATATATATATGTATCTCTTATGTATGTATAAATATATGTATGTAGACATGTATATATATTATTAGGTAGAATATACGGTATATGTATGTATAAATAGGAATATATATAGTAGATATTTGGAAATCTTACTATTTGGATATATATATATATATATATATGTATACGAAAAATAAAGAAAAGACATAAATAAATATATATATATATATATGTATATATAAATAAGNAAAATTATCAATTATATGATTTAAATAATTATTAAATCATAAATATGCTAAGAAAAAGCTGAAATTAATATTTTAGAACTTTTTAAATTAAAATAATAAGTTTTGTGATATTTTTATATCACATTTCAAATTGCAAGTCACAATGTTTAAAATGGACATCGTTACAAGAAAATACGCTCGAAAATGATCAAAATGGATTATAAGTTTATAACGATTCGAGCTAAAACGAAAAAGTTATACGCGATTCGATAAAAAGCTCGAATTGACAATTTCGCGTAATTAAGTAAAGTAAACATTACAAATTACAATACTAGTTTAGCTTTAAATTCCCAAACTTACAATTTTCTATATTTCTTATTCTTAGGTGATTCCGACCTTGACCTTGAGCTGCCATCAGATTATTATAACTCTTGAGTCGATTATGGCTAAGTGAGTTTTTCTTAATGATCTCATACTTGCTTGTGTTTGTAATTAGTGAATATAAATTATGATCAATAATTGAATGTTATATAGGGTTAGATTATGCTTGTGTATGATAATTATTTGTTAACGGTGAATTTACTTTAAATTACAATAATGTATTGATTGTTGCATAGTAGATTCACTAGGAACTGATTATTTGTGACCTTAAATGATTACTGAATAATAAGACCTAATTTTACTTGACTAGAAAAATATAACTTGAAATACCCATAATCATACACCACATAACTAATTCCGGTCGTCACATTACATGGAGGTAGCGAGAGGCCATACCTGGGTTGATTATTTGATTGTTATAGATTTCGTACAGTGCACACATGCGATATGACCTTACCCTGATTCGCGGGATTTCTAGGCGTTGGAGGTGCCAACCGCTTGACTAAGGGTCGAGTCTAGAGGCCTCTGTTTAGGGGTGAGTGAAGGCTGCGTGAATCTACTCGTAATCATATGTAGAACTCGTTTTTGATAAAACTGAGAATGGATCTATCATTACATTTTTAAATATGAAACGCGGAGTTTCGTCATGAGATAAGTTCTAGTATGATACTCGGATTTGACTGTACTGATATATCTCCAACCTTAACTTCGGAAGATGTTAAATCTGAGTTACATATAGTACCTAGTCACTTGCATGTATATATTTGGCATACTGATTGACATGCATTCATTTGATTGAATTTAATTAATGTAAAACTTGATTGTGGTATGGTTGAGGAGATTATCTCACTAAGCTAGTTAGCTTATACTTTTATAGTCTTTTTTTCGCAGGCTGAGTTATTTGTGGAGTTGGGTCGCTGCATGCTCGAGGTTAGTTGTTCATTAGGGGGTCGATGTGGGAGCAAGACGTGATCAGAGTGTTCACATGATAGTTTATTTAGATTATAGATCTGAATATGTGATAAACTGATATTAGTTTAAGTTAAGAAGTTTTAAAGACCTCTTATTTGTAAATTCTTATATAAATAGATTATGTTTTATATTTCTTTATCTTATTATTAATATCATGAAATGATATTGCTTATGCTTGCGCAACTCTTGGTTGTTAGTTGTAGCTGTAGCCACAGCCGTAGCCTTGTATATTGTATAAAGAGTCGTTAATTGTAAGGGAATTCAATCTATAGTCTTTTGTACGGTATACGGCGATTACCATGACTAGCCTCCTCGGGTCATGATACAACCAGGTTCTTCTTTATGGGCCTTCACCAACTCAAGGAGTGCTTTGCCTATTTTGCCTAGGTTAGTAAGCTCATAAAGGCATGACTAGGCTTTCAATTTCTCTTAGACTCTTAGCTAGCTTAAGGAGTGGCTTACCTGTATCATCTTTGTTGCGAACTGAGGACGGTCTAGTCGTGACAGACGCCGTATATTATACGAAGAACCCCTGATTGGTTACCTTTCCAATCATGAACTTTTCACACAATATACATGGCTCTATAACCATTAGTTTCTCAAGAACATACAAATCCATATGATATCATCACACAAACATATTTATATAAAATTTAAACTACAAAGTTTACAATACATAGTAATTTAGTATATATAAGTCTATATTATTGATAAAACAAAAGTATATAAGTAAAAGTCTACATAATCCGTTCTCTCTCAATACACTGAATGGCTCGCTCTTACCCAAGTCCCTAAGCTAACCTGTGGTATCCCCTAGCTAGCCTCAATGAACAAGCTATCTTGCAGCAAAAGTGTAAGGGGGTATAAGCCTAAGTTTAGTGAGCAAAACTCTTAACTATACCACAAGCAAGTTATAAATACATTATATTCACGCATATGAATGAATGGTCAAACAGAATGCCAAACAATACATATAGTTAACTAGTCCATATACATAACTCAGATTTAACGCCTTTCGAAGTCAGGGTTGGAGTATATATGACACCAATCAGATCTGGGTATTATACTAGAATTTACTTTATTATGGAAGTCCATGTTCCGTACTTAAATCAAACAAGTCTTTTATTTTTATAAAAACCAAGTTCTAGTATAATCGTGAGTGGGTCCCTACAATCCACACTCACCTCTAAACGGAGGCTTCTAAACTTGACCCTTAGCCAAGTGGTTGGCGCCTCCAATGCCTAGTATTACCCCGGGCTAGGGTAAGGTCATTTTGTACGAGTGCACCATACAAAACCAATAAATTACAATAACAACCCCCGAATGGCCTCTCTTTACTTTCGTGTGATATGATGGCCGGCATTATGTCTATGCAATGCATGTTGATGCATGTACCGGTTTCTTCTTATGAGCCGAGTATAATTAAGTCCAATTATGATGTGACCATCCAATAATACATACAATCATTTTCTATACTACCATGCAACAAACAAAGTATTATTTGTACTTATGGTAAATTCATAACTCAGCACATAATAACATATATAAGCATTTCTCGACTCCACACAGCAATCAATTAACAATATCATTTAAGTCCATTATCTATAATCACATACAAGTATGGAATTATAGGGTAAATACTCACTCAGCAATGACAACTCACCTACCTCGGGATCACCTGATCATTGTGATATAATAACAATAGTAAGTAATTGAATTAACTAGTAATTCTAGATATCTATTTACCTAATTCTACTTAGATTGCTATCAATTTTTATCCGGTTAGACTTTATCACTAATCGTATGTAACTTTTTCGTTCTATTTCTGATATTTATGATTTTATAGTTGTTTTTCATCTTTTTCGAATGTACATTCACGTAGTGACGTCCATTTTAGATGTTAAAACTCGTATTTTACGATATGGGCTAAATTTATTGAAATTTTAACTATGGAAGCTTAATTATTCTTATTACTTATATTTATATCCTATTTTAGGACTTAATGATTTAATTAGCTATTGATTCTTACACTTAGGGAATTTTATATTAGTATTACTAACTCATGTACTTAATTAGGTTTAATTCAATTTAGGAAGTGTATTAGGGTTTAAAATATTTTTGGACCCTAAGTACATGTAAATACTTATGTTATACTCTTATGTAATCTTATAAGTTATTATTTTATAAGCTTATACTTATGTCATCGCTTATATCATTATTTGCTTATGTCATCGCTTAATTGCATCATTGCTACATCATTATTTGATTACATAAGCTTTTACCTCATGCTTAAGTGTCTTATGTACACTTTACATATGTTAAGTATATACTTATACCTTTACTATACTTGTATGTATACTAGTATACTCATACCTATACTTATACATATACCGTATTTATACTTGTACATATACCCATATACACATACGGTGACATATGTATTTTTATACGTATTTTCGTATACTTAAAATTCCTCTTAAGAAAACTTCTCAAATTTCATCTTTTTGTATTTGAAGGGTGTATTTAGCATGGTATATGTATGTATAGTTGGTATATGTCTTATTTTAGGTTATGTACATATTGGATTCTTATGTACAAAGGTCTTTATACATGTATTTATCTAGTATATTCTTATATACATATACTTAGATACATGTACCCATGTTCTTTCATTTACTAAGGCTATCCTATAATTCTAAACATAAAAATTGAATCTTTAAGCCTTCAACAACACATATGTACACAACACATAAACTTCTTAAACTAACCTATCTATTCATCTAACTATTAAATAATATGGAGTAATACATAATAACATACTTTTGTTTTCTTCTTGAAATATGGTTGCAAAGTTTGAAAATTAGGAAAAGTGAAATGGAAAGGGAGGTCATGGTTATGGAGGTAGGGAAAAGGACTTGGTTTTATTTTGTTTTGTGTTTGAAAAGAAGAAGAAAGTAGGGTATAGAAGGGGACAAGAGTGGACGACACAAATGGAAAAGAAAAGGGAAGAAAAAGCTAAAAGAAAAGAAAAGAAATCATTAAAAGGAAGAGATAAGTCTAGAATGAAAGTGACATTTTGTTGACTTTTTCACATGTTGACTTGGTTAACTTTCCAAAAATATATGCCCTTTAGTGTACATAATGTAGTAATTAAGGAAAATTAGGAGAAAAATTAAAGAAATGAAAGGAAATAAGAAGTTTAGTGAATTGATTAGTAAAAATAGATAATAAGATCCTCCATTAGGTATTTATATCCTATATACACCATTTGGTAAGCTACTTAGTATAATTAAGATGAAAAGTGTCATTTAGGGTATTAATGTTCACTACATGTAACCTAAGCATCAATTAAACCCTTAACTCTAAGTAATACTAATCTAATTATATACTTAGAAGATGAATGTGATCTATGATATAATATCTTAGTTTTTAAAGGATTACTTTAGTATTATATGTATTTATGAATGATTGAAAGTTATCTTTAATCTTTTACCAATAATTTAGTATAATACTAAGGTTATATTATCAATTAGGGTTTGAGGGTAAATTATGGTGATTTAGTGCTTTTCTATCTTTAAAGTTATAGTTTTAGGGTTTTTATCACTTTCGAATGAAATCTTTAGTATTTACATACATTTAAGGTAGAAAAATTTTATATGTGATTGACTAGTTATTTTAGGGTTTTCACTTTTATTAGCTTTGTCAACTCCTAGATTATCCAACATACTTAAATCTATTTCATAAGCTAGATCAAAAAATTTAGGGGTTTACAATTTTGGTTAGTCAGCTGATAGGGGTACAACCAAGTTTTTAATATCTCTTTAGGTTCTTAGCCAACTCAAAGAGCTTTTAGCCTGTTTCATCATAGTTAGTTAGCACAAAAGGGTATAACTAAGTTTTCAATTTTTCTTAGGATCTTAGCTAGCTTAAGAAGTGCTTCACCCACATCAGCTTGGTTAGTTAGCTTATAGGGGTACAACTAAGTTTTCAACATCTCTTTTGAGTCTTAGCTAGCTCAAGGAACGCTTTGCTCGTTTCATCTTGGTTAGTTAGCTTATAGGGGCATGACTAAGTTTTCAATATCTCTTTAGGGTCTTAGCCAGCTTAAGGAGTGCTTCACCCATATAATCTTGATTAGTCAGCTCATAGGGTCATGACTAAGTTTTTAGCATTTCTTTAGGGTTTTAGTTTGCTTAAGGAGTGCTTCACCCATATAATCTTGGTTAGTTAGCTCATAGGGTTATGACTAAGTTTTCAACATTTCTTTAAGGTCTTAGCCAGCCTAAGGAGCACTTTGCCCGTTCATCTTGGTTTGTCAATTCATAGGGGTACGACTAGGTTTTCAACCTCTCTTTAAGGTCTTAGCTAACTCAAAGAGCACTTTGCCCAATTTCACCTTGGTTTGTCAGTTTGTAGGGGCATGACTAGGTTTTGAACCTCTCTTCAAGGTCTTAGCTAGCTCAAGGTACGCTTATCCATTTCAAATTCTTTAGGGTCTTAGCTAGCTCGAGGAGTGCTTTACCCATTCGCTTAGGTTACTTAGCTCATCGGGGTACAACTAGGCTTTCGATTTCTCTTTAGGGTCTTTGCTAGCTTAAGGAGTGCTCCTCTCATTCACTTAGGTCAGTTAGCTCATAAGGGCATGGCCAAGTTTTCAAATTCTTTTAAGGCTCTTGCTAGACCACAAGGGCATTACCCTCTTTCAGTTTCATTGTCTCGGCCAGCTCTTAGAGCACCTCCTCTCTCTTCCACCTTTCACCATTCACCAAATCCTTAGTAGACTATACCTAGGTTAGCTAGCTAGTTATAGCACTTCTTAGTGCAAATTCCACATTTGGGGCAAAAATAGTGTCTCATTGGTCTTTCTAGTAAACTTTTACTCAAACTTTACCATAAAGAAGAGCAGTTGTAGACACCCCCATTTTTGTGCCCCTCCCCCCTTTTTTATTTTTAGAATTTTTAGGATATGGTAAGGGATCATAATTTAGAAAATAGCAACAAATAAAAAAAATTTTAGAAAAATACAAGAAATAAGAAAATTTAGGAAAAAGCATAAAAAAAATTTGAAAAATACAAAAAAATTAGAAAGTTTACAAAAGATCACAAAAAAAAAAAAAAAAAAAGTTTACAAAAAATCATAAAAATAGAAAATTTAACATAAAAAAAAAAACTAGAAATTTGAAAGAAAAAAGATTTAGACGATAAGAAATAGAATAGGACTTTTTTTTTAAATAGCTTTAGTATTTTGTTTTTGTTTGGGCCTTAATTAAACTATAGGTTTGGACTTAGATTTAAATCTAGCTTAGGCTAGCCTAGTCGATATATGTAATTTGATTGCATATATGGACAAGACACAGGCCAATAGCCTGATGGAAAAACACATGCATAACTCAGCGCCATTTGTTTTTTTTTTTTTCCTCCGTGTGGACATGTATCAACCTTTGATTAGTAGACACGATTCTTTTCTTGCCCTTTCTTAGTGTTTCCTACCTTTTCTTACGTCCACACAGCTTAGTCCCCTTTGTTCTACCCTTCCTTGATTGAGTTTTTCATAAGATTTTACCAAATTAGTTATAGAATCTTATAGATTACTCAAAATACTTTGCATTCATACCCATAAATAGTCTAGATTCAAACATTAATGGGATTAAGGTAAACATTGAAAATCAAAAGAAAATGGAATATTCGTATTTTCCTTCAAACTTGATTCAAACAATTCATTAAAATTTGAAGCTGCTGAAGGGTATTTTAAGAAAGAAAGAACATCTAGGGATTACATTCAAATGATCAATTCAAGAGAAATCAAGCATAATCACATTAATTTGGATTAAAATGCATCAACCCATTAATTCTTTGATTTGAAATTCAATGACGAATTTGAACTTTCCTTGTGAATATGGAACTTGATTACTATAAATTGAGGATTAAGATTTGATTTGTTTAGGAATCAACAGTTAAAAATCCACCATATAAGCTCTCCAACCCCTTTCTCTCTCTAGAACCTTAACCCATGGCAACTTGCTCACTCGTTAAATTTTGAACCACTAGAAGCACTTTAATGTGTTGGTTCTTTTTTTCTTTTAAAAAAAATTGATTGAATTTGCGTTTTTATTAACCATTTTATTTTTATTAAGAAAAATCCCTAGAAGTCTAATTTTTATTCCTAATTATAAAAAAAGCTAATTTTTGGAAAGTCCCAAATTAAGATTTTTATTTAAAAACAACTAAGTAATAATTTTTTTTATTTTCAAAAAAAACCCTAAAGATTTTATGAAATATGCAATTTTTATGAAATATGCAATGTTCTACATGATGAATTTTTTATATAGAAAAGATGCTTAAAACATTAAAAAAAAAAAGAAAAGAAAAGAAAAATTTCCTAATCATAGAAAAGACATCTAAACCATAGAAAAGACATCTAAATTATAGAAAAAATGTCTAAACCATAGAAAAGATATCTAAACTATAAAAAAGTTGTTTAAACCATGGAAAAAAAAAATCTAAATGATAGAAAAGATGTTTGAATGATAGAAAAGAAACTTAAACAATAGAAAAGATATATAAACTATAGAAAAGAATCCTAAATTATGGAAAAAATATCTAACCATAGAAAAGATGTTTAAATCATAGAAAAAAGATCTAAATTATAGAAAAGATGTTTGAATCATAGAAAAGAAACGTAAACAATGGAAAAGATATATAAACTATAGAAAATAAAAATTTAAACCATAGAAAAGATGCCTAAACCATGGAAAAGACGTTCAAACCATATAAAAGAAACCTAAACTATGAAAAAAAATCTAAACTATGGAAAACAAGCTTAAACTATAGAAACGATGTCTCACTGTAAAAAAGAAGTCAATGAAATTTTTTTTTTATTTTATGAACACCAAAATGATTTTTTTTTTTATCTAAAAAACCCTAACATGCCTAATACAATTTTTTTAAATTAATGCAATATGCAATAAACGAGATTTTGTAAAATATGAGATTTTATAAAAACGTCATTTTGAAAATATGAAATCTAAAAAAAAAAAAAAAAACTAAAATTTAACTTAACACATGTTCACTAGACACTAATCCTATAACTAATTACTAGCAATTAAAGACATGATAAAAATAAAAAAAATTAGTAGAAGTCTTAAAAATAACTGTGCATATAAAATAAATAAATAAGACAAGCTATAGATAATAATTAAAAACCACTATTATGTACCTGTAAGGTAAAACACGTAAAGTTGATGAAAGAGAATAGATTGAATCCCCAGTCTTATTACGTGCACAACTATAGAATTAGTCTAAAGAGTGGGTTTGAGCGTGTTTTTTAACAAATATGTGATTTTTCTTTTTGGCTCGCACTATGCAACCCCTATTTATAAAACTCGAAAACAAATCTTTTGAATCGAATCGAATCTAAATTGATAAAGATCCAAAATAGATTCGAATCTTACAAATCTTGATTTTATTAGATTTAATGTCATCATATCAGATTTGTTTTTTCTTTTGACAACTATTTAGTTAAGATTCCATCAAATTAATTTTTTCGAATTTTTTCTTTTTTAGTTTTTTTTTTCTTTTTTTCTAACAATTTTCTATTTTTTTGTCTTTTTTATCATTTTTCAAAATTTTTTATTATTTTCTAAATTACAACCTTAAAAACAAAAATTATAACTACTATGGGCAAAAATCGAGTGTCTACAACTGCCCCTCTTTGTGGTGAAGTTTGAATAAAACTTTGCCACAAAGACAAAAGTAATACCATTTTTGCCTTGGGACAACTTTATCCTAAGGAACGTTAAGGCACTTGACAAGGATTAGTTTGAAACGAAGAATAGCGAGGGGTAATGCCTTTGTGGGTTAGCAAAAATCCCTAAAAGAATAATGAGAACTTGGTCGTGTCTTGATGAGCTGACTAACCAAGGCGGTCAAAGTGCCTTTTGAGCTGGTTAAGACCTAAAGAATGAAGAAACTTGGTCGTGCCTTAATGAGGTGACTAACCAAGGTGATTAAAGCGCCCTTTGAGTTGGATAAAACCTAAAAGATAAGGAAAACTTGGTCGTGCCTTAATGAGCTGACTAACCAAGGCAGTCAAAGCGCCCTTTGAGCTGGTTAAGACCTAAAAATAAGGAAAACTTGGTCGTGCCCTAATGAGCTGACTAACCAAGGCAGTCAAAGTGCCTTTTGAGCTGGCTAAGACCTAAAAATAAGGAAAACTTGGTCGTGCCCTAATGAGCTAACTAACCAAGGCGGTTAAAGCGCCCTTTGAGCTGACTAAGACCTAAAAATGAAGGAAACTTGGTTGTGCCTTAATGAGTTGACTAACTAAGATGGTCAAAGCGTCCTTTGAGCTGGCTATGACCCTAAAATGAGTTGAGAAAGCTTGGTCGTGCCCTAATGAGTTGACTAACCAAGGCGGTAAAATCACCCTTTGAGTTGGCTAAGACCTAAAAATGAGGAAAACTTGGTCGTGCCCCGATGAGCTGACTAACCAAGGCGGTCAACGCGCCCTTTGAGCTGGCTAAAACCTAAAAATGAGGAAAACTTGGTCGTGCCCTGATGAGCTGCCTAACCAAGGCATTCAAAGCGCCCTTTGAGCTGGCTAAGACCTAAAAATGAGGAAAACTTGGTCGTGCCCTGATGAGCTGACTAACTAAGGCGGTCAAAGTGCCCTTTAAGCTGGCTAAGACTTAAAAACGAAGGAAACTTGGTCGTGCCCTCATGAGCTAACTAACCAAGGCGATTAAAGCATCCTTTGAGCTGGCTAAGACCTAAAGATAAAGAAAACTTGGTATACCCTGATGAGTTGAGTAACCAAGGCGGTCAAAGCGCCTTTGAGTTGGCTAAGACCTAAAGAATGAAGAAACTTGATTGTGCCTTAATGAGCTAACTAACCAAAGTAGTCAAAATGCCCTTTGACCTGGTTAAGACCTAAAAATGAGGAAAACTTGGTCGTGCCCTAATGTGCTGACTAACCAAGGCGGTCAAAGCGCCATTTGAGCTGGCTAAGACCTAAAAATGAGGAAAACTTGGTCGTGCCCTGATGAGCTGACTGACCAAGGTGGTCAAAGCGCCCTTTGAGCTGGATAAGACCTAAAGAATAAAGAAACTTGGTAGTGCCTTAATGAGCTGACTCACCAAGGCGGTTAAAGCGCTCTTTGAGCTGGCTAAGACCTAAAAATGAGGAAAACTTGGTTATGCCTTAATGAGCTGACTAATCAAGGTGGTTAAAGCACCCTTTAAGCTGGCTAAGACCTAAAAACATGAAGGAAAACTTGGTCGTGCCCTAATGAGTTGACTAACCAAGGCGGTCGAAGTGCCCTTTGAGCTAGCTAAGACCTCAAAATGAAGGAAACTTGGTCGTACCCTGATGAGTTGACTAACTAAGGCGGTCAAAGCGCCCTTTGATTTGTCTAAGACCTAAAAACATGAAGGAAACTTGGTCGTGCCCTAATGAGCTGACTAACCAAGGCGATCAAAGCGTCCTTTGAGCTGGCTAAGACCTAAAAATGAAGGAAACTTGGTCGTACCCTAATGAGTTGACTAACTAAGGTGGTCAAAGTGCCCTTTGAGTTGGTTGTGACCTAAAGAATGAGGAAAACTTGGTTGTGCCCTATTGAGCTGACTAACCAAGGCGGTCAAAGCGCACTTTGAGCTGGCTGACATAAAAATGAGGAAAACTTGGTCGTGCCTTAATGAGCTGACTAACCAAGGTGGTCAAAGCGCCCTTTGAGTTGGCTAAGACCTAAAAACAAGGAAAACTTGGTCGTGCCCCAATGAGCTGATTAACCAAGGTGGTCAAAGTGCCCTTTGAGCTGGCTAAGACCTAAAAATGAGGAAAACTTTGTCGTACCCTAATGAGCTAACTAACCAAGGCGGTCAAAGCGCCCTTTGAGCTGGCTATGACCTAAAAATGAGGAAAACTTGGTAGTGCCCTGATGAGCTTACTAACCAAGGCAGTCAAAGCGCCCTTTGAGCTGGCTAAGACCTAAAAACAAGGAAAAACTTGATAGTGCCCTGATGAGCTGACTAACCAAGGTGGTCAAAGCGCCCTTTGAGCTGGCTAAGACCTAAAAACATGAAGGAAAACTTGGTAATGCCCTGATGAGTTGACTAACCAAGGCGGTCAAAGCGCCCTTTGAGCTGGCTAAGACCTAAAAACAAGGAAAAACTTGGTAGTGCCCTGATGAGCTGACTAACTAAGGCAGTCAAAGCGCACTTTGAGCTGGCTATGACTTAAAAATGAGGAAAACTTGGTCGTGCCCTAATGAGCTGACTAACCAAGGCAGTTAAAGCGCCCTTTGAGCTGGCTATGACCTAAAAATGAGGAAAACTTGGTAGTGCCAGATGAGCTGACTAACCAAAGCGGTCAAAGCACCCTTTGAGCTGGCTAAGACCTAAAAACAAGGAAAAACTTGGTAGTGCCTTGATGAGCTGACTAACCAAGGCGGTCAAAGGGCCCTTTGAGTTGGCTAAGACATAAAAATTGAGAAACTTTGAATTGTGATAGCGCTCTATGAGCTTGCTAAATTCCTGAAAGATTATAAGTTGAGCAACATTTTGTGAGTTGGGCAACTGGGAGCCTATGAAACTCTGGATTGAGACTACTCTCACGAGCTAGCTAGCTCCTTAGGAGATTATAAATTGAGACTATTTTAGGAGTCAGCCAGAAGCTTAAGAAGCTTTAGATTGGGACTGCGCTCTATGAGCTAGCTAGATCCCTAAATGAGAATATGAATCTAAATAGCGCTCCATAAGCTGACTGAAGTGCTAAATCCCTTGAAGAAATTTTGAGTCGGGTAACATTCTGTGAGTTCGACGATTGGAAGTTGAAGAAACACTGGGACCATGCTCTACGAGCTAACTATCTTGCTAAGAAATTGTTTTTGGAAAATAAGCTATTATCCTTAGGGGGAAACCAATTGTCAATGCAATGTTTTATCAGATTTAGAACCATATACCTGGTTTCAATGATAGCTCCCAAGTAGTCCAAAGTCTTATTGAGTAGTCCGATTAGAACGAATGATTCTAACCCTTACCATTGCTTTTCTTGTTCTCGTTCTTCTTCTTCTTTCTTCTTCCGTCTCTTTCCAAAACCCCCACTTTTCTTTTCTGTTTTCTTTTTCACTTTTTTTTTTTTGTTGAAAGCAACTTAAGCTTAAAACGAATGTAAAACATATTCTCCTCGAACAAAGATGTCTTGTATTGAACTTCCGGTCCAAACATTGGCTTTTCGTGCAAGCATCTGTTCTTAAGCGAGTTTCTACTTATACGCCACACGTTACTCTTTTTGAGCATGGCCCTGTCCTAAAAAATAGGAAACAAGTCTCCCTTTCTTTGGGGGGTTAATCACAATAAAGTATTAAAAGAATTTTTATCAATAGTCATCGCTTCAAATTAAGTGATTATTTTTCTTGTGGTACTTGTGTGTAAGGTTTATTTAGGTAGATGATAGAGCGAGAAGTGGGGTCTTTTAGTGGAATGAGAAAAAGAAAGGCTAAGGATATTATCCAATGCTAACGACTACTAGGAATACCAACTTTGCATGTAGAAAATGAAAATGAGACCAAAGTAATAGTAAGATTGTTTGCAAGAATTTCATTGATGTTCAAGGATAGTACATCTTCAACGCATCAGCATTTACTGGGTCCTTCAAATCCGGACCATCCATTTGAGATAAGATAACAGCTCCCCCAGGCAATACTTTCTTTACAATGTAAGGCCCTTTATAGTTTGGGGCAAACTTCCCTTTTGAATCAGTTGTGTTAGGCAATGTCTTTCTCAACACCATATCTCCTTGCTTAAAACTTCAAGGTTGTACTTTTTTGTTGAAAGCCCTGGCCATTCGTTGCTGATAGCAAATGTTGTGGCATAAGGCTGTCAGCTTCTTTTCATTAATTAGGTTCAACTGCTCAACACGCTTCTTTACCCAATTAGCCTCATCCAATTGAGTTCCCGACAATATTCTAAGAGATGGGATCTCAACCTCCACTGGCAATACAGCCTCCATTCCGTATACCAACGAGTAGGGGGTTGCCCTTGTTGATGTTCTGATAGAAGTTTGATAGGCCATGAGTGAAAATGGCAACATCTCATGCCAATCTCGATACGTAATGGCCATCTTCTCAATAATTCTTTTGATATTCTTATTGGCTACTTCTACGGCTCCATTCATTTGGGGTAGATAAGGAGTAAAATTTCTATGAATGATCCTGAAGTGTCGGCATAACTTGGACATCAATTTATTATTTAGATTTGTACCGTTGTCAGTAATAAATGTTTTTGGCGTACCATATCGAGCCAGTATGTCTCTCCTGATGAACTTGACCACTACTCCCTTCGTCACACTGAAGTAGGATGAGGCTTCAACCCACTTAGTGAAATAATCAATAGCTACCAATATAAACCGGTGCCCGTTAGATGCTTTTGGAGTGATTGGGCCAATGATATCTATTCCCTACATCGAAAAAGGCCATGGCATTGATAGTGTATGCAATTCTTGAGGTGGAACATTTATCTTATTCGCATAGATCTAGCACAAATGGCAGCGTCTAACATGTGCAATACAATCAGCTTCTATAGTTGACCAATAATATCCCATCCTCATGATTTTCTTGGCAAGCATGTAGCCATTTATGTGGGGGCCACATACTCCCTCATTCACTTCTTTCATTAGCATCTTTGCCTCTTTCCCATCTACATAACATAAAAGCGTACCGTCAAACGATCATCGGTACATCGTAGAATCGCTCATCAAGTACTGAGTTGCCAATCTTCTAATTAATTTTTTATCCTTCTTCTCTGCTCCTTCGAGGTACGTACCATGTTGTAAAAACATTTTGATATCATGATACCAAGGCTTTTCGTCACATGAACTTTCTATTGGCAAACAAAAAGCAGGCTTTTCTTCAATTTCAATTTTAAGTGGCTGAATCTCCACTCCTTTTGATATCTGAATCATTGATGCCAAAATAACAAGAGTATCGGTAAATTGGTTTTGAACTCTTGGTACGTACACGAAGGTAATCTTTTTGAACTTGGTTATCAACTCGGCCAGGTATTGGCGATAAGGCACTAATTTGGGGTCTTTCATCTTATAGTTACCCTGAGCTTGGCTTATTATCAATGAAGAATCTCTATATACATGTAGTTCCTGTATCTCCTTAAACAATGTGATTTTAAGTCCCAAAATACACGCCTCGTATTCTGCAATGTTATTGGTACATGGGAAAACCAATCTTACAACCATTGGAAATTGTGTACCTCCAGGCGATACCAAAATTGCCCCTACTCCACATCCGAACACATTAGCTACTCTGTCAAAGAACATTTTCCACCTTGAAGATTTTTCAACTATTTCACCATCAGAATCATTTCCCGCTACTAGGATGCTTTCATTGGGAAACTCAACCTATGCTCCCTGAGGGGTATCCTTAGAAGAATTCTCCGCTAATTGATCCGCCAAAGCTTGCCCCTTGAATGAACTTTGGCTCACATACTTAATGTCAAATTCTGTCAGCAACATTTGCCACTTTGAAACTCTACCAATGAGAGCATGTTTTTCAGCTAAGTATTTTAAAGGATCGTGTGGTGTTATCAACTCAATCTGATAATACAGTGTATATTGTCTGAGTCAATGCATAACATAGACCAATGCACAACAGGTTCTTTCAGCTTCTGAGTATTTTTGCTCCCGTTCGGTAAACTTCTTGCTTAGATAGTAAACGACTTGCTCTTTCCCTTCTTCATCCTTCTGGCCAAGCACGGATCTTATGGATTCCGGCATTATGGTTAGGTACAAAAACAACGGCTTTCCAGGTTTAGGAGCTACTAACACTGGAGGTTTCATAAGGTATTCTTTGATTTTCGTGAAAGCCTCTTTGCATTCCTTGTTCCAGCTGATCTTTGTGTTCTTCTTTAACAGCTTAAAAAGAGGGCGGTATTTGTCCGTTAACTGTGATATGAATCGGGCTATGTAATTTAAACGCCTCAGCAATCCTTACACTTCCTTGAGCGTTTGTAGAGGAGGCATGTCAATTATAGCTTTGGCCTTATCAAGATTGACTTCAATACCTCTTTGGCTAACTATGAACCCCAACAATTTTCCTGACGTCACACCAAAGGTACACTTCTCCGGATTCAATTTCAAGTGGTACTTCCTCAGTCTATCAAGCAACTTCCTTAGGTTTTCTAAGTGATCTTCCTCTTTGGATTTCGCAATCATATCATCAACATACACTTCTATTTCTTTATGCATCATATCATGAAAGATTGCAACCATGGCCCTCTGATATGTTGCACCTGCATTCTTCAGTCTAAATGGCATCACCTTATAGCAAAATGTTCCCCAAGTCGTAATAAAAGTCGTCTTCGTCTTATCCTCTTTAGACATCCGAATTTGATTATATCCTGAAAAACCATCCATGAAAGAGAATAGATGATTTCCGGTGGTGTTATCCACCAAGACATCAATGTGAGGCAATGGAAAATTATCTTTAGGTGTTGCCTGGTTGAGATCTCGAAAGTTTACACACATTCTAACTTTCCCATTCTTCTTCATTATTGGAACAATATTAGCTACCCACTTTGGGTAATCTGACACTTTAATGAATCCAACTTCCAGTAGTTTCTTCACTTCTTCTTTAATTTTTAGCAAGACGTCAAGTCGAAATCTCCTTAACTTTTGCTTTTTCGGTTTGGCGTCTTCATGTGTGGGTAAACGGTGGACTACAATCGACGGGTCCAACCTAGGCATGTCTTCAAACGACCAAGCGAACACATCCTGATATTTGGCTAAGAACACAATCATTCTTGTTTTTTGTTTCTCTTTTAATCTTGCCCCAATTTTTAAATTTTTAGGATTTTCTTCATTCCCCACATTAATTATCTCAATCGGTTCATCAATAGTAATTCTACCCAGTTCATGTTTTTGCCATTTCTCTTGTATATTACTGTGGTCATCGACATCGCTCCCGACGACTAACCCAGTAGGGTCGGAAGCGATATCGATATTCTCATTTTCTACTTGCATGAGGTATTCCTGGTTTTCGCTTGGTTCATTGAATCTGAATGAGAATGCATGAAAAAAATGTATAAAAACAAAAGAGAACTGAAGAGCAACATAAGAAAGAAACGAACTAAGATTTCATTGAATAAATGGAAGTGGGTTTCAAATGAGATAAAGGCCTAACTAATTTTGAATGAGAGGTTCAATAATACATTTGAAACGATGACTATTGAAAATAAAAATTTAGAAAATACTAACTACGGGTCACCCCTTTACCCTAGGGAAGACCTATTGCTATTCGCCGGGATGGAGAACCAGTTGTTCAAATGATGCTGGAACTTGGGTGGTGAGTTTGTTGATCCTTCTTTGTTAGATTCTTGAGCTTGAGTCTCTTCTCGTCTGAATGTCTCAGCTAGCGGTGGAAAGGTCATTGAGGCATGGTATAATCTGTTACCTCTCTTGCCCCTCGCTTGTTTTTTCTGGAATTCTTCCGCCGGGGTAGGATTGTAGCCAAGGCCGTAGGTGCCGATCTGGCCTTCCTTAAATCCCTTCCTTTTATCATCCTCTGTATTGGGACCGGTAATCATGTTCACTTCTTCAAACATTTGTAAACCAAGCTCTTCTTGTCCTTCACTTCCTATGTAGGGTATAGCTGTCTCCTTGTAGATTTCATAATCTTGATCTCCCAGAATTGTAATCACCTGGCCATTGGAGATAAACTTCAATTTTTGGTGCAAGCTTGAAGATATGGCCCCTGCTACATGAATCCAAGGTCTTCCCAAAAGTAGATTGAAAGATCTTGGAATGTCCATGACTTGGAATTGAATAGTAAAGTGCTGAGGGCCAATACTCACGGATAAATCAATCTCCCATATAATCTCTCTTCTGGAGCCATCAAAGGCTCTGACTGTTGTAGAAGAAGGCTTAATTGCAGATGTGTCGATGCCCAGCAAATCCAAGGTGGCAAGTGGGCAGATGTTCAGCGACGATCCGTTGTCAATGAGCACCCTGGTGACAATTATGTCATTACTCCTTACCATGATAAAGAGTGGCTTTATATGTTTGTTCCCTTCCTCGCCCAATTCTTCAGCTGAAAATGAAATTTGATCTATTGCGAGGATCGAATTAGTAACCAGTCCCATCTTCTCAGTTGGAATCTCCCGAGGGACCTTCACCTCATTAAAAGTGCAAAACAAAGCCTCCTCGTGTGGTTCAGATGCGATTAACAAGCCCATCAACGATATTTATGCAGGCGTCTTACTGAGTTGACCCATGATCTTGTACTCACTTGACTTGATCGTTTTGGTAAAGGTCGAGAGCCCCTTAATGCGTTCAGCCACCATCTTATCATTCGATTCTCCCGACATGACTTTCCTCTCATGCTCCTCTCTTGGGTGATAAATATTTCCCGATCGAGTAATGCCCCCTACTAGAGGACCTGGTTTCTCCTGATTTACCAAGTGATAATTAAATGAAGCAGCCTTGTAATTTTCTGGTGGCAATGGTACGTGGAATATGTACCTCTTCACTTTTGGAGTCTGGTTGCCAGTATAGAACTCAAAAACCTTAGGCTTCTTATTTGAATCAATGATGTTGATAGCACAGTCATAAAAAATCATACCAATCATCGGCCTATGGTTAGGTAAGGGATTATTGTTAACATTAGGAACCGGGGCTTCCATAAAATCCAACTGCACCGTCCCTTCATTTATCAAGTCCTGAATATTGTTCTTTAGTCTCCAGCATGCATCAATCGAATGCCCCACTTGTCCACAATGGTATTCACACTTTACTGTAGGGTCAAAGATTCTTGGTCGATATCGATCGTTAGGTAGTTCGTACGATATCAAATTATCCCTTCACAACTTCTTGAAGACTTGACTTAAAGGGACCGGTATCTTGGTAAATTGCCTATAAGTCCTGTTAGTTTGAAACTGGTCTCTGAACTGTTGATGAGTGAGAGGTGGATTTGCCCTAAAAGCGACTTGAGCATTTGGTCTGGCATTTGAATTTACCATACCAACCATAGATTCTTTAGGCTTGCCGCCTGCTGGTTTAGGACTAGATGATGACATTGGTGGTCTTCTATCTGCTGGGTCTTGTAGCTTACCGGAAGAGACGGCACTTTCTTTCCTGCACCCTGCCGCTACTACTTCAGCAAAACTGGACGAGGCCTACCCGATGAGATGGGAGAAATAGGGCCTCTCTAAGGTGTTAATGAAAGCCGATGTGAGCTCCTTCTCAGTCGTAAGGGTAGAGATTCTTGCAGCTAAGGACCTCTATCTTTGAGCGTATTCTTTGAACAATTCATTATTCTTCTTCTGTAGGGCAACCAAATCCATCATAGTTGGGGCTACTTCTACATTGAATTTATATTGTTTATAAAATGCTCGAGCAAGTTTCTCCCATATATTTATCTGATTCAAATCAAGCTGGGCATACCAAGTCAGGGCCGGTCCGGTCAGACTATCTTAAAATGTCTATACCATGAGTGGATCATACTGAACATATTTTCCTATCTTCCTGACATTTAACCTGGTGTGGAGCTTGGAGTAACCCGTCCCGTTATAATTTTTGAATTCTGGTACCTTAAACTTCTCAAGGTATGATCCCATGTCATACGCGGAAAACTCTGTAATCCCTGCCTGTTCAAATCCGTCACACCCTATGAATGCCTTCATCTTCTTAGTGATCTGTTGTGTCAATTTCTTTTCTAGTTCTTTCAAATTGTCCGTACTTGGCCCATGGTCGATAGGTCTCGGGGCCACATATGTGTCGGGTTCGAAGGTTGGGTTGTCTTTTGGGTAAACTCCTTTTGACTCAAATGGGTCTTTTTGATAATCATGCTCTGCTTTAGGAGCTTGTATATTCTTCCCATAACGGGTTTTGGCACTTGCTTCATTAGCTGGTGCTGTAGCTCGCAACAAAGCAATGCTGTCTGCTAGGAAGCTTATTTGTTCTGCCATTTTTTCCATAGCCCTTTCTATGGAATGAAACCTCAACTCGGAGGGATCATTGATCTCAGGGTATCCATCATTTCCTTGAGTGGTGGCCATCTTGGTCTGGGAATGTGTTCTAATTGGACTTCTCTAAAAGACTTGACGTTTGGGAGCTATCTTGAAATTTTACTTCATTGTTATTGAACAACTCAATGAAGGGTTAGTACATATTACATTTTCTTAGAAAAAGGGTTATTAATCGTATAAACACAAGATGCATGTTACACGAGTGCAATGAAAAATCAAGAATTGGGGAGAACCTCTAATGTGGCAAAACCTAACTAACTTTTATTAATTTTTGCAATTGTGAAGCTTTACACCTCTTATTTTGTTCATAAAAATGAATTCTAATGAAAACATAAAAAACCTAAAATCTAAAATTTAATCTCCTAGTGGCTAGTAGGCTTATCCTGTGTCTTTCTCCTCTTTTGGATCATGGGAGCTTGCTCTTCCTTGCCCTTGGTCCTCTTCAGTTGTGCTTCCAATGCCTTTATCTTCTCATGATACTCTTTGCAATGGCTTTCCAACTCCTGCTCTCTTTTACTCGTCCTCTCGGGTTCAGCTTGAACTTCCCCTTTTTCTTTGTTGTCTTGCATATCTTTCAGCCCTTTTAGCTGGTGATAAAAAAATCTTTTGGTTGTCTGGCTCCTGGCTGTTATTCCTCTAGTGGTAGGGGTGGTCTTTCTCGTGCACCAAAGAGCTCGGATGCTCTGAAGCTTGGTTACTTTATCAACCGTCGTCATGTTGGGGTTAAGGAAGTCTAACGAGACAGCTTCTAATGATGGTCTGGGGTTCATGTCCTCAATGAGTCCATTGGTTGGGACATATGTAGTGTAGAGGTTGAAGCCGATCAAAGGAACCGCTTTGAAGTCTCTACATCCTCTTATCATTTCCTTGCTTGCAAACCACTTAGGTGTCAACAACAACTCTTCCGATTTCATATTATGAAAGTATTGGACCTAGTAGCGGCTAGTTATATTTTCTAGCAGCTCGATTCTTTCTTCAAAAGATTTGATGAGATCATATTGCTGAGTAAACTTAGCCCGATTGAAATCAAGCTGGTAACTTCTCATGTGGCTAACGAACCAGACCACCGGTAGGACTATATTAGTTTTCAGATCTCTTCGTTTCTTTTTCTTGAGATGGTTTAGTGACCGGATCTACTCGGCCAGGAGGGCCGAGATGTATGATTTCCCTTCAAGGAATTGGGCTACGAGTTCTACAATTTTGAAATGGACTCGACGTCTTTCATCTGGGAACAAAATAGTATTGAAGTCCACCAGTATAAAAGCATTGACCCGGTACTGGTGCCATGTTTCTAAATTTGCACAAAAAACCTCGCGTTTTTCTCTATGCTTCAATTCAATAGAAAATTAGTCCATGACATCCTCTAATTGAATGGTCTTTCCTTGATTTAGAACCCCGTTTATTTTGGTTTTTCTGATTCCCAACAACTTACTGAAGATCTTTGGTGCTGTAGCTTCCAAGTCTAGGACATAGATATCATCAGTGATTGTAGGAGCCCACAACGATTGGGAGTATTCTTCTAAAGTTGGGCTTAGCTGATGTAGGCCTCTACAGAAACTGGTGGATTCGGGCTCCCATAGGTGGACTAAGGCTCGCACTAGAGTGATGTTCGCGGGGATCTTCTGTAGAGAGAGGATGGGCCTAATCTTATTCTTAATAAACTCCTGTTTATTTGAGCTGAAGAGTCGAAACCACGTTTGGAGCAGTTTCTGTGGCCAATGCGGTAGGTGGACATGAATGTCTTCAAAAGGCCCTTGGCTTGATCCAGCCATGACTAACCAAAATCAAAATTAAAATTAAAATTATAACGTATTCTAAACTTTACATAAAATTATTACAAATTATTTATAAGGGAAGATTACAACTACAATCACACTTCACAACTGCCTTTATCAATTTAGGTTCGCTACATCATAGGTTCTTGTGATTTTTTTTTTTTTTGAAAAAAAGTTTTCATGTGATGCAACGGGTGGGTTCTAAAGGTTCTCAAGTTTTGCAACCACTACGTTTTTTTCAAAGCAACGATTCTGTGGTCACATCTGAACTTGAGTAGGGTAGCTTGATCGGCCCCGGAAGGTGGTTACCCCACAACATCCGAAGCTTACACAGTGGCCTCCCTCTTAAGGTTCTAAGATGGCCTGGTTCTGATCGTGTCTACCATGCATTTATAATGCAAAGAAATAAAAATAAAGTAAACCCCCAAAACTACCCCCTTAAATAAATTGCAATAAAAAATGTTAGTAAAAAAGAAATAAAATAAACAAATACATAAAATAACATATCTAATTTCTTTTTTTTTTAAATTTCATTATTTCATCTTTTTATTTTTTGTTATTATTATTATTTTTTAAAAATAATCCTATTTTTGGTAACTTCTAGTGGCTAGTCCTTTAGCATCCCCAGTGGAGTCATCAAACTATCGAGCTTGATTTTTCGGTTTCTTTTATTTAAAATTGATTTCCCCATTTCCGATTAATACTAAACCATAACCCATTTAATATTAATCTTCGATTAAAGAAATTAGGAAATTCCGGTTTGTTATTTAGAAAAATTTTTGGAGTCGCTACCTGACCGGAGTCGGGAAAAAGGAAGAAAACCATAATCAAGTGGGTGGATTGATTACAATTTAGCTACCGGTTTTTTATTTCAATTTTAATGAAGAACCAAAGGGTTCCGAGTTCGGAGATTAACTTATTAAACACTGACAGGTACCATTATCTATTTACCAAAATTAGGATTATTTTTTTAATTATAATAATTAAAAAAAAAATTTAATTAATTAAAAGAAAAAAAACCTAAATTTTTATATATTTTATTGTCGTTTCGAAGGTGCTTACGTACTCGCTAACTAGGATCAGACGATCGTAGTTCTTTCCGAAAAATTTAATGTGTTGGTTCTTTTTTTAAAAAAAAAAAAATTGATTGAGTTTGCGTTTTTATTAACCATTTTATTTTTACTAAGAAAAATCCCTAGAATTCTAATTTTTATTCCTAATTATAAAAAAAAAAAACTAATTTTTGAAAAGTCCTAAATTAAGATTTTTATTTAAAAACAACTAAGTGATAATTTTTTTTTATTTTCAAGAAAAACCCTAAAGATTTTATGAAATATGCAATTTTTATGAAATATGCAATGTTCTACATGATGAATCTTTTATATAGAAAAGATGCTTAAAACATAAGAAAAGAAAAGAAAAGAAAAGAAAAGAAAAATTTCCTAATCATAGAAAAGACATCTAAATCATAGAAAAAATATCTAAACCATAGAAAAGATGTTTAAACTATAAAAAAGATGTTTAAACCATAGAAAAAAAAATCTAAATGATAGAAAAGATATCTGAATTATAGAAAAGAAACCTAAATAATGGAAAAGATATATAAACTATAGAAAAGAAGCTTAAATTATGGAAAAGATGTTTAAACCATAGAAAAAAAATCTAAATTATAGAAAAGATATTTGAATCATAGAAAAGAAACGTAAACAATGGAAAAGATATATAAACTATAGAAAAAAAAATCTAAATTATGGAAAAGATGTTCAAACTATGGAAAAGAAACCTAAACTATGGAAAATAAGCTTAAACTATAGAAAAGATGTTTCACTGTAAAAAAGAAGTCAATTAATTTTTTTTTTATTTTATGAACATCAAAATGATTTTTTTTATCTAAAAAACCCTAACTTGCCTAATACAATTTTTCTAAATTAATACAATATGCAAAAAATGAGATTCTGTAAAATATGAGATTTTATAAAAATGTCATTTTGAAAATATGAAATCTAAAAAAAAAAAACTAAAATTTAACTTAACACATATTCACTAGACACTAATGCTATAACTAATTACTAGCAATTAAAGATATGATAAAAATAAAATAAAAAATTAGTAGAAGTCTTAAAAATAACTGCGCATATAAAATAAATAAATAAGACAAGCTATATACAATAATTAAAAACCACTATTATGTACCTGCAAGGTAAAATACGCAAAGTTGATGAAAGAGAACAGATTGGATCCCCAATCTTATTGCGTGCACAACTATAGAATTAATCTAAAGAGTGGGTTCGAGCGTGTTTTTTAACAAATGTGTGATTATTCTTTTTGGCTCGCACCATGCAACCCCTATTTATAAAACTTGAAAACAAATCTCTTGAATTGAATCGAATCTAAATTGATAAAGATCCAAAATAGATTTGAATATTACAAATCTTGATTTTATTAGATTTAACGTTATCGTATTAGATTTGTTTTTTTTTTTTTTCGACAACTATTTAGTCAAGATTCCATCAAATTAATTTTTTCAAATTTTTTCTTTTTTAGTTTTTTTTTTTATTTTTTCTAAAAATTTTATATTTTTTGTCTTTTTTATCATTTTTCAATTTTTTTATTATTTTCTAAATTACAACCCTAAAAAAAAAATTATAACTACTATGGGCAAAAATCGAGTATCTACATTTATCTATATTTGTATATGTAAAAATTAAAAAAATTTAAAAATAGGAAAAATAAACAAAGAAAAAAATCAAAAAGAAAAAAAAGGGAAAAGAGAAAAAAAATTAAAGTAGCTTAGATTTTATTTTATTTATTTATTTGTTTTCTCGGTTAAAACTTAAATAAATAAAAATAAATCAACATCATAAAGAACAAAAATTAGATAAGATGAAATAAAATAAAGAAGAACAAGAAAATGGTTTCGTGACTTAGAAATATTTATTTTCTGAAAAAATAAAAATAAATAGACTCTTTTTCAAAGTTAGGACTACTTTAGAATTTCCAAAATATAAAACCCTAATTAATACCCTTTTAGAAAATTGCCACTTAAAATCGAATCTTTTCTGAATTAAAATTAACCAACCTACTGAGGTTTTAAAAAAAAAACTTTGTACGTCTAATCTCAAATAGTGGGTACGTAGGCACCCATATGTACGAGATGACTTAAAATATGGAAAAAAATTCTTTTCCCCCTCCAGTAAATAATTCTTTAAATTCTTATATTTTGTAGATAAATATAATTTCAGTTATCACTTGTAAATAAACATAATTATTGGAAAGGTATTTGAAAATTAAAATTAAATTCGGAAAAGTTAAAAGTAGTACTCGTTAAGGGTTTAATAGGATAGCCCTTAGACTTGATCTTCTGGTTTAAAAAAAAAAAAACCGTTTTTAGAAATTAGTTTTTTTTTTTTTAGTAGACCACTAGCTAGGTTAAATCGGTCTAACCCTTTTTTCTTCTAATTCTAGTCGGGTTGCGACTATAGAGAATTTTTTGAAATACGTTTTAAAATTAACTTTTTCTTAACTCTTAGTCGAGGGTTAGTGTTAAATTGGTTAGAGTTTAATACTAATCGAGTTAAGGAAACTCATAGAAAACTGGGAAAAAAATCTAGCTCAACAATATTTCTTAATTAATGTAATGTTTGCTCACTAACTTAATTCTAATTTTAATGCTATTTGAGTTACTAATTCAATTTAATAATATATTATAGATCGAACCCTAGCAAATCTCATTAGATGTCCAATGATCAATAGATACACCACAAGCTAAAGATAGTACAAGAAAATATAAGAGAAGGAGTAAATAGATATAGGATAGATGATTTTGTATAGGATTACACAAAAATTTGATTTATATATGATCAAAAAAATATGTTAGAATGTACACTTGTTGTTCATATCCCATATTCATTAATTACTTATAAATGTTGTTATAACTTATTAACTGAAATTATAAAATAAAAAAAATTATAGCATTTAATGATTAATGAGGATGACAAATTTAAGTGGAGTTCTATAAATTAAAAAGTTATAGTTGGAGCTCCTTCAATTTATAAAATGAGTTTCATATAAATTTCTTGACTAATGATATACAAATAAAGAATTTTTCTAATTTTATAAATTAGAAACATACACTCTCTCATTGTAAAGTTATGTACTAAAGTCTCATATTTGAAATACGAAATTAGTGCAAATGTAGAAGTGACATTAGTATAATTGTACTTATGCCGCATTTTTAAGATGTGACATATATATAATTGCCAATGTTGTATTTTGAAGATGAGAGATAGGCTTGGTATTTTGGTAATTTTTTTTGTTTAATTTGTATTTGTGTAATTTTCTTTTTAAATTTTAATAGTAAACAACTAAATTTCACATTGAATAGCATCCATGTTTTCTTGGTAGAATTATGTGGTGAAATTATGCATACATGGAACAAGTTATGAATAAACTTTCCAAACTTTCAAAGTATGGTTTTAATCTCTTAAAATTTTTAAAATATCTTTCCCAAGCATTCATTATTTAAGTTGTAAAACATAATTGTTTTTGCAAAAAATACAATGATGTTATTAACATTTTAGTACGCAAAATTGCTCAAGTATTTGTAAAAAAAAAAAAAAAAAAAATTGAAAGTTGCTAACATTTGAGATTGAGTCAAATAATTTATTTTGAGTATTTTTATGAACTTTAGTGAATTTATATACTTTTGAGTGATCTTATAAGTATTAGAGTGAATTCAAAATAAAATAAGTGCAATTACGAACTATATAGCTTTTATGGCATATATGGAGATTTTACAAATAAAAGAATTGCTAAATTGAATTTATAAACTTGAGATAAATTATAAATTTTTATGTGAAATATAAATCGATTAGCATTTATGAACTTATGTGAAGTTTAGAATTATAAAGTAAGATTACAAACCACTGAGTCTTTTTTCGAACTTATTTAATGTATCATGAATCTATGGCATATTACGAATGGACTTATGAAATATAAGAGCCAGAAGTGGTATTCCTAGTAGCAAACGTGTGAATAACGTATAAGGACCTACCCTTAGGAGGGAGCAACAATTGAAAATGGCAACGAAAGTTCAATGCATTTTACAAGCTAATGAGAAATTATGAACTTTTAATAATGTCATTCTTCTAAATAGGGCTTGGTAGTAACATCTAAAAGCTACATTCAATGTGTGCACTTAAGGCATAATAACAACCTTAATGTCAATGTAAATGAAGTTCTATCTATTAATGGTTGAAAGTCACTTAACCTTGTTTGTCTATCTAGCTTTGGTATTTGGCTTGCAAAAAAGAACATGTAAGTTAAGATTGCTTTACAAGTAGTTCCAGCATGTGCAATTTGATACTCAAATTAGTGAAAAGGCCTTTGAAAAAAAGAGAATCTTTAATATTAACACTCAAAGGATATAGAGATAGAGTGAATCTGTATTGGTAATGTACAATCAAGATGTGTAATGTTAGTCTTTTGTTCCTTTTGTCTACAGTACAACCTAGTGGGTTTTGTTGTTTGGACTGGGCCCTTTGGATCATGCTACATAGGTGGTGATCTTTGGTCATAACTTGTACTTTTATCCTTGCGATTGTGACTAGTAGGTGGTAGCATATCTTTTACTAAAACAAGACAACTAGTAAGGAGTCTTATTATAGGTAGTGGTTAGCTATGCTCTCCATGTTGTTGAACTATGCTGGAGTTTGGTCACTTCCATCAAAGATCTTCAATGCTGGTAAGAAAATAGAATCTTGTTTTGTTTGGAAGCATCACCAAAGAAGACATTATGGACCTCGTACATTGAGAAAATAAGCAAGGGCCTAAGGGCATAATTTGACATTACTTGCTCCCCACTCTTTGTATCGACAGGCCGGTAAAAAGAGCAAAGATGATTTGAATCTTCAGACGGTTTATGTGCAAGGTTGCCTACAGATTTGATTTAATAGGAGTCTTCTTTAGTTGATAGGGCTCAAGGGTAAGCCATGATGCTTTAAGAATTGGGTGAGAGTAGTGCAAGTGGTTAGTGTTTAGGGAAGGGGCATTTTGGCCTAAGTAGTTAGGTAAGTAAGGTCAAACCTATCCCTTCCTTCCTTAATTGAGTTGCTGAGTGTTGGCAATCTGAGGGGGTATGTCATGAATGTGATTGGACTGCTGGAATGTGTTTTGCTTATAGATGGGGCATCAAGATTCAAGCACCATATTAAGATGTGCTTTTAGATGGCTTTGATTTGTTTGTTTTCGTGCTTTGCCATATGTACAATTAAGACTTAGGGATGTTGCACATGTTTAGAAAATCCATTCACAAGAGGATGCCTTATCATTTTTTGGGATTCTCTAGTGTACTATCTTGAAATTACACCGATTGCATGTTGATAATTCTAAGAGACCTCATTACTATAAATAGTAGCCTTTGGCTTATAGGCATTCTTTGGATTTGCTTCTTTGTGAGACTTTTTATTTCTTAGTTTTTGTATGTTGGTTTCTACCTTGAAAATTTTTCTCTCTATTTTGCTCGTGTAAGTTGCTTAATCTTGTTGGATGGTGATTGAAGATCCTCTTATGCTTGTTAGTTATCAATGGAGTCCCTTAAGGGTACTACTCCCCACTTTGATGTGGAGGTGATGGTAGTACTTAGATTATTAGTGTCTTCTTTTCCATCTTTTGTGGAGTTTGAAGGGTCTAAGAGGCCTTGTTTGATGATCTAAGGTAAAGCGGAATGGATGATGGAGAATCTCATGTCCCTCACTGGTCTCATCATTTTAGCTTATGAGAGGGACTTAGGTAGACACTTGTTGCCATTCCATTAGGGCTTGCTAGTAGTGTCTTGGTGGTACCTCTTATCGAACATCTCTTTATTTTGATTAGTAGCTTTAAGCGACAACAATCAATAAGCTAAGTGGTTATTGCTCAACTTTCTTAGTTTAAGTTTTGATTATGTTACCAATAAAAAGGTTAGGTTTGATGTACCATGTTGATGAGCACATGCAATACTATCAAGTGAAAATAGGGGAGGGGTTGGAACTAATCTATACCTTGAGTAGTAAGGAAAGTCAAAATGAGGTTAAGTAAACTTGCAGACTAGCAACATAGATATGATGAACCATGAAATCACACACGAACCTAAACCAGTATCCAACATGACGCATTAATACTAACCTTGGATCACTTGCCACTACTACTTACTCAAGGGAATAGATAGGAGTTAACTTTGGACTTGGCTAGGTAAGCTACATGCAAGAACAAGGGTTAGTGAAGACAAAGTGTATATTCTATTCATAAGATGAATTCAACTATTCTACCCTTTTTATATTAGCTTAAGGTTATTAACTCTAGTAGGACTATTTTGTATCTTTCCAATCATGTTGTAGACTTAGGAACCCCATTTATAAGGGCATAAGAAAGTAATGTTAAGGATGTGTGTTAATGGATGATTAGTTGCCTTTTTGCCATAAAATAATGAATTATGTACAATCAGGCTCTAGATTAGATGTCTTCAAACAACTTGGATAGCTACATGGGGAGCTTAAAAACTCCTTAGCCGAGTTGATGGTGTGATTAGCTGAGTTGTTCAGATTAGCCATGAGGCTGGTTTACTTTACCTGGATGATGGTGAAGTATTGGTAGGAAGTTGGCTACTCAAACAACTCGAACCTCTTCAAGAGTCTAGCATCTTCTTCAATTGGCTATTAAAAGAGGGCTTGAGGGGCTAAAGCGGCAAGACCTCAAGCTTGGGATCAGGTTAAAGGAGCTTAGAGTTGATTCCTTTTGTCTCCTTCGTGTTGCAAAGGATTAGGGATCAAATTAGAATGGGCTTCATTCTGGACATCCTCGAGGACATATAAACTTAGGTTTGTAATGTTGAAGGAATTAGAAACTCCATGTCTTTCTAGCAAGTTAATCCTATAAGCATTCTAGTTGATCTTATCAAGCACTTTGAAAAGGACCAGGTGATAGCTTTTTCCTCAAGATCGGGAACTAGTCTTTGCCTAAGTAAATCCATACCAGGTTGCTAGGTAGGAACTCTCTGATCTTTCATCCTTAGCTTTTTTGCTTAAGCTTGGTAAGAGATTAGGTGAAGTGCTTGATCAACTTTTAGTGCATCTTCCTCAAGGCGTTAAACTGGTGTACAACATTGGAGTCTTCATTTTGGTTGGGCAGGGGTGCTTAGTCGAGAGGGAGATTAGGATTGAATCTTAGACAATCTCAAATTGGAGAATTTCTAGTGATACTGTATTTTGTTCTATTTATGTAAACTCAATGATGGGTAGGCACAAGTCCTAATTTGCTAGGTGCCTCCTTATAGTTACTTGGAGCAGAGATCCAAGTGTCCAGTTGACAAATTTGATTTTACCACTATTTGGAGATGGCATGAAATACTGAACAAAAGTTTTCACTACATCAAAATTGGCCTTCAGTCACGTCTAATAAAGTAGCTATACTTAAAAAAAGCCTAGCAAAAATCTATTAGCCACATTTAATGAACGTAACCTTGTAACATAGCAAAAGGTGCATGGTAGAAAGTTCTACTATGTTTCAAAGTGAAAACTTAGCCAACGGTAGGAAACATGGAAAAATAGACAAACCATCTACTACATGTAATAGTATGGGTCTTGCCATGTTTGCATGTAGCTAAAAGTTACAACCTACTACATTTACACATAGCCAATAATATAGGTCTTGCTATGTTTACACCCAGCCAATAGTGTAGGTTCTACTATGTTTATAAATGGTCAAAAGTTAAGTGTGTAAGTGTACAACTACAATTTGTCACGTTTAAACGTGACCAATAGTGTAGGTTTTACCACTAACTAAAAATTTAATGGATAAGTGTACGCTTATAATTTGCTATGTTTACATGTGGCCTATATGGTTGGTTCAACGACATTTACACATGACATTAGTCATCTTTTGCTATGTATAAACATGGCTACATCTGCATCAAAGGCTACCTTTAAACATATCCGATGATATTTAGTATATCTTGTCTAAGATTTGCTAAGCTTACACATGACCAATTATAAGTTTGACCACATTTACACATGGCCAAATGGTAACAAATGTATTTCCTCATATGATTTGCTATGTTAATATGTGGCTGAAATGGAGTTATCAACCACATGTAAAAGTAAAAAAGTTTGTTGGGCTATAATGGCCACCTATTATTTTTCAAGATTATTATCGCTTATATTTATTATTTCAATTACACTTGTTTAACTTGTAATTTACATATATTATTTTATTGTACTTGTTTAGCCATAAGTCACTTTTTAATCATACATGTCTAAGTTGTCATTTACACCTGATATTTCAATCACACAATTGAATACTTTGTAATTTTGTTTTGTTTCACCATAATTGGCATTTCAAACTTCAAATACCAACAATTCACAAAAGGTGTTTGAAACTTCATCAAATGCTAATGATATATCTTTACACAAACACACTATAATATAAATTACTAAGAGTTCAACTTTAGAACCATAAATATCTAGACATAGTCAATTTTTCTATTGAGTTCAATTGCTCAATCACTTGATGCAATTGGGGTGCATTTATTCCCCTAAAGGGTGGAGGATTAGCTCGCTGTGACCCTTTCTTGAATTTTGAAAACTTCTATCACTCAATAAATGTGCCACCTTTTAGGAGAATAAATACACCCTAATTGTGAATGAAGGATCAAAATCTATATCCATATTGTAAACAAAATAAATATGTTTAAAATATAATAAAGAGGTTTTAAAAACTTCATTACATCTAATCTTAAACATCATGTTAGTACTTATTTAAAAATTTATATGCCTCCTTGATTTTCCTTATCTCTTCTAGCATCATTATCATTCTTGCTGTCAATTACATCTAGAAGTCCTGTTACATCATACATAAAGTAAAGAGTAACAAGCAAATGTAATAATATTCCATAATAAATAAAGAACCATAGGAATTGTTTTTAAGCCTTACTTGATGTTGAGTTTTCTCATAAATGTTTTGATGATAACAAAAAGAGTAAATATATTTAACAAGTTTCTTAAGTGTGTAGGTTTATAAACATAGAGATAAGGATTTTATCTTAGTATCGATTTTGAAAATCAGAACCAAATTTAGAGACAATTTCAGAACTTTGAGTACAGTATCAGAAGTTCATAGTTGAGTATTTTGAGAAGTATTTTGGGCTTATAAGTGCTTGAAGGCTCAACTCCACTTATTAGATATATTTGGGTAATGTATCCAATACATTTCATAAGGTTGGTTAATTAAATCTATGAGGATTAAGTTGGAATTAAAATATTTATTTAAGAATAAGCTTGATTGGATATGATATCTTGTGATAGTGGGTAGATTTTATTGAAGGCATTTTTGTCAAAGTTTCATGAGATTATTGAAGGATTATTATCAAAATATATGGAGAATCTTAGGGAATTCAATTTAGAATTTTATTTGAATTCAAAATAAGAAAGGATAAGGACATATGTGAGAAGATAAATTGGGATAAGGACAAACTTTATTTTGTTGATGCAGATTTTTATCAGATTCAAGGGAGCTATTACGCAAATATTTTCAAAGCATATTTACTTAATTATACCAGACTTGCTGGAATACTTACCAAAAAGAAAGTAACAAGACTATTCTAGAAGCTCCAAGATTAAAAAATTTGAAGGCATAAAGTATCAAGATTTGCTCCTAAATTTTTGGAGATATTTATTTTCAAAAAGGATTCAATTTTTTTTTTAAATCATATTGAAGCAACACGAGAAGAAACCAAGGTAATTGTTCAAGAATATTTGTAGATTTCTTCAAGTGAAAGAGCAACAACATGATGCTCAAATTGAATTCAACTTCTAGTGTGATTTGACTTCCACATTTTAAGGGATCACATGGCTAAGTTAAGATTTTTTTAAAGCTATCAAAAATTATCCAAGATTCTAGCAAAGAGATGTTGCATTAGAAGACATAAAAAGAAGATAAGCTCATATTTTTCAAGATAGAGATCATTAGATCAGAATTGCATACATTTTTTGAAAGCTTGATATTCCATAGAATTCAAAACCATATTTAAATTTTAATTTAGAGACATCATTGTCTAGTTTACTTTCATTTTTTTTTTCTAATTTCATTGTTTACTTTATTTGAGGGATCTTTGTATTCTATCCTCATAAGTTTTGTAAACCTAATTGTTTGTGTGATAGACTTTGTATTAGAGAGAGAATAAAATTTCTGTAGTTTTGTGTGTAGGCAAGGGTAACTTAAGGAGATAGAGAAGAAATGCTTGTAATTGTTTCTCTTTTGTTGAAGATAGTGAAACGATATTGGTTAAGATTACTAGCTCCCTAGCAGTAGAGTTGAAAGAGTGTAGTAGGTACAAGGCTGAAGCACTATAAATCTCTTGCCTAATCTTCTCAAACCTATTCCCTTTTTTCTTCGTATTTTATTGTTGATCGTATATTGTTTCATGCCTAATCTTGCTTAAGTAATGAAAGAGGTAATTTTTAATCTTGTTTTTTGAAAAAGTTCAAAATTTTATAGTAACCAATTTACCCCTTCTCTTGGTTACTTTTGGGACCTACAATTAGTATAAGATCTTAGCTCTTGATTATCTAGAGTTTAAAGATCCATGATGAAAAGTAATATATCTGTTGTTACAAATCATGCTCCTTATTTCGATGATTCTAACTTTGTATATTGGAAATGTAGGATGGAAACACATGTTAAAGCAACCAATTTTGGATCATAGGAAATCATTAAGTACGGAGACATCTAAATTGCTATGGATGGAGATTCAACACTCATGGATGCTAAGAAGAAAAAGATTGAGATGAACAATCAGGCTAAGAATTTACTATTAATGACAATAGCACTTATGAATATTATCTCATTTCATCTTACAGGATTGCAAAGGACATTTACGATACCTTGAGTAAAACTTATGAAGGAACAACCACAATTAAGGACAATTGGATCAACTTATTGCTTCAACAATATGAATTGTTTAGATTTCAATCAGATGAAAATATTTGAGATGTGTTCAATCGTTTTATTGCCATTACTAATGAATTGGCCTTGCTAGGTGAAAAGATTGAAGACTCTGATCTTGTTTGCAAGATACTAAGAATTTGTTGTTGAGCTAGTGGAGGATTTTCCTTGAAAGAGACTTGGGCATTAAGCCTAATATTTGAATTGACTATGCTAACGGTAGCTTCTCTAGGCTTGCTGGTGGTGGGTTTAGTAGAGGTTGGTCTTCTATCTAATGTCTTTTGTAACTTGCTAGAGGAGACAATACTGTCAATTTGACATCCTACTGCCACTACTTCTACGAAGCTCGAAGAGGCTTATTCGATTAGGTGAGCGAAATAGGGTCTGTTAACTCTTTCTTAATTACGGAGGTAGATACCCTTGCAGCTAGGGACCTCCATCTTTGGGCATACTCTTTGAAAGATTCATTGTGCCTCTTCCTTAAGGCAACCAAATCTATTATGGTTGGCACCACTTCGACATTGAATCTATATTGCTAGTAGAATGCTTTAGCTAGCTTTTCCCATGTGTTTACCTCATTTAGGTCTAATTAGGCATACTAGGTTAAAGCAAGGCCAGTTAAGCTGTCCTGAAAGGTCTGGGCCATGAGCTAGTCATATTGTACATATTTTCCCATCTTGCGTACAAACAGTCGGGTGTACAACTTAGGACATCCAGTCCCATTGTATTTTTCAAAGTCAGGTACTTTAAACTTTTCTGGGAAGCTTCCATAATCATAGGTAGAGAAGTTTGTTATGCCGGCATTCTCGAATCCATTGTACCCCTCGAGCATTTTCATTTTTTCGGTAATTTGTTGAGTTAGCCGCTTCTCAAGCTCTTTCAATCTGTCTTGATTAGCTTCAAGTTTTAGATTGACCAGGAATGAATAAGTGTTCGACTCAAAAGTTGGGTTGGTCTTCAAAAACACCCCTTCTATTTCAAAGGATTCGAAGCCTTGATCAACCTTAGGGTAGGCTTCTTCGAGTGGTGGGGCTTCAACATTTTTTCTGTATCAGGCTTTGGAACTTTCTTCATTTGATGGAGCCATAAACCTAAGCAAAGAGATGCTATCAACAAGAAAACTCAATTGATTCGCAATCTTCCCTACCATTCATTCCAAAGACTAGAACCTTAGCTCAATGGGATCGATAACCTCGAGGTTAACATTGCCGTTGTTGGTGTTGGTGTTGGTGTTGTCATTTCCTTGGTTGGCCATTTTGGTTTGAGACCGGGTTTTGATAGGGCTTCTCTAGAGAGTTTGACATTTGGGAGCTATCTTGGCGACCTGGTTAAAATTACTTTTTGACAAGTTAGCACATGAATATTTTAATTTTTGAAAGAATGCAAATGAATGAAATGCAAATGAGCTACATAGATGGAAAGGAAGGAATCGATGAATAATTAATAGAATGGCAAGCTACTTATTATTTTTTAATTCTTAGAGTTTTATTACATGAAAGAAAGGAAAATATACAAATCCATCTATACTAATTTTCTTTTTCTTTTTTTTTTTCTGTGGGACAGATGATACTTTCTCCTCCTTCTTTTGATCTTGCTTAGTCACTTCCTCAAACTCTTGAATCTTCTTCTAGGCCATCTTCAGCTGGTATTCTAGGGAGTGCGACCTTTGCCTAGACTCTCGAAATAAATTTTCCCATCTATCTTTTTCATCATAGAAGACCTCCATACAAGCTTTTACTTTGTCCATATAGATCACCATTTCAGAGGCAAGGTATATAAGGGAAGGTTTAAAGACTTCTAGTGCCTGATACTATATTGTGCCTGCCTTGTGAAGTTGACCGTATAAGTATTCTTTGGTCACCCGATGCTTATCAACTTCACATATGAATTCACTCAAATCAACGTTAGGGCTTACAGTCTTGGTATTTGACCAAGCTTTGATGTTATGAAGCATGGATACCTTTTCTGCTGAGTGAGGCTCTTTGAGGTCGAGGGTGAACGGCTCCAATAAAAGCTTGTGAACTATGTCCTAGATCCCCCCAAGCTGTCTTACTATGTTGTTTGGGTAGTAACCTATACACTAACTCATTCCGATTAATGGTACAGCATGGTAATCTTTGCAAATTAGTATGACCTTAGTGTAATTGCTCCATCAACGGTCCACAATATGTCGTCAACCTGAAAATCTTGTAAAACTTCTATCTAGAGAGAGGTAAGGACATCTTCTGGTAATTTGATCTTATCAACAAAAGAGTCAATAAGATCAATCTTATTGGTGAATGCTCTCCTTATCAAGTCCAACCCAAAGCATTTGATGTGACTGATGAACGATACCATTAACAATGCCATGCTTGATCTGAGATTTCCACAGCTTTTTTTCTTAAGGAAATTAAGATTCCTTATTTATTTAGCAAGTAGGGCAAGAATGTAAGACTTCCCTTCCCAAAACTAAGCTACTAGCTCTATTACCCTAAAGTGTATAAGAAAAGATCCATTCAAAAATAAGATAGTAGTGAATACTGCTAGTACATAGGCCTTGATTCGGTTTTCCCTCCAATTTCTAAGAAACAAAACCCATCTATTGGATCTAGGTTCGTTTTAGAACCAACAGACTAGATCGTATATCTTGATAGCGTGTTTGTTGCAATCATCTAGGGCCTCATTTACCTCAATCATACGGATCCCTAAAAATTTTGAAAAACTGTAGGCTAGACTAAAGCTGAACTCTAGAATGTATATTTCATCTAAAGGAGGAGCTTAGAGTAGTTGAGTGTACTCTTCTAAGGTTGGACTTATTAGGTGTGGCCCAAATCGAAATGCCACTTCTTTGGGCTCCTAGAAATGAACTAAGGCTCTTACCAGCATGATGTTAACATCCACTTTGGCTAATGGGATTATAGGCCTAATCTTATTGGTAATGAACTGTTATTCTCTTGGGTTGAAGGTTTAAAACCATTGGTTCAGTATGGGCTTTGGGTTTGTGGGTTTGTTGACATGAATATCCTTGGCGATGGATGAGCTGGCTATTTTTGAAATGTTACAAGGAAAGCATAAATTACAAAGGAAAGAATATTTACATGAAAAGAAATTACAAAAAAAAAAAAATAAAAAAGATACTCCCTACGTACATGAATTCTAGGAAAAATATAGGGAAAGAAATCTTCGGGTTTCATTATTTTTTCTTCTCTCTTTTTATAACATTGCCACTTTGTTAGTTATTCATCAATCCCATGAAATGTATACAAAAAGGGTAGGTTCTAAAGGTCCTTAAACTTTGTGACCTCACATGTTTATGGAAAAACGGTTCCTTAGTCATGTCGAAGTTTAAGTAGGGTAGCCTAATCAGCCCCGAATGGTGGTTGCCCTACTATGCCTGGAACTTACACAATGGTTCCCCATCCTAAGGTCCTAAAGTGGCCCGAGTTCGATCGTATCTGTTATGCATTGATGGTGCAAAAAATAAATTCCTTCTCCCCCAATTATTTAGATAAATAAAATTAAACTTGCAAAGGAAATGTTAGCATAATCATGATAAATAACAAAAAAACGAAAGAAATTAAACAAATTACATTAAGGTGATTTTTAGAGGTTAATTTTAATTTTGGAAAGTTAGATGGCTAACCCTCTTAACGTCCCTAGTAGAGTCGCTAAGCTATTGAGCTTAGCTTTTCACCCTCCCAGTTTCTTTTTATAAAATTAGGTTTTCTTTAAATCGATCAACACTAAATCCTATTCGTTTAATATTGATCCTTGACTAACGTTTAAAGAAAAACTGTTTCATTTTTTAAAATAACTTTGGAGTTACCACCTGATTAGAGTCGGGAAAAACAGTTAAGTTATAACCAATTTGGTGGATTGGTTATACCTTAGCCACTAATATGCGAAATAACTGATTTTTGAAACAACTTTTTGAAAACCAGAGATTTAGGTTTGGGGGTTAAAGATTTAAACCCTACAGGTACCATTAACTTTCCAAAATTAGAATCAAATTTAAAAATCACCTTTTAATTTTGAAAGACAGAAATTGGTTATTGATTATTCTAATTAGATAAAAAAAAAATAATCTAAACTAAAGAAAAAGGGAAATTAGTTTTTTTTTTTAATTTTTATTGTCGCCTTATAGGTGCCTATATACTCATTATTCAGGATTAAACGTATATAGTTCTTTTTTCAAAAATATAGTAGTTTGATTAATTTTAAATTTTGAAAAATTGTTAGGTTTACATTTTTATCCATTTTTGACTTATTCGATGAAATTTCATGAAGGGCCTTAAATTGGAACTCTTATTTGAAAAATTCTAAAGTGCCTTAATTTGAAAAAAATCTAATTATTTTTTATTTCTTTTGGAAAATCCAAATTTTCTAAGTGTTAAGAAGAATTTTTATTCATTAACTTGTTTGCTTATTTTTTATTATTTTTTTATATTATCTTATTTATTTTTGTTTTCTCTATTTTTCACTAAACCAAAAAAAGAAATAAACTATTCTTTTTTTTTTCTTCCTTATTTCTTTCTCATTTTTCTTTTATTCCTTTTTTTTCATCTTTTTTTTTCTTTACATTTATAATTAGGAAAAACAAACAAAATAAATAAATAAAAACGACATCAATAAATTAAACTACAAGAGGGATTAGACCAGGGAGGATGCGTGTAGGTCGGATAGGAGCAGTACGTAGGTTAGGTCCTAGGCAGAGCTTAGCCTTAGGTTGAATCTTCGATGGATGGAAGGCCGCTGATTAGGATGGCTTCACACAGCTCGAATTTAAGGGAATTTCAAGGGGGTAAAATCGTTTTCATGGATTTCTCATTAGATAATGTGGGTTTGGGATGGGTGCCACCAAGTTTGGTGGTGATGGATACATATGCGGTTGGTGATGGTGGTGGTTATTATGTTCGGTGGTTATTGGGTATTAGCTTTAGGCTTTATGTAGTAGTGAACTTGGCCATAGGGTTAGCTTGAGCTCAGGTCGGCAATTCAAGGGTAGATCGTGGTGGTAGCTAAGGTTTGGTGGTGGGGGTTACTGATGGTCAAGATACCAATTGAAGGGGGTCACATTGGAAAGCTTGAGGCTTCATGATGTTGGCTGTGCAACTAGCCTTGATCGACTCGCTTCGTATGCAAATTCAAGTTAGAGAGAGAGAGCTTGTGAGATGATTCTATAGCTCATTGTATCCTCTCTGTAGTCATTGGAAGCCGCTACTTATACTTGCTAAGCTTGGGTTGATTTTGGCAGCTCTTGAATGGTGGATGCCGAGCTTGGAAAGTGCTTTTAGTGGTGGAACGCAGCATTGACCATGAAGCTCGGGTAATCTTCATTAAAAGAGGAAATGGCATGACAAGCTAATAAAAGGATGGGATTATAGTGTTTGGAAGCTTCGATTTGCTCTATTTTTGCTCAAATTCACAAACTACTAGAATTTCGGGTTAAGGTCATCTTGGACTTTTTGAAGTTGATTTGATCCTCTAAACATCTAAATTGGGACGTGTTACTGGATTGAATATAAACTATCTCAAGCAATCTTCGTAATTTTTCCATTGAATTGTTGAAATTATGAAGATAAATTTACAAAAAGAGGTGCTGAAGTAGGCTAGTTGGGTTAATATGATGCGAGAAAATGATAGAAACAGGGTGAAAGAGATGGAAAAGAAAGGTGTTGGCCAATGGCAGGCCAACATGTGTCCATTTTGGTGAAAAATAAAAATAAAAAAATAAAAAAAATAAAAGAGGCGTAAACTGCCTCAACCGTGACTTGAACTTGTAACCTTACCTAAGTAAACATGTGCCCTGACCATTGCGCCTATAGACAATTTCTCAATATGATGTCAAAGAGAAACTTATAACTATTGAAGATGGCTTGGATCAATTTTTGAAGATGCAAGGCCTCCCTTAACACTCTAGTTCGGCTAATTCTATTTTATTATCATTTTCAATTTTTGTGCTTTTTTCGATTTTCCATTTTTATTATTATTTTTTTATTTTCTCATTTTCATCTCTTTTCTTTTTCCAAATTTCTTATTTTTCGTGCTTTTTCTTATTTTTGTATTTTTCTAAATTTCTTATTTTTTTTTGTATTTTTCCTAATTTAGGACCTATTGAGAAAAAAAAGAAAAAAAGTAAAAATAAAAATAAGATGGGTAAAAATTGGGTGTCTACAATGATCAAGTACAAATAAGGTAAGGTCAATGTTGTTGCCAATGCCTTGTCAAGAAGTCATATTCTTCTTACTAAACTATAGATAGGACTCTTGAGATTTGTAAGCATTGAAGAGTAGTATCTACAAGACCCCCATTTAAGTCCTATATTTGAGTGAGGCAAAGAAGGAACAACTATAGATGACTATCATGTAGAGGATGGATACCTATTCCGAGGTAGCAAATTATATATGCTGACCTATTCTATGAGGGAGTTGCTAGTAAAAGAAGCTCATGATAGAGGGCTCTCTAGACATTTTAGAGAAAGGAGGACATTTGAACTGTTGAACACATGATTTTTCTAACCTAAAATGAAACATGATGTGCATCGTATGATTGAGGGACACACCATCCATAAGAAAGCAAAAAGCCAAACTAAACAAGGGAAAGCAATGCCTTTACTTATTCCAACTAAACCATGGGTTGACCTGAGTATGGATTTTTTCATTAGATTGCCCTAAACTGCCTGATGCGAAGACTCTATGGTGGTTGTCATGGATAGTTTTAGTAAGATGGCACACTTTGTGCCTTATACCAAGACTAACAACGCTTCGGCTGTTGCTTCTTTATTTTTGCAAGAAATTGTTCACTTGCATGGAGTGTGGAGGAGGTGATGTCAGATAGAGGCCTAAAGTTCTTTAATCATTTTTGGAGAACTCTCTAGCATCGAATGAGAACCAAATTATTGTTTAGTACTTCTTGTCATCTCTAAACTGATGGCCAGACAAAGGTTGTCAATTGCACCTTAGGATTATTGCTCTGACCTATAATGGGAAAGAACTTAGTTGATTAGGATGACCGATGTATGTAAGAGCTAAGTTGATCACTAGGATTTATCGTAGAAACTGTAACCAAGTGGGTCTTTCGAAGTATCGAAGAATGAGGGAACGGAAGGTTGACAAACATAGTAGCTTATGTTAAGCTACTCAAAGGATATGATGCACCAACAAACACAACTTGACTTAATATTTCACCTAATATGACTTATAAGCTAATACTAAGGTCTACTTAGAACTAATCTCAAGCTACTTGGCAAGATTAGATAAGATTGTAAGAGAAAATGTACTCAAAGAAGGGTATCGCACATGAACAAGTATATTCAATATTTGTAAAGGTGTAAGATGATTTCAACTATAGTAAAAAGGACTATTTATAGTAAGTCCTTTAAGGCAACAATACAATAATGGAAAATTACATAAAAGACAATGTAAGAAAGAGATTCCTAGTATGTATGAAAAAGGATAAATATGGAAAATGATGAAAAGGAATATAATACAATTGTCAAAAAAGTAAGGGATAGGTGGTAGCAAGTCACTAGGTACGTAGTTAAGGATCTTGGGGTGTTATACCTAAGCTGAAATGATGCTGGGGTTATTGAGGTTGATCTATGCTTGAAGCTACGAAGGTGATTAAATGATGCTACAATTCTATACATTAGGAGAGTAAGGCTTGATGCATAGCGAACTTAGCCTTGACACTTGGCAAGTTGGTGACTAGGCAAGGTCCAAGCAGATCGAAGTGTGTTTGAGCTAGAACTTTAGAAAGTTCACCAACAACTCTTCCGCGTACAGGAGCTTGTCCTCGGTAAGCTGACAAGAGATAAACCTCTTAGTGAGAAATTGGAGGCCTTGGAGACAGGCATAAGTGAAGGGCCCAGAGGTAGACAATCCATCAATGTCTGCTTACCTATGGTAGAATTTGCTTACAGAAGAATGACACAGGCCACCACTGGACACGCCCCATTTAAGGTCGTCTACGGTTTCAATACCATACTACCCTTTGATCATACCCCAATGTCGTCTACTGACTAAGAAGATCCATAAGCAAAAACCAAAGCTTAGTTCGGCTAATAAATCTACCAACGAGTCACCTAGTATATTGATCGAGTTGCTAGGAAGCTAAGAGAGAAAGGCAAAAGAAAGAAAACCAAGCAATTTTTGCCCGATGACTAAGTATGGCAACACTTGAGCAAGGAAAGATTTCCTAGTTAGAGGAAGAACAAGCTATCTACTAATGATTGAGGACCATTTAAGATATTCTAGAGGATAAATGACAATGCCTACCAATTAGAATTACTAGAAGACTTCGAAGTATCTGACGTGTTTAATGTTGCTGATCTCAACCCTTACAAATCTAAGGAAGAATTAGATGAGGACCGGTTGGATTTGATGCCAAATCCTAATCAACTCAATAAAGATGATAGGAATCAGGCCATCGAACCCCTAACCTAAGCCTAAGGACTAGAGAGCATGGCAAAGCGAGTTCTTTCTTTATAACCTATAACCAAAGAGTCCAAGTTGCTACTATCTACCAACCTACTTCCCTATCTAAGCTAAACCCTCTTATACTTATCAATAGTCTTCAACTGCTGACCTAGGTACAATTAGACAACAGCTTGGCCTACCTAACCATCTATCCAGCTAACCTAGATCTAAGTTGAATCGAATACAACTGATTTAAATTCACCTTAGAAGAGTTACCATCTCAGTTGGATAATGTTAAACTATTAGCTCCACTTTACATCATTTTTTACAATAGCTAAGCTAATTATAGAGTTTGTTTGTTTTGCCAAGCACGCGAACACTAACCATCCACCATGTGTCCAAGTACCCTAAATAATAGAATCTTCCATATAGATCACCTGCTTTTGTTGATTTCTCATTTATTCTCGTCAAACATTCCTTATACCATACTTATTTTGGAAATTATCCTTTATAATCTTTTCCATTTTTAGCTAGGATGTCCTAACTTTTCAAATATAAACACCCCTTGTTATATGTAACCGCAATATAGATGAGACATTGAATATAACTCTCTTTTCGTGAGCATTGTTCTCTATTTTGCTTGCTTGCTTACTTCACTTTTATCCTAACCCTTAAGCAAGGCTAGGTCGTAAGTATCTTCATTGAGTTTGCTCATGCATCACATCGAGTTCACTCTATGAGTCCTCGATAGTTCCTTAGTGCATAATATCCTTAGAGCGAATCGAGGTTTGCTTGTTTATTTCTTTGTTCTCGTGCATTTCCATCCTTATTTTCAAGCTTTCTACAAGCCTGGATCCACCTCAACAGAATCACCTTTGTCAGTCCTTGGCACGGCCATATCATCTTCCCATTTTACTTCCTCTGCTACGACTTGAGCTAATACCTCGCTTGAATAGTCTTGTGGATGCACCTTAAGATCTTCAACCGATGCCTCATTTTCCTCTTCCTCATGTTCTTTAGGTTCATTATTCGAAGGATCTCCTCATGTTGATCGAGTAATCTACCATGAGGAACTTCTTTAGCTACATCCCAATTAAGGTCAAATGGCTTAGGGGGCTCAACAAATTCCTTAGGTAAAGGAAAAGGAATTAGGGGAACCAATCAACTCCACCCAAATATTATCTTGGAATATGAAATATACCTGTAGGGACATGGTCAAGACCTATAAGATAGGGTATATCATGTTCCATCCTAACTGGGAAGTACAATATGGGGTTCATCATGGCTATAACTCTTATCCTTTCTATGTAGTGGTCTTTAAAAGCAGCAATAGCTGAATAGCGATCGTAATAGTTTCTTAGTTATAAAGTCACCACGAGGCTTTCATACTATAGAAGAGTCCTTTATTGTAGGTATCAATGATATCATCTATCGTAACAAACATATCCTAATCTGCTATCTTAAGAAGTAACCACTGCATATGGGTTCTATAATCTATAGTTGATTCCAAACCAACAACCCCCACCCACAAATTCCACTTAAAAGTCACTTAGGTAGTCCAAAGGAAAGACCTATGATTGTATTAAGTAATATAAAACAATAAATCAACACATGGATAACATTTAAGTTATAGTTTATTTAGCCTAAAGTTCTATTAATCCTATATATACACTTATATATCTTATGTCTAAAGCTTTTACAACCTATTTACTACCTATGGTCAATCTTATCCTACATATCAATTTTATTAAGACGCTTCAATGGATATTCCTAAAAACTATGCTTTGATACCAATCGAGAACTGTCATGCCTCAAAAGGTACCAAGCTATAATAGTCCACCATATATATCAACTTTATGCCAAAAACTGACTACTTAGTTGCTAACATAAACCTAACATATATAAAGTTCATATAATAAACCACTCTAAAACATTCACAATTCCATAAATATATAAATATTTATATAAGTAACATACTTATATTTAATAGGTTCCGTACATAGTACTTGTATCAATACATTAGCAATTATCACAACCCAAAAGAAGGAATCAAGCTAGGTTGCCCAAGAAACCTAGCTGAATCCAGGAGTCTAAAAAGACAGTCTAACATCAACTTCTTCTCACTCAAGCCCTATTTACACCCTTTGCATACCTTTAGATGGTCATTACACAGCATGATTAATCTAAACATGCAAGAGAGTCTATAAAAGAGTAGGTAAACTGCAACTTAGTAAGGGGTAAGAGGCAAAAAGTATATATAAGCTGAGCATGAAAAAAGCAACATGCCACCCACATAATGTTATTCGGTCCATCGTAAAGTGAGAAAAATTACACCAGCTCTAACCTGGGTTAAGGACTTTTTCATAAGAAGGCCACAATGCCCTCATGACCCAATTAGGGCTTGTGTAATGGACACATTACTCCTCTTGCCATTGCCTTTGATCCATAGATCTTAACCTTAGTTCAACGTTAAATAGTTATTAGTTCCATTCAATAACAACTATGCTACATAAGCATAGGCAGCAACCAAGGGTTCCATTTACTTAAATCTTAAGCAATGGTTTCGACTAAACTCGAACTATATTCACTTCCCTAAGGTTCTATACTTGAATTATGTGATATAAATAAACTTTTAGTATCTAACTATTTAATGCTTATTTGTTATCCTACCACAAGGTTTTTCTCTTTTAACTATCCTTAAGGTCTATGGTTTTAATTCTATCCTTTGGTACCTATCTTATTAAGTTAGAGTTGAGGGAACTAAAGAGGTTTTTAGTCTCTATTTTAATTTAGGAAATAGGTTTAGAAGGGTACTCAGTTAAACTAACAACGAATGGAACTTAGAAAAACAAAACAAAAGGACAAGAAGTACATAACCAACCAAGTCATGCAGCTACTTATGCTCTTTGGCACGGTATAAGCACCTTGTGCTTTTGGTCATGCAACTTAGCACGATCACTAGCCTATTATGCACTTAGTCGTTCTTCCCTCAACGAACAATCCTTAAAGTTTGAATCTCAATTCCTCCAAGCTATCTTATTTCCAATCCAATACTCCCAATTCTACTTGTTTTGATCCTTTTTATCCATTTATATAATGGAACAATTAGATGTGTTCCTAAAACCAAAATCAAATAACAAGAATCAGGAAAGTATCTCGTTCCCTAGCCCTTGGAATAAATGTAAATCATGTTATGCATACAAGATTGTTTGACAACACATCAAATCACACATTCACAAAACACAAACAACTCAATTCCCTTCTTCTAGTCGAAATCATAAAATCCCTTTATCAAAAATAAGGTTTTACTCAATTTTTCCCACTCCCAATCTCTCTTTTCCTAATCTATTTACTTCTGTAATATCACAATACCTTCTTTGATTACTGTAGATACAAATAAGATAATCAAAACAGCAATTCTAACTTAATGATTCTTTACTTGAGTCTCATTCTTGCAAGTCCTCTAGAGAGCATTCTGTAGAGCAGATAATGCAAAAATGAGAACTAGGTTAATAACAAGCTTTTATACTTAGGGGTTAAAATGATCACTTTGCCCTCTTACTTAATCCATTATTACTTATTAATGCCCCCTCTTTCATTTTCTAATTTTCTTTTACTCTTCTCTTAATATTTTATTTTCATGGGTTTTACAAAATATACCATGGACAACCAAACACCTAGGTTAAAGGAGATAAGTGCAAGGTTTTGATTAAGGATAAGTTGGAGTTGAAACTTGCTATTTAGTCTCTAGTATGGTAGTCAGTTGGGCCTCATGGCAACCCAATTTGATCCTACTGTAGTTAGAATTGGAATTTAGGTTTTCTTTACAAATTTTTAATACTAAATCCATTGCATCTTTACAAATTTTCTATACTAAATATGATCTAACTTTGCACTTTAATATATAAATTGTTTTCTGAATAGCTATGTGTGTAAAAGAGATTATGTAAGCCTGTGTAGCGCTTGGAGCAATTGAGTTGTGAAATCAATAAAGAGAAAGTGAAATCCTCGGTTGGAGGCATTGTGTGTCCTTAGAGACTAGAAGGCAGTCTAAACTCTACGTTAAATCCGAGCTTGATCTTCTTTATCCCTATCTCTTTAATTTCCACATTTACTATTTGGTTACTCTTATTATTGTATTTAGTCATTTATATCGAAAAAGAATTGAAATTTGTCATTAAACTCAATTCACCCCTCCCCCCTTTTGAGTTTAGCCTAGTGTTCTTCAATTGATATTGGAGATAGCCTTCAATCACTTGCTTAATCACATATTAGAGTAAATATCATAGCATCTAATGCATTAGGCTTCTTGGAAGGACAAGCAATCAATAGGCCTCCTCTTTTAATCGGTAGCGATTATCCATATTTGAAGTGTAGGATATCCATATTCTTAAAAGCACAAAATAGATTACTATGGCATATGGTTAACCAAGGACCATTTAAGATAGAAGGAAAAGAAGAAAGAGATTATTTGGATGATGATTGGAAATTACTTGATCTAAATGAAATTGCCATGAATATTTTTTATTGTGCCATAAATGAAAATGATTTCAATAGAATACGTACATGTAAAAGTGCCAAAGGAATATAGGATGAATTACAAAGTACATATGAAGGAACTAGTAGAGTAAGAGATGTAAAAATAAGTTTATTATGTAGACAATTTGAAAACTTTAAGATGGATCCAAATGAAACAATTGATGAGATGCATAATAGATTCATTACTATCATCAATCCTTTTAGTGTTCTTGGAAAGACATTTACTAACCTTAAAATAAATTCCAAAATCCTTAGGTCTTTGCCAAGAGATTGGAAAGCCAAGAGAATCGCAATCAAGGAAGCTCATGATATTAGTGAAATGTCAAAAGAATAACTCCTTGGAACACTTAAGACATATGAGATGGTAAAGGAACAAGGAGAAGAGTCTAGAAAGAAAACAATTGCTCTAAAAGTCACGAAAGAGAACTTAAGTGATGAAGAAAGTAAAGATGATGATGAGGTTGCAATGTTGGCAAAGAAGTTTCGAAAGTTCATGAAATTCAATAAAAGAATTAAGAAAGATAAGGATGGATATAGATCATCTTCTAAGTTCAAGAAGGAAAAGAGAGAAGTTATCAAATGCTACAATTGTCAAAAGCCAGGACATATTCAACAATATTGTCCATTGCTTAAGAAGGTTGATAAAGAGTCAAAAAGGAAAGTTATGATAGCAACTTGGAATGATGGAGACTCTAGCAACTCCGATAATGAAACTTGCTTCATGGCTCTTAATAATGATGAGGTATGTTCCCCTTCACATGACTCCTCCTTTGATGAACTTAGGAGTATATATGATGACTTATTGAAAGAATTCATAAAAGTGCAAAAGAAGAATAAAGTGTTGAAGTAAATGATGAGTGAAGTAGGTGATGAGTTTGATATTATCAAAAGTGAAAACAATAAGGTAGTTGATGCAAAAGAAGAATTAGAAGAAGACAATGAATATTTGAAAATTGAAAATGAGATATTGAAAAAAGAAAATATAGAGATAAGTACTAGAAATAATGAATTGATAAATGAAAATGGCAAATTAAAAGATGTCAACAAGAATTTTGAACAGGAAATAAAAGAACTAAAACTTGAAGCAAAAAATGATGAAGGTGTGATAGAGAAACTAAGTTGACTTGAAATTGAAAATTCAATTCTAAAAACCAATGTAGATGACTAAAGAAAAACAATGGCAAAATTCGTAGATGGAGAAAAGAATTTGGATAAAATCCTTAGAACACAAAGGTTAGGCTTAGACAAAACTGGAATAGGTTATATTAAGGAAAATATGTATAGAAAATACAAGAGCTATATTGTTAAAGCATCAAATAAAACTTGTAACTATTGTGGAAGATATGGTCATATTGCTCACACATGTACATTATGTCATAATCTCTCCTTATGCAACAAAAATAAAATGGTTTGGGTCCCTAAAGGACAAGCTTACATTACAACAACTAACTCGAAGGACCCAAACAAAGTAGGTACCAAAGACATAACCGCTTGTTTTGTAGGATCCTTCAAGGCACAACAACAAATAAATCTTAGATAGCGGTTGCTCAAGACATATGACAAGAGACGCATCCAAGTTCACATCTATAGACTTGAAGGATGGAAGAAGTGTGACCTTTGGAGATAATCGAAAAGCTCATGTTATTGGTGAAGGTAACATTTGCATTAATAATGATCTTATTATTAAGCATGTGTTACTTGTTGATAATTTAAAACATAACTTACTTAGCATTAGTCAATTATGAGATATAGGATATAAAGTAATCTTTTATGCATCAAAGTGTTCTATTGAAAACATTAACAATGACCAAATCCATTTTTAGGGGCATAGACAAGGAAACATCTACAAAATTGACTTCAATATGTTTTCATACTCTCTTGAAACTTATCTATCCACTCAAAACAATGATAGTTAGTTATGCCATAGAAAGTTAGGACATGCTAGTATGGATATCTTATCAAAACTAGCCAAAAGAAATCTTGTTAAAGGATTACCTAAGATTAGTTTTGATAAAGATAGAACATATTAAGCATGTCAATATGGCAAACAAACCAAGTCATCTTCTAAACCAAAAGAAGCCATCTTAACTTCTAGGCCTCTCTAACTATTATACATGGATTTATTTGGTCCAACCCAAACTTTAAGTTTAGGAAGGAAAAGATATACATTGGTCATAGTTGATGATTTCACTAGATACACTTGGATCTTCTTCCTTACTAACAAGGATCAAACTTATCATGTGTTCTTGAACTATAGCAAGAAGGTCCAAAATGAAAAAGGTCTTTCTATTCTCTATAAGAAGTGACCATGGGAGAAAATTTGAAAATCTTGATATGGAATATTTTTGTAATAAAAATGGAATAGAACATACTTACTCAACACCTAGAACTCCATAACAAAATGGCATTGTCGAAAGAAAAAATAGGACCCTTCTAGAAATGGCTAGGACCATGCTTTGTAACAATAACCTATCTAAATATTTTTGGGCTGAAGCTGTCAATATGGCTTATTACATATCAAATTGTGTTTTCATTAGACCAATTCTTAAGAAAGCCCCCTATGAGCTTTAGAAAGACAAAAGACCTAACATATTATATTTTCATCCTTTTGGAACGAAATGTTACATTTTCAATAATGGAAAGGAACAATTAGGAAAATTTGACTCAAAGTCAGATGAAGGTGTTTTTGTTGGTTATTCTCTTATTAGTAAAGCTTATAGAAGATATAAGAAAAGAACATTTGTTGTAGAGGAGTCAATTCATGTTGCATTTGATGATACTTATATATATAAAGAGTCTAATAATGAAGTAAAAAACATTGGTGCTCATTTGGACAATCTTGGTCTTAACAAGAATTAATCCAACTCAATTGAAAAGGAATTCTTTAGGCAAGATGAAATCATTAACAATTCTAACCTAGATTTACCTAGAGAATGGAAGTTTGTGAAAAATCATCCTAAGGATCAAATAATAGGAGCACCATCCAATAGGGTTCAAACTAGAGCCTCACTTAAAAATCTAAGTAATGTAGTGTTCCTATCTCAACTTGAACAAAAAAATATAGATGAAGCTCTAAAAGATGAATTTTGGATTCAAGCTATGCAAGAAGAGCTAAATCAATTTAATAGAAATACGGCATAGAACTTAGTATCTAAACCAAAAGATAGACCGGTTATTGGAACAAAATGGGTTTATATAAACAAACTTAATGAAACCGGTATAGTAACTAAAAACAAGGCTAGGTTAATTGCTAAAGGCTATAATCAAGAAGAAGAGATAGATTTTGATGAGACCTTTGTCTCGGTTGCAAGGCTAGAAGCCATTAGGATACTTTTGGCATTTGCAGCTCACAAAGATTTAAATTATATCAAATGGATGTTAAAAGTGCCTTTTTAAATGGCTTCATCAAAGAAGAAGTATATGTTAAGCAACCATTGGGTTTTGAGGATAATGAATTCCCAAACCATGTATATAAGCTCAATAAAGCCTTGTATAGACTTTGAGGGAGTGAGCATATAACAGCTCAGTGAGTTCGTTCTTCACCACTACCGGTCAAGCAAGTTTTCACACATTATTATCATATATGCAGGCAAGTTATCTACATACAACATGAATGCATGCGCGATGAATGCAAGCAATACATTCATAGGAGTTTAGAACTATAGAAGGTGTAGAATTACGTTATTTACACTTCGATTATCCCCTGTACTTACCCGCACAAGGCACTACCTCTCTAGGCAAAACTCGACTATTACCCTAGTCGAGAAAAGAGTTTCAATCCAAATAGGGGGATTCCAAACTAGGACTGTCCACCCTCCAAGGCCCCTCGGGCATAAACTTGCGAGTCCTCTCGCAACCAAAATTAACCAAGGCCTTGCAGCCATAATAAAGTGAGTCCTCTCACTATCAAGTGGAGAACCCATGCTAGCTTTGCCTTAACGATAAAATATCATTTCTAGCACTACGGTCCTTATCAAAATCATATAAAATACGTTTAAGATTAGGAAAACCTTTTTCCAAAAATACCCTTTTCAACATTTTGCAAAGCTCGCACTCTTTATCCATACATTTACTGGGTCATAGACATGCGACAAATAGAACTAGTTATTTGGATTAGATATTTATATTTATCAATTTCAAAAAAAGTGATTACACAAATGATGGCATACAAGCAGAATAGTCATTCAAACATACAAGCAACAGCAAGTAGCAAAACATCATACAAGTAACACGCACAAGCAAGTAGCAGGTCATTAGAACTTCCTCACTTGGATTATTGCTCATTCTCCAAGCTTTTGAGGTTTCCAAAACTCGATATTGAACGCCTAAGTTAAAATAGTAAAACTTATAATTATTTTGAGAAGTCAGACTCCTTAATTAACTAAAAGTCTATTGTAATTGATCTAGTTTCCTCCAATATAACGCAAGTATAATGTGTATAGGGTTTATCATACTCAATGGGGTTAATAGTAACTATTTTCTTATATTTGTAAGTTATGAGATTTCCTTTATGTATTTTGTAACTTTTTCATTCTAATTCCGATATTTGAGAACTTATAATTTTTTTTCATCGTTTTCGGACGTACATTCACACGATGATGTCCGTTTTGGACATTAAGACCCATGTTTTACGATACAGGTTTAATTTATAGAAATTTTAACTATTGAAGCTTAATTAGTCTTATTACTTATATTTATACTCTATATTTGTACTTAATGATTTAATTATCCATTAGATTCTTACACTTAGGGAATTTTACATTGATATTACTAATTCACGTACTTAATGAAGTTTCATTCAATTTAGGAAGTGTCTTAGGGTTTAAGGGATTTTTGGCTTCTATGTACATGTATATATCTATGTTATATGTTTATGTAATCTTATTATTTCTTCTTTTATAAACATATGCTTATATCATCACTTATGTAATCACTGGATGATGTCATGGCTTATGTAATCCTTTGATTACATCATTGTTTACATCATTAGTTCATTATTATCCTTATATTTACACACTTTATACATATGTGATATACATACCTATACTTCTAATATACTAATATGTATACTTGTGTACTTATAAGTACTTATACATGTGTACTTATTACTTACATATACTAATACATATACCCATATATGCATACGGTGACATACGTATTTTCGTATGCCTTATTTAACCTCTTAAGAAATCTTCACAATTTCATTCTTTTTGTATTTTAAGGATATATTTAACATGGTATATGTATGTATAGTTATATGCCTTATTTTTTGTTATGTACATAATGGATATTTATATACAAAGAGCTTTATACATATATTTCTCTAGTATACCCTTATGTACACATACTTAAGGACATATACACATCCATCTTCTTCTACGTGCTAAGGTTATCCTACACTTCTAAGCATGAATATGAAGCTTCCTCTTCCAACAACACATATGCACATATTATACCAACTTTCTATACTAACTTAACTTACACAACTAACTACTACATAAAATAGATAATCAAATGTTAACATACCTCTTTCTCCTTGATTTATGTGAGTAGAAATTGGGAAAGTAAAGTGTTGAAAGAATATGATAATAAGGAGCAAAAGGGGGGTTGGGTTTATGATTTGAGAAGGGGAAGAAGAGAGTGTTTTGTTGTCTTAATTTATGTTTCCAAAAAGAAATAAGTGGGGTCTAGATGGGAGGGGTTATGGACGGCAAAGAAGGGAGGAAAAAGGGGAGAAAAATCCAAAAGAAAAGAGAAGAAATCATTAGAAAGGAGAAGAGAATTCTAGATGACAATGACATATGTTGACTTTGTTAACATATTGACTTAGTCAACATTTGACATTGACTTAGTCAACCTTTGACTTGGTCAAATGTTGACTTAGTCAACTCTCTTAGAGTTGAATGTAATTTGAATGCTCATAATAAAGTAATTAAGAAAAACTAGGAAAAAAATTAAGGAAAAATGGGGTTTGTTGAAATAATTAGTAAAAATAGGTAATGAGATCTTTCTCTAAGTATTTATATCCTAGAAACATCATTTGGTATGTCACTTTAGGTAATTGTCATGAAAAGTATCATTTAAGGTATTAAGGTTTACTACATATAACATAAGTATTAACTAAACCCTTAACTCTATGTAATACTAACCTAGTTATATACTTAGAAGATGAATGTGATCTAGGATGCAATATCTTAGTTTCTAAGGGATCACTTAAGTATTTTAACTATTTATGTATGATTAAAAGTTGTCTTTAGTCGTTTACTAATGAAATGGTAAAATATGAAGAATATATTATCACTTAGGGTTTTAGGGTAAATTATGGTGAATTAGTGCTTTTATATCCTTAAAGTTATAGTTTTAGGGTTTTTATTACTTCCGAGTATAATCTCTAGTGTTTTTACACATTTAGGGTTTAATATATTCATACGCGATTAAGTCTTCGATTGTTATCTTAGGGTTTTAATGAGGTTTGAGGTTAACTTTTGCAGTTACATATACTTGGGGTTTTAGGGTCTTCGTATGCGATTAGAGGTTCAATTGATAATTTAAGGTTTGCCATATTCACTTTAGGTTTTGAATTAAGACTTTAATCTGTTTTAAATCTTACTAGCTCTATTAACTTCAAGAAATCATCTACAGTTTGGGCATTTGATTCTATACTTAAACAGCTAAATTCGTGAGGTTTACATCCATGCTCAAAACCAGGGCTTACATGTCTATTTCCATCCTTAAATCATGTTTAAGTGGTCAAATAAGCTTAATTTGAATTTTGTGCATACTTGACCTCTCTAGACCCTTTTTAGGTTCTATGAGCAAAATGGAGCATTTCTTGCTTATATGAAGTTTAGTTAGCTTGATCATGTCTCTTTTATATCTCTCAATGTCTTTTAACATATTTGAAACGTGAACTTTTCTTAAACATTGAAAAAGGATCTCCACTTGCTCTCTAGCCACTTGTATGATTAAGGAACTCAAGTAGTCCTTTCACAATTTATAGGGCCTTAAAGCTATATTTTGTGCCTACCATGCTCAAACATGCATTTGAAATTTGCTTGACTTGTTGGTGTGCAAAAACTCAATGTTTATGCACATATTTTGCTCATACATGGACACTTTTACTTTATCATAAATTACTTGGCTCTATGGATTTGATTCGGATAAATCTTAGCCATTTAGTTAAAAATTAAGTTTTTTAAGCCTTAACGGACTCAAATAAATGTGTTTGAAGTGTTAAGATATTCACTAAATCTCTACAAATCAAATTGGATTAGTAACTTTGCTCAAACAAGTGGTCTTTGTTGTTTTTTTACAAAATTGCAGACAACTAGCATGCCAGTTATACAATCATCAGCTTGCCAGTATATCTACATATTTAACAACTTGTTTTTGCTTCTGTTCTATTAACCGGCAAGCCTGTATACTGCTCTCCTTTTTCACTTTTTTTTTGTTCTTTGCTTGTAACCGACAAGCCGGTTCATATCATTATCGACATGCCGATATACTCCACTCTTGAAGCAATTCGTTTTGCTTCTGTTCTCTTAACCGGTACGCTGGTTCATCAAAATACTGGTAAGCTGGTTATTTAGTTTTCAGGCGTGACTTAAAGTCCCACCACACCATCTTTCCCTCATCCTTCTTCTACAAAAACCCATTTTCTCCTTCCTCAAACCCTAACCCATTTCTCTCTCTTCAATTCATCTCTTTTCCTCCATCAAAATCTAAAATTTCCTCCATCAATCAACTCCCCACTCTCTCCTCTTTCTCTTTCTCTTCATCTTTCATCAATCTTCTCTTTCTCTTCTTCTTCCTCTCTTCACTTTCTCTTTTTACCTATACCCTTCAAACTGTCACATCGCCACACACCGTCAACCCACCTCCACCGTCCCACCGGCTTCCATCACCCGTACTCTCCTCCTTACTACATATGTCCATACACATCTATACCTTTTCAACACTCATGGCACCACATGTTACTCGTAGTTTAGCACTCCCGACCTATAACAACAACCTCTTTCCCTCTTGACAACACTCTCAATGCTTTGAGAAATTTGTCAATCTAGAGGTCGATACCAGCATCGTTTATCCACCAAAGGTGCTCGAAGAATTTCGCATTGTCACCTTTCTTAGGGTCATCACCAATCATATCCTTAATATCCTTCGGCTTTCTTATGAGGTATATAATGATGCTATTAAGTATTTTTACTGTAATGTATTGGATTCTCTAGATGATCAAGGTAGACCAAAACTGAAAATGAATCTGAGTGATGAGTTGCATCGTAGTGTTCTCTATACTTATGTTTATGGTACTTTAATTGCTATTATGCCTAAGGATATTTGTAGTCTTATTGGTGCTGCTATTGGTAGGACAAAAGTAAACGTAAATTACTATGGGGCAAAATTCTATGAGAGTCTTTAGATTTAAAGGCATTGGAGCAGACTGGGGAAAAACAAAAAATTTGGCTACCATCTACCTTGACCTTAGGACAAAAATCCTCCACCGTATTGTCATTCAAAGCTATTATCCTCGTTGAGGTCAACAATCCAATGTCACCCTTCAGGAGTTATGGATTTTGTATTATTTGATAATGAATAAGCAAATTGATTTTTTCAGTACTGTAGTCTAATGCTTTAAACATGTAATAAACAACCCATCTCAAGCTTTTCTTCACTTTGGACGATTGGTTACACAATTGCTTATAATAAAGGGTGTTCAGTTTCCTTCCCTTCCATAGGTAGCTCAAGTTGAGCACTTAGAATTAATTGATGTTTGTAGGGGGATTTAGAAGAAATCAGGGAACAATTGGGTTCGAAGGAAAGACCTTCCTCATCTTGATCTTGGCTCTACGCACCCTACTCAAGATCTTATCACTTCTTCTAATGAGTTAGGTAGTCCCAATGCTCATACTCACTTTGATGCAACTCTAAGCCGTATTACCTCTCCCCCACCTGAAGGTTCTTCTCACCAACCTCTACTTGACTATGGGTTCCCTTCTTTTGATCCAACTACTCCTCTGGCCTCTTAGCATCCTTTTTATCAGTACTCAAAGATGCGCTACAAATAGCTTCAAGAGGACATTCATGATCACTTACACAGCAGGTTTTAGGGACTCTGTCATCATTTTCAATTAAACTACCATTGCCCATCTTGCCCTTTTCCTCCTCCAGTTCAGGATGACAATCCTCCTACCGCCTAGTTATATTTTTTAGCTTTCTATCTATGTTTCCTTTTTTGCTATTTTGTTTAAGGACTCGGCCTTTAACCACTTTATTTTTTTTTTTTTTTGTATATTGAGAACTTTGGTCCTTGTTGGACTTACTTTTGTTGCTGGATATTTGTGGCCTTTGTAATCTCTTTACTATATGTAGTTGTCCATTACTAACTATTTTTGTGCTCTTTTTGAGCCTTATATGTTTTTTTTTTTTATTTTCTTCTTGCAGGGAGCATATTCTCCAGTATAAGCCGAAACTTTACTGAATTTTTAGTTTGAATTTTCTTCCCTCTTCACCGCCTGGATCCTCCTCCTTTTGATGAGGCCAAAGGGGGAGAATAATTCAAGTCATTCATAGTCATTCATTAGTTAATTTAAGTTAATAGTCTAAATTTTACAATTGCATTGATTGGTTAATTATAAGTAAATTGGATAATGGTCATTCCTTATTAACTCCTAGACAAATACATTATAGCTTTAGCAAATTTAATATATCAACTTATCATGAAAAAGATCAATACTCACCTTGTTACCCAATCTTATTCAATCATTGATCATCTTGAATTCTCTTGATAAATTGAAGGGAAGTATTGAATTAAGGGGGAGCTCTTAAAAGAGTTTTATCCTCATCGAAAATGGGGAGATTGTTGAACTTAGGGTTCATTATTTGATTTTGATGAGAACAAAACAAAAAGTATATAACTAAACATGTTTTTTAAGAGAACAAAAGAAGTGGATGATTACACTAAGTATTATTTGATTATATTGAGGTAATTGAATAAGATGAATTAATTTGTTTAATGATTAAATATATCAATTATCTTTACAAGAAATTTAATCTTTTAAGTGGTGATCAAATGATCTTGAAGTTAGATTGCAAAGAATATTTGTTTGTTATGTGTTAAAAGAATTTTCAAGTGATATTTAGCCTACCGAGTTGACGGCTTAAGGTAAAACCAGGTTGACGGTATAAAGCCCTAGAAAACACAAAGAAAAGCTTACTACCCTGGAGGCATTGTGTATTCGTGGAGACTAGGGGGTGATTCGAACTCCACGTTAAATCCAAGCTTGATATTCTTTATCCCTATTTCTTTAATTTTCGCATTTATTATTGTTCTATTGTTGCTTTGATTACTCTTACTATTGCATTTAGTCATTTATATAAAAAAAGAATTGAAATTTGTCCTTAAACTCAATTCACACCCCCACCCCCCCATCCCTTCTTAAGTTTAGCCTAGTGTTCTTCAATTATTCCCTTAGCTCAAATAGTACTCCTATTGAAGCCAATGAGGTTATGGTGGTAAGCTTTATCTTCATAGGCAACTTGCTCTTCATCCTTTCGTATGTATGCAAGATGAGGATGTCAGTAGAGTTGTTAGTGTCTACCATTATCTTGAGGACCTTAAAAATGGCGACCCTTACCCCTATCACAAAGGCGTCTTGATAAAGGGTGTCTACCCTTTCCAGGTCCTCGTTTATCTTCTACCTCTTCTCTTTGACAACAAACACCTTGGATGGGGTATTAGCTAAGCTGCTGGTGCTCAGCTAACTCCTTGGGTGTGACCCTACAATGATTATATTAATCACATCTCTCAAGGCTCAGTCATTATGGCAATCTTCATTTTGCACTACTTGGGTGTCCTTGGTTTGCTGCCTTCGAAGCGCCCTATCTTCATCATCATCAGAATGATCGTTCTTCCTACGCTAGGCCATGTACTCATTGAAGAAGCCTTACTGAATAGCATATTCAATCGCATTTTTCAGTTAGATGCATTCATCTGTAGTATGTCCATGGTTATCGTGGAATTACCAATACTTATCTAAGATTCGACGGTTGGGGTTCGCCTTCATCTTGGAGGGCCCTACCACCGAAGCAGTCTTTTACAGAAAATCTCTCTTTATCCTTCTTTTTACTTGACTCCTTACGGTCAGTATCATGCTTGGCACGAATATTGTCCTCTTAGTCCATGTACTTCTATGCCTTATTCTAGAATTCGGCCAGGGTCTTTGGCTTACTTGTTGTAAGTGATCAGAAGAAGTCTCCTGAAGGTCATATGCCGAGCTACATTGCATCCATTGCTACTCCCTTATACAACTGAAGGATCTCAACCACGACATTATTGAATTGGACCACATATCCAAGCATAATCTCGCTCTTACTCTACCTTAATAGGTACAAGGATGATGTGTCCTTGGACTGGGGCTTACTAGCCTTAAAGTGCAAGCTAAACCTTCATGCCAACTCATCAAATGACCTAACAGAGTTCTTAAGCAGGTGATTAAACCATATCCAAGCTACTTTCCTTAGAGTTCTTAGGAAAGCCTTACACATAATGACATTCTATGACCATGGAGGTTCATAAGGGTGTAGAAGTGGAGGAAGTAATCATCAGGGTCGCCAATGTTATTTGGAGGTAACACTTCATCTTGGACAACCCTAGTGAAAAGGGTTTTGTTGCTAGCGACCAGCCTAGTGTTGTTAACTGCTTTGCTCCCTTGCTACTTGGAGAGCCTATTTACGATCATGCGGAGGTTATTTAGGTCGATATTGTCTACTTGATGAGCTGGCGTATTGTAGAGTATAATAGTGCTTCATAGGAGTTAACTACCTACTCATTGCCAATAAGGGTGCAATCGCGAGTGGCCGTAGACCACACTAATTGTTCTTACTTTAAGGGATTAGGTTGTTAATCCATACTATTCTCTTACTGTTGTTGTTAGTTGTTTTGCCCAATACGAGCATCAGAAGCCTCAGGTATATGGGTTTGAGCGCTACACCTCTCGACGTCTTTAAGGCAAGCTTGTTTTAGGCAACAAATTTTTCAATCAGGTGCTCCAAGCGCTCCAAACACTATTCAAGCATTTCCCTAGGTAAGGGCTAGTTTTTAGCTGGTTAGTTGTTCACCAATCGGTGGTTCTCTAGGTTGTCAATGCAAGACATGTTAGTAATTAAAGGTGGTGTTTAGGTCAGTGTTTAGTATGTATTTAGTTAGGAAATTGGATTGGTTTCTCATAAACAATATCAAATGCCATCTCTTGATATTGGCCAATAGAGATTTAAGTGTGATTAGTCACTCCGATGCTTAAGTTAGGCGTGACATTGAGGGGCGCTAAAGTCATGTCGCATGGCTAGATGAGCTTGCAAACCAGATGATAATGAGAGTCACCAGGATATTATCCAGTGTAGCAACTCTAATGCTTAAATTAGGTGTATGAGTGAGGAGAGTAAAAATACTTGAAGGTAGAAACTAAGTTCAAGCATGTAAAATATCAAGTAGTTTATTGTTGAGTGATAGTCTTATATTTATAGAGAGTGGAGCTAGCAATTGAAGAAATGTACACCTTGTCCACAAGTATTGGATAATAGAGCCATAATATCCGAAGTATTTCACAAATGTAAGAGATAGTTATCAACTTAATTGTCCCAACCTTATCTATATTTTTCTAAACATTAGTAACCATTATGGTTTAGGTAGGCCATATGATGGGCTTAGATTGAAGTGCACCATAAAGTAAAAGGCTAAGTTTTCAAAGGGCATAACTCAGACAATAAGCCTTATTAGGTTAATACAAACATAAGAGGCCTATGCCCAAGAGGCCATATCAATTAGATAGTTTTTCTTTTTTTTTTACAACAGCTTATATATTAAATTTTTTTCCCATAATTTAATTGTTGTTGTTGATCTTGTATATAATTAACTATATAATAGTTTCGCAATTAGTATTTGATGTATTTAATGTAGTTTTATTTGCACATATATTTCGAATACAGTGTTTTGCTAGTGTTTGTTAATGATAACACAATATTCTATTGGAAGACAGAAGGCATGGATAATAATAATGATGTGCGCGACCACTAAAAATTAAAGCCTGGAAATTTACTGACCGCAAATGGATGGTTAGGATGAGACGACATTGATGCGACAATAGATCTCTCGAGAAATTAAGTGCGGCTTGACTAAAAGAAAAATTTGATCCCAAGGCAGTTATCACGTGGATGCCAGAAAAATGAAATGTAAGCAATCTACTTTAACGTTACGGCCATTTTTAGAAATATATGGAAATGCGAGGTACAAAAGTCTTATGCAATTGTTGATTATCTGGTAAATTAGCAACTTTAATTATCTATTGAATTAATATAATGTGTCACGTCACGACAAATTGCACAGTGAGAGAATCTTATTTGTTTCCAGAGACTATCCTACAAACACTGGAGGAGATCGGATGAGAAAGTCGTGACAATGTCGAACGAGGAAGAGCAGAGGGAGAGAGGTAAAAGTAGGAGACGGGAAGACGACAATGGAGCGAGAGAAAGAAAGCGAAAAGAGAAAGAAAATAAATGCATGTAATTCTGAAGGGAACAAATATATTAATTCCCTCCTGTTTTATGTTGTTTACATTATTTGCTATCCCTAATTCTACTGAGAAAAACTGTTTTATGTGGTTTATGTTTGCTAATGACAACCCCTTGTTTTATTGGAAAAGATGGCACAATTTATGTACACAGCCAGTGGACAGTAGAATAAAAAAGAATGAAAGACAAAATTTATTTGATATCATAAATGGATAGCCAGGATTAGATGTGATCGGTCTTGTACACAGATGGACTGTAGAACTCTAGAGAAATCCAATCAAATATGACCCTGAAATTGCTGTCTCTATGCCAACGATTTCAGTTAACAAAGAAATTTTTGTTTCCAAAGTGGTTAAATATTTAACTTATTCTACCAAGAGTCTTGAAATAGCATGCATTTGGATAAAATGGAAAAAAAAAAAATATATATATATATATTATATGCAAGCCGATGAGTGAAAAAAAAAAAAAAAGAAAAAAGAAAAAAGACAAACAAACAAACTGAAGGCCTTTTATTATCACTTTATTTATCAAATGATTTTTTCAAGTTTACATAATTCAATTATTTCTCCTCCGAGAAACTATCCATAGTACGCACTTCCAACACAACCATAATACATTCTATATAACTTTTAACAAACAACAGAGCTTCACAAAAAAAAGTCCCACATAACATAGTATCGTATCATATAATTAATAAAAATCAAGCCCAACGCGGCAATGGCATGGCAAAAAACTTCATGAGTCCATCTGAGCAATCTCTCCCATTGGAAGAAGCAAAGTAATAGAGTCTCCACTGGTTCAGCACCACCTGGAATCCATTCCCGTCCCCATGGAACGAGCTTCCCAATTTCTTTGCATTCTTGAAATTGCATGTTAAGTAACTGTATAAGTTTGGTAGCAGGTACACGTTATGTGGTGGCGCGTACTTGAACACTGCATACATCACCGTTGTACCAAAATTACACCATTACCATTTGTAATATAACATGATATTTATTAGTAGTACATAAAGTAAAGGTAAATACAAATTTTATCATTAATTACCCTTTTGCATTGCATGACAAGGAACCAATGACTTAATAAGATGCAATTAATAGATTTGATATATTCTGTAACATGATGACACCATTGCTTTATCTATATATTTTAATCTTGAGTAGCAAGGCTGGCTCTCTTTGGGAACGCTGTCTTTAATTAGTTACTTAGCCTACCTCGGTCACTCCGTTGAAAATGGTTTCCGATTCCCTTCTCTGTAGAGAAGGTGGTATCTCCAGCACGATGGGACAAGCATGGTGGTGATAATCATTATAAAATTATCCTGACAAATTAAACTACCAACAAAATTAAAGCAAGAGGGGAAAATAACTGATACCAACCTAGCTTATCATTTATAAAGAAGGGACTGCTCTTGAGAGCCCAGTCAGTATAATTAAAACCATAACGCCAGTTTTCAGAGCCTCCAACAGTAATGGTCCTGGCCTGACCAATTGCGAAGGTGGATGCAATCGCAAGTAGGATCATTGCTTGGACTGAGTAGCTGAACTGCATTTTCATTTTCTCAATTAATTATGTAGACCTATTTACTCAGCTCAAAGCTGAAAAGAAAAGGAGTTAAAAAGGCAATTGTTATGTGTACTGATAATAAGTTCGTTGAGTATTTATTTATACTACTCGATCACTTGCGTTAATTATGTATGTGACATGGCCTATAGAAAATGAATATATGACAAATTATTAAACCAATCTCATTATTTTTCTTACTTGGCTGGCTGGGTATGGATATAGTGGAAGACTCAAAAAAGCATTTGCTCTAAGTCTATAATGTCGTGCTTCCAGTTTTCGGCAATCCTTCCTATTGTTGGAACTTACTCCACATATTTTATTTCATTTTACAATAATTTATTAATGCCAGTGTTATTCTGTGACCTTGAGAAGAGGTTAGTCAGTGTATCTAGATGCAACATATTTATGGATTTGGCCGTCTAGCACTTGCGATAATTGAAAGCTGATGATGATGTGATACCAGTTAAGAATTCAAAAGGAAAAATTTTCACATTTCCGAAAAATGACACGAAATGGCGAGAGAATGAAAGTTCGTTGAAGTTTACTTTTTCTTAACATTTAACAAGCTTCTTAGGATTAGGAAAACCTATTAACATTTAGTTTTTTTTTTTTTCAAAATGAGTAATTAAGGGTAGGTAGACCGTTATAAAAGAGACTAAACGGTCACCCTACGGCGTGTATTTTCCTCGCATGTTTACTTGGGAGCCACAGCTGCACAAATAACTATGAACAAAATTTAAATAGCGAACAAATATTATTATTATCTTATCTCATGTTTAACTCATCATGTACCATCTGAATTATTTGTGAAATGCTCAAAACATTAGTGCCTAATATACACGTTCACTCGGTACAAAAGTTGCTATTGGATTTACATTTGTTCAGCAACGCAATTCAAAATTTTTATGCTATAGCTAACAAATATTAAGCTAAGAAGTTAGAGAACATGTGATCTTGGATAATTGGGCGTTCATTGCAAGAGACTTTTTGACTTCACGTGTGCAGAAGTTCTACTTACCAATTTATGGTTATATATCTAAGTTCAAAACTAAGTTAGTACCCAATTTTACTATTTGCTAAAGACCGAAAGGATAAAAAACGGGAAAAGGGCAAAAAATGAAAAAAAAAAATTACGAAAATGTGACATCTAGGAAAATTATCCTAAAAATACAGCACGTGAAATTGCCTCATACAAATTTTATACCCCTAATATCCAATTTTAATACAAATTATTTCAATATACCCACATTTTATATTTTCGTTGTCGCGACCCGAGAGGGCTAGTCGTGGCAGTCGCCGTATATCGTACAAAGGATTGTAGATTGAGTTCCCTTACAATTGATGACCCTTTAATACGATACACAAAGCTACAACTACTACTAATTATCAAGAGTGCGTAGGCTTAAGCAATAACATTTCATGACGAATAATAATATAGAAAACATAACACATAATTTATGTATATAAAAGTTTACAGATATAGCGTTTGAAATATGCCTAAAGTCAAACTATATAAAAATTACATATTCAACTCTACATTTAGTCAAAAGTACTCTCTGTCCTCAAACAGCTCCCATATGAATCCCGTATAGAAAGCTAACTTCGGGCATACGACGGCCTGACTCCACGAATAAGTCGGCCTGCAAGAGAAGTCTACAAGGGTATAAGCTTACTAGCTTAGTGAGATATTTTCTCTCAACCATACAGCAGTCAAGTTATACCACAGTTAAGTTCAACCAAATGAATGCATGAACAAGCAGTGTGCCAAACAAATACATGCAGGTGACCAAGTACTGCATGTAACTCAGATTTTACGCCCTCCGAAGTCAGGGTTGGAGATTCTTCAGTACAGTCAGATCTGGGTATCATATTAGAACTTATTTTATAATGAAACTCCGCGTTTCATATTTAAAATGTAATGGTACATCCATTACTAGTTTTATTAAAACGAGTTCTACATATGATTGTGAGTAGGTTCACGCAGCCCTCACTCACCCCTAAACGAAGGCCTCTGGACTCGACCCATAGCCAGGCAGTTAGCGCCTCCAACGCCTAGTCATCTCGCGGGCAAGGGTAAGGTCATATCGCACGTGTGCACCGTACGAAATCAATAGCATTCAATAATCAACCCAAGTATGGCCTCTCGCTACCTCCGTGTAATGTGACTGCCCGGAAATAGTTATGCAGTGCATAATTTATGAATGATCTAAGTTAACTTTTCTAGTCGAATAAAAGTTAAGTCATATTTAATCAGTGATCATTCCAAGTCACAAACAATCAATCTATTGAATTTACTATGCATCAAACATTATATTATTGAACTTTAAAATAGATTCACAATTCACAACAATTATCATGCACAAGCATAACCCAACCCCATACACATTCATTTATACATCATAATTTATATTCACTACTTATGGAATCATAAGGAAAAACTCACTTGGCCATGGCTAGTTCAAGGATCGTAATAGTCGGTGGGCAGCTCAGGGTCGATATCGTGATCACCTGAGAATAAGGAAAATTTGTAAGATAGGGAATTTTAAAACTAACTAGAGTTATAATGTATAAGGTTTATTTCACTTAGTTACGTGAAACTGTCGATTCGAGCTTTTTATCGAATCGCGTGTAACTTTTTCGTTTTAGCTCGGATCGTTATGAACTTATAGTCCATTTTGATCGTTTTCGAGCGTATTTTCCCGTAACGAGGTCCGTTTTGGACGTTGTGACTCGTAACTTAAATTGTGATACAAAAATATCACAAAAATTATTATTTAAATTTAAAAATTATAAAATATTGATTTTATCTTTTTCGTAACATATTTATAAGTTACTAATTACTTAAATCATATATTTGTTATTTTGGGTATATTTCCTATTTTTCTCTTTTTCTTATTTTCTTCTTATGTACCTTACGATTATACATATATATATATATATATATATATATATTCCAATACTTATAATATATAGTTTATGGTTTATGTTATTGTAAAATCATGAATTACGGTATTATATATATATACACATATACTATATGTATTACACGTATGATATATGTATATGTATTTACGTATGATATATATATATATATGTATTTATTTAAAACATACTCTTATTATACACATATTCATATATTAATATATATTTCGTATTTATTTATTTATATGTCTTACATGTATATATATACATACCTAGAAAAACATACATATATGTTCGGCATACATACCCATAAATATATACTCTACATTTCATACATAATATACCGTATATAATATATATATAAATATATATATATATATATATACTTATAAGAATACTCCACTATATCCTATATAACTACACACATATATATAATCATATATGTATATACATATATATATATATATATATATATTAAGTTACGGTACACATACATATATCTTTATACTATAATTATGTAAATTACTAATTAGAGGTATATATAAAAAAAAAACAAATACATAATATATACTATATACCTCGGTACATACATGTAGACATACTTAATCTTCTATTTATACATATAAGTAAATTTAGGTATTTATACATATAAACATATGCTATTAGTATAAGATGTACAAATACCATAAAAATACTATAGCTCTATACATATATACTATCATATACATATATATTTCTTAAAATAAATTACTTACTAATTAAATTGGATTTTTCTTCTTCTTTTCCTTCTTCTTTTTCTCTTTTCTTTCTTTCTTTTTCTCTCCTTTTTGCTTACGGTTTGTAAATTGTATGTGTGTATTTGTGCAGAATTTTCTTTCTCTTTCCATATTTATATCAATCTTTCCTTCCTCACGTGATATTGGCTTCCATTTTAAGCTAAGTTACTTTTTATTAAAGTAAATAAAACAAAACAAAACATCACGTGGAAGCTTAAAGAAAGAAAAGCAAATGACAAAGTGCAGAACGTGAAACTTAAAGGAAGAAAAGTAAGTGGAAAAAAGATAAATTGAAATTAAAAGAGAGAGAAAATGAAATTTATTAACAAATATGTGTAATTTTTCGGATCATATAAATTATAACGAATTTCCTCGTAAATTGGTTTTGAAAATTCTGTGAAATTTTTATCAATTTAACTGGTACCCGCAACAATTATAATTTTTACAAGTTATTATGAAAATTTTATTACAATGTCGTATAAATAGTCGATTTAGTCGAAATTTACATTCGACTATAATTTTATTACTATTGTGTAATATTTACCTATTTTATAGGTTTACGTTTATGATTTTAGGGTCTCGAGCAATTTTGAGCTCGGTTTCGATTAATGATGCATAAACGAGTTTTAGAGTTTTAGTAAGCGACTTAGGTTTTTGATAAGTTTCGAAGGTTTTGTTATCGGTGTTATATTTGATTCATTAAACTTCATATTCTTTTATTATCATTCGCCTTATCGATTTATTGTACAGTTTAGAACACTCGGACTCGAGTTAAGGTTCAACTATTGTTTTTCCTAGGGTTTACATTCGTCTACCTCTTCACTTTAAATTTAGTTAAGTCTATATGCGATTGTAGTTAAAAACTGCATTACCTTAAATTTAGTAGAGCTTATGTAGGATTTTAGTTGAAAATGTATTCGAAACGTGATATTTAATATATGGTTTTTTTTTTTAGTTAATCAATGAAATTATATCCAGTTATTTATTTGTAAGGTGTTCGATTGTGTCCAAGTTTGGTACTGCATAGATATATTTTTTGAATTGATATTGAAAACTAGAAATAACTTTAAATTATACCATTGAACAAAACATAAGTAATCTTTCGAAATAGCTAAATAGTATTTAAAAAATAAAGAAAGTAAATCAAAAGTAAAATATACAAAACTAATAATGTCAACGTTAGCGTCGACATCGAGATAGTGGTCGAACGTCCTAAGGTTTTGCGTTATCTTGTGGTTAAACCATCTAAGCCGCATCCAACTGTGTAATTTGTCTACTGTCTTGGCTGTAAGTACTCGAGAATGATCCATGCATGAGGACCGAAGAAGAGTGCATCTGTGTGACTCCTTCGCCCATGTCGTACTAAGTATCTCCAATCGACCTCCTTAATGGTGCTAGGGGGGGTATGAAACTGATTAGTAAAAGCCTCTTCGACGACAGGGGTGTGACACATAAGATCGCCGGAGTTCTTCCCAAGAAATAGCCTATGGAACTCAAATTCAGGTGGCCCAAGAGATGTTGGCGGCGAGAAGTATAGAAGAGAAGCATCGTCACGAATCTCTACCTCAAGCTATCTACATCCTTGGCCCCTAACTCGACGACAACCACATGCCCCATGATCCTTACCTCTTCGTGGCTCATCCGGTAAGGAGTTATCTTCGTCATTTACTGGACTAGGAAGAGCTAGGTTGCTTAGGTGGACCTTAATAATCCCCTGAATGAGGTTATCTACTTGATGCTACTCAGATAATATGTCCTCATATGACATGTGCAACACTCTGTATATGAAGTCTGCCTACATTCCGAATGCAAAAGTTTGAGTTGTTTATAAATTGGAAAATAAAAGTGTACATGAGAAAGCAACTATACATACCACATACATCTAAGAAGCCTTAAACTGGCTGATATATCTACGAGTAACATGCTGGTACCAAAGGACGTAATCAGGATGTACACTAAGTGGTGGTCGAACCTGAGCTATCTGATTTCAATGATCCTCTCATTATGCTATCCAAGCGTGCGTCACCCAATTTATATCTATCCTACCCCTCAAGTCAATATCATGCAAGGTACGTCCTATATCAGGGTGGGCTGAGATCTCCTGCAGGCTACCAAACTATCAAGCCACACATTCGGGATAGTGCATCTCCATGATATGGAAGCATATGAGTGGTATATGGGCTAGCCATACATCACTCCTATACCATCAAGAAGCTGGCAATCTGCTATATTGTCGCGGTCGTATGGAATCAAAACAACCTGAATTGATGATCAACAATGAGGAGGAAAAAAGTAACAGTTACTAAATGAATAAGGGGAACAATTTCGGTAAATATGTACTTGTTCCTGATGTTGGCAATCAAATGCATCTATATACTGTTCAACTACATACATGAGCAGCTCAATTACGTCAAAGTCTACCCTTCATCAACTCATAAGTGATCGACCATCGACAACTATCATAATTCAACAATGCAAGGGGGCGATGTGTGGAAAATGCTCCTATGCCTACACCTACAAAATAACCAATGAACCATTAATCTCTCCTACATCAGCCCTAGAAGCTAGGTACAACTGGCGGTACAGCTACACTAAGCAAGCTGCTCCCTGCGCATATCACCTGGTCATGGTAAGGTCCAATAGGAAAGGGAGGAACATTAGGTGTACAACATTATTAGACCTTTTTCAGAACATACCTCCAATCAACTGCATAATAAATGCCCTCATGAAGTGTTGCACCATCTCTTCGTTTGCATCAAAAGGCAAATTGGCGAAGTTGTCCTTTAACTACGACAACTTCAATCTGCCACCCTTTAAGGCACTTTTTAGTGGATAAATTACTAATAGGGGGTGACATATCTCGGCCTACCCAGTAGAAGCTGTCACTCTAGTAATTGCATCGCTATCGGTTGGCACACCTATGAGCAAAAATATATCTTATAGTGTTACCATCATCTTGCCAATGTGGAAGTGAAACATATGTGTCTCCTCCCTCCATCACTTAACTAGGGCAATAATTAAGTGTCAATCCAACTATATGAAGGGAACTTGTTTGATCGCTTTGCGCTTCACTTCCCTAATTCTCTTGATGTAGACAATATAACCACATTGATTGCAAATAGACACCTGTAAGTGTCCTACGTTAACGCTTAGTGACTCTTGAACATCCTTAATCAGAAAGTAGGATAGCATATTTGAGTCTAATTTTGAGTGGTCTTAGCTAATTGTGGGATTGAGGTACGTATGTAGACCCATGAACCTGGTTACAACAAAGCATCCTACTTATTGCTTCTTACAAGCTCGGAGTCTCCACCTATAGCTCTTTTCTCAATCAATGCATCTAATAGACCATAACATCAGTTTGAACTCCTTTACAATGAAGTCATGGTGGTTCATAACATGATGCAGTCTCACAGCTACCTGTAGATGTTTTTACTCTCGAACTGCATACCCACCTTCAATTCATTGCTAAAGCTCCATTCACTACCACTTGTACTATCATCAGCCACTAATCGATCCCCTACACTTAACGTGTAGAAAGGAACAGGTTTCAACATCCTAACCGCGTCCATAGAGATTGATAACCCATGCCTCCAATCGTTTTGTCCACCTAACCCTTTTCCTCCTTCCACTTCCTGCAACCAATATTCACTCTGGCCATTGTCTGCATTATAATCTGTATCATTGAAATCTTCATCAGTGTCAGTGAATGCCAGTTCACTCTCTACATTTGTATCTCTATTTGACTCATTGGTGATCAAGACATTAAGTTCCTTAGACATGCGATTAGTGCTCGGTATGTTCCCCAGTTGGATCACTTAGGATTCGAATACCCCGGTTTCATCTTGTAGTCCAATATCATTGCTATGCTGTCCAACATTGTCCTTAATTGTGATAAGGGATATTGGTGGTGGGTTCACTTCATGAATTTCAATATATATTTCCATAGAATCGCTAACTCCATCACACCCTACTAAGGAAGCCATCAACTATTGAACATCGTAATTATCGCTAATGGGGATGGCACAGAACATATCCCCGATCCTACCTATGAGGGGGCATCTATGAATTAGCTTGATCTAGTATGTTGTTGTGTCAACCCAAAGCCGATTACCTATCATTCCAACTACCTGGTCATATGCCGCCCTAAATGGAACTTCGACTACTGTTCTTGGATGCCTGTCATATCGTACCCCATCCTCTCCTTCCACAATATTTTCACTAACATAACAAACCAACCTCATATTATCCATTGTACACCTATTTACAAAATCAACTGCATAAACTTCAGCATGCGCATATACAACTATCACCTTATGCCAGCAAACACTAATTTCTTTTCATAGCTAATATTAGAAAAGCTAATGAGTCTTATTGCATAAAATATTAGTAAATAAAAATATTTATATTATTTGTTGTACCACTAATTTCTTTTTCACAACTAATATTATGGAAGCTAATGAATATAATTTACAACTAATTTCTTACTAACTTCATTATATATGCATTATAATTTACAATAATTAGTATAATTTTTTTTTAAATAACATATCACATACTTAATACGAATCAAAAGGACCATAAAATTACCAGTATACAATAATATACCATTATATATCAAGTCATAACACTATTTCTTTAAAAAACATATACTTAAAACAAATCAAAATAGGTAAAAATCATACCTTTTCGTAGTAAAGTTTAAAATAACATATTACATATAAACGTACACACTTATCACATAATTTATCAATATCCAACAATGTACCATCATGCATCAAGTCATAATGCTATTTCTTCATAAAACATATACTTAAAACGAATCAAAATGGTAAAAATCATACATTTTCCTATTTTGATGTCCAGAAAGAGCAAGGATAATGGTGCATCGATTGTCTCCCCGTTTCCAAAAAACTTCCCATAATATCAACCTACACTACGCAACTACTCTAATTTTATTATTGATTCGTAAAAAAATAGACCTAAATTGCTGATTTGGTAGAGGATTTTCTCAGATGGTTGAAGAAAGATAGAGAGAGAGAGTATTGAAGAAATTGGGCATGCAGAATAGGGAAGAAGAAGGGGTAGGGGAGTTATATGCCTGTGGAAATCGCCTCTGCAATGCTATATTTTTTGGATTATTTTCCCAGATGCCTCATTTTCGTAACTTCTTTTTTTTTTTTGCATTTTTTTTCCTTTTCTCAATAAACAACAATATATTTTTTTTTTCTCTAGGCAATTAGTATTGACTAGATTTTTTCAATTAGATCTAGACAATGATTGTGGTAAGGTTTGTTTTATGTGTATTATATATATATATATATGATATGTTAGCTAGGCACACAAAGTGTATTTCAATTCGTATGACTTTCTAGTTTAAAATAGTCTTAAACAATTCAAGAGGTAAAACAATGGCACTTTAATATTGTTTGATTTTGTTTGCCTCGTGAAATAATTTAAATCATATCTCTTTTTTATTTTCTCACCATCTATATACTTGTCTTTATTTTGATACATCTTGTACTTATTTTGACTAAAATATCTTATATTTATTTAAGGAAAAATTGAATTTTACTTTTCAATTTTAACCATCATCATCCCTTACTACTATACACAATAAGTATTTTTTAAACTTCATATTTTTAGAAAAAAAAAAGGGGAAAAAAATAGGGAAAACCATATATGAAGTGGTATAAACCTATTTTAGAGTTTATAATCAACGAAAATAAAGTAAAACATAAAATCTATAAATAATCATTATAAGAGAAGGTAGAACTTAAAAAAAAAAAAATTACTCGGCATTGCAAATAAAATCGCATTGTCCAAAATTAAAAATCTCAATTCCTTAAAGAAGTGATTAGATCACTCTAATGGTGCTCCAAATTTATAAAAGGTTAATTCCAAATATAGAAATCTGTGTTTTCATACTTTTATAAAGAGATAATATGTGTATATATATATTGTCATCTCAGTGTATTTGCCTGCAATAATTGAGCTTTACGTGTAATAAACCTAGAAAACAAAACTCTATGAGGGGATACTAGGGTATTATCCAATGTGATCATTTCGATACTTATATCAATAGTGAATTATTGGATAGTAAAGGATGCTTAGGATTAATAGGCAAAGTGTAGAAAGCCTTACCTTTAAGTGGTGATGGGGTATTTATAATGAAGTAACATCAGCAGTTGGAGGGCAATTAGTAGGAGAGATCCTCTCTTGTCAGTATAAGAGAGTGGGGTTGTGGTGTCCGATGTGTCCCACTTATACCAAAGGTAGCTATTGACTTAGTACCTTATCCTTATTTTGTACATTCTAGTTGTTGAAGAACTCCTTAGATTCGATCAATCCAGGCTTAGGGCTTAAGCCCAGAGCGGTAAGCCTTAAGTGGTAAGGCGCATCAAATTTGGATAAGTTCGAGTGCCCATGTCTAAAGAGCCCTATCAACACTTGCTCCCCCCTTTAGTCTTGTTGCCAAAGTGAAGGCAATGAGAAAGGATACATGGGTTGCTCAAGCACGTGGCTAATCTGACTTAAAGGGACTTAAGGTTACTCTAGAGCGCTAACATAGCGAGGGTATAAGTTGAGGATAGTAGCAAGCAGAGGAGGCAATGTTTGAGGCAGTAAATTCCCAGGCCGAAGATGTTTAAGGTAAGATGACTCGAGGTTGTTAGCAACTATCTTGAGGCAAAGTGCTAGTGATCCAAGTAACATGAAGCTTCAGTTAAGGTATTAGAGTAGGATACCTTCGCATCTTATTAGGTAGGTAATTCAAGGCTCTGAGTTGGTCTGGCTAAACAGGACTTGTCATGAATTGAGTAGGCGCGATTGCACCTTACCTCTATCATGCCAACTAAGTGAAAATTAGAAGGACCATAGGGAAAACTTCTTGTGGAATAAAATTTTTCAAATTTTACTCAAGTGCGCCCGTTTTCTACGCATTTAATGTGATGTAACATGTGTCCTATCATAGCAAACTGGCATGCCGCTAGATGCATTTTGCCTTTTAAAGATGACCATCTAATCAAAACTCACTCCATGTGTTTGTTCTACAGCATTCCAAGGGATTTATGTTTATACAAATCCCGATAACTGGCTATATGGTTTCCCAAATGCTTGGCTAATTGGCCTATAAATAGCGCAATCTCAGCCAAAGATTACTTTTTTGCAATCTCTCTATTCTATTATTGTAAATTCCACTCTTGTATCAAACTTTCTTCAAGAGCTTTTCAAACTTAAATCTTTATCATCACCCTTAGCAACCATGTCGGCTAACATAGGTTAAGTAAGTTCTGACTCATCACAACATAACATTTTAGACTTTAAATCAATAAGAAGTGATCTTCCCTGAGTGGGAGAGGATGAAGTATCGTCATTGGTACAACTTAACACGCCTATTAAGATGGGAGTGGAGGCGTTGGATAAGGCTAAGCTTGTCAATGCCATCTCGAGAGATTTATATGCATATGCCTCCTTACTTCCTCCTAAGGATTTGTTCCATACACTAAGAGCGAGTAAGGGGCTTAGTGGCTGGGTAGGTAAGAGCAAACCCTCTACCTCCAGTTAGATCTTGGGTAACTTTGTCGTTAAGGATCTTAGGTAACTTTGTCGTTGAGGCCATCCTTGGGTGGTAGATATAATTACTAAGCAGAGACAAGTAAGTGGCCCTATTATTAGGGAGGTGCTCCGTAATGTTCGAGAAGTGCTTAGAGTTTGGGTAGAGCTTCCCTCCAAGTCACTTTGAGAGAGAATTCTTTAACTACCACTAGTGCAATCCAGCGTAGGTCCCTCCTAATGGGTAGAGCATATTAAAGGCTTTCCAGGTGCTCTACGAGCACCTGGTGATAATGGTTACTCTCGAGCTTCTCAATCATTTTTACATGTAGAAGAGCATCGCGGGGTGGTCACACCTCCAACCACATATGAGAAAGAAGCTATTCTGTAGCCTTATGGATTCAGTGAAGGGCTAGCAAGACGAGTATGTAGTGGTTGAGCTACTCGAGTATGTAGTAGTTGAGCTACCCAAGTAGGTAGACTTTTGGACATAGTGGACCGAGATGGCCCTAACAAGGTGTCAAAAGGGGCTTGGTCCTAGTGATGCAAAGGCTATACAAGAGATTCAGGCCTTCATGGCCTTTAGATACGGCTAAGAAGTAAATGCAATGGAGACCAAGGAGAGATACTTCCTATATCCGATCTTCGAGCTCTTCCTCAACGTAAAGAAATCTGTAGTGAAGAAATGGGCAAAAGGTACAGGTTCGTTCTTTTTGTGAATGACTTCATCGGTTGTGCTAGAGTAGGGATGCTTTGTCCAACACCTTTTTAAAATGGGGGATCTTCCTTATTCGTGCTGTTTCACGATGGAGTTAGCGAATGTTAGTAGTTATTTCTTTTATTTTAGTCTCATTTTCTTTCTTTTTTTTCCTCATTACTTCAATCCATTTTTGTAAGCAAAAATTTGGCTAAGAAAGTTCCTTGTCCCTATGGATGAGCTAATGAGGCATCTACAAGCAAGAGCCAAGGTATTCGAGCTGAAAGGCAAAGCCATGCGGGCAAAGTTAGGGTTTGTGGAGAGTAGTAAAGCACGACCAATGGCTATTCCTCAAGGGATTGCCATCAGTATCAAGGATAAGCCAATGGATACGGAGCCTTTGGGTTTGGCTCTTTCAGCCCTTGTCCCCATCCTTGCCACCAAACCTATTCTTATGGGGGATGAGGGTACCGATGCTAAGGAGTTGGAGGTTCAAATGCTTATACCTCCTAAGGTGAGGGAAGAAGAGATGGCAGAGGTCACCGCCTTATCCAAAGTGATAGGGTAAAAGAGGAAGGCTCTCGAAACTATTAGGTAGGCTAGTCCAGGAGCCAAAAAGCAGATGCCTTTAGCAATGCCTTTGAGCTATGCCTCTTAGGTTGAGTGGTTGACGGCTAATCCCTACAAGTATATAGACGAACTTAAGGACAAGTTTTTTGACATCCTTAATAAGTTCAAATATTTAGTGATTGAGCCAGACTCATTCAAGGGGGTCCTGTATGTCTCTTGAAATGAAAAGCTGCTTAGCAAGGCTCTTAAGTCCGAGATCAAAAGTGTCAAGGGGAAGTGCCTAAGGCCTAAGTGGGAGGTCCAAGCTAACAACTTGATGTTGTGGCATTAGAGTCCCAACTACTAAGCCTATAGAGATGGTGAGCCATTTGAGCATGCTCATGCGGTAGGTAAGCTTTCACCCCTTTACCTTAATGCGCTTCATCCTTTTCATTGGAATAACCTAGGTTTGCATTTCTATACAGTACCATGGCCAGGTATTGCTCCAACTAAGCAAATATGATGCTACTTGGAGAGAGGTAAAAGGTTTTCGAGAGGCATTACGCAAGGTTGAGAAGGACCTACAAATGGCAAAGTCCTCTACTAATAAGTATTTGGAAAAATTCGCTAAAGCTAACTGGTGCCTACGTTACTCTTATATGTAGGTAGTTGGGCTTGAAGGGCGACTAAAGGATACAGAGCAAGCAAGAGGGACTGTTAAGAAGGTTAAAAAGAAGGCCAACGACTTGATGGCTCAGCTTGAGGATGAACAAAGAACCAAAGCTCACCTTTCTCAAAGACTGGACAAGGGAAGGAAGGCTAAGGCCTAACTTGAGAAGGAAAACGCCAAACTAAAGGCATCAGTCACCAGGTTGTAAACCAAGCTACCAATGAAGGCATCCAAGTGTGAAAGTGTCAAAGCCACTTTGCTAGAGCTGGCTAGTTTGAAGGTAGGGTTAGAGCAGCAGGTCTAAGAGTTATGGGAAAGAGTTTCAAAGATGGAGGAGATCATCTCCAAGATGGAGAGTGGGGAGGTCCTTAACGAAGTTACCATGAAGAAGGCCATGGTCGATTATCAGAAGACAGATGAATGGTTAGATGAGTTAGAAGACTTGTCCATCGATTACACTTGGTATACAAGGAGACAATTGCTCTCCCACCATCTGGGCCTTGACATGAGCTTCTTAGATTTCTTAGACTCCCCTACCTTCAAGGAGAAGTGGGAGGCTAAAGCGCAAGAGAAGGAGGCCACTTAAGTGGCATGCGATGTCCAAGGCACCCCTTCTACTGCTAGGGTTGAGCAAGGCGCTTCCACATTTACTTCTACCCTAATAGCTTAGTGGGAGGCTGCCCCGGAAGGTGCTTCTCGAGGTGATCAAGAGCCAGGTGGTTCTCTTACTAACCCACGTGAGAAACCTTTAGCCCTTACTTTTGTAACGACCCTAAAGGGAGTCTAGTAGGATTATTTAAAATCTTCATATCACGTGTGCACCCATGAAACAAAAACCTCCTTACATGTCAGAGATTGCAATACTCTAACTAATTAATTACTATGGCTTTCATGCATAATTTATTAATTTAACTAAAAAAATATAAATATCTATGGATACCTGATATTTTATAGTTTATTAGAACCGCAGAGAATCGGTATCATATACCAAATAATAAGACAAGGTATATTAGTTTTATAAATTACAATAGTTACTAAATATTGTAGAGCCTTAACATACAAATTCTTTCCATTCCTACTTGTCTATTATTCTACTAGCTAGAACACTTTACGCTTGAGTCCTAACCCAAATCCTAGCTTTTAATTAACCTACAAAAGAAACTATAAGAGGGTAAGCTACATCCAACTTAGTAAGATATTCCTCCTATTACACCTTTTTAAGCAAAACTAAGCAAGTTAAATTTACAACCATATAAATGCGAACAAATCATATGTGATGCAATAACCATGTATATACATCCATCCGGAAATTATATATTGCTCAAATTTCTGCCCTCAGTAGCTAAGGTTAGAGATGATGGTCCGTTAAACCCAGGTTCCAGCCACTTTAGCTTTTAATCTACTAAATAGCCTCACATAGCAATCAATATTTTTTTTATATATCTAGCCTATGTCGTAAGTGTGGATGTAAGTAGCACATACAATCTACTCACCCCTAAGCGCTAGACTCTAGGACTCAACCCATTGCTATGTAGTAGGTGTCTCCAGTGCCTAATAAGCCTACAAGTTTAGGTAGGGCCATGTTGCACAAGTGCACCATGAGAAAAACTCAAGTATAATAATCACTACCCTTGCAAGCCCCCTCCATCCTATAAGCATAGTGTAATAGCCAATAAGTCTCTATTGATGCATGGTATGCATGACTATTTAATTTATTAAGTCGAATATAATTAGGCTCATTTATTTAAGTGGCTAAACAATCATCATATCGAAAGATACTATTAATTTATCTCTCAGTTCGGTTCTCATTTCTTATGATATTTTGGCAATCAAGGCAAGCAATAATCAATCACATGCATGATTCCCAATTCCCTGTGTAACCAATTAATGGTAGTTAAACAATTAAGTGCAAATAATCTACAAGCATACTTAAGTATAGCAATCATCAGACCTAGTTAGGTCGTCCTATAATTGTAACAATCTAAGATCAAGTTCGTGTCAAGGTCGGTATCACTTGATATTAATAGAGGAGAATACCCATAAGTGTTGAATAACTACCTATTAAATTGACTAATTTGCTATATTTCCCGATTACCACAAAAACTTGTTTTTATCATAACTTTCTCATTTTAACTCCAATTTTAATGTTCTCATAGTCTTTTTTCATCGTTTTCAAATATAGATTATCATGGTGCGGTTCATTTCAACAGATTGCAATTGAAATTTATGGTATTGGTCCAAAAAGTTATAGACCTCTTAATTGTTAGGCTTATTGGTTCTATTTACATGATCTTGGTTTCTAACTCCTATTTCTCCAATTCTTAATGTGTTCTAAATTCTTATTTGGGCTTTAGGGTGCATTTAGGATTAATTCCTTATCAATCCAAGTTCAATTATTTATCTAACTTTATCCTTTTATTATTAGTGTCTCTTAGTTGAGCTTTTAGGCCTTGTTACTAAGGTCTCTTAAGTTAGGCCTTCTATTTGTTCTTTTAGGCTTTTTAATTGGTTAAATTAGGCCTTGAATCTTATTCATGAAATCTAGAAATACTAGTTATTTAACTCTTTAAGCTCAAAACTTTATCGATTTGGCCCATTTGGTAATTTTCGGTTCATTTTAGCCATTTAAGGCCTATGACCTAGGTCCATCATGCTTGTTTGGGTCTAAAAATCATTTAACTGTGTTTTTAAGTAGCTTTTCAAGTTGATTCCAGTTTTGTCCAAAATGCTTTTGAGGCTTGTTTAGGATGGTTTTGGGCCTTTAACATGTTAATGGGCTCAGTTTCACCTTATAGTGTCTTTATATGATAGTTACACTACTTTGGAGAGTCTTAAATCACTTGAATCTTTTCTAAAACATTATTGTAAGTGAAGATTAAATTGTGATCAGATTTTTAAAGGTCTTGTTAAGCTTCCAAATGGACATTTTTCCTAAGATTTTTGTCTAAACAACACATATACTAATAAACGGAGACAAGGCAATTTTTCCAAGCTAAATTAACAAGAATAAGGCTAAAGAACTTAGAAATACTCCTAAATTATCCCACATCTAGCAAGCTTTCATGGGTTTGTTAGGTTTTATTTTCATTCTCTTTTAAGTTACAAGTTCATATTCTTTTTAACACTTCATATGTTGGTTTTTCCTTTACCAAAGGCTACTCTAAGACATGTGAAACTTAATAGAAGTAAAAGTATCATTTAGATATGCTTCATACTTATCACTTGTAGCATTTCTTGGGTTGTTCATGCACTTGGTTTCATAGTTTTCTCAAGTCATAAAGCTATACTCTAGGTGACAAATAAGTATACTAAGAGGAAACTAAATCTAATCTACTCATACTTCAATATTCATGTGAAAGGTTTTAGAAACTTAACACTTAACATAACCTAATTAAGATAACATCTAAAGTACATAATACTTTACATAGATAAGAAATGATTTCCTAGGCATGGTGTTCTAAATGTATTTAAATTTAAAACTTCTCCTTAAGTGTAGTAGATAGTGGTCTTTGTGCCTAGACATTGTCCTTTGCTCCTTGTGTCCCCTTTCCCTTTTAGTGCTCCTTGAGTTCTTAAAGTCTAAGTGTTTAAGGATGATCTTAAAGTTTCCTAAAGTTTCCTAATGTGGCTCTTGATAGGGATGAAGTAAAGGCAATAAAATAAGATTTTATGTCATATGTAGTATGTGTATGTGGTGGCAATGAAGTAGAAGAGTGGGGTTTTGTTTTCCTTTTGTTTGTATGTTTAAAGTTTATGAAAAGTAAGTCAAAATTTGAGAATTATTTTTATTTTTATTTTTTTGGGAGGAAGAGTGGCCAGTTTTGTGTGTGTTGTGTACATGTTCAAGAAAATGTCTTTTTGTTGCTTCTAAAGTTAGTGCATAAGCCTTACCATGTCAAGATTAGATGATGTAAGCATAATGAGGCAAATAGTGTTTGTGAAAAGCATGTAATTGGATGGTTGAATGACAAGTTATGTCATGCCTCTCCCTCTCTTTTCCAACCAGCATGGTCTTGTGTCCTTTAGGGCATGGCCTTGTCACATCTTCTTGATTTTAGAATTAAATACATAAGTGTAGTATAACTTATGGTGAGATAAAGGAATTGTCTTATCATGAGCTTTGAAGAGTTATTAAATGATAAGTCAATTCAACTCTCACTATTGTCTTTTAGTTCCAATTGATTTCAAATGGAAGTTGAATATAATTAGATGGTTAAAAGTCTTACATGTATGGTCCTTTTAGGCTTCGGTTTTTTTTTTTTTTTTTTTTATAATAGATCATATAGTATGATTTGCTCCTTAAAAGAAATTATAGAGTTTTAGCGTCGAGTAAAATTGGTTAAGTTCGAGTTTCCAATTATTTGTTTAGGGTCTCCAGAGTCTTATGTATCTCTAGCCTTCAACATGTGATCTTTTTGTTGTTTTTAGATAGTCGAAGAGTTTAACAAAGAATGATTGGATGATGTAAGTCTTTTAGAAAAATAGTAGATGTGATAAAACAAGTGAAAGATTGTTGAAATGATGGGAGATGGCCTTGTAAGAAAAGAGGGGTTTAGTCATTTCAAATAGGATAATGTAGGGGGTTAGGGCTATGATGGAGTATACTTAGAACAAAGAAAAATATCTAGTATACCACATGTATAATACTTAATATAAGTGTAGTATACTATACACCATATGTTACATGTGGTTAGTAATAATAATAACAATAATAAAAATAATGATAATAGGTTATGTTTGGTTAGTGTATTAGTAAGAAAATGGTACATATGCATATATATATATCATATGATATATTAAGAAAAGAGAAGAAATTTCCTGTTAATATATGCATGCATATTGTAGTGCCACTTACTTACACATGTAAGATTAATTTTGTAAAATTATCTATTTATTCTTTTAACCAGCTTAGTTTCGTTATTTATCCTTATTAAAAATTATCTTTGATCGCTCATTATTGGTTTTATGTGATTTCGTAAATTTAATGATAATGCTATTGATTTATGGCTTTTCAAGCACTAAAGCAATTTGTAGAGTTTTATAATTTTATAGTTTAGTATTTGCGGTTTGTATTAAGTTTAGGTTTGCATTTTTAAAAGCACGCATACGTAAAGATTGGGGTTTTCATTTGCGAATAGGGTTTTCAAACCGTATAATAGAGTCTTTTATATTCGTTTTAAGTTTTGAATTTAAAATTTTAATTAGCTTTCATTATATGAGGTTTTGTCGACTTAAAGAAATATCTATGGCACTCGAGTTCAAAACTATATCTAAAAGGTTTAAATTTGTGGGGTTTACAGCTTCAACCTAAGCCAACCTCCCCAAGGGGTAGCTTTGGATCAACGCTTTGAGCAAATTAAAGCTTTAGACTTTTTGGAGCTGCTAGAGTTAGTTAAACCTGGGCAATAGTTTTTTTTTTTTTTTCCTTTTTGTAGTCTAGGTTGGAAAGTTAGCCTTAACCTTGTAATTAGAAAGCTATTAATGAAATTCGAATTCATGAAAGTCCTACATTATGTACCTCTAGACTCTTTTTTTTTTTTTACTTACTTTTCATTATTATTTCGTGTAAGAGTTCCTATGTGCAAGAAACATTTCCCCTTGACGAGGTTACCTGAGGGGGTTAAGTCGGTAGCATTTCAGCTTACTATAAAAGAGGTAGCTTCTTTATGCAAGGTGTGTTTCTACTTACTGAGTTTATCCGAGGGGGGGTTATGATAGGAATCAAGCTACGGGACCACTGACTTACAGCCGAGCTCAAGGACTAAAGGGGCTGGTAAGATGAATCCTTATGTTCCAACCAACCCCTGTCGAAGCTAAGTACTTCCTTGTTGGATCACCTTTAATGCCGTACCGTATGATTGCCCATTATTCTGTAGTATGCTGAAAGATAGAGGACCCAGACTGACTAAGCCATCCTTACTCAGACTGACTAAGCCATCCTTACTCGGACAAACCCATCTGTCCGTACTTATATCCGCATCTCCTAACAACCTCGCTAATATAGCATCGCCACATGTACAGTATCATATGTAAAATCTATAGCACTAATAATTGTTTTTCTTGCATATTCATTTTTACCCTTTTGTATCATGTACATTGCTTCTTTAGGAAATGTTCTTATTGTCTTTTCCTATTTTAGACAAGTTACCCTAACTTACGAGTATAAATACCCTTATACTTGTAACTGTAACAGATCAGATTACCTTCAATATACTTGAGTACTTTCTTTCTTGCATAAACACTGCTTGTTTACTCTTAGCATCACTCTTATCCTTTCCCTTAAGTAAGGTTAGGTGGCAAGAAACCTCATTGGATCAAGTTGTGTATCATATCAAATTGTACCATGAGTTCTCGAAAGTCCCATTAGTGCATTATATCTCTTGGAGTTGTTTGTCGGTTTTTGCTTACCGTTTCATTCTTCACTTTCACCCTTTCATACCTATCTCCATTAACCCTCTTCAAGCTTTCTACAAGCTTAGACCCATCAAATGACCGGCCTTGTCTGTTCTTGGTCACAGTTTGCAACATCTTGGTATCAGAGTAAAGGTTTTGTGTGAGCTGTAGTTAGTCCTTCTTGAATTTTGTTATACTCTGTTTTGCTTGTGAGAAATAGAGCAAGTTATTGTGTTCATTTGATTATGGTGTTATTAGCTGTTCACTTTCTGAAGTGTTTGTTTGAATTTTGAATCTGTAAGGAAAAATGACAAACCCAAGTATGAATGTTAGTGCTAGTGATAATAGTGAAGTTGTCCACCAAAGACAACATTCTTAGGGAACTCCCAAAAGCGCTAACAAAAGGCTTGATGAGGTAGCTAACCTCTTGGTGGATCTAACCCGAACTGTTCATGCCCTATCTTACCGACCCTTTAAGGCCGTGTAAAACACTCCACAAGCTGCTCAACCTGTTAGAGGTTAGAACCCAGCTTGACCAGTTCGAGGTAGAGGAGTTAGCAGACGAGTAAGGCAAAGGATAGACCTGAGAGAGCTTGATGAGGAGGAAAAAGAGTATTTTGAAGAGGAGCATGTATAAGTCCCTAAAGCAACCAACCATGTGAAGCTTCAAATTTCGAGTTTTAATGGATCTAAGAATGTTGACGAGTATTTGGATTAAAAAGAGAAGGTGGAGCGTGTGTTTGATTATTAGTATAAGGATTATGAGAATGTAAGAACTACTGCTGTTGAATTCTTCAAATATGCCACCATATGGTAGAAGAATTTTCAGGTCATGAGAAGAAAAGAGGGGTACTAAGAGATTAACACCTAGCCCAAGATGAAGAGAGTGCTTAGAAACAGATTCGTGCTGGAAACATATCTTCAAGATACTTTCACTCGACTTCAAGAGCTAAGATAAGGAGACTGAACTGCTGATAAGTATGTTCAAGAATTCTAAATGCTTATGATAAGATGTGAAGTGGAGGAACCACCAACCTGAATAGTCTTAAGGTTTAATACTAGATTAAGAGGAGACATCCAAGACATTGTGGAGCTCCAACAATTTGACACAATGGTTGAAGTTACTAGGATTACCCAGCGAATAGAGAGGCAAAGAAGGATTTGAGCAATGACCAAAATGCCGACTAGACGACCAGGATAGGCCAATCATAGAGCTCAGTCCAACATCGAGCCGAGCATAAAAGTTGATGTTAGAGCTGAGTAGAAAGGCTGACCTAAAGATGTAGTATCAACCTGAATGTATAAGAAAGGGCAAGAGTCTGGTAGGAAGACTAGCCAAATCAAGTGCTTCAAGTGTCAAGGGTTCGGACATATGGCTGCTTAGTGCCGAACCAAAAGACGATGGTCATTAAGAGAGACATCTTGAAGTTAGAAGTAGAGAGTACAAATGAGGAACCCAAGGAGGAGGAGGTTCCTGCCAAGAAAGAATTGATTGAGGAGGACATGTTTGCCAAGAACTTTGACCAGTTACTCATGGTTGACCAATGCACTATGAGTATGGAACTCTCATGAAAGGAGGAGTAAAAAGAGAATTTGTTTCATACCACCTACAAAGTGAATGATCAGATGTGTGCTCTTATTGTAGATAGTAGAAGTTGCACTAATGTGGCATCGATTGATCTTATTTCGAAACTAAAGCTACCGACTCTTGCACATCTTAGGTCGTACAAATTGTACTAGTTGAGTGAAAAAGGAGTATTACATGTCACTCAGCAAATACCGTTGCCAATCATTATAGGGAATTACTCTGACCAGATCTTCTACGATGTGTTACTTATGTGCACTTCCCACGTATTGTTAGGTAGGCCATAGTTGTTTGATAGGAAAGTTATACATGACAATTGCAAGAATATGTATATGTTTGAAAAGGATGACCAAAAGATCACACTGAATTTGATGTCGCTGAGAGAAGTTCACAAGCTACAAACGAAACTCACTTGCAAATCGAAGAAAGCTCTGGTGGTGAATAGAGACAAGCTCCAAGAGGCCATCAATGCTAACAAGCTAACCTTATTGTTGGTTAGTTGACTATTGGAAGTAAAGGAGTGAGGTGAGCTTCCCTAGGAAATCAAGGAGTTACCAGATGATTATGCTAGAACAATTGCCTGAGGGGTTGCCCCTAACTCAAGGCATAGAGCACTACATTGACTTAATACCCGACGCTGCATTGCTGAATAAGCCAGCTTATTAGATGAATCTAAAGCAAGCTTCTAAACTTCAATGTCAAGTCAATGAGTTGCTGGAGAAAGGTTATGTAAGAGAGAGTCTCAACCCTTGTGCTGTGCCTGCACTTCTAGTACCGAAGAAGGATGGAACTTGGCGGATGCGTGTTGACAATCGAGCCGTGAACAAAATCACAATCAAATATAGGTATTTGATCTTGAGGCTAAAAGATATGTTAGATGAATTGAGTGAAGTTAAGATTTTCAGCAAGATTGATCTCAAGTCTGGCTACCATTAAATCCGCATGAGGTTAAGAGACGAGTGGAAGACTACATTTAAGACTTAACATAGACTTTTTGAGTGGATGGTCATGCCCTTCGACTTATCAAATGCCCAGAGCACTTTCATGAGACTTATGAACCATGTGCTAAGACATCTCATCGAGAAGTATATCATAGTATACTTTGACAACATCCTGGTCTATAGTACCGATATGTCGAGTCATTGTAAACATCTTAGAGCAGTCTTGGATATCCTTTGCACTAAGAGAGTATTCGGCAATTTGAAGAAATATTGCTTTTGCAAAGAGGAAGTGGTATTCTTGGGGTATGTAGTCAATGGAGGAGGCTTGCGAGTCAATGATGAGAAGATCAAAGCAATTGTTAAGTGGCTGACTCTTACTACTTGTACCGACGTAAGAAGTTTCTACGAACTGGCTTCGTTTTATAGAAGGTTTATCAGGAATTTCAACACCATCACTATGCTACGTACCAAGCTAACAAAGAAAAACACCAACTTCCGATAGGGAGAAAGGGAAGAGAAGAGTTTTACTAACGTAAAAGAAAGATTGACCTCTACCCCAATATTAATATTACCTAACTTTAACAAAAATTTTTAGCTGGAATGCAATGCATCAGGGGTTAGAATAGGTACTGTCTTGATGCAAGAAGGTCGACCAATTGCCTTCAACAATGAGAAGCTCCGAGGACCATAGCTGAACTACTCCGTGTATGACAAGGAACTTTTAGCATTGAACCGAGCAATGCAAGTATGGCAACATTACTTATTATTGAGAGAATTTTTCATATATACTGACTATGAAACACATAAGTACTTTCGAAGTCAGACCAAGTTGTCAAAGTGACAGGCGAAGTAGGTTAAATTCCTTAAAGGATTCAATTTTGTGATAAAGTACAAGTAAAGAAAGAGCAACATAATTGCAGATGCTCTTTTGAGGAGGCATACGCTCTTATCAGAACTATAGACTAGGCTATTTGATTTTGCAAGTATCAAAGAACAGTACTCTGGGGATTGATACTTTAGACCAATAATTTCGCAATGCGTAGATGGGAGGACAATGGATGAGTATTATGTGGAGGACGACTATTTGTTCTATGGAGGGAAATTATGCGTGCTGACTTGTTTCCTACAAGAATTTTTAATCAGGGAAGCCCACAGCGGAAGACTCTCTAGACACTTTAGAGAGAGGAGGACTTGTGAACTATTGAATGGCCGATTCCTTTGGCTGAAAATGTGAAGAGATATGCACCAAGTTGTCAAAAGTTGTGCTATGTGCAAAAAGGCTAAGTGCCAAGCCGAATAAGGGAAAGCAATGCCCCTACCTATTCTGACGAGGCCATGGACTAAACTGAGTATGAACTTTATTCTCGAATTGTTGCGAATTGCTTGAGGCAAAGATTCTGTAATGGTCATCGTGAATCGATTCAATAAGATGGCACACTTCATTCCTTGCACCAGAATTAACAACGCTTCAGCTTTTGCTTCTCTTTTCTTACAAGAGATTGTGTGAATACACGATGTGCTAAGAAGTGTAGTCTCTGACAAAGACCCGAAGTTCTTGAGCCATTTCAAGATAACCCTGTAGCATCGACTGGGAACCAAATTACTCTTCAGTACCTCATGTTAACCCTAAACTGACGACTAGATAGAGGTAGTTAATCATACTTTAGGGTCACTGCTTCAAGTTGTAGTAGGCAAGAACTTGGCTAATTTTTCATGTCTACTTGCTAGTGGTCGAGTTCACCTATAACCGAATCATACATGACACCACTAAGTAGACTCCCTTCGAGGTCATTTATGGATTCAATCCCGAGTTGCCCCTCGATTACACCCTTGTACTAATACTCGCACGAAAGGACCCTAACACCTCAGCCAAAGCATAATCTCTTCAGTACATCTATGACAAAATCACTCCACACATCGACTAAGCTGCCAGAAGAATACAAGAAAAAACCAAGGGTAAGTTGGCTAAACAATTTCAGTCGAGAGACTTGGTATGCCTATACCTTAACAAGGAACTATTCCTAAACAAGAAGAAGAACAAATTATTTGCAAGAGTGAAAGGACCTTTCAAAATCCTCCATAAAATCAATGATAATGCCTACAGGTTGGAACTGCTTAAGGACTATGGGGTTTGTGATGCCTTCAACATTGCTAACCTCAGTCGATATTACCTTGAAGGAGAACTGAGTGAACACCATTCGGATTTGATCCCAAATCTAAAACAACCTGAAAGGAATGATAGGAATCAAGCTACGGGACCCTTAACTCGTAGCCAAGCCTGAGGATTAGAGGGGCTAGCAAGATGAATCCTTATGTTCCAACCAACCCCTACCAAGGCCAAGTACTTCCTTGCCAAATCACCTTTAATGCCGTATCGTATGATCGCTCATTATTCTGTGGTATACCCAATTGATGATTATGATATGGCGATGAGCCAACCTATCACTCGGCATCATCCTTGCTAAGAAGCCGAGAGATAGAGGACTTGGATTGACTAAGCCATCCCTACTCAGATAAGCGCATCTGTCCGTACTTATGTCCGCTTCTCCTAACAACCTCGCCAATATAGCATCGCCACGTGTATAGTATCATATGTAGAATCTATAGCAATAATGATTGTTTTCCTTACGTATTCATTTTTACCCTTTTGTATCATATACATTTCTTCTTTAAGAAATGTCGTCATTATCTTTTCCCATTTTAGACAAGTTGCCTTAACTTACAAGTATAAATACCCTAGTACTTATAGCTGTAATAGATTAGATTACCTTCAATACACTTGAGTACTTTCTTTCTTATGTAAACACTACTTGTTTACTCTTGATATCACTCTTATTCTTTCCCTTAAGCAAGGTTAGGTGGTAAGTAACCTCATTAGTTCAATTCATGTGTCATATCAAATTATGCCATGAGTCTTCGAAAGTTCCATTAGTCTGTCATATCTTCTAGAGCTGTTCGTGAGTTTTTGCTTACTATTTCATTCTTCGCTTTCACCCTTTTGTACCTATCCCCATTAACCCTTTTTGAGCTTTCTACAAGCTTGGACCTATCTAGCGACTGGCCATGTCTGTTCTTGGTCATGGTTTGCAATAGGTTAGGTCAGTGGCATTCCAGCTTACTAAAAAAAAGGGAGTTCCTCTATGCAAAGGGTGTTTCCCCTTACCAAGGTTACTTAAGGAGGGTCAGGTCAACGGTGTTCTGACTTGCAAGAAAAGTGGAAGTTCCTCTATACAAGGGTATTTCCCCTTGCTAAGGTTACCCGAAGGGGGTCAGGTCAGTAGTGTTTCGACTTGCTCGAGAAGTAGGTCCGTTCACCCTTTTTATGGGCTTGGATGATGAGAGGAGAAGGAAAGAATGGTGGACAATAATTGTAAAATGTAACTTTCATTCATCATTTACAAAGGATTTACAAGTGTGCTAACCGAAATAAAGTCTAAGATTATCAACATTCCATGTATGCAAAATGAGCTCACCATCCAATCTTTCTAATATGTATGCACTATTGCCTAAGCTTTCCCTTACTTTGACTGAGTCTTCCTTATTAGGGGTTAGCTTACCCTGTTCTTCTCACAAGCCAATAGCTTCTAACTTCCAGCAAACTAAATCGCTGACCTTGAATTCCTTATGTTTGACCTATTAATCATAGTACTGGGTGACTTAATGTTGGTATGTAGCTACCTGAGCCATAACGAGGTCTCAGATCTCTTTGATAGTGTCAACACTGGCTTGCAATAGGGACTTATTAAGGGTACCATTGAAGCTTCGAGTTCGGAGGTTCGGGATTTCAAGTTCAATGGGGAAGATTGCCTTGAATTCGAACGTTAAGCAAAAAGGTGTTTCACTAGTGGAAGTTTGATGAGTAGTCCTATATCTTTACAAGGTGTTGGGCAACTCGTCCACCCAAGCACTACGGGCTTTATCTACTCACTTCGTCAAGTTGTCCAAGATGATCCAGTTAGCTGCCTCAACCCGTCCATTCGACTAGAGGTAGGCAACCGAGATAAAGAGCAGCATGATATGGTGCTTGACACAAAATTCTTTGAATTTAGGGTTGTCATACTATCACTTGTTGTCTATGATAAGAGTGTAAAGAACCCTTAACCGAGAGAGGATGTTGTTTCTAACAAAAGATTCAACACTTTTATCCGTTATCTTTGCAATTTCTTTGACCTCTACCTACTTGGTGAAGTAATTAAGGTGATAATTATGAACCATCATCCTCCTAAAGCCTTGGGGAAAGCCCCAAGGATGTCGATACCCCATTATGCGAATGGCTATGGGCTAGTTGAAGGTTAGAGACTCGTACTGGGTACATAACTAATAGGGGCATGCTTTTAGTACTATAGGCACTTCTAGGCTATCAATTTGGTGTCCTACCTCATCGTAAGTTAGTAATACTTAAGCCGAAGTGCTCTAAAGTAGAGGGCTTGGGACTAAATGTGATTGCTGCACACTCTAGTGTGTAACTCTTCCATGATGCACAAGCCCTTACCTTCTTATAGGCATCTGAGTAAGGGGGGTTGACACCCCTGCAATATAGGATGCCATCAACCAATGTGTAGTTGGTGGCATGATATCTAAGCTTCTTCACCTCCCTCTTGTCTTCTAGGAATGTGCCCTACTCTAAAAAAATCTAGATAGGGTCCATCCAGCTACAGTTATCAATTCCAAGACATTAACCGAGACCGGAGTTATGCTCTTCTTTAGTAGGTACTCTATAAAGATCTTTCTATCCCCTACTTCTGGTTTCTGTATCCCAGTGAAGGTAAGTTTAGATAGCCAATCTGCTACTGAATTCTCAAGTCGAGGGATCTTTGTTATGTTTTATGAAGGGAATTCGGCTAAAAAGCTCTTTACCTTCTCTAGGTACCTTGCCATCATGTTGTCCCTAGCCTCATAGTCACCTCGAACTTATTAGATGACTAACATAGAGTTTAAGTAAACCTTTAAGTGTTCAACGCCAAATCTCTTTAGCCAACTTGAGACTGCTAATGAGGGCTTCGTACTCGGATTCATTGTTGTTGGCATTGAACCTAAATTTGAGGGTATAGCAAACCATGACCTTATTAAGCTTATCAACATGATACCCACACCTCCACCTATCAATGTGGATGATCCGTCAACATGGAGGGTCCATACCGATTTGTGGTCGCCCAAGGGTACTTCCTCCTCTCCTATATATTCTACCACGAAGTCAACCAACACTTATGCCTTGTAGGCTATTTGTGCCTGGTACTAGATTCTATACATACTCAACTCCATTACGTACTTCATCACCCATCTAGATGCATCAAGCTTCTACAGCATCGATTACAGTATTTAATCTGTAAGTATAATAATTTGATGTACCTAGAAGTCAGGCCCTAACCACCAAGCTAAGGTAACGATAGCTATGGCAAATTTTTCTACCTGGGTGTACCTGACCTCAAACCTATGGAGTATGTGACTGGCATAGTATATAAGCCTATGTTCTCCTCCATCTACTCTGACTAGCATACATGAGAGTATCCAATTGCTCACAGCTAGGTATAGGAATAAGTCCTCCCCCTAGACAGGTTTGTAAAGGACCGGTAGGCATATAAAGAAGTCTTAAAGCTGCTTAAAGCAAGTGATGCACTCTAGGGTCCATTCAAAACCCTTTAGGTCTTTCAAGATCTTAAAGAACTCGTTGCACTCGTCTATGCTTTTCAAGATGAATCTACTCAACATGGCTACCATATCGATGAGCTTATGCACGTCTTGAATTGAAGTAGGGGGCTTCATCCCCCTAATGGCGCTTATCTTCTTGGGATTAGCCTCAATGGCCCTCTAGGTGACTAGGAAACCTAGGAATTTGCTGGAGCTGACCCTAAAGACACATTTTTTGGGGTTCAACTTCATTTCATACACCTGCATCTAGTCGAAGGCTTCCTAGAGGTCCTTGGCATGATTGCTTGGCTTTATTCTCTTAACGATCATGTCATCAACGTACAACTCCATATGGCGCCTTAACTGGGGCTTAAACAATTTTGTCACCATCTAAGGTATGTTACCCCAACATTTTTTAGTCTGAATGGCATCATTGTATAATAGTATGTGCTGTAGTCGGTAACAAAAAAGATATGGGCCTTATCCTTCATGATATAGGCCAACGATGGTGGATCTCGAAAACCCAGAATGGGTCAAATGGGTATGGTGGACAGGAAGTGAAATGGTTGGTTTCCACGGTGAATGTAAATGGATATCACATACCAAGACACAAACACTATCGGAGGTTTAAGCTCAAAATAGGGTTTGATACAACTTACGAACACTAAATGTCGCTCAAGATTCAAATGAGGGTTAGATCTAACTCACTAACCAGTTCAAATGAAGGGGTTTACCATAATCTTAGGGTCAAGATCAATAAGAATACGAGAGAGATTAAAAAGCTTGTTCTACACTCAATAATTTGGCAATGCTAGCTCAAGAGTAACTTTGCTTAAAAAAAGGAAAGATTACAAAAACGCAGGAATATACTTTTTCTATCTATTGACGTCCCATCTGATGTTTATAGATGTTGCTATATATAGCAAGTTCTAAACCCTAGTAGCAAAACTATAAATAATGTACAAGGCCTTAAACCTTAAAGAATTTGGCCCATAAATAAAATAAAGAAAAAAATAACATAAGAATACAAAACTATGCGTTTAATAGAAGTTAGCATGTAGTCACTCGACCTGTCCTAGAAGGAGTAGGATCTAAACTGGGCAGGGTCAGTAGTTAGATGTCCAGGTTTGAGGAGGAGCTCCTAAAGTCTCGTAATACTTGGCCAAGACACTAGAAGGTCCATAATTTCTAAGTGCTAGAATTAATCGACACTAATCTCTCGAGGTCGTGCTAAGTGGTTTTTTGGTCCTAAGTTCTCAGCTGTATGATCTCTCGTCTTCTCAACAAACAACAGACTTAATGCTGAGTGGCTCCTTTTCTTCCCTTCGATCTTTTGTCATTTGCTCACCTCGGTGAAAGCTGTTTGACCTTAACCTTAAATTGTTCAGCTTGGCCTTAAACTATTCGACCTCAACCTTGAACTATTTGACCTTGGGTTAGAACAGGTATGCATCTTCCTCTAGAAGGTTGACATCGACTTCGGATAGGTCAGCCTCGACTTAGATGTAGTCGGAGGCTGATTCCCATCACTTTAGGACCATTTTGATCTAGTTATATATTGAGAAGGCATCCATAAAGCTTAACAGGGCATGTCCTAAGGTGGAGTTGACAAGTTGGTCGATTCTTGGGAGAGGGAAGCAATCTTTTGGGTAGGCTTTATTGAGGTGAATATAATCAACGTACATATGCCACTTTTCGGTCTTCTTCTTGACTAGCAATACGTTTGCTAACCAGGTTGGATACTTTTCTTCCCTCACGAAGCTGGCCTTGAGCAAATTCTGCACCTTATCCTCAATCGTAGCCTACCTTTCTAGAGTGAAGTTCCTCTTCTTCTGCTTAACAAGTCTCACAATAGAGTCAATGTTGAGGCTATGGGTTGTTAGGATGGGCGATATTCCAAGCATATTTGATGCCAACCAAAAGAACCTATCTAAATTGGCTGGCAGAAGAGCAACAATTTCGTCCTTCACTTCAAGGAGAGTCTTGATCCCAACCTTCATGGTCTGGTAGGGAGAGGGACCAATCTAGACGTCTTTAGTTTTCTCTCCCGACTCACCCTTATCTACTAGCTTCTCCTGTGGATTAGACTCTAGGGCAAAGATGCCGTTGCCTCTACAAGCCCTAACATATAGCTCTTGTAAGAGCTTCTAATCACACCTACATATCCTTACCTTGGTCGAGGTCAGAAATTTTTCCTTTAGGTGAAGGGAGGAGTGATAACCCCAAATGCATTTAAACTTAGTCTTTCTAAGAGAGTGTTGTAGGGGGAGGGGCAATCAATCGTGATGAACTCTACTAGTCGTCATGCTACATGTCGTCATCACCAAGCTCAATGTCTAGAGTGATGATCCCTTTAGCTTAAATAGTGCTTTCATTGAAGCCAATTAAGTTATGGTAGTATGGCTTCATCTTCATCGAAAGCTTCTTCCTTATCCTTTCATATGTGTGGAAGAAGAGGATGCCAATGGCACTACCGATGTCCTCATTATTTTTAGGGCCTCAAAATTTGCAATCCTGACCCCTATGACCAAGGCATCCTGATGGGGGGTATTTACCCCTTCCAAGTCTTCATCAAAGAAGGAAATAGAAGTGTTTAGCTTCTATCTCTTCTCCCTTACTGCTAACACCTCAGATAGGGCATTAACCGAGCTATTGGTACTCAACCAACTCCTATGATACGACCCCCCCCCCCCCCAACTATTATATTGATAACACCATTGGGGGCATAGTTGTTGCAATGGTCAATGTTCTGCTATGCTCTAACAATGTCAGTCCGCCGCCTCTAGGGTACTCAGTCCTCATCATCATTGGAACAATCGTCATTCCTCGATTAGGCTACATACTCATTAAAGAAGCCCCATTGAATGGCATATTCGATTACGTTCTTTAGTTGGAAGCATAATCTATGGTATGGCCATGACCATCATGAAACTAGCAGTACTTATCCGAGTTCTAACGATTAAGGTTCCCCTTCATCTTCAAGTGTCTTTGTAGCAAGTTCCTGTACTTTACCTCAGAATAGACCTGGGCTATGGGTCTATTTAAAGACATGTACTGTGTGTAAATAAGAGAGGGGAGTAGGTCACACTCAGCTTGGTGCTTCTTCTTCCTAAAGTTCTCCTCCTCTGATCTACTCGGTAACCTACTGCTAAGGCAATCTTTTACAGACAATTTTTTCTTGTCTTGCTTTCCGCTTGACCTCTCTTTATCGACATCTCACATAATGCGAATGTTGTCTTCTTAGTCTATGTACTTGTAGGCCTTATTCCAAAAGTCGGCCAAGGTCTTCGGCTCACTTTTTGCAAGGGATTGGAAGAAGTCTCCCAAAGGTCTAATGTTGAGCTGAGCGACATAGATAGCGACTCCTTCATCCAGTTGAGGGATCTCAACCATGGCATTGTTGAACCGGGCCACATAGTCACATAAGGATTCGCCTTCGCAATGCCTTATCAGGTATAAGGATAATGTATCTTTGGATAAGGGTTTGCTAGCCTTAAAGTGAAGGCCAAATCTCTACGCTAGCCCATCAAAAGAGTTGATAGAATTGTTAGGGAGGTGGTTGAACTATGCCTGAGCTGCTTTTCTCAAGGTGCCTAAGAAAGCCTTGCACATTATAATGTCCTCATGACCATGAAGGTTCATGAGGGTGTAAAAGTAGAGGAGGTGATCGTCAAGGTCTCTTGTGCCATCATATTGGTTTAGAGATGAAAGTTTGCTATTAGGAGGCAACACTTCATCCTAGATGCCCCTAGTAAAGGGGGTTTTGTTACTAGCAATCAACCTAATGTAGCCAACAGAATTGCTCCCCTACTGCTTGGAGAACCTTCTTACCATTGTGCGAAGCTTGTTGAAGTCAACATCATCTGCCGAATGAGCTTAGCGTGTTGTTGAGCAAGTCGATACTCCCTACAAGTTGGCTACTTGCTCATTACCAGCCAGAGGTCAGTCGTAGGTAACCACAGACCTTGTTGGCTAGTGCTGCAGTAGGGGATCAAGTTGCTGATCCCTACCATTCTACTGGTACTGCTAATGGTTGTTCTGCCTAATGCAGGCATCTGAAGCTTCGAAGGGGTGACTTTGTGTGCTATGCCTTAAAGTAGCCTATTTTGAGTAGCTATCTCCTCAACCACGCATTCCAAACGCTTCAAGCACTCTTCCTTTGTTGCCTTTGGGAAGGGCTAATTCATAGTGGGTTGGTTGCTAACCAGTTGGCGGTTCTCCTATTTGTCATGGTGAGACATGATGTCCAAGAGTTGCGTTTAGGGAATGTGTTTAGTGTGTTTAAGGTTTTTTATGTAGGAATTCAGTTTCCCATAGACGGTGTCAAATGTCGTCTTAGTGTATTTGCCGGTAGTAATTGCGCTTTGCATAGAGTAAACTTGCAAAATAAAACATTGTAAGGGGACACTAGGGTGTTGACCGGCATGGCCACTACGATGCTTAAGTCAACAATGAATTCTTAGAAAGTAAAGGATGCTTTGGAGTAATAGACAAGCTTAGTGCACAAAATATAGAGAGCCTTACCATTAGGTGATCGATAGTTGGAGGATAGTTAATGGGAGAGATTTTCTCCTACAAGTATGAGAGAGTAGAGTCATGGTGTCTAACGTATCCCACTTATACAGAAGATAGCTATTGACTCGGTATCTTCTCTTTATATTATGCGTTCTAACTATTAAAGAGCTCCTTATACTTGGTTCATTCAAGCCTTAAGCTTGAGCCCACAGCAACAAGCCCCAAGTGATAAGGTACATCAAATCTAGACAAGCCTAAGAAACCAATATCTATAAAGCCTTGTCAACATATATATCTACATGAGTCATGTTTTTAATTTTATATAAATTATACATAAGAGACATGAAGCAAGCTTATATTGGTGGATTATATTATTAAATAATTTAAACTAATAATATAATTAAAAAAATTTTAAAAAATACCTAAATTAAAAAAAAAAATAAAACCTGAAATCGCGTCATCATTATTCATTGTAATACAGCTCAATCCTCTTCTTCGCATAACTTAAGAACCTCATGCCATCATCCTCCACTGCCACGACTTAATGGAGACGACAAATGTGGACGTAAGATGAATTTAAGGATGGATGCAGTCCTTGACGGGGAGTTTCGACATGCCCGGTATCGGGAAATGCATCCGCGATCGGAACAACTGATCCCCCGACGCTATGTCTAGCGCTTATCTTCTCTCAAAGACGATCTTCATAACAATTACGAGTATGAGAAACATTGAAGTCGTTTCAGCGGAGTGACATGACGAAGTTCAATCTCTCTGGACTCAAGATGATGGTGGAGCTAAAACCTAACGAGCAAAACCGCACCGAAGCTCTCAAAGGAAGGATCAACTTCCTCCAAAATACAAATGTTTGAAAAACCTGAAAGCTCCAAATCAAAAACCGTCCAACACGTGGAATTAGAAAAGCCATGGGTGGCTTTTTTTATTCCAGTTTTTTTTTTTAATATATTTACTTAATACATTTTTTAGTAATTTTTAATTATATTTATTTCTATAATTTATTTAATTATTGAATCAATGCGTGTCTTTAAGTGTTATTAACAAGAAAAAACTATAAAATACGAGTTATGTATTTGTTGAAAAGAATAATTCAAAATCATTTATAAACCGACAAATGATGATTTGCTCTTTTATACTCAAGTAACGCAATCCCAATCACATCATCATCATATCATAATTTCCTTAATGTAAAACCATGCACTAGACGAGAAAGGGCACAGCACGTATCAAATTTCCCATCCTTAGCTACATAGTAGAAACGAACTGACTAGGCTAGACTACGCGGAAAACAAGGAGAAAACTAGATGGAAATGCAGATGAGAAAATAAGACAAACGAAAATTTGCGGTGAGCGTGGATCGAACACGCGACCTTCAGATCTTCAGTCTGACGCTCTCCCAACTGAGCTATCCCCGCTCGTTTTTGACTCTAAAGAAATTCTAATCCTGAAGGTTTAGAAACGCTCACTTGACACAACCCATTTTTACCTAATTTTGAAATTTAACAATTTGTATGAACTCCTGCATTATACTTTTTAATGAGATAAAACTATGTACCATCAAGTCGAAAGGATATTCGAATGCCTCCATGACCACTAACTATCGATACACAAATGAATACGAAATACATAAAGGAGACATCAGTTTATGACGTTCATCTAAAATGATTTTAGGATTATATCTAGTCAGACATTGGATGTGTGATTCGTGGTCAACTTGGTAGATGTTTTAGGTATCTATTTATTGTTACTTTCATGGTTAGATTGCAAGACTTGCCACGCTAGTTTAGGTCAGTTCTTGCTACTCGAGGCTCAAGGGTACTTGTATCCATGGCTTTTTTTCTATGTTTGTTCGCACCATTTTTTTTTTTCTCTTTTCATTTTCTTTTATTTTATCTAATTAACTATATTTAATAAATATCATTTTATTAAATTAATTATCGAGGACCTATTAGAAAATGACACATGCCCTTTTACTAGCATTCACGAGCAATAATAAAGCATAGATACGTCATAAGTATGTAAAATAAAAAGAAAAAATCACAAATATATATAGTGTAATTTACTTTAAAACTTTTTAGACTTTTGCATTTCAAATATATGTTAAAGTCGTTCGTTAAGTAATCAAAATTAAGCTAAACATATCATGGATGATATGCTTTAATGTTTGTTCTTTCCCAATGATATGCTTTAATTTTTTTTTTTATGAAACAATCAATTATCTTGGAAAAATAAAGAAAAAAAATCTAAAGCATGAAAGGTTGAAAGCTATTGTTAATCTTAGATTCTACCAATAGATATTAGGGCTAAAATAAGTGGTGGAATCGACTTTAGTGGCTTATAAAATAGATAAAATGAGAAAAATGGCTTGGGGATTGTTTGATGGGGTTATTATGATACTTAAGTCAGGCATAAATGATGGAGAGTAAGGTTAATAGAGTACATGTGTATCAATTTGTTCGAACATCTTATTAGAAGAGGGAATTGGAATATTTATATATGGGATACTAACTGCTGATTGGCCAATAGCTTGCGACCTAAGATGCCTTGTCTAAGACTTTAGAGACTCAGGGTTAGTAAGATAATCTAACAAACTCATAGTATGATTACCCTATGCCTTGTGCCTATCTTTTTGCATGCTTTCACATTTAGTGCCTTAAGGTGATGGAGCCATTTGCACACAACCTTATGACAATAAAATAATCTAATAGACCTAAGACTTGGCAAATGTGGCATCCATTGTTAGGTTACTGGGATCGACTGTGTTGGGCTTATTAGGCTTAGGTGTGTTAGGCTTTGAGTCCTACATTCAAAATTAGCCATTAATATCTACTTAAGAGTGAATGCTTGTAGCAATATCATGACTTGAGACTATTAGTGGTGTATCTAATAGCTAAATTATCACTAAATCTTACTACGGCTAAGTGGGTCCCATAGAGATATTGAAGAGTAGATTGATGAAAAGGGTTCAAATACAGTAACCATGTGAAGCTACTTTACGGATATGACTCACTAAAGAGCATAACGTGACTCGGTCCTCGCTTGATATGACTCACAAGCCAAAAATTTAAGATTCACTTACCACTAATCTTGAGCTACTAATAAGACTACATAAGAGTGTAAAGATAGTGTAACTTGGAGAAAGTGTTCTCTTAAGAAGCAAAGGGGAATATTCATTTAATAAGCAAATGATGATACTTTTGAGTTACATCAATGAAGAGCTTTTATAGTAGGCTCCTAAGGTAACAAAAATAACATGGAACTTATATAACAATAGTTAACCCTAACTACCTTAAAACATCTTAAGAAGGGTAACATAGGAAAGCAACAAAAAGAACTAATAATACAATTTGTAGAAAAGAAAAGACATGCCATGATGTTGTTGGTGCTATACTTTAGCAAGGAGATTCCTCAAGGCCAGGCTATATTGTAAAGGGCATAGGTCAATAATGGGATGCTTAGACCGTAGTAGGTGGATCAAATGACTTAGTTGATATACGGGAACTGATACTGCAACGAGTCTCAGAGCTAAAGATGACGCAATCTAGGTTCGAGTGAAAACGAGGATCAGAGAATGAGAATAGGGGTTTTGAATGTGAATGTGAGTAGATATCATGCATCAAGACACAAAAACAATCAGAGGTTAAGCTCGAAATAAGGTTCGATACGACTTATAAATACTAAATGTTGCTCGAGGTTTCAAATGAGAGGTTAGATATGACTCACCAACTCGCTCAAATGAAGGGTTCACCACAATCTTAAGAACAAGATTGATAAGAAATTAAAGAGTCTAATAAACACTCAATAATTTGACAAAGTAAGCTCTAAGAGCTCAAGAATAACCTTGCTCGAAAGAGGAAAGTTTCAAGTGTATTCATAATCTAATGATTATCCTCCTTCTACTAATTACGACGTTTGCTAATTACAAAGGTTGCTATTTATAACAAGTCTTAAACCCTAATGGTAAAACTGTAAATAATGTACAAGGCCTTAAAGTCTAAAGAATTGAGCTCATAAATAAAATAAAGATAAATATATATAAGAATACAAAACTGTGCATTTTACAGGAGAAGTCAGCATACGGTCATTCGGCATATCCTAAAAGGAGCAAGATCCAAACCTGGCAAGGTCAGCAATTAGATGTCTAGGTTCGGGAAGGAGTCCTTGAAGTCTCGCATTACTTAGCCAGGACACTAGAAAGGTCAGCTCATAATTGCTGAGTTATAGAATTAATTGGCACTAGTCTCTCCGTATAGTACTAAATGATTCTCTAATCTTAAGTGTTAAGTTGTATAGTCTCTCAACTTCTCCATAGATGATAGATTTGATGCCAAGGGGATCATTTTATTCCTTTCATCCTACTTGTACCTGCTCGACCTTGGCAAGAGTTAATTGGCCTCGACTTATATATAGTTGGAGGCTAGTTCCTATCATTATCGCAAGTCTAAAAGGAAGTCATCCTCAACGTTAAACATTGAGCATGGGCCAGGATGCCAAACAAACTTCTCTTCCCTTTTCACTTCGCCATGGGTGCCAAGTGTCTCTAGATTTCCTTAACGCTCATGGGGGTTAAGCATGGGGGTTAAGCAATAGCTTTCCCCATCCTTCTAAACTATGTGAGTGTTGAGGAAGCCATCATAGATCACTTTTCGATCATACTCCCATGGTCAGCTAAGAAATAAATTTGCAACATTCATAAGGACCACATTAAAGTCAATCTCATCCTCATACTATCCTACCTTGAATGCTACCTGAACTCTTTTATGCACATAGACCATACCCTTGTCATTTAACCACTTCAACCCATAAGGTCAAACGTGCGAGTAGGTCGACAATTTCATCTTTTCCACTAACTCCATCAAAAAGACGTTGGTACAACTTCCTCCATCAACAACTAAGGAACAAGTCTTCCCATTCACTAGATACCACATGTAAAATAAATTTTCCTTTTATCCGAGATCTGCTTTTAAGTCAGCTCGCTTGATCATCATAGCTATGAGTTCATCTAGATTTTTGGGATAGACATCTTCTTCTATCAACTCGTCTTCTGAACTCTTGTCACTTTGACTCTCTACTTGAGCATTAGGTCATTCACCTTTTAAGACCATGACCCTCTTATTCAGGTACTAGGATGCAATATGTCCATAGCCTAAGCATTTGAAGCACTTCACTTCTTGGGCCTTGCTATCGGGTGTCTTTTCTTTCTCGGCCCTCTTTGTCTCGGCATGATCAGGTTAGCTAGACTCGCCTTTCTCCATCTTCTTGTCTGGCCTTCTCTCGGCATACTTCTCTAGCTCAAAGCTGATTTATTGAGGTCAATTAGTCAGCCTCTGGTGTCTCCTTCTCCTCTAACTTTTACTCTCAAGGCTAGGTTGACTAGCTCATCCAATGAATTGAATAGCTGGAGTTCAACTATGTCGGCAATGTTGTCTCGAAGTCTACTCAGGAACTTAGCAATGGTATGGTCCTATGGCTCGGTAATCTCGCATCTTCTTATTAGAGTTTTGAACTCTTATAAGTACTTCTCAGCAGTATTTCGACCCTGTCTACGGTGCTGGAAAGCATGGAGCATCTCCTACTTAAAGTAAGTTAGTACAAAACATTGATTCATCAAACGTTTTATAAGCCTCCAAGTCCTAACTAGCTCTTCTCCTTCAACATCTTGCTGAGCAACCAACTTATCCCACTAAAGACTTGCATATTCAAAAAGGGCTAACGAAGCCAACTTAACCTTTGTCCAATCATCACACTCATAGCACTTAAACAACTTTTCAACTTAGGGAATCTAATCGAGGAACTCTTCAGGTTGACAACTCCTACTGAAACTTGATAGCTAAAGCTTTATATTATCAAGTCCTCGGCCATGTGCTTGGGTTTCATCCCTTGCATCCCAAGCTGGTTGATTCACCTGGAATTGGCCACTTCTGTTGGAGCTCTACTTGGCCATATTTCCTCTCAGCCTCAAATCTCTCGTTCGAGCTCCTTGATTTGCTTCGAAGTCAACAATGCTCTCATTTCTTCTTCTCGACACAGTTTGGTTTTCTCTTCTTCTCGGCTCGGTAGCTCTTCTCGACTATTACTCATCATTATCTAACTCAATGGAACCATTTCTATTGGTGGGTGTTCATTCCCTTTTTTCACCTCAACCAGCACATCCATTGTCCCTAACTAACCCAGTAAGCTCATGAATAGAGTCAGTAAGATTCTGAATCTAGTATTCCAAGTTGTCAATACGTCTCCTCAAGCTTTCGTAGGGACTATCACCACTGTTATTAATACTATATTTTGACATTCTTGTTCGTACAGTAATTTCCAGAGAAAATTAAGCAAACAACAAAATACAATTATAGTAACCTAGAAACAACCACTACTTGGCTTCTATAGCTACCACTACTAACAAACATCTCCACAACTAGAGTTAACTATTGAAATTAATGTTGTTAGACTCAATTGCAACACAATACCACAACTACAAAAAATACAAACAACACACTACACTACGGAATGATGATTATCAAAAATGTTCAAACCATGAATCAAACTTTGAAGAACATTAGCACGCGTACCTTCCCAAAGCTTTGATACCAAGATGATACAGTTATGGGTCTTAAAGCCAAAGATGATGCAATTTGGGTTCAAGTGAGAACGGGGATCAAAGAGTAACAATAAGGGTTTTAAATGTGAATGTAGGTAGATATCACGCACTAAGACGCAAACACAATCAGAGGTTAAGCTCAAAATAAGGTTTAATACGACTCATGAACACTAAATGTTACTCAAGGTTTCAAATGAGAGGTTAGATACAACTCACTAACTCATACAAATGAAGGGTTTACCATAATCTTAAGAACAAGATTAATAAAAACATAGAAAGATTAAAGAGTCTAATCAACACTCAATAATTCGGCAAAGCAAGCTCTAAGAGCTCAAGAATAACCTTTCTTGAAAGAAGAACGTTTCAAGTGTATTCACTATCTAATGATTCTCTTCCTTCTACTAATTACAAAGGTTGATATTTATAGCAAGTCCTAAACCCTAGTGGCAAAACTATAAATAATGTACAAGGCCTTAAACCCTAAAGAAGTGGGCCCATAAATAAAATAAAGACAAACATGTACAAGAATACAAAACCGTACATTTTATAGGGGAAGTCAGCATGCGATCATTTAGCATGTCCTAGAAGGAGCAAGATCCAAACCGGGTGAGGCCAACAATTGGATGTCAGGGTTTGGGAAAGAGGCCTTAAAGTCTTGCATTGCTTGGTCGAGACACCAAAAAGGACAGCCCATAATTGCTTAGTTTTAGAATTAGTCAACATTAGTCTCTCTGTACCGTGTCAAATGGTTTTCTAGCCTTGAGTAGTAGGCCGTATAGTCTCTTGGCTTCTCGGTAAACGACAGACTTAATGCCAAGGGGATCCTTTTATTCCTCTTGTCCTTTTAGTACCTGCTCAACCTCGGCAAGAGTTTATCGACCTTAGCTTAGGACAAGTTAGCTTCGGCTTGGATATAGTCGGAGGCTGACTCCTATCAGGAAGCTCGGTTGGGATCTTGGTATCAAAAAGGTTATCAGCTATGTCCTCATTAGCTTGGATCAAGATGCGGCTAAATTAACTTCACAATGAATTGAGTCATGGGTTGTCTTGATATTGAGACTCATCCTAGCTAGTTGCAAAGTTAACATGCACTTAGTTAAGCCCTTGAGACCCTAGAGACCAACTCAAGCAAGGGGTCCCAAAGTTAGCAATCTATCAACTCCTAGAGGGTGTTAAAGATTTGCCCATAAGTCTTATTCAATTTCTTTTTCAAGCACATAAGGCTTTAGGTCGACAATGATGAAGGTTGGTGACACTCTATATCCCTTAGGTAAATTTGGTTCATACAAGTTGTCATTGATCTACTAAAGGACCTTGAAAGGACCATTAGACCTTAGTGAAAGTTTGCTCGCTCTCTTACTCGGGAATCGTTCCTTGCTTATGCGAACATAAACTAAGTCTCTAGGGTTATAGACATTGTTCTTCTGACCTTTGCTAATTGTTTAGCAACTTTCATGTGTAGCCTTTGGAATTCCTCGATACACTACAATCATTGCTAACTTTCTCCAATAGAGGTCAAGCTAGTGATCATATCTTAAGGTAAGCTTGAGGTAAGTCCTAAGATGACCTCACAAGGATAAGTCCAAGCTTGCTGAAAGTTTGAAGAAAGGTGATGGGATTGTACAAAAACAGAAAAGTAAAGTGAGTAAACCCATAAATAACTCCAAAGGATATGATGCATAAGTGGAATTTTTAAGGACTCACAGCACAACTCGATATGACACATAAGATGGTCTGGTGAGGTTACCCGCCACTTAGCCTTAGTTAAGGGTTAAGATAAGAGTGAAGAAAGAGTAAATAAGCCAACAAAAGCATTGTTCATGAAAGAAAGAATATTCAATACATTGATGATAAGATGATTGTGGCTACATGTGGAGTGGGTATTTATACCCGAAAAGCTAACATAACCTACCTAAAATAAAATAAAATAAAATAACTAAAAGGGTATTATCTAAAAGAAGTAATGTACAAGGAATAATAAGGGTACAATTGAAAATACAACAAAATGAGTATCTTATATGGATGATTTTGTCATGCGCTTACTTAAACATGTGGCTCTAAGCGGTTGGATGACTTTGTGGCAGAAAAGACAATTATGTACAATCAATATGTTTTCTACCGAGCCGAGGTACTAAACAAGGGTAGTAAGTTAATCGTGCCAAGTCAAGTAAATAATTCTTTCGAAGTGCATTCACCTTAGACACTTTCAACATGACTTGGGCTCAGGTTAGCTGAATTGGTGGTCAAATGAGCCAAGCTGATGTTTAAGTGCAGTTCAGGTCAGCAACTAGAGATGAATGGTGCATATAGGAGGGTTCAACTCGACTAGTGAATCATGTCGACAAATTGCAACAACTTAGACTCTTCAATGGTGAGTCTTAAGGAAAGAATTCACCTAACCATACATTCTAGCCCTCAAGCTCAAGCTTGGGTTAAGGGTCCAGTCGTTTGATTCCTATCATTCTCACTAGAGTGATTATGATTTGGGATCAAATCCAGCTAGTCCTCATCCAAGTTCTCCTCGAGTCAATAAGGGTTGAGGTCAATGACATTAAACATGTCTGACACTTTGAAGCCTATTGGAAGCTTTAGTTGATATGCATTGTCATTGATCTTCTAGAGTATCATAAATAATCCTTCAACTCAAGTAGATAGTTTGTTGTTCCTCTTATTATGGAATCTTTCCTTACTCACTCAGGTGTAATCGCGCTAGGTCTCTAGGCTGAAACTACTTCGTCTTCCATCCTTTACTTCTCTCTTGTAATTTTCTAGTGGCTCGATCAATTTGCTAGGTGACACATTGATAGATCTACTAGATAGATTGGGCTCAAGTCCTTGATTTTAGATCTTCTAAGTTAATGGACGGCATCAGGGTGTGACCAAGGGGTAGTTCTAAGTTAAAACCGTAGACAAATTCAAAGGAAGCATATCTAATGGTGGTGTGTACTGTCCTATTATAAGAAAATTCGACTATGGGCAGGCAAGTAGACATCCTAGTTAGTTAAGTTCTTCCCTACTACAACTCGGAGTAGTGATCCGAAAGTATGGTTGACCACTTCTATTTAGCCATTGGTTTAGGGATGGTAGGAGGTGCTAAACAGTAATTTAGTGCCCATTCGATGCCAGAGTGTTCTCTAAAAATGGCTTAGAAATTTTAGACCTTTATCGAATAACACACTCCTCGGCACTCCATGCAAGTGAACTACTTTCTACAAAAAAAAAAAAAAAAAAAGAAGTAATAGCCAAAGCATCGTTAGTCTTAGTGCACGGCACGAAGTGTGCCATCTTATTGAACCTGTCTACAATAACCATCATAGAATCTTTACTTTACTTCAGGCAATTTGAGGTAATCTAACAACAAAATCCATGCTCAAGTCAACCCATGGTTTGGTTGGAGTAGGTAAGGGCATTGCTTTTCCTTGCTTTACTATGCTCGGCTCCTTGCTTTCTTATAGATGGTGCATCTCTCAATCACACGATATACGTTACTCTTTATTTTAGGCTAGAAGAATCTATCATTCAACAACTCATACATTCTCCGCTCTTTAAAGTATCTAAAGAGTCCTCTAATATATACTTCTCTCACCAATAATTCTCTCATTGAACAAATTACACACACAACTTGCCACCTATTAACATATAACCATCCTCTACATGGTAACCATCCTCCATATGGTACTCATCGACTACTCTTCCCTCTCTACAGTTCTTATATGTAAGGCCAAAATGAGGATCATCCCGATACTATTCTTTTATGTTGGCCAAACCCAACAATCTTGTCTATAGCTTAGTGAGAAGGCCACATCTTCTTAATAGGGCATCAAAAACTAAATTGTTCTTGCCTTGCTTATACTTAATGACAAAGTTAAACCCCTCTAGAAACTCAATCCATCAAGCTTGATGCTTAGAAAGTTTGGTATGGCTCTGTAAATACCTCAACAACTTATGATCCGTGTATATGATAAACTCTTTTAGCAGGAGATAATGCTACCACATACAAAGAACTTGGATCAGGGCTAAAAACTCTTTATCATATACAAAATAGTTCAATTGTGCTCCTTTAAGCTTCTTACTATAATAAGCAATAGGTTAGTCTTCTTGCATCAATACAGCTCAAATGCCAATACCTAATGCATTACATTCAAGTTCAAATACTCTTTCAAAGTTTGGTAGAGCCAAGACTAAAGTAAAGGTCAAACTCATTTGCACTTCAGCAAAGCTTCTCTCCTCTCTCTCTCTCTCTCTCCTCACTTGAACTCTACATTCTTCTTCATAAGCTTAGTCAAAGGCACAACAATGGTACTAAACCTTTGGATAAAGCATCAGTAAAATAATGCCAATCCATGAAAACTTCACACCTCGGCATAGGAGGTCAAGGTCGACCATTCAGCAATAGCTCATACCTTCTCTTCATCTACTCTCAATCCTCTTCCACCAACTACATATACTAGGAAGATCACTTCTTCCCGATAGAAACAACATTTCTTCAAGTTTCCAAACAACCTTTTTACTTAGAGGACATCAAAAATAGCCTTAAGATGATCAGGTGCATTCCTAAGTCAGCACTATAGACAAGGATGTCGTCGAAGTAGACAACGACAAATTTTTTGATCAAATTTCTCAAAACATGATTTATTAGCCTCATAAAAGTGCTTGAAGCATTTAATAGTCTAAAAGACATGACCATCCACTCATACAAGCCATGTCAGGTTTTAAAAGCAGTCTTCCATTCATCCCCTTATCTCATCTAGATTTGGTGGTATCTTAACTTCAGATCTATCTTGCTAAATATTCCCACACCTCTTAGTTCATCCAACATATCATCTAGCCTCGAGGTAGGGTATCTGTACTTGATCATAATTTTGTTGATAACTCTGCTATCTACACACATATGCTAAGTTTCATCATTCTTTGGCACAAGCAGTGCAAGTATAGTACAAGGGCTAAGACTCTCCCTCATATATCATCTTTCTAGAAGTTCATTGACTTACTTTTGAAACTTAACAGCCTGCTCAGGATTCATCTAATATGCTAGCTTGTTTGGCAGGGCAGTGCGGGGTATTAAGTTAATATAATGTTCAATGCCTTGGAATGGAGGTTAATCCTTCGAGCAATTGTTCTAAGAATAGGTCGATATATTCCCTTAGTAGTTCTCTAACCTCCAAAGGTAGCTCACTTCTCTCCTTCAATTCTAGCAATCGTCCGATTAATAGAAAAGTTGGCACATTAGCCTTGATGGCTTTTTAGAGTTCGACTCTACTCAACACCAAAGCCTTCTTCAATCTTCAAGCCAACTTGGCTTAACTCGTAGTTTACTCACTTGACTCAGGGTCAAAGGGTTCAAAGTGATTCAGCTTGAAGACTACAAATTTAACCTTCTAAACATAGTATTGGACTCAAGTATCATAGATATTTCCCTAGGTTAACAAAACTACATAAAATGAAAACAGACTAAAATATTAAACTCAGAACTTAAAACGAACTTGATAGGCTCTATTATACGATTTGGAAACCCTAATCATGAAAGAAAACCCCAATCTCTACATACATATACTTTTAAAAAAATGTAAATATAAACTCAATAGAAACCATAAATATCAAATCGTAAAAATTTTTAAAACTCTATAAAATTATCCTAATGCTTGAAAAGCCATAAATAAATAAAATTATCATTAATTTTTGTGGAATCATATGAAACTAATAACAAATGAATCAAGGATTATTTCAAGTAATAATAAATAACAAGACTAAGTTAGTTAAAGGAATAAATTAATAAATTTACACAATTTTACTTGTGTACATAAGTAGTAGCCCCATAATATTATATATATAAATATATTACTAAGCAATTTCCTTCTCTTTTCTTAATCTATCATGTATATATATATATATTGCATAATAAAGCAACGATCCAATAAGTCAATTTCTCCTAAATTGGTGGAAAACCCTAAAACATACTTAAATTTACTCAAACCCTAAACCCTAGGATAATCAGGAACTTATGACCCTAAATAAATAATTAAAAATATAATTTCAATAAATTTTATTCAACTCTAGAAAATTCTAAAATTTCTTAAGAAGCAAATCACAACCTACAAATTAATTTGAGAACTAAATCCTAAAAGAATTACACACAAGACAATTCCCTTATCTTCACTTATAAGCCATGTTTGTAAACTTTACCTTTTAATAGGCTTGTGAATCAACTAAGAGTACTTTCTGAATATTTCCAAGGATCAACTAAACTAAGAATTTAAGTTTAGATTTAAAAACGAATTTAATTTTTCAATTCGAAATCCTATTATCGATAAAACTCGAATACGACAACCACGGACTCTAAGTCACTCAAAACCTAAAACCCTAAAACAATTAAGGACTTATAACCCAAAGCGACTAATTGATAATTTAATTTGAATAATTTTATTCAACTCTGGAAATTTTCATAATTTAATAAAAATTAAATCATAACTTACAAATTAACTTAAGAAACCAGCTCTAAAAAAATTTCATATAAGACAATCTCCTTATCTTCATGCATAAGACTTATGCACATGAATAAATAAACTAACCAATCACCCTAAGTAACTTATCAATTGAGAGTTAGAATCATTTGTCAATTAATAACTTATCAAAAACTAGTAATAAGACATTTCCCTTATCATACCACTACTTATACTATATATGGACAAGTCATCACATTATTTTGTGTTCAACTTTTAATTAAGTGACAAGACAACACCATACCTTAATTGCTCCTTACATGGCTTATTAGAAAAGAAGGAAAAGAGGGGCCATGCCTTGTCATTTATCCATCACTCAATTGTCTTACACATCTACTATTCACCCCTTAATGCTTACATCATCTAGTCTTGTAAAAAAGTTAGCATTTGTACATGCTCAAAGAAAATCAATTAAAGCTTCTTGAACACACTTCTCCTCCCATTAAGAAAAAAACCTACCACTCTCTCTCTCACTCACTCTCGTTTTAACTTGCTTTTCTCTCACTTTAAACACAAAACAAAAGAAGAAATCCAACCCTACAAAATCCCAACGTTGCTGCCACTATTTTTGTTTCCATACTCATGGCACCAAGCTTTATTTTGTGCCCTCTATTTGTCAACTTCAAAAACCACTTTTAGGAACTTTAAAATATCCTCAAAACCCCATTTCAAAGATTAAGACTCTAGTGTCTAAATGAGCTTGCAAGAAGAAGGAGGAAAAACAAGGAACATAAGAGGATACTTAGTTACACAATCACTATTTCTAAGCTTTTAGGACGAGTAAGTTGTTTTCTTGTTAAAATGACCTAATATGCCATGTTAGGAGACCATGTTTTCATGAAGATATTAGCATGATCATAAGATGATAAAATAGCTAGACCATCTTAAGAAGTAAGCTTGTGAACCCCTTTACATGAAAGTTGAAATATGAGCATGCTAAGTTAGTGTCATGTAAAGATATATGTTTAATACTTAGAATGGAAGATTTTCAGTTGAAAAAATCATGAAATGTGTACATGAACGAGGAGACATCATGTTGGACGTAGAGTGTATGTGAGTCATTTAGAAGTTATTTCCATTTTTATTAAGTTAAAGATGCTCAAACCTAGCCTTAGGTAAAGGAAAATTCATTATAAGAAGCTTTTATGAAAAGACCAACTTTGTAAGATATGAACAATGATATGGAAGTTGTGATAAGTATGAGATCTACTATTTTCATGTAAAGTATAAGCTAAGTAATCATTTCATGGAAGAGAAGTTAAGTCAAGATTTGAATATAAGTACCTTAGGTTCATGATCTAATACCTAAACTTAAGAAAATGATAAAACATGTTGAGAAACCAAGTGAGTGCACCTTAGATTCTTCAGGGCCAGATCTGGAACCATAATAAAAGTCACTTAAAAATATGATAAAACCAAGTAAACAAAGTGAAAAGACCAACTAAGGCAAGTACAATAAGTGAATAAAGAATTAAAACTCAAAACTGAGCCTAAAACTTTCAAAACGAGCCTAGAACTCTAAGTTGGGCCTTTATTAAAATTCTGACCAGCACTTTAAAATATTAAGAAAGGTTGTTTTGAAGCCCACAAGAAGTCCACCTAAGACTCCATAAGCCTAACAAAGTCACTAATTTTAGTTTGAACAAAAAACAAGCCCATTTGACAATTTAAGCCTGCATAAAAGCCTAAGGAGTTGTTGTTAGCACTAAGAGTGTAAACCAAAGTTGAAAATTTGACCTTAAGGAGTATTTTAAGTTTAGAATAAAGTCCTAAGCCCAACCTAAAGAAATTCCCAAGTTATCAAAAAGCCCATTAACCAAACAAAGCCCAAAAACACTCCAAATCATGAGGATCGCTACTGTTCTAACTTATGGGCAGATTTTTGTGCCTTATCACGAAAATCTAACCTCACTATGTTAAAGTACACTAGAAAATGATGAAGAATGATTATAAGATCATAAAAAACAGATTCAAAATCAAGAAAGTTATGCGCGATTAAACTTTAAGTAAGAACTAGGAAAAATATGAAACCAAGTCAAAAGTATAACTAAAAGGGTTTTAGTTTAGTTTTCCAAATCCTATTTCAAATCCATATAATATTATATTTGCGATGTCTAAGGGACCCTGCTTTTGGAAAACGACCTATCTCGGATTATTTTGATTGATCAGCATGGTTGAGTGAGTGAATTCCTATTAACTCTTTACTTGATTTTGCTTGTAGAATAGATGTACCTAAACTTATATATATATATTTAGATGCTTGTGGGATATGGGAAATGCATGTGTATGAATTTACGAACTGAATGCTATGGCTTGTTAATTATATAATAATGGGAATTGTTTGTTCTAATTTATACATACAATTGTACAAAATGAAATTGTCTAATCACCTTGAAAATCGAATTAACCGCTTATACGATTAAGAAATTAAATGGATCATGCATTCCACATAATTGCATTTAGATAACACCAACTACTGCTTCATGCAAAAGATGGGAAGGGACTCATAGGAGGAGGGCCTCCTACAGAATTAGGCACTAGTTATATCATCATTTTATTGAGTCTATGTCCTAACCTGATTAGCTTACTAGGCACCGGGAGATGCCAACGGTCAACGAAAGGCCATATCTTGTGGCTTTTGCTTAGGGTATATGTTTGTAAATTGCAAAGGTTACCACACCATTAGACTTCAGATTTTGAAAATATGATTTGTTGTTCAAGAAAGAAAGTATATATATATACATATATGTATGGTTTTGTTTTGACTTAAGCATAATAGTACAAATGAAATAAAACCCAAGGTCTAGAACCTGGATTTTGGTTTGGGTCGGTTAATTATCTCCAAACCCCGACTACAGGGGACATAATTCTGAGTTGCATACCGTTCCTAGGCTACTGCATGTATTGTTTGGCATACTAATTGATCATGCATTTATATATTTGTGCATTAAATAAACTTTTATCATACACTATTGACGAGAAGATTTATCTCACTAAGCGTAAGCTTACACCCCAATAATTCTTTTCCTTGCAGGTTGATCGATAGTTGGGATAGGGATAAGAATCGAGTGTAAAGTGCTATCACTAAATAAGTATGATGAAAAGCTTGTGCAGTTAATTCGAGACGCTCCGGAAAACGATTAATATCTCAATTAAGTTTAGTATCTTTAGTAAGTTTAGAATTTTCTGGAATTGTCTTTCTTCTTTCGCTATTTTGGTAGGAGATACCGATTCTCTATGGTTCCGAGGAACTATGGAAAAATGGATATCCATAATTATTTATATTATATAATGAGTCAATGAACTAAAATTAAAGACCTTAGCGATTAACTATTTAGAGTCTTGCAATCTCTAACTTACAAGGCAATTTTCTTATCATGGGTATACACATGATATGAAAATTCTAGACAATACTACTAGGCCCTCCTTAGGGTCGTTATATACCTACCATCCTTCTTGAACACATAGGTGTTCCTAAATTTGTCATGAATAACCCTTCGATCGAAAAGCCAAGGTTGGCCTAATAGCATATGCGATGCATACATGGGTAACATGTCATAAAGAATTTCATCGAAATAATTTCCAATTAAGATCAGCAGCAGCACTTACTAAGTGACATATAGTGCTCCCTTCTTGCTCAGCCAATGTAGTTTATATAGCTTCAAATGTGAAGTAGTTGGTAGATTAAGCATCTTAACTAAGTCGGCAGATGCCACATTAGTATAGCTTCTACTGTCTACTATGATGTGCAAACCTAATCATTTACTTTGTAGGTGATGTGAAATAAGTTTTCTCTTTGCTTATCCTCAATAGTAGGTTTTAAGCTCATGGCACGTCAAACAACTAGAGTTAACTTATCCAGGTCTTCTATAAATACATCATCTTCAATCAATCGATATTAACATCAACCTCATCTCTCACTTCTTTCTTCTCCTCTAGTTCTTCATCCTTGCTATCTACCTCGATCTTCGAGACATCTACCTTAATTATCATGGTCCTTCAATTCAGATACTAGGCGGCCATGTACCCAAACCTTTGGCACTTAAAGCACTTCATCTAGCTCGTCTTCCTCACAAAGCCTTGCCTCATCTCATATGTTAGGGTTAGCGCTTCACTATCAGGTCAGCCCTTCTATTCAATCTTGACATCTATTGTTTGGTCAGCTCGGTACTAGGTTAAGCTCAATAGCTTCCTTGAATAGGTCAACTTGACTGATTAGGTTAGCTTGTTTGGGGTCTAGTTAGCACTTGGCTCCTTCTCTACCTCTTCATTCATTGGGCTATCCTTATAGCTTCATCTAATGTGGTGAACTGTTAAAGTTCTACAATGTCTCAGATGTCACTCCTCAATCCAGTAAGGAACCTAGACACTATTTAAGTTTACGACTCTTCTACTTTACAGCGAATCATGAGAATCTAGAACTCCTGAACATACTCATCAACAATTCGTCCTTCTTGTCTCAACTCTTCAAGTAAAGCAAAATTGTCTTGTAGATATGTATCCGGTACAAATCTGTTTATGAGTACCCTTCTCTTCTTAGGCCAAGTACTTACTTCTTGGTATCCTTCTTGTCTCCTCATGATCTGAAAGTTCTTCCACCACATGGAGGAAAATCCTGAGAACTCCATAGCAGCAGTTCTCACCTTCTCTCAGTCCTCATATTGGTAATAATCAAACACTCATTCAACCTGTTCCTCCCAATCCAAATAATGATCTGCACTCCTAGAACCATTGAAGCTCAGAATCTGAAACTTCATATGGTCGGCAACTCGGGGTGCTTTGACTCACCCTTCTTCTTCATACTCTTCTTCTTCAACATCATCTATAGCTCCCAAGTCAATCCTTCATTGTGCTTGTCAACCTACTCTTCTACCTCAAACTTGTCAAGCTGAGTTTTGACCTTTAGCAGGTCAAGCAACTTGTGGGTTGTTCGACACAACCTCAGCAGGTCGATAGGCTATCGCATGAACAGCTCCAGTTAAATCAACTAAGAGGTTAGCCACCTCATCTAATCTCTCATCCATACTTCTAGGTGTGCCTTAAGATTGTTGGCCATGGTGAACAACACTACTATTGTCATCCTAAATACCAACATTAACACTCGGGTCTATCATTTTCCTTAACAAATTTGGTTTCAAACTTCGAATCTTAGATACAACTTACATTATCCCTCTAAGCTAAACAACATGCATACTCTCTACACAGATGTCCAATTAACCCATAAACACGGTAACTACACAAATGAACAAACTATTACACAAAAACTTGCTCTATTTTCGAATGTTTGAAATAAGCTAAAACAAAGTATACTCAAGAACAACTACCACACTCTACTTCTTACTCAAACACTTCTGTGATTCCCTTTATAACTTTGATACACTGCTACAACAAGCATCACTTGACAAAGCTCAAACACAACTTACCCAAATGAAACCTACACTCTGATACCAAGATGGTAGGTGCTGAGGCCAAGATCAAACAAGACTAATCGTCGGATGAGTCGAAGGTTGTCGAAAGCTTGAAGAAAAGTTCTAAGATTATGTGGAAATAGAAAACTAAAGTAAGCAAACCCATGAACAGCTCCAAAGGATATGATGTACCAATGGAACTTTTGAGGACTTGCCATACAATTCGATATGATACACGAAATGGTCCAATAAGGTTACCTGCTACCTAAACTTGCTTAAGGGTTTGGATAAGAGTAAAGAAGCTAGCAAGAGCAGTGTTCACGAAAGGAAGTGTTGGTCCTGTATAAGAAAAAAGAGGGGGAGGGAGGTGAATTGATATCTTTAAATTTTTTGGAAAAATTTTCGATATAAGCAAAATGAAATTATCCCTCTTAACAACTTATAATGGTGAACAATAATAATTTAATAATTCAACAATAATTAATAAAGCAAATTAAAAGAGTGTAAGGAAAGAGAAAATCAAGCAGAGACTTTATAGAGCTTCAACCTTTTGTCTATTGCTCTCTTCCAACTCTATTGCTAGGGACTCAGTTTACTTCACTGATGCCGTTCCACTTGATCCACTAAATCAAATCACAAAAATTATAACTACTTGTCACACATGGACTTCACAACACTCTGCTCTACCTATCTAACCTCTATACAATCTAGGCTAATATAAATCTACATAGTACAAATGTACTTGTCTCAATGTTGAGACAATAAATAATAATTACAAATTACAAGTGAAAAAAAAAAGTATAAATCTCAATTAATTTGGCTCTCAAAGAAAAATGATGATTGTTGTATAATTTACTTTGGTAGAGCTTTTTAAAGAAGTATCTAAAGAACTTTATGTGGCTTTTCAGAAGGTATAATCTTATCTCAATTTATTTTGTTTTTGCAAGAGATTTTTCTAGAGTGGTACTCGAACATTTTGAATCTTTATCTTTTATATATAAATCTTCTAACGGCTAATTTGATGAAGATTATCTCTATTTTCATGTATATCCAATCGTTAGATTGCTGAAGATAATCCTTGGATATTTTAGGAGGATCTCAGTTATTTGAATTTCAAAAACAACTCTCCTTATCTTGCTTCAATCAGATAACCTTCAATTAGTAACTACCAGATTTGCTTCTAATTTAAAATTGTTGAGATAATATGCCTTATCAGAAATTTTTGGATAAAACTTATATTCAAAATTTGAATTTCCATAAAATCCAATTCAAACTTATCCTTATCTATACTTGTGCATATCTTAATTTTTCAAAAATTAATTAGCTCAAAGATAATCCCCATGGATCTTAATTTTATCTTGTGTGAAATGGGATTAAGTGTATTTTCCTAATACACCCAATCTAGTGGAGCTAGAGCTTGATTAATTTGAATCTGATTTAAAGCTTTTTTAACGTCATACTTTCAAACTTACCTTCTAAACAAGCTTCTGAAGAATATTAGCCTTGTTTATGAAGTTTCTGAGTAAGCTTCTAAAGTGTTATACCAATTCTTCTTATGAAAGCTTCTAAAATATTCTTTGAAAATTTTCAGACTAGTCTATATTCAATCAATTCAAACCTTCTGAATAAGCTTTTGAATATAACTTAGTTTTGCGAAATTAAACTTTCTAAAAAACCTTCTATAAGCCTGCACTCTTAAAGATTCATTAGCATTTAACCTTTGTTGTTATCATTAAAATATATGAGAGATATCTAATAGGAAGAATATTCAGTATATTGATGCTAAGATAATTGTAGCTATATGTGGAGTGAGTATTTATACCTGAAAAACTAGGATAACATGCCTAAAACAGAATAGACTAAAAGGGTATATCTAAAAGAAATAATGCATAAGTAATAATAAGGGTACAATTGAAAATACAACAAAATGTGTATCTTATATTGATGATTTTATCATGCACTTACTTAAACACATGACTCCTAGTGGCTGGATGACTTTTTGGTAGAAAAGACAATTCTGTACAATCAATATGTTTTCTACCGAGTGGAGGTGTCGAGCAAGAGTGGTAGGTTGATTATGCCGAGCTAAGTAAATAATTCTTCCGAAGTGAAATGACCTCGAATACTTTCAGCATGGCTTGGGTTCGGGTCGGCTAAGTTGATGGTCAAATGAGTTGAGCTAACATTCAAGTGTAGTTCAAGTCAGCAACTGGAGATGAATGACAAGTGTAGGAGGGTTCAGCTTAGCCAACTCATTAGGTTAGTAGATTGCAGCAGCTTGGACTACTCGATGGTAAGTCTTAAGGAAAGAATTCACTTAGCCATACTTTCCAACCCTTAGGCTCGAATGCAAGTTAAGGGTCCGATTGTCTAATTCTTATCAGAGACCTTCCTATTGAGCTATGGATAGAGTGGTTGTAGGCAAATTCAATGGTAGGGAGACACAAATCCTAGTCGTTCAAATTCTTCCCTCCAATATCTCAAAGGAGGCTTCTAACTATCCTATTAACTACTTCTATCTAACCGTCTATCTAGAGAGGGCAAGAAGCATTGAACTAGCTTGGTACTAAACTTCTCTCATAAGGTCCTTCGAAAGAAGCTTGTGAACCTTGCATCATAGTTAGATACAATGCTTCAAAAAACTCCATGGAGTCATACTATTTCTTGCAAAAAGAGGTTAGCAATAGAAAAAGCATCATTAGTCTTATGGTAAAGGATGAAGTGACTTATCTTGCTAAACGATCAACTACTACCATGATGGAATCATGTTTCCAAGCCGTCTTAGGTAATCTAAGCATGAAATCTATGCTGAGGTCAGTCCAAGGTTATTTAGGTAAGGGTAAGGTAAGCACTTCCCATAAGGTTCCTTTTAACCCTTAGCATGCTTGCACACCTCACACTACTCTAACACTTTATGAATATCCTTTGTTGTCCCTAGCCAATAAAATTGTTCTTTCAATAGTTCATGCAACCTCTTTTCCCTAAAATGGCTAACCCAGCCACTTGCATGAGCTTCTTAAACTAATAATTCTCTTACTGATTTACTCGACACACGCAACCACCCTCCCCTCATTAAATTACCCCAGCTCAAATAGAATCCATCCACAGCAACTATAGACTTGCACTTGGCTACAATGAACCCAAAGTAAGCATCCTATTCATATTGGTTGGGATGTGATCCAAATCCAAGTATTTAAGCTTATAAGGCTATGATAAGTACATGCCAACATGATAAGGCATTGGTTGCACCATTAGAACTACCTTTCTTGTACTTGATCACTATAGAGGGCTAAAATTCCCATATTAATTACTGGGCTCCACCCATTATTTATTTAGGCTTGATTCCTTAGGCTAAGTGATAAGGCTTAAGGAATTTGGTCTATATTTGGGATGATTCAAGGAGAATTGACTTAGTGAGCTCAAAACGAGAATCATTGAACTGGTTTGTCTGCATCCAACCTTTCTTAGGTAAGTTCATACACCTATAAGGAAGGCCACTAACTTAAGGCCCATTAGCTAGCTTATTTAAGATAATCATGAATTGAGCTAGCTCCATCTCATCCGTTAACCACTAAGATGATCCAACGGATGCCATTATACTTAAGAGCCTATAAATACCTAGCCTTTCCTTCTCATTCACAACTCTCAGAGAGAATAGAGAAACAATATTGCTTTGCAAAACCTCTACTCTCTAAGATCAAAGAAGCAATTCAAGCAAAGAATTGATCTCATTCACTCAAGCTATAAGGTGAACACTTGAGGTCTCCTAAGGTTGTCTTATCTGTCACTTATGAATTTGAGACACTAAGATTGCATGTTCCTCTTCCATGCCTTATTCAGACTTAATCATCCCATCAGGTATCTGTCTCACTTCACTTTCCTTAAGCCATGTGTAGCGTATCACTCACATAGCATGCATGTGACTACCCCAACATAACCTTTACATCTACATTTTAGCGTCTCCACTGGGGAGCAGTGATTGCAAAGACATGGCACCTTGTAGGAAGAGAACAACCGGCATGTCTGATAGCACATCTGAAGAGCTTGACACTAATGTTAAGCTTACCAAGTAGGATCCACTCCAACCACCTAAGAACATTAGCTAGGACCATTTAATGCTTGAGGCTCCTTTAGATCCCACACAGACAATGTGGCCAATGCAAGAAGGCATAGGGACTTTAAACCAATTCATAGCTATGTTCCAAATCATCCTCACTGGGGTAGCTACCACTACGATTGTGCAATAGGGTATGCCTTTACTAAATCCTGTAGTTGCTACACAACTAAGCACTACTATCTTAGCTCAACCAACTAACCCTTTAACTATTGAGGAACATTTCCTTTGAAGATGAGATGATGAAACCCCCTCACTAGAACCTACACAATAACTAACCCATATAACAAGGAATGTAAGAGTCCAGCTAAGTGTCTTTTCATTCTCATGCATGCTTACTCCTCCATTCAATCCCACCGTCACAACCGTGGTGGACTTACTTCCCATCCTAAAATGTCCCTACTTTACCACCTATGTCCACCAACTTCTACTCCAAGGACTTCCTTTATAATAAGGGAAGACTTTGACATTTATTTGGGGGAAATAAAAGCTAAGTTATCTTCAGGGGGTACCAAAGCTAGAACTCCTATATCATCGATACATTGTAGCAAACTATGTAAGTTTTAAATTCATGTTATTTAATAGCAAGGGAAGTGCCAAAGAGCACTTGTTAAAATTCATTGAAACTTTGAAGCCTTATAGGCTTGATGATGATCTAAAGCTTAGAGAGTTCTCCAAGTCATTGACAAAGAAAGCATACACTTGGTATATTAACATCTCTTCGGGGTCAATTGATTCATGAGGGATTGTATGCAAGCTCTTCTTAGAGAAATTTTTTCTCCAATCAAGAACGAGTAATGATTATAGATATGGGAAGAACTTGATAGAACTTAAAAAAGGATTTGATGGATTATATAGAGCACTTTAGAGAACATACCCTAGACATTCAAGATATCTGTGATGAAAGAGAACTAGTGAAGATTTGTATCTAAGGGATGTCCTCTAAGCATGCTCTACACTTGGAGAACCTCTCCCTGTGTTCTTTTACTGCACTCGTTGAGAATACACGAAGGATAAACAATTCTGTTATGATGCAATGGGAGGAATGTAGCAAGCTCCATTCGTGTTCTCAACTAGGAATGAGGACTTTAATGACCATAAGAGACCTAAGAAAGATGTAGAAGCTCTTTCATTTCCATGCCAATAAGCAAGGTACATTCTATCCTCAACTGTTGGTTGCAAGATGAAGCTATCAAGCTACCAAGAGTTAAGCACCAACCTATAGAGAACGAATGAAGAAATCCCAAATATTTTCAGTTTCATAAAACGGTAAATCATCCCACTAAGGATTGCTGAAGCTTAAGAAAAATATTCCATGAAAGAATTCAAAATGGAGAGCTTATCATCAAAGATAACGATGTTGACTACAACCTACTCCTATGCCATGATACCCATATGATAGCATATGAGTGTTCTAAAAGTGATTAGTGATTTGTTAGGCATAGAAAGAAAAAAAATGGGTTCAAGCTACGATATTGCTTTTGTAAATAAAGGATGAATTTCACTACTTACTAACTAAACTTTTATTGTTTTACTCATCTCTGTGTTTTATATCGTACTCTCCTTATGCTTAAGCAACACCTTGGCATCTTAACTTCTACACCTAAAGCCCAAGCATTGCCCTAGCATCTCGGCTTCTACGCTTTAACCTAAGCAACACCTTATCATCTTGGCTCTCATGCCTCAAGCCTAGGCAATGCCCTAATATCTTAACTTCCACTCTTCAAGCCTAGGCAACACCCTAGCATCTCAACTCTCATGCCTCAAGCCTAGGCAACACCCTAACATCTTAACTTCTACACCTAAAGCCCTAGCATCGCCCTAGCATCACAACTACAATACCTTAAGCCTAAGCAATGCCATGGCATCTAGGCCCTCATGCTTAAGCTTAGGCAATGCCCTAGCAACTCAGCTCTCATGCCTCAAGCTTATGCAATACCTTGACATCTTAGCTTCCATGCCTAAAGCCCAAGCAATGCCCTGGCATCTTAGCTCTCATGCCTTAGGCCCAAGCACTATCTTGACATCTTCACTTCTATGCCTAAAGCCTAGGTAACGCTTGGCATCTTAGCTCTTACGCCTAAAGCCTAAGTGATGCCCTAGCATCTTAGCTTTCATGCCTTAAGCTCGAGTAACACCCTAATATCTCGGGTCTCATACCTTAAGCCCAAACAAAGCCTTAACATCTTAGCCTCCACGCCTTAAGCCTAGGCATAATGGTAGTGATGTAACTATAGATCCTAGCTTACCATGCTTCCATTTCATTCACACGAGAACCTTGGTCAAGTGAAAGTAATAATGATAGCAAGGATCTTAGTCTTCTTTAAGAGAAACCATATGATATAGCTTTTATGTCAATATAATCCACTTATGCACACATCCAAGTTATAACTTCTTAAGGAAGGAAAATAGGGCATAAGGGAAAGGTAGCTCTCTACTCTTGATTCTGAGTCAAAGCACTGACATAATGATGGTGATCCTATAGTCCCACTAAGGCTCACTACACTTGCCGTAGGTGAAGCCTGTTAAGGCTTACCATATGTAAGCCTTATTGTGCTTGAGACCTGTTGGGACTTGCTTCACTTAAGGCTTACTGAGCAAGATGTTCACTGCACTTGAGGCCTACTAGGGCCTACTACTCTTGAGGAGTGTAAAATAAGCTACGCTTAAGGCTTACTCGCTCAAGGCCTACTACACTTGAAGTGTACTAAGGCTTGCCATGCTTGAAGCTTGCTCACTAAAAGTCAATTCCCTACTAAGGAACCACTCAACCTCCTTCAACTCCAAAAGTTGGATATTGAGATTAATTAGGGCCATTACTAATTATGAGACTATGCCTACAAGAATAAGAGAGGAATTAAGCAAGATAAGACATAAATGGTATTCGAAAGGGGGAGAGGGAGGTGCAAAGAAGAACAATTGAAGCAAAAATCCAAAAAATGAGGGAAAGCCCACCATATTTGTAATGGTGTGGAATATTGACTATCTTTTAATGATATCTCCAAAATCTCTAGAAAGTCTATTAGAAAATGATGGTCCACTATACTTCCATTCCACTCATATGCAGGAACCACAATTGAGTAGAAGTTGTAATAGCATGAAGGACTCTAGTCTTCTTAAGAAAAGTTGCATACTCTAACTTCTTCGTGATGTGCTCTACCCAAGCATCTCATTAAGATGGTAACCCCCTTCAGAGATGCAAACTAGGTGCTAGAGAGAGGCAACTCTCTCTCTCTTCTCATTTTTGAAGCACAACACCAAATTTTCCCTAATAGTATCTTGAGAATCGGTACGAGATTCGCGCTCAATATTCTGGAGATTACCATCAATGTGAGGTGTTACGCAAGCTTCTTGATGCTTGGCCTTATCTTAAAACAAGTATTCAAAGATAGTCTTATCTAGCAACTTGACCATGGACTTGGTCTAGGTGGCAGGCATTTATCCTAATACACTAGCAAGTATTTCACCTTCACTGCCTCTATGCTTCGACTTGGATTGTTCTTCATCTTTTTTACCGGTAGAGTGCAAAATCATTGTATTCTCTAAATGGAGAAATAGAGCTCAACAAATCAAAATTCGTAATGTATTGCCACTACGAGTTGAACTTACCCATGAGCAAAAAGAAGACTTTGTACAATTTAAGGAGTCGCTATTGTTTTACAAATGGAGCTACTATCTTCTGTTCCCTAAAAAGAAAAGAAAAAGAAAGTCATAAATTGAAATTATTATGACATATTGAACTCAAGCAAATAAAGGCTAAAGATATGGAGAACACCCATCTAATATGAGTTTGACATAATAATGCCTCAAAGTAATGGCAAATTTGAGAAAAAGTATTCAACAACATAAAGTTAACATCCAGCCATGAAGACAAGGTCTATTGACACAAATTTATCACAAGAAGTCTCCACGACAAATGAGAAAATGAGGCATATGCATATATATGTATATACAAGGGGAACATGTACAAGAGCATGAGGAAGGGGAGCAGAAATCATGTTGAAGCGGAGCTAAATAATTATACATGTACATGTACGTATACAAGCTATTATAAGTGCATGTCTTAAGAATGAGGAAACACTACAAGCACAAGCTAGACAAGGCATTCCATGAAGACTAAACACTTAATTAATAAAGAAAGGAACCAAGTAATGAAGACAAGATGAGAATGACCACCCCCTAAGTTGCATTCGAAAAGAATAGTTCTAAGATTCTTCAACTTCTTATTGCGTAGGATTTTATACTTGGAGTAATAAACCAAGAAAGAAGCTTGATAGTATTCAATAAATGTGAAGAATAATGACACGTGTTATATAATGCAAAAGTTGGAAATAGTGTAGGGTATCAAGTTGGTGATTCAATTCAACATGCAATTAATTTTGAGAAAAATCGTAGAGTATGAATACAGGACTTTCCTTCATATTTTTATATTGAGATGGAATCAAAGAAGAGCATGTATGTTTGATGACAGGGAAAGTAACAGAGACAAAAAAAAAAAAGAAGAAGAAGAAGAATGATAAATAAATAAATTAAAGAATTGGAGATGCAAGGTCGAAGATTGCTGAAGAAGAGACACCATACATCAAGCTTGGAAAAACTAAATTTTCAATATATAAAAAAAAAAAAAAAGAAGCTCAAATTTGATGGAAGTCTAGCCAAACACACCTTTGATGATTAGTGAAACAACGACCTTCATTGTAAGATGTGCATGAAGATCGAAGTGAAAGACTTCCACCTAGGAGACTACGTAAATGTTTGCTAGTGCTAGGATTTGGTTGCAGTCATATTTCACTCAACCACTTGCAAACTCCAAACAGATGTAAGAATTATAATGATGAAATTAAAGAGAGAGAGAGAGAGAGAGAGAGAGAGAGAAGAAGAAGAAGAAGAAGAAGAAGAAGAAGAATAATGAGGATATAACTTGCCGGAAGTTTAGTGCTAGTATGGTGTTGTCAAAGTTCAGAATATAAAGATATATATAGCTCATATCAAGAGACATCGGGATAGACTCTAAAAGATTTGAATCTAAGAATTTTCTTTTCTTTTTTATAGATTTGCATGACGACTGTTTGTTTGTTTGTTGTGAGTTGGAAGGGAAAAAAAAAGATTTAAATTAAAAATGTGATGATAAATGGATTGATTTAGTGATAAACTATGATGTGAATGGATGGTTGGACTGAGATTTGAAGGATGGGTTTTAATTGATATGGAAAACATATAAGAATATATTTATTTTTACGTATTTGGTTCGTCGAGATTTATTGTAGGAAGTTACGTGGTTTTAATTCCCGAGGCTCAACGAAAAAAAAAAAATGAATAAATAAAAGTTGTGGACTTTTCAAGCCAAATTATGCTCCTGATCGTTGGAAATTTAGAAAAAAGAAAGTGCATGAGTTGTAGCTCAAGTGATGCAGTCCAGGAGCAAGGCATAGGTGCTTTCCGAATTCCCGGACGTAAGTCAATATGTCATACGGAAAAATTCAACACTTGAAGATTGACAAACGGTAGCGATTATATAATTTTCAATTGGGAATTTGGAATATCTTCTCATACGAGAAGGATTACATTAGTATCATAGAAAGCCAGCTTAACATGATATCTACGTTGAAAAAAAAAAAAAAAAGAAAGAAAAAAGAGATGGAATTTTACATGGGAATTTCTCATATAATCAAAGCCATTTGAAGAAAAAATGACTTATCTTGGAGACTTTCAAGAGATTAGAAAGTTATTATTATTATTATTATTTTGAAGTGAAGTTTTAAAAGATTGAGTCAGAAATCATGATCAAATGATGCAATTTGGCCCCGATCGCATAATGCCAATTACGGAGGAGTTGGTCTTGCTTGGAATTTTATTTCTTTCAGAATGAACACATGCATTGCGTATGAAATTACCGGTTCACATCAACAAAATAAAGCCAGGAAATTAGTTCACATCATTAGTGCAAATATTAAATACGAATCAATTTATTGAGATAAATAATTCATGAGAAGAGGAATCAGCTGGCACGAGGGAAACTGTCTATCAAAGAAGATTTATTAGATATATTGTTGTGGGGTAATGTTACTTCAACATGCCAAAAAGTTACACACAATTAAATGGTGCTACAAGCTTGCACACTAAGCTATACAGTAAATAAATTTGCAACATTGGTGCTAGACTAAAATAAAGTCTAGCTAAGTGGGAGCACTCAGCACTTGGCAGCAATGAGACTAATTCACAGCATGCTTGCATCGAGTAACGACCTAGCTATTCAAAGTAAGCAATTGGTGCTCAAAATACTTAGACCCAATCCAATACTTTTCATCAAGGGGCAAAATATAGATGACTAAAATTGCCATATTAATTACTAAGCTTAGCCCATTATTTATTTCAGCTTGACTCCTTGGATTAAATGATAGGCCTTAGAAAATCCGGTCTCAATTTAGGATAATTTAAGGAAAATTGGCTTAATAGGCTTGAAATAAGGATCGTTGGATCAGTCTATCAACAACCAACGTTTCTCAAATAAGCTCATGCACCTATAAGGAAGGCTATTGACTTTAAGCTCATTAATTAGCTTATTAAGGATAATCATGAATTAAACTATCTCCATCTCATCTATTGATCACTAAGACAATCTGATAGATGTCATTATACCTAAGAGCCTATAAATACCTAGTTTTTCCTTCTCATTTATGACACTTAGAGAGGATAGAGAAACAATATTACTCTACAAAACCTCTGCTCTCTAAGATTAAATAAGCAATTTAAGCAAAAAAAACTTATCTCATTCACTCAAGTTACAATGTAAACACCTAAGGTCCTTTAAGGCTACCTTGTTTGTTACTTATATATTTAAGACACTGAGATTACATGTTCTTTCTCCTTATCTCGTTCTCACTTAACCATCCCATTAAGTGTCTTTCTCACTTCACTTTCCTTAAGCCACATGTAGCACGCCACTCACGTAATACATACGTGACTATCTTAGCTGAACCATTACATCTACAATCACATAGGAGAATGTCTTAAGGAATTCCACCCACTTAGCATAACATCATGAGTGATAGGAATCAGATGACTAGACCCTTGACTTGCGCTCGAGCTTGAGGACTAGAAAGTATAGCTAGGTAAATTCTTTCCTTAATACTCACCATCAAGGAGTCCAGTTGCTGCAATATACCGACCTGATGCATTGGCCAAGCCGGACCCTCCTGCACTCGTCATCCATCTTTAGTTGCTGACCTAAATTGCACTTGAATGTGAACTCGGCTTATCTGACCAATAGCTCAGCCGACCTAAAGCCAAGCTATGCTGAAAGTGTCCGAAGTGAATTCACCTCAAAAGAATTATTTGCTTGGCTCGGCATGACCAACCTACTACCCCTATCCGACACCTCAGCTTGGTAGAATACAAACTAATCGTACAGAATTGTCTTTCCTGCCACAAAGTCATCTAATTGCCAAGAGCCACGTGTTTGAGCAAGCGCATGATAGAATCATCCATATAAGATACTCATTTTGTTATATTTCCAATTGTACCCTTATTATTTCTTGTACATTACCTCTTTTAGATAATACCCTTTTAGTCTTTTCCATTTTAGGTAGGTTGCCCTAGTTTTTTGCATATAAATACCCACTATACATATAGCACAATCATCTTATCATCAATATACTAACTATCCTTCCTTTCGTGAACACTACTCTTGTTAACTTGTTAACTTATTAACTTACTTCACTCTTATCCTAACCCTTAAGCAAAGCTAAGTGGCGAGTAACCTCACTAGACCACCTCATGTATCATATCAAATTGTGCCATAAGTCCTCGGAAATTCCACTTATACGTTATATCCTTTGGAGCTATTCATGAATTTGCTTATCTTACTTTCTCTATTCTTTTATGCAACTTCCATCTCGTTCTTCAAGCTTTTTGCAAGCTTAGACTCATCCCAACAACTAGCCTTGTCTATTCCTAGTCGCAATCCACATCATCTTGGTATCAAAGCAAAGTTTTCATTTGCGTAAGTTATACTTAGATCTTTGTGAAGTAATGTTCATAGTAGTAGTGTGTCAAAGTCGTATAGAGATTCACTAAAGTGTTCAAGTAAAAGAGTGTAGTAGTTCATTTTCATGTATATTATGTTTTGCCTTATTTTAAGCATAAGAAAATAAAGCAAGTTTCAATTAAGTTTATTATTCATTGGTGTAGTTGTGCTCGCAGATTTGTTGGACATTTGTACATATTGGAATAGTAACTATTGTACCTCATATTTGGAGTTTATTTATTAAGTCTTGTCAAGAAGATGATGGATCCCAATGTTAATGCCAATATTGGAGACAATGATAGTAGTGTTGTCTACCATGATGACAACCCTAAAGCACCCTCAAGAGTATAGATGAACGACTTAATGAGATGGCTAACCTCCTAGTCAACCTGACTAGAGTTATTCATGCAATGGCCTATCGACCTACCAAGACCATGCAGAACACCCCATAAGTTGCTCAACTTGCTAGAGGACAAAACACAACTCGATAAGTTTGAAGTGGAGGACTAAGAGGACAAACACGATGAAGGATTGACTTAGGAGATATAGATGATGATGATGAAGAAGAGGAGTATAATGAAGAAGAAGAGCAAGTTAAAGCACCTCGAGCCACCAACCATGTGAAGCTTTAAGTTCCAAGCTTCAGTAGTTTTGGGAGTATAGATGATTATTTGGATTAGGAAGAGAAGGTGGAACGTGTGTTTGATTATTATCAGTATGAGGATCAAGAGAAGGTGAAGACTGCTACTGTTGAGTTCTCAAGGTATGCCACAATGCAGTGGAAGAACTTTCAAATCATAAGCAAATGAGAAGGATGCAAAGAGGACAATACTTTGCCTAAGATGAAGAGGATAGTCAAGAACAAGTTTGTGTCAGATACTTATTTACAAGACACTTTTGCTCGGCTTCAAGTGCTAAGGTAAGGAGGTCAAACTGTTGATAAGTATGTTCAGGAGTTCCAAATACTCATGATTTGCTATAAAGTAGAAGAGCCGTCAACCCGAACAGTGTCTAAATTCTTCACTAGATTAAGATGTGATATCTGAGACATTGTGGAACTTCAATAATTCATTACAATGGATGAGGCTATACAAATAGCCCAACGAGCGAAAAGACAAAGAAAGAGCCAAATGCTAACCCGAACCTCGATGAGCCGACCTAGTCTATCAAGCTAACCTGTTCAAAGAAGTTAACTAAGTACTAAGCTAACCAAACGAATAGACGTTGGGATTAAATAAAAGGGCCAACCTAATGGTGACGTACCAACCTAAACATATGAGAAGGGGTAAGGATCTGGAAGGAAAATGAGCCAAATCAAGTGTTTCAAGTATCAAGGGTTTGGGCACATGACTTCATAGTATCCGAACTAAAGGACCATTATCATCAAGGGAGATGTCCCGAAGATCGAAGTAGATAGCACGGATGAGGAACCTAAGGAGGAGAAAGAAGTAGGAGATGAGGTTGATGTTAATGTTAACCTGATTGAGGAGGATGTATTTGTAGAAGACTTGGATAAGTTAACTCTAGTTGCTCGACATACTACGAGCTTAAAACCCTCTATCGAAGAGGAGTAGAGAGAGAACTTATTCCACATCACTTGTAAAGTCAATGATCAGGTGTGTATACTCATAGTAGACAGTAGAAGTTATACTAATGTGGCATCTACCGACTTAGTTAAGAAACTTAAGCTATCGACCACTTCATATCCAAAGCTGTATAAACTACATTGACTGAACAAGAAGGGAGCATTACATGTCACAAGTGCTATTGTTGATTTCAATTGGAAACTATTCCAACAAAATTCTTTGTGATGTGCTACCCATGTATGCATCACATGTATTGTTAGGCCGACCTTGGCTTTTTTATCAAAGGGTTATTCATGACAAATTCAGGAACACCTATGTGTTCGAGAAGGATGGTAGGCAAATCACTTTAAACCCCTTGAGGATCGAAGAAGACCTTGATGTTGAGTAAAGCTGAACTCCAAGAACCCATTAAGGCCGATGTGTCAACTTTTCTATTAATCAAACGACTATTAAAATTGAATGAGAGAATTGAACTACCCTTCGAAGTTAGGGAACTACTAGAAAAGTATACCCATCTGTTTCCAAAATAGTTACCTAAAGGATTACTCCCATTTTAAGCCATTAAACATTGCATTAACTTAATACCTGATGTTGCCCTACCGAAAAAGATAACATATTGGATGAATCTTAAGCAAGCTATAAAGCTCCAAAGGTAAGTCAATGAACTACTAGAAAGAGGATGTGTGAGGGAGAGTCTTAGCCCATGTGTTGTACCTACGCTACTTGTGCCAAAGAAGGATAGAACTTAGTGTATATGTGTAGATAGTAAAGTTGTCAACAAGATTACGATCAAGTACAAATACCCCATCCCGAGGTTAGACGATATGTTAGATGAACTAAGTAGTGCGAGAGTATTTAGCAAAATAAATCTAAAGTCAGGATACTACTAAATCTGGATGAGACAAAGGGATGAATGGAAGACTATTTTTAAAACTTAACATGGCCTTTACAAGTGGATGGTCCTACTTTTCAAACTATCAAACACTCTAAGAACTTTCATGAGGTTAATGAATCATGTTTTGAGAAATTTGATAGGAAAATTTTGTTGTTGTCTACTTCGATGATATCCTTGTCTGCAATGTCAACCTTACCATGTACATTGATCACCTCAAGGTTGCTTTTGATGTCCTCCGAGAAGAAAGGTTGTTCAAAAACTTAAAGAAATGTTGTTTCCATCATGAAGAAGTAATCTTTCGAGGATATGTAGTTGGTGGAAGAGGATTGAGAGTGAATGAAAAGAAGGTACAAGCTATTGTTGAATGGCCAACCTCGACCTCTTGTGCTGAGGTAAGAAGTTTTCATGGATTGGCATCATTCTATTGACGCTTTATCCAAGGATTCAATACCATTGTCACACCTTTTATTAAGCTTACAAAGAAGAATGTGGAGTTTAGAGAAGCTTTGCTTAAGTGAAAATAAGGTTAACCTCTACCCCAGTCTTAGCTATACCCGACTTTGAAAGAGTATTTGAGCTTAAATGTGATGCATCAAGTGTTGTATCAGAGAAGTGCTAATACAAGAAGGCCGACTTGTTGCTCACCTTATAGAGGATGGTTATCTATTCAGAGGTGGTAAGTTATGTGTACTGGACTATTCAATGAAAGAACTGCTAGTGAGAGAAGCCCACTGTAGAGGACTCTCATGACACTTTAGAGAACGGAGAACGTATGAGCTATTGAAGATAAATTCTTCTAGCTTAGAATGAAGCATGATGTGTATCGTATGATTGAGAGATGTGCCATCTATAAGAAAGCAAAGAGCCGAGTAAAGCAAGGAAAAGTAATGCCCCTACTTGTCTTGACTAAACCATGGGTTGACTTGAGCATGAATTTTGTCCCTAGATTACCCCAAACTACCCAAGGCAAAGATTCTGTTATGGTTATCGTAGCTAGGTTCAGCAAGATGGTATACTTCATGAGTTATACCAAGACTAGCGATACTTCAGTTATTTCTTCTTTGTTTTTATAGGAAGTAGTTCACTTACAAGGAGTACCGAAGAGTATGGTATCTGACAAAGATCTAAAATTTTTAAGCCATTTCTAGAGAACACTCTAGCGTCAAATGGGCACCAAATTACTATCCAGCACCTCCTGCCTTCCTTCAACCAACAACCAAATAGAAGTGGTCAACCACATTCTAGGATTACTACTCTGGGTTATAATGGGGAAGAACTTTAATTAACTGGGATGTCTGCCTGCCTGTTGTTGAATTTGCTTACAGCAAGACAGTACATGCCACTACTAAACATGTCCCCTTTGAAGTCATTTATTGTTTTAACTCAAAATTACCCCTTAATCACACCCTAATGCTACCCATTGACCTAGAAGATCTAGAAGCAAGGATTCAAGCTTTGTCCATCAAGTAGATCTATTAACAAGTCACCTAGCAGATTAACTGAGCTACTAGAAAACTAAAGGAGAAAAGCAAAGGAAGGATGACTAAACAATTTCAGCTCGAAGACCAAGTGTAGTTACACCTAAGTAAGGAAGGATTCCTTAATAAGAGAAAGAACAAACTATCTGCCCGAGCTAAAGGACCATTTAGAATACTCGAAAAGAGATCAATGACCATGTATATCAACTTGAGCTTCCGAAAGACTTCAAAGTGTTAAACGTGTTTAATGTTGCCGACCTCAGCTCTTACTGACATGAGGAGAACTTGGATAAGACTAGCTGGATTTGATCCCAAACTTCAATCAGTCCAGTAGGGATGATAGGAATCAAAAGAATGGACCCTTAACATACACCCAAGCTTAAGGGCTAGAAAGTATGGCTAAGAGAATTCTTTCCTTAAGACTCACCACTGAGGAGTCCGAGCTACTACAATTTACTGAATTGATGCACAAGCCGAGCCGAACCTTCCTACACTCGTCATTTGTCTCTAGTTGTTGACTTAAACTACAATTGAACATCAGTTCAGCTCATCCAACCATCAACTCAACTGACCCGAACCCAAGCCATGCCAAAAGTATCCAAGGTGAATTCACCTTAAAAGAATTATCTACTTGACTCAACACGACCAACCTACCACCCTTATTTGACATCTCAACTTGATAGAAAACAAACTAATTATATAGAATTGTCTTTTCTTTCAAAAAGTTTTCCAGCCACCAAGATCCACATATCTGAGTAAGCACGTGACAAAATCATTCGTACAAGATACTCATTTTATTGTATTTTCAATTATACCCTTATTATTTCTTGTACATTAATTTTAGATAATGCTCTTTTAGTCTTTTCCATTTTAGGCAAGTTGCCTTAGTTTTCGAGTATAAATACCCACTGTACATGTAACTACAATCATCTTATCATCAATATACTTAATATCCTTCCTTTCATAAACATTGCCCTTGTTAGCTTATTTACTTACTTTACTCTTGTCTTAAATCTTAAGCAAGGCTAGGTGGCGAGTAACCTCACTAGACTACCTTATGTGTCATATCGAATTATGCTGTAAGTCCTTGGAAGTTTCATTAGTGTGTCATATCCTTTGGAGCTGTTCATGGGTTTACTTATCTTACTTTTTCTTTTCTTTTATGTGACTTCCATCTTATTCTTTAAGCTTTCTACAAGCTTGGACCCATATTAGTGACCGACCTTGTCTATTTTTGGTCTCAGTTCGCATTAATTAGAGCTTCTACTAACTTCGCAATACTTTAGAGATTCATGGTTTTTATAAATGATGAACTCCCATAATAGCCGATATTGTTGCCAAGTCTGGATAGCTCAAATAAAGGCATAAAATTGCTTACTGTATGCTAAGTAGTTCAATGCAACACCATTGAGTTTCTTACTAAAGTAGGTAACAAGTTAGCAGTCTTGCATTAGAACTACTCCAATTCCTACTCCCAAAGCATCACACTCAAGCTCAAAACCTTGTCAAAGTCTAATAACATAAGCACAAGGGCTAAAGTTGACTTGGACTTGATCTCCTCAAAACTCTTATGAGAGTTTTTCTTGGTTAACTCGGTTAAGGGTGTTGCTACCAAACTGAAGTACCAAATTAACCATCAATAGAAAGATGCTAGACTATGGAAATTTTGAACATCTACTGCACAAGTCAGGGTTGGTCAATCAATAATGGCTTTAACCTTCTTTTCATCTACTCAAATACCTCCATCAGATGCAACATATTTGAGAAAGACTACTGATACAAGGCAAGTGCACCTATCAGTTTTAATATAGCGGATTTGAGTCTGAGTTGATCCCTTAGAGACCTTAAGTACTAATATTAACCTTATTATTTAACTGAGAACTTACGATGGGTTGAATGAATTAAAAATACTAAAATTAACAAACTAACCTAATTCCATCTCTATTATTCTTGACAATTTAAAAAGTGATAAAATTAAGAACGACTTCAAAAAGGCAAATAATATATTTAGGAATTATTTCCCTTAGTGTTTAACATGTGACTGCTAAAAATATATCCAATTCCATCTCTATTATTCTTGACCGAAGGGATTTACAATTAAAGTTAACACCTTTCTCAAGCATATTAACCCTAATCCTAAACTATTTATTGGAATCTCTTCACTTAGTAATATAATTTAGAATCGCATTAAAGTATAATGAATTCCACACAAAAGAACAATTTTCTAGAAGAATCATGTATCTTATCTCTAAGTATACATGCAATTCTCTCCAATTATGTCGAGATCCCATTATTAATGTTATTTCTCAATCATCATGCATAATATCATAGATTGATACCGTAGAAATATCAATTAACAATGAATCAAAAAAGATAAAAACTTTATTGAAAATTATCAATAAATCTAATAGTCACATGAAACCCTAGATTCCACGATCCTAAATACCAGAATCTTAAGCTATCATGATGAAACTAAAAACGAATTACAACAAAATCAAGAAATAAAACATGAAAACCCCCTTTTGTTAATCAAAAATCTCTTCAATCTTAAAGTTGGATATTGCTTTTGCCTTTTGCTCCTCCTTTTCTTCAAGTCTCTTTTCTTTTGAATTTCCAAAGTTATGTGCAAAACCTTAGTAAATCCTTTTATAATGTATTGTAAAGTTTCTTTTTTTCGTCACCAAACACAACTTGAGACACAGTTGTGTCCCTAAGTTGCATAACTTACTAACCTTAGCACAAAAAATCTTCCTGCATAGACACAGCCCGAGGATACAATTGTGTCCCAGACTGTGTAACTTTCTGATAAAAAATTGTCACTTTCTCTTATTGTTTATGTAACTTCATAACTCATTCATTTGAACTCCAAATTGAGTAAAACTTGATTCCTTTTCTTCGTTTTCAATCCAAGAACATGTTCAAACCTTGAAATCAAAATTTTGCTTAATTAGGTATCAATTTCTTTAAAAAAAAACCAAATATGTAAGGGAAATACTATAAAATCACCATATGAAATGTATTTAAAATAAGAGTTATCAACTACTTCCCTTTCACAAAATATATATTTCTTAAGATTGTCGAACAAGTGTTTAACTTAGAGGATATCAAAGAAGACTCTTAAATGCTCAACAAGAGGTAGAAGGTCAATACTGTATATCGAGATGTCATCAAAGTATACAACAAATTCACTAATAAATGTTCTCAAGACATGGTTCATAAGCTACATAAAAGTACTTGGTGCATTCATAAGCTCGAATGGCATAACTAACTATTCATAGAGACCATTCTTCATTTTAAAAGTTGTCTTCCATTCATCACCCAATCTTATACGTATCTAGTGATAGCTACTCTTTAAGTCAACCTTTGAGAAGATCTATACACCATGGAGCTAACCCAACTTGTAGTCTAATCGAGATATTGGATATTAGTACTTAACGGCCATTTTGTTAATGGCTCGATTGACAATACAAATTCACCAAGATTTGTCCTTTTTAAGGACTCAAATGGTACGTAAACACATGGACTCATACTTTCTTGAACATGTTCTCAATCAATCAGCTCATCAACTTGCTTCTTAAGTTTGGTTACCTACTCAGGGTTGAGCTTATAAGCAAGTCAATTAGGTAAAGCTACTCTCGTTTGGACATTTATACAATACTAATGCATCCAATGGGCAGTAGTCCTTTTGGAAATTCTTTTGAAATCAAGTTAGCAAATTCTTAGAGGAGTGCCTAGACCTCAATTGGTGATGCTTTGATCACTTTTAGTTCCAACAACTTTCTAGCCAACAAGAACACATAATCTTCTAACTTGACCACTTTAGAGAAGTCTGCTCGAAAAATCACTAAGGACTTCTTCTTATGGGACTTTGAGATTTGAGCCTATGCCTCTTGAACTTCCTTTGAACTCATTTAGGTTAGTACAACCTTCTTACCATCCTTCTAGAACACATAGGTATTTTGTCACTCGTTGTAGAGTATTCTCAAATCAAAGAGTCAAGGTCATCTTGGAAGTATGTATAATGTACACATGGGTAAAACATCATATAGTACCTCATTGTTGTACCTACCTCTAATACGAATTGATACTCTAACTTATTGGGTAACAGGAAGTCCACCTTCTCATTGAACTAGTGTATCTTGTAAAATTAGGAATAAGAAATGGTTAGTAGTTTCAAGGCATTTACAACTCCTTAGGCAACAACATTAGTATAGCTGCCCCCATCAATGATTAAGGCACAAAGGTTACCATTTACTTAGCAATTTGTATGAAAGAGGTTCTCCCTCTACTCTTGATCCTCGACAATGGTAGTATTGAGGACCCTCTTGACTACCATATTCAAGCATTACCCTTTTTTTAAGTCAGAACAGTGCACCAGAGTCTTCCTAGAACTCAACCAATAAGCATTCTACCTTTACTTCCTCTTCTCCTACGTTGGCACTCTCAACATCAAACTACAACTATTATCCATTTATGGTCATTACTTGTAGGTTTGAGTATTGGTTAGCTACACATCTGAAACTAAAGCACTTGAAAAACTTAATCTCTTAATTCTTTTTGCCGAAGCTCTAAACCATATCCTTCTTCACTTCAGTCTCCTCAAACTTAGCCTTCCCTAGACTGACGTCAATTCAATTGAAACTTAGATCTTGTTGATCTACATCGGAGCCTAAAGAAGCTGATTACTAGTAAGTTAGCTTTGAGCAACTATTCAGCCAATTGAAGCTAGACTCCACTTATTATGCTTTTGCCTCTCAACTCTCTAAGCAATGTAGATAACCTCATCCAAAGTACCAATCCTTTGTACTTCCATAACATTCTCTATTTCATATCGTAGGCCAAATATGAATCTCGCCATAGTCCTGGCATCAGGTTCATCCACATCACATCAGATCATCAACAACTGAAATTCCCAAACATAGACATCCATGCTTCTTCTACCTTACTTAAGCTCTTATAGGCATTTAAAAGTGTCTTGTTCATAATACTTCGAGACAAATCTACCTCTCATGAGTTGCTTCATCTCTGCCCAAGTCCTCAACCCATGTTAACCATTTCTCTATAGAGTTGTATGCAATTTTTTCCACCACATGGTGGCATATTCAACAAATTCCCATGGGGGGTGGGGGAGGGGGAGGGGTAAGCTAGTCTAACCCTCATAACATCCTCATAATTATAGTACTCGAATATCTTTTTTGCTTTTTCTTGCTAATCAAAATAATCAGCGATGCTACCAGTACCTACAAAGCCCTGTATCTAGACTTTAACAATATCCATTCCCTACACACCTCTCTCCTCAAGCTCATAAAAATCATCATCCTCATCTTCCTCCTCTTCTATTTCTTCCTCGATGACTTCTAACTCAAGTCTTTGTCATGTACTCCCTTGGCATGCCGAGTTTTGGGCATCCTTAGCAACATTAGCATGAACTCCTACTCAACGCATTCTCTACCTATCTCTTTCAACTTAGTCATATTCAACAACCCTTTCAATAGGTAGGCCATCCACAAATCTTTGAACTGTGATAGCTAAGTTAGCCACAATGGTGGTCAAATTTTGCATCTGCTAGTCTGTAGACTATGAGGTTTGTTGGTCATGACAACCACGTCTTGGTGCATCGCTCTTGACATTGCCTATTCCACCTTATACACTTAGGTTCAACATTACTATCACACAAGCCCGAAAAATGATTCCAACAACTACTCATTTACGAATAAAAGAACACATATTTATAACAACCGTCACTTGGGTAAAACACAACAACCTAAAAGTACTACAACCCACTACTACTCAACCCATACTATAATAATCTTGCTTTATTTCTGAATGCAAAAACAAATTATAATAAAGTAGGCAACACTTAACAATACTCACTACACCAACACAACACCTCAACACTACTCAACCACAAAGCAACTTCAACTTCAAGAATACAGCACTCCCTAGCTCTTGGGTAAAATCTCAAGCTCTAATACCAAGATTATATAATGTACCTAGAAGCTAAGTTATCACTAGATCTTATTACGGCTAGGTAAGTCCCTTTAAGACTTCAAAGAGAAGAATGATGGAAAGGGTTTAAACGTAATAGCCACGTAAAGCTACTTACGGATATGACTCATTGGGGAGCATAACAAGACTCAAGGGTCGTTAATCCTAATCTCGAGGTCAACTTGCCAATAATCTCGAGCTACTAACAAGACTAGATAAGAATGTAAAGATAGTGTAACTTAGAGCAAGTGTTCTCTTAAGAAACGAAGGAGAATATTCATTCAATAAGTAGATGATGATCCTTTCAACCTACATCAATTAAAATCTTTTATAATCAGCTCTTAGGACAACTAAAATGACATCGAAATTACATAAGGGTGGTTAATCCTAACTACCTAAAACATTCCAAAAAGGGTAACATAGGAAAATTACAAAAACAACTAATAGTACAATTTGTTGAAAAGAAAAGACATGTCATAATATTGTTGGTACTATACTCTAACAAGGAGATTCCTCAAGGTCAAACTATTCTATAGAGGGCATAAGCTAGTAATAAGATGTTTGGACCCGATAGGTAGATTGGATGACTTAGCTAGTACACAAGAACTTCTAGTTAACATAATGGTATCGGAATCCTCATCAGCTTGAATCAGGGTAAGGTTAGATTGACTTCATATTAAGTTGAATCATGAGCTATCCTAATACTAAGACTCATCTTCAATTGGTTGCAAAGTTAACCTACACTTTGTTAAGCCTTAAAGTCCTTGAAGACGAGCTCTGGTAAGGGATCTTGAGGTCAGCAGTCCATCAAGGGGTCTTGAGGTTGGCAATCCATCAATTAGGATACAGCCACTATGTTGCATACTCCTAGTTACATTAGGAACATACAACGTTCGTAAACCATTATTTGATTCCATGAATAGCATTTCATCAATACAAACTCCAAAACTCTCAAATCATAAATCATGTTTACAATTGTTAATTATTCAATTCATAATCAACGTTAATTCTAGACCATTATAATCTCTAAAATAATATAAAACAAATAATAGCCTTATAAATCTATAAAACTTAATTTCCTACTCTTCTGATGGCCATAAATTTGATCATTTATCTCACTCTCATAATTCATGACATGTTTAAGCAAAGTCCATCCCACTACCTAAACCTTTAGACACTGTCCCAAACCGAATATATAAATTACCACATGCAACCAAAAATCACATAAGAATCTTCATATAATCCTATAAAAAACTAAATACAACTATGTAATGCTAATTAGGTGATAATTTTAAGCCTAAACAATAGCATAACTGTCACGAACTGAGGATGGTCTAGTCGTGGCAAACGTCGTATACTATACGAAGAACCCCTGATTGGTTACCCTTCCAATTATGAACTCTTCACACAATATACAAGACTCTACAGCCACTAGCTTCTCAAGAACATACAGATCCATATGATATCATCACACAAACATATTTATATAAAATTTAAACTATAAAGTTTACAATAAGCAGTAATTTAATACATCTAATTTTATATTACTAATAACACAAAATAAGTAAAAGTTTACATAATCAGTTCTTTCAACATATTGGATGGCTCGCTCTTGCCTAAGTCTCCAAGCTAACCTATGGCATCCCCCAACTAGCCTCAATGAATAAGTCATCCTGCAACAAAATTTTAAGGGGTTGTAAGCTTGAGCTTAATAAGCAAAACCCTCGCTACACCACAAGCAAGTTATAATTACATTATATTCACACATATGAATGAATGGAAAAACAGAATACCAAAAAATACGTATAGTTAACTAGTCAATTTACGCAACTCAAATTTAATGCCCTCCGAAGTTAGGGTTAAAGTGTACACGACACCAATCAGATCCGGGTATTATACTAAAACTTACTTTACTACGCAACTCCACGTTCTGTACTTAAATCAAACAAGTCTTTTATTTTCATAAAAAAAAAAAAAAAAAAAAACAAGTTCTAGTATAATCGTCAGTATGCCCTTACAGTCCACACTCACCTCTAAATAGAGGCCTCTAAACTTGACCCTTAGCCAAGTGGTTGGCACCTCTAATTCCTAGTATTCCCGCGAGCCAAGGTAAGGTCATTTTGTATGAGTATACCGTACAGAACCAATAAATTTATAATAACAACATCCGAATGGCCTCTCTTTACCTCCGTGTGATGTGACTATTGGAATTATGTCTATGCAATGCATGTTGATGCATATACCAGTTTCTTCTCATGAGCTGAGTATAGTTAAGTCCAAGTACATAATCATTATCTATACTACCATGTAACAACAGAGTATTATTTGTACTTAAGGTAAATTCACAACCTAACACATAACAACATACACAAGCATTTCCTAACCCCCACACAACAATCAATTAACAATATCATTTAAGTCTACTATTTGTAATCACGTATAAGCATGAAATCATAGGGTAAATACTCACTTGGCTATGATGACTTACTCTAGTCGTGTTAATCAATCAGGAGATCCTTGCTCGCATCAAGATCATCTGATCATTATGATATAATAACAATAGTAAGCAATTGAATTAATTAGTAATTATAGATATCTGCTTACCTAATTCTACTTAGATTACTATCAATTTTAATCTAATTAGACTTTATCGCTAATTATATGTAACCTTTTCATTCTATTTCTGATATCTACGAATTTATAGTCATCGTTTTTGGACGTATATTCACACAGTAATATCCATTTTGAATGTTAAAACCCGTGTTTTACAATATAGACTAAATTTGTTGAAATTCTAACTATTGAAGCTTAATTATTCCTATTGGCTAGTTTTATGTTCTATTTTAGTAGTTAGTAGTTTCATTAGCCATTAATTCTTATACTTTAATGATCTTATGGTTTATTATTTTAAAAGCTTATGTCATTATTTGCTTATGTGATCGCTTATGTCATCATTTAATTACATCATTGCTTACATCATTATTCAATTATGTCATTGCTTACATCATCATCCATTATTATCCTTATGTATTCATACACTTTATACATATGTTATATATATACTTATACTTCTAACATACTAATATGTATACTTATGTACTTATACATATACTAATACATATACCCATATACATATACGGTGACATACGTATTTTTATATGTATTTTTGTATGCCTAAAGTTCCCTCTTAAGAAAGCTTCACAATTTTCATATTTTTGTACTTTAAGGGTGTATTTAACATGGTATATGTATGTATAGTTAGTATATGCCTCATTTTAGGTTATGTACATAATAGATACTTATGTACAAAGGTCTTCCTACATGTATTTACCAAGTGTATTCTTATATACACATACTTAAGCATATGTACACATGCTCTTCTTCCATTTACTAAAGCTATTCTACACTTCTAAGCATAAAAATTGAAACTTTATTCCTTCAACAACATATATATACATAACACATAAACTTCTTACACTAACATGACCTATATATCTAACTATTAAATAAGATGGAACAATACGTAATAACATACCTTTTTCTTCTTAAAATATGGATGTAGAGTTTGAAAGTTGAAAAAGGGTGAAAGGGAAAAAGGAATCACGGTTTGGAAAAGAAAGAAAAAGACTTTGTTTTGTATTGTTTTGTGCTTTGAAAATAAAAACAAGTGGGGTCCTAAGTAAGGAAAGGAGTGGATAGCAACAAGGAAGAGAAAAAGGGGAAAAAATCTAAAGAAAAGAAAAGAAATCAATAAAAAGGAAGAGAAGATTCTAATGATAATGACACATATGTTGACTTTTCATTATGTTGACTTAGTCAACCTTTAACTTGGTCAACATTGGACTTAATCAACATTTCACAATTACATATAATCTAAGTGTACATAATGAAGTGATTAAGAAAAATTAGGAACAAGATTAAGGAAATGAAAGGAAATAACAAGTTTAGTGAATTAATTAGTAAAAATAGGTAATGAGATCTTCCTTTAGATATTTATATCCTATATACATCATTTGGTAGGTTACTTAATGTAATCATCATGAAAAGTTTCATTTAGGATATTAATACTTACTACATGTGACATAGCATCAACTAAACTCTTAACTCTATATAATACTAACCTATTTATATACTTAAAAGATGAATGTGATCTATTATGCAATATCTTAGCTTCTAAAGAATTACTTTAGTATTATATGTATTTATGAATGATTAAAAGTTATCTTTAATCTTTTACCAATGATTTGGTATAATACTAAGGTTATATTATCAATTAAGGTTTAAAGGTAAATTATAGTAAATTAATGCTTTTATACCCCTTAAGTTATAGTTTTAGGGTTTTCACTTTCACTAGCCTTATCAACTCCTAGAAATATCTAACACACTTAAGTCTATTTCAGATGTTAGGTTGAGAAATTTAGGGGTTTACAATAACCCTAGCATCCAAATGTTTGAAATAACTCTTGACTTAATGTTCCATTCACTTTTACCCTTGTAATACCCATTTAAGGGGAATCCTTGTTACATAAAATTAAGGAATTGAAATTCCCCCTCCCTCCAAAAACTTCCAAATTGGAATTTTGTAGTTCCTGCTCATTTCTTTTCCCATTATTACCCAAGCAAACATTTCATAATGACAACAAAATACCCCAAATAGACACAAATTGAACTAACTCGTTTTTTATCAAACCATAGATTGCATCCCTCTCTCTTTATCCATCTTTCTACAAGTCTAAAACTCCCATCCTCCATCTTCCTCTCCTTGCACTTACAAAACTTGAGATGCTATCTTGTTTTGTGATGTCGAAATCGAACAAAGTGAAGTTGTCTAAGAATATTGATTAAGGTTCGTTCTTATCCCATTCTTCTATTTCGCGTAAGTCATCTCCACCTTGTTAAAGTTAATATGTTGTTTCAATCTTCTTGTTAATTCTTATATACCCCTTTGTTTTTTTTCAAAGGTTTGACTATGGTAGATGTTCTCTTTTCCTATTAGCTTTCAAGTTAAGGTTTATAGTTTAATAGTTTTTCCCTTTGGTTCTTAACCTTTTTGATCCTTCTTGTCTAAATGACATAAATCTATCCAAAAAATATAATCAAATTGGTGAGATGCACAATTTTGTAATATTGTATTAGTAGTTATTTAATGGAATCCGTTGAATGTTCTTAGGTACATGGGTTTAGGAGGCCCATGTTTATATAAACATTTCCCTGGTGGTATGTAGGAATTAAATTAACAATACTTAGTTGACATTATTGCTTGCATTTTAGAAGTAGGTAAATGTTGACAATTTGATGATGATCTATGAACAATGTTTCATAATCAACAAGAATGCATAGGTTAGCTACTTCGACTTTGGATATTTTCCTTCTAACCTGTCTTTCTAAGATGCTATGAACTAGTTAGGATGGCAGGTGTAGATTACTCACATGATGACCAATGATCTATGCTTTGGCTGACATGAGTTGACATGTCGCCAACATTATTTCTTCAAGAATTGAAGCTCATAATATTAATTCTAATATTATAATGTGATTTGGTAGGAAGTTGACCACAAGGAATAGAATTTAATTGCCCTTTCAACATTAGAAGCCGATTACTTATTAATCAGACCATGTTGTGCATAGATTTTATGGTCTAATCAATTTATTTAAGCTTTTTCTTTTTCTTTTTATTTTTATTTTTTTTTTTGGTGGCAGTTAGATTATATTAGGTTATATGATAATGAATCTCAAAAAAGAAGGAAATTTGTCTTCTTACTTTTAGTATTATGGGTAGAATACTACAATCTTACGTGTAACTTGCTGTTATGTTGCATTTCTGTAGTTTTGCATCTCTACCGTCCTCCAATCCAGTCCTACAAATTAAATTTCTTTCAACATCAACATTACATTAGAAGGCTTATAAAGAGTGACAACATCACATGCATTGAACAATTAAGAGTGGATTGGCATGCGTTATTCAAACTCAAACAATACTATCACTTCCCCTCTGAATCGACTTGATAAGGTACATGTGTCTTGCACCCAAACTTTTCTAAGATCTAGATAAATAGATGAAACACAATTAATTGGGAATTGCCATTAACAAGGTTACAAAGATAAAAATGCAAAGTTCGCATGTAATTAAAAGAAAATGAAGAAGTAACCACCGTATTACAGAATTAAAGGATGAAATCATAACATGAGAAACCATGGAGTAATTCATTCATAGTTGATTCAAACTCGTGGCTAATAGTATGATCTATCAAAGAGGCTTCTCCTTAGGTTGTGCTAGTGATTCTTCCAAAGAGCACAAGCGATTTCTAGTTATTATGGAATTAGGGTTTTGAGTGGAAAGATAATTGTGAATTGAGAATTTGAGTTTCAACCTCCCTCTCTTTCCCTCCCTCTCTTATTTTTTTTAATTAACCATGGGTATTTTTGTTATATATTAATTTCTATTCATGGGTTATTTCTAAATGAATTCTATGAGTAAACAATGCAATGCCCATTCAATTACACTCAAGTAAATACCATAATAGCTATTCATAACTTATTTAATTCTTAAGTAATAACCATTCCATTCTCTCCTCATTCAATTCAATAAAGTAAATGGGCTGTAAAGCACGAAATATAATTCTTGAAGCTATAGCTTTGAAATGTAAAGATGATTACGGTGAAAAACCATATACACACAAACTGTTTAGGAATAAATAACTCAAATGGATTTGAAGCCTCGTCAACTTTGGTTAACATATTAAAATACTATACAGTTCAGCAAGGTATCCAAATTGAGAATCAAGACAGGTGAAGTGGACCTCCCGGCCAAAAATATATCTACATGTAGCAAGAACTTCATTTAACAAATGCGCTGAAACTGTCAATCGGTTATTACTGGCACCGGGGCTAATCACCTCAGCAGCAGAGGCACGCATCATATAGGCCTGACACCATTCTACATTGCCACATCAAGAGATTTACAGAAATGCAAGAGTTCAGTTGGAATCGGCACAACATTTTCGGTTTCTGGTGAGGCACCAACCCCTTCCTTTCTGCTTCTACGAGGCCTGAAACAATACAATGAAACTTCAGTTTCAATTACAAACACACAGCATGAAGGTATAACTACTTAGGTCACCTGCCACGCCTCTGGAGTTAGTTGATCATGCTCTTTCAAGGCTTCAAGGATGCATGTTACCCACCTGATAAAAGTTGTACAATAGCACGGTCTGAAAGTTGAAGCAATAGACCAAGTAATCTCCAAGAAAATGAGTTCCAACAAAACCTCAAGCTATTCTGTCCTCATATAAAGGACATTGTTGGTTTCAAATTCACAATCCAAATAGCTCAAGACATTGCACCTATGATCAGAAGTCGATACAATTTACTTTATATGGAAATGCAAAACCTCTCTGCATAACTTCCAGAGAGTTAAAGCTGTGTGTCACATCAAGACCAAACTCTTATGGGAAGGCAATGATTGATGCTTCTTGTGTGCTTTCCTAATTCCATAATTCAGAACGTACAAGCAAATTACAACAAAGCTGCTTTCAGCTACCTCTGTGATTTGGATTATAAACCAGATAAGAAGAAAGTTTTGAGCATGCATATTTGACATGGAAGGAAAACAAAGAAATCGCAATCAATTTAATGGAGGCCCTGGGGCAGAGCCATTGTCCTCTAGTTCAGCCTAACCAAAAAAGATTGTCAATAAACAAGTCAAGTCAGACAATACTAATCGGAAATTAAATGCCTCAAGCAATTTTATTGTTGTAACAAGGAAAAAAAGAAAAAGCCAAATAAAATGCAAATCCCCCAAAAAAAAATTTATATATGTATATATACCCATCAAGTCCAGGCTGTTTAGGGTAGAATACTCTTCTGAAACCCAGCTTTCTTGCAGCCAATGCCGTTGTCTCACCAATGCAGGCTATTGAATGGATGCAACGCTCTGGATCCCGAATGAGATTGACCCATGCACTGTCAAACCTTGGGTAAGTGATTATTAACACTATGGGATAAAGGAAAGAAAATGAAAGGAAAATTGTTGTTTGTAAGGGAAGGGAATGGAAAGGAATGATTATGGAGGTAAAGTTGACTAGATGTTTTTTCAAACTTGTTGGAATAGCACAAAAGCCTTAACATTTCAATATATCTTTCCATTGAAAGGATATTTATGTGCTTTGTAAACTTTCATCCCAAGAATTGTTTTTCTTGGTCCAAGAGAGTTTCCGTCGAAATCCCACTCCATCCCCTTTCCCTTGCTCAGGGAAAAGCAATTTTCCCTTCTCAATTCCTTCCCTCCCCTTTTCTTCCCTCAATCCAAACAAAGTATAAGTCTGTCACCATGGCTAATCAAATGTTTAGCACGTGACAGCATATAGATCAACTAGATAGAGGAAATCATTGATGCTGAAAATTACTAACCGAACTGCAGATGGAGAAGCGACTGCAGCAATTGGGGTAGAGAGTGCCTCTCCCAAAACAGTGCGGTCAACATGATTAACAGGTATCTGAAAGTGATCGTGCGGAATTAGAATTAGATTGCTGATTTGGTCAATATTATTTTTGGTCACTAGCTAGACAAACGTTGACACCCTGTATGACAAACAACTTAAAGCTCATTCACCTAGCATAGAACCATGAGCTTAGCTTGATGTAAAGTACTGCGTAATATATATGTGTGTGTGTGTGTGTGTACACATAAATACATACATATATATATATATATATATATATATATATATTATATTATATTATATATGCCCAAAAGATCCCAATGTCAACCAAAGAAAAATCACGTTTGCATAACTTCAAAACTGTGTAGAAAATATTACCAGAATTTTTTTTTTTTCTTTTGAAAAGAGAGTATTTGAGAACACGTGGTTCGTGAAGACGATCCTCGGTAGTGCATTATAAATTGGAAAATGACACCAAAAAGATTGAGCAACAGCATGTCCCTCTAACACAATGTTTTCAGCAAGGGTTTAAATAATCTGCAAGTTCCACATACTGCTTATAACTTACCGTAGTATATGTATTCAACCTTGTGACCTCAAAACCCCGACTTGATAGGCCTTCTTCTGCAAGAAATACATCAAGAAATCATAATCAAACAACGAAGAAACTGTCATGGCACGTTTAGTTTACGAAATGGAACAAGGTAGGAATAGAATTACAGTTCTCTAAAAATGGAACACAGAAGCAGTAGCAGTAGCTATATTTTATAGTTACTATGAGTATCATGAGTAGATCTGAAAATATACAGTAAAAAATCAAAGAATAACTATTTCCTTGATATTGTAAAGGAATTAAAATTACTCATTTTCTCAACAATAATAATTCCGTAGAATAGCCTTTTTGCCAACCAAATGCAGACCATAGGAATAAGCCTACAGGTGAAGAATAACTATTCTATTTAACCCTTATAAAGTCAACCAAATATACCATAAGAGTTTCACTGCCCAACAAATTGCTAACATATAAAGAATACCAAAGTCAGCAAATGCCAGCCACAAAACTCAATGCTAAATCATGCTTTACATACACTTTATTGGAGGTTGTAGTTAAAACAAGATTCAACATTGCAGGAAAAATTTCCTTAGAGCAGTAACCTTTGTCACAAGCTTGCCATCAATTTTTAAAATATTCTTGCAGCAGATTGACAATATGCTGAAGCTCTTAAGAGCAGGTTATTAGAATTAAATTTCTAACAGACTCTTGGAATATGTTATGGTCAGGGCCCATTGTGAAAGCTCAGCAGAGGGAGCCAGCTAGTTGACAGCTAGATATGGCAGCACGATGCCAGCTGAAGTGTATGGATAGTCCTATAGCTATAAATAGTAGTAGTTCATATAGAAAGGAGTTAATCAGATGTTTTCTTTTAGTTATTTTGTTTCTTCTTTTCCTTTCCTTTTTGGGGGGAAGGGGAGGGAAGGGGGGCCATTAAAGTGAGTTTTATTTAGTTATTTTGTTGCTTTGGAGCTTTCTTCTTCCTCTTCTTTTTTTTTTTTTTCTTTTTTTCATGGCTTAGGAGCTTTAGCTCCATGTTGTTAAGGGCAATTGTGCTCTTTGACCTGATGCCTTCTCAGATTTAAGGTTTGTAAATTCCATTTCCATATTAATTCAATACAATCTATCTTTAAGACATAACAGAATATCTTCCTTGTAGCAATTTGCCCCTCGTGAGGCAGTGATTAAAAGAAAACGAATTCTAAAATTTGTGCATACATACTAATTAAAAGCCTCTTGTGCTTAATATAATTGATGTTGGATAATAACTTGACAGGATAAGTTCTGCATCTTATCTTTCTAGGTCCTGAGGAACAAATAGGCATAGGGACAAGGAAGGAGGAGGAGGGGGTTGTTGTGAGTGTGTTGTGGGGGGATGGTTTGTGTGGGGGTGCACAAGACCTCCTGTTGCTGTTCCTGGACCACCCATCCCTTCCTCCCCCTTTGCTCAACCCAGTGAGGAATGATGAGGTAGATCCCTTGAACAAAGTAAAGTGATAGGAAGAGAAGACTTCTGGCAGCAAAGAGACTGGAAAAGTGTACTTGGCAGGTAAGCATGAGGGTACAAGCCATTTAAGAGCTCCAGTTCATGAAAGGACAACTGTTGCTTGGTGTCAAATATTTCCTACTAAAAAATCCACAGTGGCATCAAATAATAACAGTTTTGAGGAACCCTATTATGGACAGAGTGAACAATCAGCGACAATGCATGGGATGCAGCAATTCTAACCAAATTATCATTCCCAACATGATCGAGTAGGATACCCCAGAGAAATTGCCAAAAAGTTCGGGAAAAATAATTTCCATGGCAGGCTTAGTTGAGTATAATTTCCTAACAACTCAGGTTCATTCAAACAAGCAGAGAGAGCATTGGTCATACCAATCTCATTACTAGCTTTTGCAGAAGCAGGGTACAAGACAGTACAGGTATTACTTCCACTTCTTGGTAGCTCTGAGGCTAAGACTATACCTGTGGCTGAAATGTAAATCTACAAATCAATATTCATGGAAACAGAATCAGCAAAACATGATAGGAAAAATTTTATATTAATTATCAAAGAAACACTAATTAGTATGAAAACCATCATGGTGCAAGACAGATTAGCAGCTATGTCTTGCCAACTAAAATAGCAGGTCATGAGCAGTTGTGTCCATCACCAATACTCAATAAACAACAGCACAATGGAGAAAATATGATGCAGAATACCATCGATAGATGCAACTCAAAAAATGAACTTAATCAAATTAATCTTTGCCGTATAAGAATTATTAGCTCAAGTGAAATTTAACCAGGAAAAGGAAAGAAGAAATACAGAAAACGTTATGCCACATTAATGAAACTTTTGAAGATCCAAACATTTAGACTTCACCACAACATATGATCATGAGTCCGTGTGATGATAGTGTCCACAGCTAGATGTGGTCATCCAGAATTCACCTCGGCATATATTCATTGTTATGAACCAACTGTGATTTATGAAGAAAATTAAAGTAATTTTATTGATTTTAAGGAAGAAATTCAATTACAAACCCTAATCTCTCTCTAAAAGAGAGTCATAAGCTAAAAGCTCACAAGTTCCAGGAGCACCTTTGCTCACAATGAACTCACTGGTTTCTAACAAAATATCTAGTTATTTTTTTCCTCTCACTATTTTCCTATTTATAATATTGACCCTCCATTTATATAGTTTACTTTTATAACTAGGCACACACACAACACCTAAAATACTAATATGTGCACTATTGCCTAAAATACTAAAAATATCACAACATTGAATATTAAAACCAGCATCAGGTCTTATCAATTGCCTCCTCCTTGAGAAGGTCCTTGCCCTCGAGGACCAATTAGAGAAGCAACCACAACTAGCCAGCACCTACTTTCACAAACAAAGCCACATTACATAGGCAGTCTGTCAAGAATCTGTCACCAGCCAAAATCAAAGGATCAAAGATGGCAAGATCTATCCTTCCAGTTTGCTGAACACGATCCTTCCACTGCTGGTCCAAAAAGTCAATTTGGTGGCTACTATCAAACATCAACACATTGGGGAAGATGGAGACATCAACCACAGGTCGTTGTAATCCATTCCAGCCCATAGTTTCTAAGGTCAAACCATTGTTCACCACTTGATAAACACCAACAGATGCCCACGAGTGTCTCCATTATCGGACAGTCTCCCCTGGCCATTCACACTGACTGCGAGCTTTTCCTTACTTATGCTATGCTTAACCATCGACTCCCTCTTGGCACACTACTCAACATTCATTGTTGGAACTTCATCTTCCAATTCCAAATCGGAAGTTGGCAAACACTGGCCAACACACAACTTCAACACTTTATCTGCCATTAATGAATCATCGCGTTCGCCATATCATTTTAACATTTCTTCTTTCATCATTGTCCAATCCAGTTGTGGAACACAACGCCTCAAGGTCCTACACCTTCCTCTCATGCTCAATGCAGCTAAATCCAATTTCTGCTCTTCACAAGTGCATTAAAGCACAAAACACTGCTTTGTTAGTAAGATCCAATTAGCTAGATCTGTTCCATCAAATAAAGGAAGTTCCACTAAAGCAGCAAGGATTTCAGAGTCGTCATCAAGTTTAGATTCAATATGAGGATCATCACTATCTTCAGTTTGTGCAAACTTAGGCCAGCAAGCATATTTTTGAACATTGGAAGTGCAATTAGAGAAGGTTGCGGAAACACCAGAACATGCAAGAGAGGAATGAGTACTAGCACAAATATCAACATGAGATGTTGAAGAAGTACCAGATTTCTTGCCAAAAAAGTCACGATGAACAGATCCATCACCTCCAGGCAAATCATTGTCCTGTTTATCGGTTTTTTGCCTATTCAAGATTTCACGTTCAATAATAGCAGGAGAGGCATCATCAAGAATAAGTCCCTTTTGTTAATGTGCTAGCCACAATTCCTCCAGCATGAAGGGCATTTTCAACAATATATATTGAAGATAAGATTATGTCACTGCCATTGCTTATTGATCACTGTCCAACAAAGCGAAAACCTACTAATCAGTTTGGATTGAACTCAGTTCGTTGATGATGATGGAAAGCAACATGCCAGGGTTCTCCTCCAGCAAGTCAATGGCAGGTCGGACCAATTGTTATGAATCAGCTGTGATTTATGAAGAAAATTAAAGTAATTTTATTGATTTTAAGGAAGAAATTCAATTACAAACCCTAATCTCTCTCTAAAAGAGAGTCATGAGCTAAAAGCTCACAAGTTCCAAGAGCACCTTTGCTAACAATCAACTCACTGGTTTTTAAAAAAATGACTGGTTATTTTTTTCCTCTCGCTACTTTCCTATACTGATACTCCATTTATATCGTTTACTTTTATCACTAGGCACACACACAATGCCTAAAATACTGACACATGCACTTTTGCCTAAAATACTAAAATATCACAACATTGAATATTAAAACCAGCTTCAGGTCTTATTATTCATAAATCCATATGATAGGAGTACTAATTGCTAACAAGGCTAACAATATCAGTACACTACTTCCTTGTTAAAAAGGAGGCCAATTCACATGCTTCTTTGTTAAACATCTCGAAAGATATCACTCAATTTTACTATATAAAAGGATGTTTCAGACTGTAATCTTTTTATTTGCTTGTTATGAGCTAGCAAAAGTACCTTTTGATGGTGAAAAAGCAACAGTGAGAGCTCCCTTTGATGACTGCATTACTTCCTGAAAAATGCTAGCTGTACCAGCTCCTACAACACCTACTCGTACATTTGGCGATCCAGCAGCCCTAGAATGAAACTCAATGAACTCTTTATCTTATGAGAATTACTAAATGCTGAACATGCTAAGGTTTTCACTATCATAATTTCAGGGTTTTCTACTTGCAGCAACACTAATGAGTCAAAGTTTATTGGTATGACTTTTCCCAACCCTGTTAACAAAGTTAACTAAATAGCATTAAAGGGTCTACCCAGTGTGGTGAAGCACTTCCCTAGTCGGTTGGGATAAGGGGGAGGGAGGTTGCATGTGTACACAGCCTTGTCTTCACCTATGCTAATATTTATTCAAGCAGCAATAAAACGATTAAGATTCTGGGTAGTCATGCATGAATGCAATCTATATGGCAGTTTGTATCACTTCTACATTCTAAAAATAGGGAACTTTGCAGATTGAAAATGCAGAAGTACAGGACATGTCAATACACTAGAAGAAGAAAAACTTCACAGAAAGAAAGAAGAGGGAACTTAGACCAGTCAACTATTGTAAGAGACTACTCATTAGAGATCATTTCTATTGCAGTTGGACAGTGATAAAGAAATTTCAGATCCTTACTTCCATGCATCTAAAAAGACTGAACCAGCTTCAGGAGATGTAATGATAATCCAGTCAAATGCTGTATCTGCTGTCATAATCAATGACAAAATTTTCTGGAATCAGAAAGGCAAAAGTAGACTGTACTTTGGATATATATGAACAGTGTAGAAAATAAAAATTTTCACAAGTACCAATTTCCATTCACCAGGTGTGCTAATACTAACTTGCTTTTTATTTCACCATCCAGAAAGATAAACTTCACCTCCCAGCACAAAGCATGGCCAATAACCCGCCAATCTTAAGCGATGCCTTGTGAATCATGGCAAAAAGTATATGAACAGAAGATCAACAATCTTCATTAAGAACAAGGAATCAAAATTTGACCCCTATAAGGTTAGGGCCTAACAGGTCTTTTGACATCCATAAAACAGAAAATCACTATTTAAGACAGGACCACTATGGGCCTAGCCTTAAAATGTAAATCTAGTAACAGACCCTACCATCCGTACCAGCTAGTTAAGGGAAACCTTAAAATCTGATATCCTCATCTTTAATTTGTGTAAATGTTTATTCAATTAGTTGAACCTGGTAAATGTTTAGACCACACCAAAGCTTGTCTAGTTTAACTCATGGCATCTATGAACATATAGATTGTGTGTATGCAAAACTGGGATTTAGTGAAGAACTACATGGTAAGTATGAAGAGAGAGAAAATCCTCTGCTCTCTAGATTTCCACCTCTAGAAAACCACTTTTTCTAGAGCTTATACCCAAACACTTTTAACCTTGTCAACCCTATCCCCCACCCCACCC
>JAMXBB010000012.1:74782044-75363640 GCA_024138015.1 Lumnitzera littorea | reverse complement strand
CCATTATATACAAATATAGATATATGAAGATAATTATATGACAATAATGTAGTTTAGAGATCATATGTTTCTAAGTGATGCAAGCTAAATCTAAATTATATTTATTTACACTTGCAAGCAATATACATCTTCTTATGTGTCACAATTCAAAAACTTTTGCTCTGTTTGAACTTAATGATAAATATGTTCTTAATACATACTATATGTTTTAATTCTTTATCCTCAATTCGTATAGCTTAAAATGTGTCCTCAATGAATACTTGAACATAAGGATAAAAAAACAGTGTAGATCCATACTATTTTTAAGATAAATAATTTTAGAAGAAGAATTTGTACATTAATTATGTTTTTTCTACATAAATATAGAAGAGTTAATTATGTTTTTTCTTACCAACTATAAAAAAGTTGATTTAAACTTTGGTCTATCTCAATAGAAGATTAGTAGTAATACCACTAAACTATAATAACCTTCACATGAGTTAATTATGTTAAAATAAGCAAAGTCCAACAATATCATGGACTAATTATCTGAATTAATGACAAAATCTAAATAATTAAACCCATCTCTTCATATAATGAGGAGTTTTGGTTGGTCAACTTAAAATAGAAATCGGTGGGATTTTTGTTGGTAAACTCATGCAATTAGCACGATGACCTACATACTATAAAGCTTAGGGACAAACATCCACAAACCCCTAAGTAATTCAACCCCAGCAAGCTCATCCAAGAATCATAAAGATGATGTGGTGAATTGATTATCAAAGAGTATAACTAGTAAATATTACATTTGGTGCTTGAAACTTTTCGAAATCATTTATAATACCTCGATTAGATAATTGATTACAAAATAGATAAGATTTAGGAAGTTAATTGCATAAATGAGCAAAATTTAGATGGTTAATTGTAAAGATAGACAAAAATTTAAGTATCAAATCAATACTTTTAACTTTAAATATTTAATTGTAAAAAAAAAAGTAAAGTTCAGATATCTTAATATGGTATTTACCAAAATATCCCTAGCTACTGACTTTCTTTATCTGGCTTAGGATTCCCAATATTCAGACTGTTCTTGCTTCAAATATCAACAACATTAAAGTTGGAACTTTCAAACTTCTTTGGCTCTCATACAAGCATGCGAGTTTAATGATTCCATCTATTTTTTCTTCTTGAAATCTCCTTATCTCATTCTGCTTGTCGTCTTAAGTTGCATCATTCCTTGAGTTGAAGTACACACCAATTGTGTTGCACAAACATAATATACATCTGATGGATCAAAACATATACGGTAGTAATTCGTGATTGAAGCATACATGTACTTGTACATTTATGTTTCAAAATGTCACCAAAAACCTGTAGGAAAGCTACTCTAAGGAAACGCTAAGCATTTATATGACTTGAATTATTTTTACTCTTAACCTCTTTCAGTTTGAATTATTTGTTTTTCACAATTAACCAATTTGAGGGCAGATTTTTCATTAACGTAATAAGTATGAAAAGACCTTACAGAAAAAAGGGACAATGTATATTTCAGAAGTAATAACTCATAAGCGTTATATATCGCCAAGGAAAAAAAAAAAAAAAAAGGAATAAAAGCAATCGAATTTTAGTATAAGTTGTGTTAGGTGTTGTTATAATAATGAGTATAATTATCTTTGAAATAAAGATAACACATAGTTTGGAGGAGACTTTATAAATTTCACGTGAAGACTCTCTACAAAAACATTTTACTTAAAATCATCTTATAGATTTCTAAAATTACCTATTCGGATACACAAAATTGAAAACTTAATGATATAAAGATAGCGAATTATAAGTTTAGGATAGCAATTGGAAAATTAATACATAGTTAGTAAATGTTGAGTGTAGGCCTCTTGCTTAACGAAACAGCTAGTATAAATTATATTTCTTTCATGTTGATATGTATCAGTAGGTTCTTAATATAGAATTTAATACCTTTAATATAAAATCGCTTATTTATGTCACTTATAAAAAAAAAGAAATTTAGAATCGCGTGGCCTTCTACTACAATTCCAATAATGCACTTCTCTAGTAAAAGCAATTTCGATATTTATATGATTTTCATAAGAAATCAATGTCGAGTTCTTGAGTTTTTCTTTCTAGTTGGTTGATTTAACATGAATTGAACTTGATAGAAGAGATAGATAAGAAATTAGTCCATTAACTCTTTTTCCCATTTAAATCCTTAAATTTCTGAGATTATCATCCTGTCCTTTTTTTTTTTTTCCCCTTTTTCTTTTGTTTTTAAATGGGCCTATCTTTTTATTGGTATCGGTCTAACTTCTGCTAGATTTTTGAGAAGATAGAAGACAGACAGAACCAACATAATTGCCAACTAGTTTTGTATTTTTTGGACAACTAGTTTTGCATTTTCTCCAACATATGTAGACAGCCACTTAAAAATTATAAGTTTGCTTTCACCCAGCTAACTAACGATCTAAGTGGAGAGGTTAATAAACAACCAAAAGAGAAGTGGAGAAAGATAAAGTAACAGCTCCGTACCTATTTACCAAAAAAAAAAAAAAACATATGGTGGTGTGGGAACTGGAGTAGTTACACCTGTGGAAGCTTTCTAGAAAACACGTGGATATGATTAATCTTAGATATTGACGCGTAAGCGAGAAATATGGTGGAGACAAAAAAATTCGATCAGTGATGTTGGCGTTTGATCATTTTATTTTCAGTGATGTTGCGTTGCGTGTCGTCTCGATGTGAAGAGGGTATTCAGTCCTATAATGGATGGCATGATGATGTTTAGGTTCTGTACTCGTGTTCACGTACACCGTTTAGATTCGCACCATATTCAAGGCATAGCTGTATTTGATTTGTACTATTAATCTAAATTTGGTGGGAGTGATATCTGATTTTCTTTCCTTTCTTTCTTTTTTTTTTTTTTTAAATGTGTCACGATCAACGACAATTGGATTTGTTTGATTTAGACCATGAGTGATAATAATTCTATAATCCGACTTCTCCTACTTTAACGGCTTTTCCCATCTTATTATTCAAATGACAGCTCACAATCTGAAAACTAAACAAGATGTTACAATATAACACTATACAATTTAAATATATTAATATATAAAAAATTTTAATACGAAACATAAACGAATCAAATTCATTTAAATACTATTAATTTCATATTCAAGTTTTATCAAACTTCTAAATTTGGATATGAGATACAACACGGGACAAGCTATATATTTTATCATATTTATATTTTGTTATATAAATTATTTCTTTTTAAGTCATATATCTCAATTAAGTGTATCGGATTTTTATAAATATATATTCTTTTTATTGCGTTGTAATTTAAATTAACAAAAAATTATAAATTCATGTATAAATTCTTTAATTGTCTCTCTTTAAAATTCCACAGACAATATGATAAGTTTTGAAATTAGTACTACTAGTAATACTAATATCCATTTAAATCATAATTCTACTTAATTTAATGATGTCATGAAACTTAAATTTAGTAATGCTATATACTCTTATTACTGTATTGTAGATTAAATGAGTAAAAAATTATAAACTCTTTAACTATCCCCCTTAAAAATCTAACAAATAATGTAATAAATTTAAAAATTCATTTAATTTAATGATATTATATAATTTAAATTTTTCGAATTATCTATTGTAGAGAGTTGGAAATTATTGGAATAAACTCATTATTTATTTTGACTTAGCTCATTGGACTAAGTGACAGAGTCTAAGGAGTTCAATCCATATTTGAGATGATTTAGGAAGATTTAGCTTAGTAGATTTGAAACAAAAATTGTTGGACCAGTTCATTCATCTCCAACCTTTTTCAAATAAGTTCATGTACTTATAAGGAAGGGTACTTATTTTGAGCTCATTAACTAGCTCATTTTAAATAACCGTAAATTAAGAAAGCTCTATCTCATCTATTGATTACCTAGATGATCCAACAAATGCCATCATGTCTAAGAACCTATAAATACTCAACATTTTCTCATTGTTTAGAACTCTTAGAGAGATCGGAGCAACAGTGTTTTACTGTAAAAACTCTACTCTCTAAGATTAAATAGCATTTAAGCAAAGAATTGATCTTATTTGCTCAAGCTATAAGGTAAACACTTGAGTTCTCCTGATTTGTCACTTATACATTTAAGACACTAAAATTGCCTATTCTTCCTTTCTACCTTATTCTCACCTAATAATTCCTTCAGGTGATAATCGTGCTTCACTCCTTTGAAGTCATGTATAGCGCATTATTCATGCAGCATACATATGACCACTCCAATCGGACCCCTACTTCTACAATTTAGTGACTCTACTAAAAAAGAGTAATTGTAGAAACATAGCACCTCTCAAGAAGAGAACAACCGGTACATCTAATACCACACCGCAAAAGCTCAACACTAATGTTGAGCTTACTAAACATAATCCACTCTCACTACTTAAGAATACTAGCTAAGACCATTTGGTGCCTAAGGCTCTTTTAGATCCTATACAAACAATGCAAATAATGTAAAAAGCCACTAAGGCTTTAAATCAATTCGTGGCTTTGTCCAACCCATCCTTATCGGGATAGCTGCCACCGCTACTAAATAACAAGATATGGCTTTGCCAAATCCTATAGTGACTATACAACCAGGCGTTACTGTCTCAGTTTAACCAATTAATCCTCTAACCATTAAGGAGGATCTCTATCAAGGACGAGGTGCTAAAACCCTACCCTCCTCCCCCCCGGCAGCACTAGAACCTACATAACAACTAACTCCTACACCAAAGAATGTAAGAGTTCATTTAAACGGCTCTTTATTTTCACAAGTGCCTATTCCTTCATACAATCCTACTATCTCAACCTTAAGAGGATCTACTTCTCATCCCAATCTTATCCTTACTTCGCTACCTACGTCTACAACTTTTGTTCCAAAGATTTCCTTTATAACAAAAGAAGACTTAGATGTTTATGTAAGAGAAATATAAGCTAAGTTATCTATGGGAGTACTAGAGTTGAAATTCCCATATCACCAACGCATCACAACAGAGCCGTATCCTAAGGACTATGTAAGTCCGAAATTCATGTTGTTCAATGGAAAAAAAAGAAATTACAAAGAAACACTTCTTGAAATTTATTGAAACCCTAAAGCCTTATAAGCTTAATGATGACCTAAAGCTTAAAGAATTCTCTAAATCACTTATGAAGAAAGCATACACCCGGTATATCAACCTTTCCTCAGAATCGATTGATTCATAGAGAACTATGTGCAAGCTTTTCCTAGAGAAATTTTTCTCCACTAAAAAATAAGTCATTATTATAGATATGGGAAGAACACAACAAAACCCAAAGGAAGATTTGATGAATTACATAAAGTGCTTTAGAGAACGCACCCTGGACACCCAAGATGTATATGATGAAAAGGAATTGGTGAAGATTTGCATTCAAGGGATATTTACTAAAAACGTCGTCTACTTGGAAAACCTTAATTTATGTTCTTTCTTCGCACTCGTCGAGATTGGGAGAAGAACTAACAATTTTATTACATGACAACGGATAGAAGGTGGGAGATTCAAGAAACAAGCAACATCTGTTAGCTCAGCTCAAGGAAAAAGTCCTACAAACAATAAGAAGCTAAGGAATGATAGTTTACGAGGCTTTACATCAACTGTATCATTCTCGTGCTCTATGGATAAGGTACATGCTGTACTTAACCAGTGATTACGAGATAAGAACATAAAGCTCCTAAGGGTAAAGTGTTTGCCAACTACAAACAAGAGGAATGACCCTAAGTTCTGTAGATATCATAGGACTGTGGGTCATCCAACTAAAGAGTGATGGACATTGAAGAAGATATTTAATGATAGGATCCGTAACGGGGAACTTGTCATAGAGAATAATGATGTTTGCAATAATCTGCTTTCAACACACAACACCCAACATAGCGCTATAAATGCTACTAGTCATAAACCAAGACAAGAGGAAGGAGATGTGCTACAAGCTGAGGTACATAAAGAGAAGGAAGCAGTAATAGAAACCAACCAAGGTACACACCCATTAATAGTTACTGCCTTGATAGGAATCAATCCCTTGGACCAATTATATGTAGTCGAGCTAGAAAACTCTAAAGACTCTCTTAAAGGATACTTGCTCTAAACCATAGCCAAGATGGGGATTCCTATCCTGAGTCGATCTTCTACCAACCCAACTATCAAATCCTTATTTGTATCAGATCTACCCTTGTTTAGTAACGATATTTTATCCCAAAAGATAGCCCAAGAATAGCAGAAGCGAGCTCCCAATCTGACCACAGGCATCCAACCCTGAATCGAGCTAACTTCTCTTTAGAAGAACTAATTGGTTCCTAACTTGGTTCAAATCAAGTTGGCTCCTAACTGCCAGCACTTTCTATTTCTCCTACTTTGTATTATAGTTTGAACTCTCATCCACCACGTGATATGTGTCTTCTAGCACGATCTTTTTAGAAGGATTCTTTACCTTTTTTGCATTGAATATTCTTTGTAACTTTTACCCTTTTTAGTATGTATTATGTAACTTAATTATAGACTACCCTTTTGTCTTTCTATACATGTAAAGTAACCCTAGTAGATTGGTATATAAACCCCTACTTCCTTATACGTAGACAATCAACTAATCAATATAGAATTATTCACATTGAGCAATCTTGTTATTCTCATTATCCTTTAACTCTTATCTATTCTCTTTAGCAAGGAGTAGTGGCGAGTAACCTTTCAGTTTAGACCGGTGTATTATATCCGGTGAATTGCAGGCCATATAGGATTGAATGGTATATCATATCCATTTAGTAGCTACATGGGTTTTTGCTAGCTTTTCTTCTTTTGATTTGTTTAGCTGGTATCATTATGGTGCTTCTCTATGTATTTAACCCCAAAGGCGCATCATGCCTTAATGAAGACGTCTAACTTCAACAAGTTTTTCATTTATTGAGATTCAATGAAGATGTACAGCTTGTAGCAACGACTACACCTACCCAAATTTCTGAGAGATAATATGGGGAGTGTAGTATAGTACAGCCAGTACGAAGGATAGCTAACGCACATGAGAATGCGACTCTTTACTGACGTAGACATATGTATGAAAAACCTTAATCATAATTGTCCTCTTTATGTTGAAAGTATACTCAATGAGCATCCCATTAAGAGGACATTCACAGCCAATGGCTCTATCATAAACATTATGCCAATGTCTACATTCAAAGCCATAAGGATAGACAACCAACGCTTGGTGAAGCAATCTATTGCAATGAATAACTTTACCAAAACAACTACAGATATAATAGAGTTTGTTAATGTAGACTTTAAAGTTAGACTTGTATATAGATCCATGTGATTCCACATGATTGACAGACTCGTATCTTACCATCTCCTGATTGAGAAGAAGTGGCTGTGATCACAACCTCATACCCTCAACATGGCACCAGTACATCAAGGGCTATTGGAAAGGTAAAGATGTCTTCATTCAGACTACAAAGAACTCGTTTGAACATAACGACTCTTATTAAGCTAATGTAGGGTTCTTTGATGAGTATGCTAAAGATGGAGAGACTACCATTACCAAACCCTTCAGCATACCATTGCTCACATGGGAAGAGACCCAGAATAAACAAAAGAACAAGATGAGAATGCGAGGCTCCCATAAGGGCAAGACGAAGTAAAGAAAAGATGAAGCCATATAAAGTTTTCTCAAGGAAGATGGACGAAGGGTGTATTGCTTATGATGGTCTTCAAGATTCGAGGAGGATTTTTTATCTTCCTCAAATCTCATACCGGTGCAAGAAACCTAACTCGCCCCTCCTCAAATGCAAGACTAAATGAAACCCCAAGTCGAAGAGATTGAGAAATTAGATTTGGCAGGACTAGGGGTGTCACAACTTAAGGGATGGTCTAGTCGTAGTAGACGTCGTACATAGCATGAAAGACCATAAATTGGTTATCCTTCCAATCATGGACCTTTCATATAATATATGAGGCTTATACAACCACTAGCTTCCCAAGAATATACAAATCAAAATAATATCATCACGTATTCATATTCATATAATATTTGAGCTATAAAGACTATATTAAACAAAAATCTAGTACATCTAGATCTACAATATAGTCAAGATGAAAAGTACACATATAAAAGTCTACTTAATTAAGTCCTCTTGACGCTCGGAATGGCTCACTCTTACCTAGAGTCCCATGCTAACCTCTAGAATCCTACGACTAGCGCTGATAAAGAGATAATCCTACATCAAAAGTCTAAGAGGGTGTAAGCTAAAAGCTTAGTGAGTAAAACCCCCAACCACACCGACGAGTAAGTTATAACACATTAAACATAAGCATATGAATGAATGAGCAATCAGTATGCCAAATCAATGCATACAGCTAACTAATTTCTATACACAACTCAGATTTAACACCCTTTGAAGTCAGGGTTGAAGGATACACAACTCCAATCAAACTCGGGTATTATACTAGAGCTTACTTTTCTACAAAACTCCATGTTTCGTATTTATATAAATTAGTTATTTTATTTCAAACCCAGGTATTATACTAGGGCTTACTTTTCTATGAAACTCCATGTTTTGTATTTATATAAATCAGTTCTTTTATTTCAATAAAAAATCAAGTTCTAAGTATAATTAGAAGTAGGCCACTGCAGTCCATACTCATCCCTAAACAGAGGCTTTTGGATTTGACCCTTAGTCAAGTGGTTAGCACCTCCAACGCTTATTGTTCTTGCGGGCCAAGATAAGGTCATATAGTACGAGTGCACCATACTAAATCATTATACTTATAAATAACAACCTCTGTATGGCCTCTTCTTATCTCCATATGATGTAACAGCCGAAATTAGTTTATACGATGCATGCTAATGCATGTTCTAATTTTATCTTATTAGCTAAGTATAGTTAGGTCCAATTATTATCTAACCAAACAATATCACAAACAATACAATTACTATGCACCAAGCATGTCATTATCAGCATTTTAAAGTAATTTCACAATTCGGAAAACAACAGCATATACAAGCATTTCCTGACCCCACACAACATTCAATTAATAATGTCATTTAAGTTCACTAGCTACAAGCACATGTAAGCATGGAATGATAAGGAAATTACTCACTTAGCCATGTCATCTCGCATTAATTGTAATAATCAATCAGAAGATCTAAACCCTCGTCGAGATCACTTAATCATTATGAGATAAAAGCAATAATAAGTAATTGAGTTAACTAATACTTCTAGATAATAACTTACCTAATTCTACTTAGGTTACTATCAGTTTTTTTATCTGGTTAAACTTTATCACTAATTGTATGTAACTTTTTTATTTTATTTCCAATATTTACAAGTTTATAGTCATTTTTCATCGTTTTTAGACATACTTTCACACGGTAAGGTCTATTTTGAATGTTAAGACCTGTGTTTTATGATATGGATTTAATTTATTGAAATTTTAATTATTGAAACTTGAATATTCTTATTTGCTATTTTTTGTATCTTATTTATCACTTATGACCTAATTAGTCATCTATTTCTTATATTCTTATAATTTTGCATTGTTTATACTATTATGTGTGTTTAAATAAGATTAGTTTAAGTTGATATATGTATTATGGGCTTATTGTAGTTTCAGCCCATATATGTACACATGCATATCTATATTATATATTTTATTATTTTATTATACTATCTTATAGTACATTAAGTAATCATGTTATAATTTACTTATATATAACTTTTATACTTATGTACTTATATATCCTATACGTATGTTATGTGTATATAGACTTCTAATATACTTATATGTATATTTGTATACTTATACTTATACTCGTATGTACATACAGTTGTATACGTATTTTCGTATGTCCTCCATACCCCTTTAAGAAATCTTCATGGAATTCATATTTTAACATCTTATGGGCTCAATTAGTAAGCTATATATATGTACACTTAGTATTTTCCTTATTTTAGGTTATGTACACTTATGCTATGTATATTACTAGGTTTATACATACATACTTCATGTGTATTCATGAGTCGTAGAACATGGGTATTCTACTTGTTACATATAAGTATTTCTACACTTATAGGCATGTATATAAGAGTCCTATTTGAATTAACATACATGTACATATTACACAAAATTCCTACACCAACATAAGGTAGATAACTAACTACTTGTTAAAATAGAAAATCAATGAAATTGTACCTTTTTCTCCTTATAATATGAAAGATGAGCTTATGTATGTGAGATAGTGGTTTAGAGTTTGTTAATGGATGAAGTAAAAAGGAAAAATAAAAAGTAGAAGAAGGATAAGAGAAGGGGAAAGTGATGGTTGGGAAGAAGGAAAAGAAAAGTGGGTTTTGTGATGTGTAATTAAATAAAAGTGAAATGAAAAGGGGATTCTAGAAAGTGGGGTGAAGGGGATAGCATGGGGAGATAAGGATAAAAATAATCATGTGAAAAAGGTGAGGAATTCCATAGAAAATGGAAGGAATCGCTAGATTGAAAATGACATTTGTTAACTAAGTCAAATGTTGACTTAGTTAACTTTCTTAATTTAATGTAATTAGTGTACATAATGATAGAATTGAAGGTAATTAGGAAAAATTAAGGAAATGAAGGGAAATATAGAATTAAATGAAATAATTAGTAAAAATAGTTATTAAGATCTTCCTCTAAGCCATTATAGCCTATATATATCATTTAATATGATGTTTAGTATAACTATCATAAAAAGTGCCATTTAAAATGTTAACATGGACTATATATATTATTAATATTAACTAAACACTTAAATTTACATAATACTAGCTTATTTGTAAAATTATAAGATTAATAGTATTTATAATGTATTATCATAGTTTCTAATAAATTAATATAGTATATAAGCATTTATGAACAATTGAAAGTTATCTTTGATCATTTACTTATGATGTCATATGATTTGGCATGTTATTAAGTATATATTATCAATTAGGATTTTAGAGTAGATTATAGTAAATTGGTACTTTTATATCTTTAAAGTTATAGCTTTAGGGTTTTTATTATTTTTGGGAGCAATCTCTAGTGTTTACATACATTTAGGGTCTAAAAATTTTATATGTGATTGAGTCTTCGATTGTTATTTTAAGGTTTTCATCTTAACTAGCCTTGTCGACTCTTGCAGTCTTCTAGCATGCTAGGATTTACTTTAGGTATTAGGTTGAAAATCTTAGTGGTTTATAAGGGGAGTCTCCGCGACCTATTTTCATTAGCAAGAATCTATTGCAAGAAATTAAGGTCCACTTAGTAGAGTTGTCAAAGGAATATAAGGACAAATTTGCTTAGACATATGATGAAATGCTAGAATTGGACCCTAATCTAGCGATGCATAGATTGAACATCATGCCTGGGTTTAAGCTAATAAAGTAAGGATAGCAAATCTTTCATCATGAAGTTGAAGTACAAATAAAAGAAGAGATTAAAAAATTGCTCCAAGGTAGTTTCATTAAGTCAATTGAATACCCTACCTAGCTAGCCAATATCGTGCTAGTTAAAAAGAAAAATGTACAAATACACGTTTACATGGACTTCTATGATTTTAACAAGGCTTGTCCAAAGGATGATTTTTCACTGCCAAATATTGACACATTGGTGGATGCTACAGCTGGACATGAATTATTCTCATTCATGGATGGCTTCAGTAAAGATAGCTCCCAGAGATGTTGAATGTACTACTTTTAGAGCACTAGTGGGAAACTTCCACTGTACAGTCATGCCATTTGGACTTAAGAACGTAAAAGCTACCTATTAAAGGGTAATGACTGCTATATTTTATGACATGATGCATGCCTTCATAGAAGACTATGTTAATGACATAGTTGTCAAGTCAAGACGGGCGCCTGATCATTTGACTCATCTACAGAAGGTCTTTGAATGATGTTGCTTATATAAATTATGTATGAATTCCTTGAAGTATATCTTTGGGGTAGCTTTTGGTAAATTCCTTAAATTCATTGTTCATAGAAAAGGAATTGATGTAGATCTAGCAAAAGTGCAAGCTATATATTCCATGTCCTTACCTACTAGTCCAAGGGAATCAAAGACCTTCATGGGGAAAGTCTGCTATATTAGACAATTCATCCCCACACTGGCAGTAATTTCTCATTCATTACAATGGCTCATGAAAAAGGAAACCCCATTTGAATGGGGACAACCTCACAAAGAAGCCATACAAAAGATCAAGGAGATACTTACCTCGCCAACAACGATGATAATGCTGGTTAAAAGGATTGCCAATGATTCTTTATTTGATAGCTACTAATAATCTATTGGGACTTTGCTAACCTAAGAATTAGATGGTGGTAAACAACCGATCTATTACTTGAGTGGGTCACTCCAAGGAAGTAAGGTGAAATACTTAGCTTACGAGAAGTAGTATCTTACATTGGTATTCACTATGCAAAAGTTGCACCACTATTTTCTAGCTCATATAGTTAATCTTGTCACTCATTCAAATCCATTAAAATACTTGTTGTCACAACCAACTCTTTCAAGAAGGATTACAAAATGGTTGCTCCTCCTATTAGAATTTGACATCGGGATCATGTTACCTAAGACTATTAACTATTAGGCTCTAGCAAACCTTTTAGCTTAGTTTCCTTTGACACAAAGTGCTCCTATCGTAGATACAATCCCTACAGAGTTTTATGAAGACTCTATGAGAGTAAAACTAGATGGAGAGTGGTAAGTGCAATTTGATGGCTCCTCTAATAGCACTAGACAAAGAGCTGGGGTGATCTTAACATCTCTATAAGGTCAAGAGATACCTTTAGCTTTTAGGCTAGACTTCCCATGTATCAATAATGAGGCTGAGTATGAAGCTCACTTACTTTGTCTTATTTTTACTCAAAATTTTGGAGTATCTAACTTATGCATTCGTAGTGACTTAAACCTAATCATTAAGCAGAAAAATGGTGAATTTGCTCTCAAAGAACCAACATTAGCTCCTTGTAGGGCTGCAGTGCAGTCTTTGGTTGGCAAGTTCAAATCGGTAAGGTATAAGCATGCCGGACGATCTACCAATTGCTATGCAAACACCCTAGCAACATTAGCTTCCAAAGTTCCCATTCAAACTGCATAGAATAATTTGAACATCCAAGTTATTAAGAAATCCCTCCCATGCAAAGCTCTACAATTAAAGGATGAGGATGAAGAAGCGCAAGACAACTGGCCTAGTCTCATCAAGGTATAATTAACACATCCAAATGCAGCTTTTGTGACAACTTTGAAAAACTTCACTTATATTAATGGTGTCTTGTATTTTAAGAGACTAAAAGGAGTCTTGTCTCGATGTATTTATGTAAAGCAAGCTTGTTTGAAATTAGATAAATACCATAAGATTTGGTACGGAGAAGAAGGGCCACCTTTGTATCGCCGCATTCAGCGTGCATGGCATTACTAGTCAATAATGTCTAAAGATTCATCCTAACTACAAATGAGTAACCCAAAGTGTGCTAAACTCCTCGACTAAGAAGAATGTAACTTTGTAACAAGTACAGGCGATTGGAGGCACCCTTACATCGATTACTTGAAAAATAATGTTTTACCTACGAACAATACAAATGCCCGATTAGTGAAGAATAAAGCAAGAAAATATCTTATACATGAGGACAAGTTGTATAAAGTATCATTCATGGGAAAGCCATTCTGATGTATAGCACCTCTTAAAACAAAAACTATATTGTCTGAAGTGCACTCCGAAGATGGTAGAGAACATCAAAGGGGAAGGAAGTTATACCATCACCTGCTTGATATGGGATACTATTGGCCTACCATGGAAACTGATGCATTCAATTTTACCAAGAAGTATGTTGCATGCCAACAACATGGTGGTGCAATCCATGCTCTCGCAATAACATTGCATAGCTTGACTACTCCATAGCCATTTCATACTTAGGCATTTGACTTAATTGGTCTAATAAACCTATCATCCAAATGGTACATATGAATCTTTGTTGGGACTAAATGTTTCACTAAGTGGGTTGAAGTGATCCCCCTTAATAATGCAATAGGACTTGCTGTAGCAAATTTCATGAAGGAGTGTATTATTTGTCGTTTTGGGATCCCAAAGTGTGTCCTTTTAGATAATGGTAACCCTTTCATCAACTCATATGTCCAACAGCTATTAGCTTCTTACAATATCGATTATGTGAAATCCACACCATACTATCCAAAGGGAAATAACCAAGCAAAGGCAATAAACAAGACTCTCTTAAAGGTCCTCAATCGGATTGTTCATGAAAATCATAAAGAGTGGAATGACAAACTACCATTGGCACTATGGGCTTACAGAGCTTCCAAGCAAGGTCCTACTCAAGCAACAACTTTCTCTTTGATATGTGGTTCTGAAGCAAAGATGCCTATTAAAATCTTAGTTCCTTCTGTACACTTGGCCCTCAATGCTAAATTAGAACTAGAAAATCTACATACACTGGATCTTGAAGCCTTAGAAGAAAGGTGAGACATTGCCAAGCATAACCTTGCTAATTATCAGAGACGACATAGTATTGCCTATGATCGCTTGGTCAAGAAAAGATGTTTTCAGCAAGGCGATGTTGTGCTTCTTGTAGCAGAGCATGTGTGGCGAGGTATTCCAGTACCAAAGTTTACATCGAAGTGGGAAGGCCCTTTTATAATTCATGAGGTCCATGACAGCGATTACTGCAAGCTCCTTAATCCAAAAACCAATGCAATAACCCCTCTTGTTAACTTTCAATATGTTAAAAAGTTTCATTTGTAAATCCAACAATGTATTTACAATTCACATGGATAAAACATTTAACTTCTATTACTCTATTTCTTTGTGTTCTTTTACTTTCTTTTGCTTTGTTGTTGCTGCAAAGTTAGAGATTTATCTCTTTAGTGTACAGTTTTAAGTATGTGTTCTATTCTTTTCTCCTTGTTACTGTAAAGTTAGAGATACATCTTTTTAGCATATAAGGCTAATACATGAATAAGTAAAGAGAAAGCGATATAAGGTTTAGTATTGGGAAATATCCTCTTGACCATTGATAATACACTTGGCAAATGTTACTATCATTGCTTAAGCACAATTGACTATTTTATCTTATGTGCTCAACTTATTATTGTTAGCAAGTAAGAGCCTCCCTCCAATGCGCAATGCTATGCTTTAGGCTTCACAAGTCATAAGGAGCAAATCCTACTATCATGGCATTTCTTTTACAATGTTGCCACTGAGTGAGGCACTACCTACTAAAGTGTACAATGACCTCCATAGGTTTCAATAACATAGGCTACCTTTAAGCTAAGAAGCCTTGTTATTTGATACAACTAAGCAATTGAAATAAATAAAGAATAAAAGGATAGGAGGAAAGTAATCAAATTTCATTTAATCAACAATTTTTATTAGAAAATGTTGAAAATAACTCGAATACCGAAAAAAAAGGGGAAGAATGAATGTCAGCGAAACAAATGAATATAGCCAAACTTTACTAAGGGTGGCAATCTAAACCTATTATGGACTCAAGGTTCGTATCGCCTAATAAATCTTTTACTTCATGGTCTATCTCCTTAATACCACCTTGCAAGGCTTGAATCCTTGCTACTAACTCACTTCGGCTTCTCATAGTAGTACGATCACTTAACATTCTCTTAGCTTTGGTAACAATGGGCTTTAAGCTACCAACCTTGAATTTTAAGAGATGAGCCCCTTCAACACAACTAATCAATTGTTGTAACCTCTCATCTAATAGAGACCTCCAAGACTTCTCAAGTAGTGATGCAACTTCCCCCAACATTTTCACCATAATATTGGCTAACTCAATCCCCAACACAAAAGACTCACTCCAAAAATCTTAGCCTATAGCATAAAGTCTCTCCAATGGTTCTAGTAGACAAGAAGGAATGTCAAATCCATTAAAGGATATTGTCTCCTTCAAGATGACTTTTGGAGTTGTTACCATGTCTTCATAAGATAAGTTAGCATCTAGAGGTGGAGAGACATCAATAGATGTTACATATACTTCACCTCCATGAACCCCTAAGCATAGCAACACATCTGCATAAGTATCACTATCACCTGCCCTATCAACTAACAAAGTAATGTCCTATGCTTCAGGGGAATCATTCAACTTTTCAGTTCCATTATCATCATCAGCATCCTCATATTGGACTAGAGATTTATCATAATATACTAAGTCCTCGTCATTATTATTTGAAGCTACTACTGATGTAACAAGATCATTCGGATGAACCCTAAAGCTCAAGTTAGTAGCATCATCCTTCTCGCGGACTGCAATAAGAAAGCCCATCTCAACGTATAAGAGCAAAGAAAAAAAGTCAGAAAAAAAATACATATAAAAATAATGTGACGTATCTAATAAAGTTACCTCCTAAATAAATGCTCACTTGGATTGTCTCGAATCCACTAGTGGAGGCGAAGGGTGGCTACTCTTAGACTTTAAAGAAGATTTCACCCCTGTTGTCCCACTAGGACATTCTGATTATTTAATAATAGCCCTTTGTACATCTCCACTATCTTGAGACTTGGGCCTCGGGAGTTTAAAAAAGAATTCTTAGCGATATATAGTAGGTGCATGAAGTGTATCACCCACTGATGCAAAAGCATAAGCTTAGAATGCATCTAGGCAATTTGTCTAATATGTTAGCCATCTAGGGGAGGCAACCAATAGAAGGAAAGAATAGTTGTCGCTTTCTAGGGTGAATCTTCCTAAAGTCGTTTAGACATAGTGACTAGTAGCAAGATTTAAAACTTTTAGTTGTGGTAATCAATAAGGCACTCCTTGATCAAAACTAAGTTGATACATAACCCGATGGGGAGAGTATACCATGACTCTTCGCTGTAAAAAGCAATCAACTGAGTCTTTACTATCTAGAAGTGAAGGTAAGCTTCCTAGAATACACCATAAGAGGAACCTGGCTTGAGAATCGATGATATTTTCCCGATTTTCCACCAAGGTAACCTCACCTTCTAAGCTAAGAGGATAAAGTTCATTATTGTCTTCATATCCTGCAATTTGCTTAACATAAGGGCGGAATGTCAATTCACCCTTAATGTCAATGAATTGCAAGAGTGACTGATCAATCAATCCCTCAACCTAGGCTTATGCACTAAGAAGAGCAAGGCCAGCTTAGTCTTATATAATAGGAGAAGAAAAATGTCATCGAAACCGCTCACAAAAGAAAAGTTGAAGAAACATCAAGTCTATATGTGAAATGATCACATTCGACCTTTCGAACGTATGGAAGCATGGTGATACAGGTCCAAGCGCCGGTAAAGTGAACCTAAGTAAAAGGGACTTAGGGTGAGTCACTCACCTTGGGCAATGCGTATGGCCAAGAGGAAGAGTCATGGATTAACACCTTCCTTAGGCCCTTCGGGGAATACTAACGAGGAAAGCCAAAGTGCAATGAAAGTAGAAAGTTCATACTTGCAAAGACAAGACAAAGAACGTATGAGATGAAGAGGTAACTCTAACACTTGAATTAAAAAATAAAAATTAAAAAAAAAGAGACAAAAAGAGGATATGAAGGTACTAACTCTTTCTCACGACCTAGGCTTGGAACTTAAGGCCTGTCGTTCCTTCATTCCTCAAAGAAGTATGTAAGCCAAGAAGCAAAACATGGCTTCTTCTTTTTAGTGCGAGTAGCTTGCAAAGCACCCATTAAGGATATTTGAAAGTTGTGCTCTTTATGAGAGGTTGTTATGGTAACAAGGTCAACAAGTCTAAAGCTACGAAGATTCAATAGTACAGCTACGTCTTCTAATGTTGGAGTTATCTCCCCCTACGAAGTGACAAACATATAGGTTTGAACACTCCAATGTGAGATGATTGCTCGCCATACATTCAATTCACTCGTTTACAGGAATCGCAACTGAGTAGAAGTGGCAATAGCATGGAGGACTTTAGCCTTCTTTATTAAAGTCATGTATTCTAGCTTCTCTGCAATGTATGCTACCCAATCATCCCATCTAAAGGGTGGCTCCTTCAAGAATGAGAATTGAGTATTAAAGAGAGATAGCTCTCTCCTCTCCTTTCTAAAGCACAACATTAAATCTCCCTTGATGGTGTCTCTAGAATTAGCACGAAGATCGTGCTCAATAAATTGGAGACCACCATCAGTATAAGGTGTTGCATAGGCTTCTTGGTGCTTTATCTCAAAACATGTCTTTAAAGATAGTCTCGTCCAAGCACTTATCTTGAGGACATGGGATGAGTGGTGGACATTTACCTTGATACACCAATAAGTCCTTCATCTTTGTTGCTTCTCCGCTTTGACTTGGATTAAACTTCATCTCTTTTCCTACGAGAGCACAAAATCAATATATTCAATATATGAAGGAGGGAAAGCATTACTAAAGCAATTGTTGTCATTACCCCTCTCATGCATGAGAGAAGTATGCAAACTGAAAGGCAACCACCTGACATAGCTTTAGGAAGGTTCATTAGCAAGAGCATGATTTGAATGGTTATATATGGGCAAGTATCTCACTATGCTTTATTGTAGTTCTAACATGTGACAAATCGGATTTGCAAAAAGGGCAAAACCATGAGGTTTAAATAGATAAATTCCTTAGTATGCTACTTATCTAAGGAATTATGCTCTCGACCTCAATTCAATATAGCATGTATGAAGATTAAGGAGGTAAACATATACGTATGCGTGGGAATAATAAAAAGGAACAAAGAAATTGAATCTTTGATCACGTAGCCACTCGTTGAAAAGACTTAAAGTAAGAGTATGATGATCAAGATCTGAATATGCATCCTTTTCATTCCAATTTGTCAACTAAGAATAAAATTGAAGAAATAAGAAACAAAATTAGTGACAACACACCAAATAAGAGTTATACTTTAGACTATCAAGAATTATGGTTATAAAGGCAATAAGGTATCTTAATAGATAATGAGCAAAAGAAATTATATAAAGGAAAGTGGCCAAAAAGTAATTTATTGAAGCATGTGATGAAAGTGGTTACAATTTATTGAGCAAAAGAAATTATATTGAAGATATAAGATACAACTATCAATAAAAAAAAAAAAAGAGAGAAAAAAAATAGTATCGTACCATGGGAGTGTTGCCCTTGCACCCCTACGCTGTCTTTACGTAACGCGACGTAACTCTTACAATCTTTGTAAGGGGGCAGATGTTATCGTTTTGTTTCACAACACTCCAGGGCTCCACTCCAATTCACAACAACATTGTCTCATTTACTGATATGAATGAAACACACACGTATATATATATAATGCTCTAGATTCCTGTGAATGCTCTAATGGTTTTATTTTCTTACCAATGATCATAAAATGAGGAAAAAATACCAAAAAGAGCCACTACACACACATTATTTAGTGAATTAATATCATGGGAGCACTAAGTCAATAGTGTAATACTAAAGCATATCAAAATATGTGTTCTATAGTAGTAAAATAAATACTAGCATATTATGCTCAGCTCGCCAGTAATCTAAAAGAAGTATCAATTCCGTAGATATTAAAAGTAATCAAGCAAGTAAAGTTAACATTTAGTGTATCTACATAACAGTTGAAGAAATAACTTCTAGAAATGCCCAAAACCCCTTTGAATGTGTTCAAGGGACTTTTAGTTAGGGGGCAAATGTAGAGGGTTGAAAATTGTTGGGATAAGCCAATTATTTATTTATGCTTGACTTCTTAGGCTAAGTGACAGGGCCTAAGGAGTTCGATCCATATTCAGGATGATTTAAGGAGATTTGGCTTGGTGGGCTTTGGAGAGATATCGTTGGATTGGTTCGTCAGCCTCCAACCTTTCTCAAGCAGGCTCATGTACTTATAAGAAAAGCTACTAACTTTGGGTTCATTAGCTAACTCATTCTAAATAACCATAAATTGAGAAAGTTCCATCTCATTCATTGATCACCTAGATGATCCGACAGATGCTATCATGTTCAAAAGCCTATAAATACTTAGCATTTCCTCGTCACTTAGGACTCTTAAAGAGATTAGAGCACAATATTCCACTGTGAAAACTCTGTCCCTTAAGATCAAATAGCGTTCAAGTAAAGAATTAATTTCATTCGTTCAAATTACAAGGTGAATGCCTAAAGTCTCCTAAGTTTGCCTTGTTTATCACTTGTATATTTGAGATACTAAGATTGCCTATTTTTTCTCCCTACCTCATTCTCACATAACCATCCCTTTAGGTGATAATCTTACTTCACTCCTTTGAAATAACATGTAGCACACTATTACACAGCATGTACATAACCACTCCAATTGGACTCCTGCTTCTACATCTATATTTGATAAGATTTTACTTTACCAAAAATTTTTATTTGGGTTGTAATTTTTTTTATTGAGTATGAAAACACTATATCATTTGTTTTTCTAAAATTTAAATATTGCTATATTTTCTTTTTGTTGTATTTATAAATATTTTATAAATTTGATTAGAATTTTTTAATCAATAAACGATATCAAACCTAAGATAAACTAGATATGATATGGTATGGTAATACGAATTGTCAACCTTAATATAACTGGGTCCAACCTAGATACGAGACATGCAAAGTTACAGGTTTAAGTTTTTGTACACGATTAATAAACAAGTAGTATTACGGATTTAAGTTTTTCGAATACAAATCTATTTAAACATAGAAATGAGACACAACACGATAATATGAACTGCCAATCCTAATTTATATACATTAACCATATTATTATTTCTATTTAAATTTTTAACATTTTTTAAAAGAGGGTTTTTCTCAATTCCATTAATTAGTTGGTCCGCCTTTGATATGAGCCAATTTTTAATAGTTCCACTCTAATAAGCTATTATCATTGAACATTACAAAAATAACAATGTAAAAGCTGGAAAATATTTTGCAACGTTTTGGATCGTGTCACCTGTCCTTTGTGGCGATGGCTACATATCCTTGTCGATGAGTAGCCCACCATCTTTGCAAGGGAAAAAAGAAAAAAGAAAAAAGAAGCAATAATCAAATTTTTATAGGGTTGAACATGGGTCGTGCAACCCAAATTATAACCAAATGGATATTTTTTCGCCTTTTGAGGATAGTAGGTACCAATCCATCACTTAAAAGGTTTGAATCATTTTTCCCCGATTTGTTGAGTTTATTATATTTTGTAGAAGGATTTCGGTAATATATTAAAGCGAATGTAAAACGACAATAATCGCCAAATGGAAGACAACGAAGATATTACTTTATCGCATTTTGAAAAAATAAAATATATTTGAAAATTTCTTCTCTTTAATGATGTAAGGTGTTGGCTAAAAAAAAAAAAAATCATGCCCAAATATATATATATATATATTTACTTATATATAGATGCAATGCATAGCAAGTTAAAATAAAAACTTGCTATCCATCTTATCTATATATTAGAAAAGAAGAAATCTATGTACATACTCTTTTGAGTTTGTATACTTTATCTCTTTAACTCTCAAAATTGAAAATCTCTCATCTTAGCTCTAAAAATAAGCATTCTTTAAGGTGACGTAGGACAATAGAAACAAAAACTTATAATTGGACGGTAATAACATATAAGACATAACAATTGTAAAAGAAACCAAGAAAACTAACTTCACTAGTATAGGTTTAAAATTTCTATCCATAGAAAGATTGGATTAGAACATCTTTAAAAGAATATAATTTGGCTTGCAAAACAAATCACCTTGAGTAGAATGATCGAGGATTATCAAGCATTACCACTTTAATACTTAAGTTAAAGGTATGGAAAGAAAGAAATTTAACAAAGTAACAATAATGTAATGTATCAATATGAGTATAGATGTGGTTGTAGAGAGTTCTCTTGATAGTATTGAGGGTTTATTTATAGTTAAGGGGCTGGAGATAAATCTAGCAACTGAATCTCTATCAAGGAAAGTGGATCCTATCAGGTATGGAAAGCATATCTCCTCATTAAGGTGAATTCCAAATATCTAAGGAATGAGATGGAGATGGTTGGCTTTCTATAATGGAGATTGTCTCTCCCTCAATAAAAGAGCTCAAGTTATTAGCCGAATCCTCCAAACAAGTTTGTTGACTTGTTAGAGGTTGAGCATGCTCTTTGATAAGTTGACTTGGGTGTGCAATGGTAGAATACCAAGCTAATGGCAATCTGACTTGGTGGGAGAGTTCAAGTAAGGGTCTAAATGGCTTAGACTAGACCTAGAATAGCTCAAACAAGGCCTAAATAGCTCAATGTATGGTTCAAACATATTGGTATGGGCCTAGCAGGCCTACGCCCAAAATGACCTACCAAAAATACATGATTTAAATAATAATTTGGAAAAATACAATTAACACCCCTAAACTTTAACCTAAATGCAAATTTACTCATAAACTTTTAAATATTATAAATTACTCTCTTGTTCTTTAATAAATTGGAAAAAAAAAAAGGTTACAAATGACCTCTTGAACAATGATTTTAGTGTGAAAAGATTCTTGAACTCATTAAAATATACTTTAAAAATCTCATAAACTTTGACTATAATATGGCATTTTTTAAATTTAAAATGAAAATATCATTTATGTTACTCATTTATCAAAGTTCAAGGGAATGTTATGTAATATTTAAGGAGTTTCCAAGGTACATTCATAAGATAAAATTATATTGAATATCTAATCTCTTAAGAAATTAGGTTGAAATAAATACTATATGTTATTATTTTTTAATGAAAAGTAACAATAAGCCTAAAGAAGATACATTTAGTAGCATCAAGCGACTGTATTGGATTTACTAGGATGGTTTCATATAATAATCGGTTTTCTGATGGTCTCATACTGGGAAGTTCATCTAATTCTTTATTCATTCATATCCTTTTTACTTTATGGTCTATTAAATGTAAACCCCCCGTCAAAATATTCCGTTTCATTATTGAGACCATACAAGAAACCTAAAAATATCCTTTTGAGTATTGAAACCTACATGAAATTCCTTAGTAGAGAATTTCTTGTAATGACTTTATGAAGTTGTAGGTACACACACATAAATTCTGATACAAAATGCAAATTCTAGTTAAAGTTTTGAGTATTAGAATATGCTCATTGTATTAATATATGCATCTTTATACACATTTTGGTAATAGGAATATACACCAAAAGCTACATGTTGTACCAAAACGGATATATATGTACCGTGATTTTGCGTCGTGACTTAAAAGTAAACAATTCCCTCCCTCAATATTCAATTGCTCTATTGCGTCCTTGATATCTATCCGTATCAGTATTGCTAGAACTTAACGGGCACTCTATTATCATTTTTTTTTTTTTTTTTATCTTTCATTAGCTTCAATAGTCAAGAGGTCATAGAGCCTCGATTATCATGGGGATTTCTCCTTTAGCAAGGTAGTACTCAGGGGAGGTAATTATTGTTAACCTTTAATCGGGTATTGGGTTGTGGCTAAGTTTATAATACTTTGAATGGCCAAAGGTGGTGTTCGTTCAGGGGTTCAACATTTGAAACTGTAAAAATCAAAAAACTTCAAACTCATTATTGAAATAGTTTGAGTTTTAATAGTTACCCTAATGTGATGTAAGTAACCGTGATATATAGTTTGATCAATGACATCTTGTAGCTCGATAAATCTTGGTAGTTATAACTTGATCAAAGCTATCACATGCTATATATTTTTGTGTATCTCGATTTCGCTTTTTATAAAATGAACTTTCAATCTCTAAAAGTTTTGAGTTTATATGCCCAAGCACTCATAATTTCCCTTGACTTGTTCTCGTTATAAAAATCTTTCTTCTAATTTGATGCCACCATATGTCCCGTAGAAAAAATACCTGGATGTCTCCACTGCATCATTGATGGACATTCGTAATTGAACAAACATCTCTTTCGACCAAGAAAAATTTCTATCATCCTGAGAGTTTTCAACATCTTTGCTGAATCCATGTACTATGAATTTTATGGGTTTGACCATTATTTCTGATGCCCGGTTTCCTCTTCGAACTAGTATACCAGGTGCCCTACAAGATTTTGAATCACAAAAGCTTAGACACTTCTATGGAGGATATGAGCAAAGAGGATTCTCACTAAGAGAAAGAATGTTCTTGCTATAGTTGGATTCATCAAAATCATTCTTATGGCCACATCGGCAATGAATAACCAAATATCCTCAACTCAAACCTCTTTGAGTGTACCCCTACAATTAATGTCTTTATGTTTCATTTGTTCCCCTTATATATTTGACTCTTACAATACCTCAACTACTACTAGCCTTAAGGAAAACACATACTTCTTCATTCTATTTTAAGCTTAGAATTACCAGAGAGTAACCAAAAACCAGTAGGGTTTTATCTCACTTTGTCAAAGCCTATAATAAAGGTTCTTCCAAGATTATGGTACATACATACACGTTTTTATACATGTAGATTTTGGTACACGTTTTCGTTATTAGAATATATATAAACATGTAGATTTTAGTACAATGTGTGGATTTTGATGCTAGTAACTTTAATTAAAATATATATGTTGTATAAGAATTTATATGTATATACCAGTGATTTCATATGAACTTGTTAGTACATGGTTTAATCCAAGAATTCTCTCCAAGGTGTTGTGAACAATAGTTGTTCTCTTCCTTACGTTTTTCCTTCCTAGATTCTTCTTTGTGTCTTAGACATCTAGCTGGCTCTTGTAAATGACTTACTTTACTTGGCCTTTCATCCGTGGGGTTCAAGATCTCAACAAAGGCTTCCCTCCTTTTTATTAGAAAAATTTATTTTTTTAATAGCAGAATATTTTTACTTTTATTTGACAGCAATAAAGATATGTAATAAAACTAAAGAAAAATCAATAATAATATACATAAGAACTTACCCCCTCGCCCTCTACCTCCTTCCCAAAAAAACAAAAATGGATCAGAGCACAAAAATTTTCATTGCTAACAAATAGTGAGTTTGTGATATATCTTCCATTAATTAAACTAATGGACAGTGAAAACTTCATTTAACCAAATAAAATTGCAAAAGAAAATCAATTCACAAAATCGTGAAAGGACATAATCAGTTCAGAAAATTCAGAAGACTAACAAATATCATTGAAGTTGCCATCGAATGGATGCGGAATCTTCTTCATTGAATTAGTTTATCTCCTTCGAAGTTCTTATTGAATATGAATGAAAACTACACATAGTAAATTTCTTTTATTTCTTCACAGCCACCACAGCCGCACGTATGTACTTGTAAAAGTTGCTTTTTATTTGTGACTTCTCTTTCTCCTTTTTTTTTTTTTTTTTTAATGAAGATGCCTTTTCAATATATGTATTACTCTTTTATATCTATATACAAAGGGTGTTAGTGGGATTTGTTCTATTTCTTTTTTTTTTTTTTTTTTTATGCCCTCGTAAGAGTTGGACCAAAAATTCCAATGTGTCTTACTCATATTTTGGATCAACTATCCTCTTATAAAACATCCTTCATAAATACAAACCATGAATGGTCAAATGCCTTAGGGTCCCTTTAAGTCATACGTTTGTGGCTTCAACTAAACTCTCCTTAAAATGTCAAAATGAAGTCAAGAGAGAATGTCTTTTCGAAGCTCATATGCATATACTGTAATTTTTCCTTTTCCCATTTGTTATGGGTCGGTTTAAGAAAGGGTGGTTAAGTGCCTTGTACAAGTGCTTCAAAGCTTGCAAGATAAATTAGGAGTGAGAAGAACAGTTGATGGGTTGTCCAACAGGGTCATTATGATGCCTAAGTTAGCTAAATATAGAAGGAAAAGAGTATAAGAGACTCAAGAGAGCAAGAAAGTAGGCAAAGTGCATAAGAGTCAAAAATGGATTACTTGGAGGCTTCATCCTCTATTTATAGAGGATGAGGCCAATCTTAATTAAGAAAGTAGATTCTCCCATTAATTACGTGCTTTAGATTTTGCAGGGCATGGTTAGAGATAGTGGTAGCTACCATTTCTAGAAATTGTTCTCATGCAACATGATTCGAAGATCATAAGGTGAGCCTTACTAACCTAGGCCTAAAGGCTTAAGAATTAAAGAGCTTAGGGATCTTCTTTAGGGTGAGTAAAAATCTATATAGGCACCTCATGAGAGGCCGCTTAAGCTTAGCTTTAAATATATTGGATACATCTAAGCTACAAGGAGCTCGATTGAAGAAGAGATGTTGAATTGGGCCTGAACAACCAAACACATGCTCCAAACATGTTGGTTTAGAGCTAGGGGCTATGTCCACAATAGGTTGTTAACACTTGTCCTCCTATTCTCATTGGTGATAAGCCTACAAAAAGAATGAGCAAATGGATGAGCTCTTAAGGCTCAAACCTAAGCTGGTCCAAGCTAAAAAAGAAACTTGCGCTTAAAATGTGAGCTTTCTATAGGTTCTTTCAATTTTGACCATAACTTAGTGATTTTGAGCCTTGTCTTGAGTGGAATGGCTAAGCAGGCAAGTTGTCCAAGTTGAACATTAACTTATGCTTGGTATTTAATGACTCTTAGGAGGAGTTATAGAGCCATATTAAGCTAGTAAACCGACGGTGAGGTTAGGTAAGTGACATGTCAAGATACATAAGTTCCCTTCAAGGCCAAGATATAAGAAGGCAAGCTCTTAAAGTTAAATATGTAAAGTATTCCGGTCTATGTTAGCTTCTCAAAGAAGCTTTAATTTAATTTATCCTATGGCATATATGCACTAGATAGGTGTCGTGTTCCTATTGCATGAATCTACATATGTTGGAATTTTTTGAAAGTTTTCAATTGTTGGATATAACACATGACATGTAATGAGATCTAAGCAAGAGAGAGTCACATCTACTCATTTCTTTATAACTACCTTTTCGCCTCTCGAGGTTCAACACTTATAGTTAAGGCTAGAAAACCATAATTTCTTCTCCTCTTCTTCTTCTTCTTCTTCTTCTTTTCACGTTCAATTTCTTCTTATACTAAAGCTTTAGAAATCCTTCATCCTTCCTTCCCGATACTTGCTCAAACTTTCATTAAGTTTCAAACTTTTCCCATTTTGTCAATTTACTAGTGATAATGGATTTACTTGGAATTTCATAGACTTCTTCTAATAACATAGAGAGTGATAAGAGTGAGGAGCATATAGAGAGGAATGTTACCATACCATCTACCCCCCTTCCCCCCTCATCTTCCCAACTTGGCGACAATGGTGACAACTATGGTAGACATGGCAACATTGAGTGACAGTTCTAACCGCTTAGAGAGTATTATGAATAAGAGGGCAGCAATTGCCTAATTGTTATGGGATACATAACCTAATGATGGAGAAGAAAGGAAACCATTGATTTTTTTATACACTGAGATGACGAATGAAGAGAATAAATTGAATGGTGTCCAAGGTATCATCACTAATGTGGAAATCAGCTACTGTCTAACCCATTACTTCAAACCTTGCCCTCAAGAATGGTCAGTGTTTAAGCTTTAGAAGAATAACAATGTAGCTTTGATTCACAAGACATCCTTCTACTTATATTACAAGCACTTCGAGTTCAAAATCCGAATTCCATTCTCCAACTTCCAAGAGCAATTCTTTTATTACTATTAGCTGAGTTTGAGCTAGGTTTAACCTAACAACTGTTGCCTCTTATTAGCATTTGATACATTATGCACTTGGTTCATATTGAAGGTAACCCTTCACCTTTACCGATTTCTTCATAGTGAAGTGCACTTTAGATGAATGGTACCATTTGGCAAGCCGAAAATAAAGGAAACTACTTAAAGGTTTAGAGTCTTCCATTCACTACTAGGAAGAAAAGTTTCTCTTGATCAAGTTAGAGTCCAACTATAAGCCCTATAGTCAAGTGTTCAAGAGTTAATATGTAAAATTCAAGGCAATTGCGTAAATTGTCTAATTGAACCCAAATTTTATGATGAAATTAGAAATATTAGTAAAAGTGATCCCTTAAGTCTGAATTTAAGAAAATGTATGATAAAATAATTATAAAAAATTATAATATTGAATTATAAGTATATTACTTATTATTTATTGGATATGCGTAAAATAAGTTCTAATAATTAACAAATCGATAGAGATAAATTATATGCATACTAAAAATCATAAAATAACTTAAATAATATTTATGAGTATTCATTTGTATTGTATATGTATTTAAGTGTTGGTAAAAATACCCAAACTTACTTAAAATACTTGAAATATATTAAAATAATACTAATTAATTAAAGAAAATTCATAAAAAAATTAAGGAAAATATAGAAAAGTATGGAAATGTCCAGAGCTGAGGTGTAGCATGCTAGGAATTAAAGAGAAAATAATAACCAATGATATTAAGACAAATAGAAAGTAAAAAGAGAAAGGATAAGGGACAAACGGCATTAAATAATTCACTAACCTATCTAAACGATTCTATAAATTGGAAGACAACCATCTGGAATTCATTTTGGCTTCTTATAATCCAAAAAAAAAAAAAAATTAAGGAGAGGAGAGAAGAGAGGAAAAACAAATTTTTTAAAAATTAGCAAAACTAGTGTATAATTAAGGCATATAAGGAGATCCTATACCTGACGGTCACTTAGAACAAAATGGCTACCATCACTACACCTTAGCATCACCGCTCTACCCTACTGACATCCGTAGAGCCACTGCAAGTGGAAGGAAGTCACCTAATCAAGTCTAATTTTTTTACCCAATTTTGTTTAATTTATTAAAATTATCAAATTAATTTAGAAAATTATAAAATTTAGTATTATTAGATATATTTTCATGTAGTTTTTAGGAAAAATATGATTTTGATAAAATTAGTCTCGTGATATATAGTGCTTAGGAAATCCTTAAACTTAAGTTAGTTTTCAATTTTAATTTAAATAACCTTAATGATATAATTTTTACCTCAAAATTTTTATGTAAAATATTTAGGATACATATACCAATGCTATGAAATTTTTTTCTAAAAATTTATTTTCTAAAATTTTATTTAATTTTTAGGTCATAAAATCATGCATAAAAGGCAATATTTGAGCTCAATTTTGTAAATTAATATTAATTGGTAAAAATTCTAATTTGGTATGTAATTAGATATCTTTAGATGATAGTTGCTGATGTAAGATAGTATTTGTGGAGTTTAAGGTGTTAGTTGTATGTATTATGTATAATATGTAATAAATATGTAGGTAAATGGGTATATTTAAGTTAAATTTGTAATTTATAGTTAATTAGGTATGAATTCTGATTTAGAATATAATTAAACATTATATAATGTTATTTGGTAGTGAAAGATGATATATATAGTATTAGAAGTGTTAGATAGGTGATATAAGTATATAATATGTAATAATACATAATATGTATATATAGGAATTAAATGGGTAGAAAATATTAGATAAAATTTATGTTTTTATAATATTATGAACATGATGTAAATCTAATTTGGAATGTGTGTATGAAATTATATGAAAAATATAGGTTATTCTCACATCAGTAGCTGATTTGACAGTTAAATTAAGAATATAATATATCATATTGACCAAAATACTAATTAGGAGCTAAAACGAAGATTTATGATACCTAAATATAATTAGATCAATTTCACATATTAGTCAAGGAGGAACTTCTAAGGATTGCACATAAAAATAGTAATCATAAGCTAAAACAAAACTTAATTTAGAACTAACTAGATTATAGGAAATATAGAACTTAAACAATTGAGTAAAATTATAATTTTAAACTAAAAACTAATGGTTTAAAACTTATATGTATATATACACACATGTATATGTGGTTATATTAAAATATAGATCATTCCTGAATCAGAATCTAATTCATAAGTAAAATTAGAATTAGGATTAATATAAGTATATTAGATAATAAGTAAAAAACGTAAACCAAAAGTTATGCTCATCAAATAAACCATAAGAAAAAGGTTAAAAGGTATTTAAAAGACTTATAAACAAAGGATAATAAAAAGAAAAAGGTAAACTAAAACCTAATTCAAAAGTTGAAATCGTAATCGGAATAAGAAGCAAATTCAAAACTTAACTGAATAAGAAAAGTAATTCTAAGAGACTTAAACCTAAATCACTAAATATAAAAAACCCTTAAACTAAAGATAATAATTTAAATTATAGAATAAAATTTATCTTTGGCAATTATATGGAAATTAAGACAAAATTTGTATTATAGAGAGTGCCGGCAATGGCCTGTACAAATCGTATCTTGAATAAGCAAGCGAAAAGTTCAAGTAAGTTAAGATTGATATGTTACTATATTTTAGAGTACTGCTTTATAGTACTTGAAGGCTTGAGACTATACTTGGTTATATTTATTAAATAGTTGATTGTGTGCATGCCTATATATACATGTTTGTAGGTTTGATTGTATGATTCTAGTTTAATATTCTGGATTGTAATTGTATGATTTTTGTGAAATGATTGAACACCTTAAACTAAACCTAACTAAATATATAACTTATAAGTCTAAAACGAACCTACATAGCAACTTGTTAGGGGAAACGTTTAGGGTTTTCCAACTAAATACCAACCCATTCGAAAGGAATAGCATTAGATAGCATAAGATAGCATAATTGTTCCTTTTTCCATCCTTAGTCAAATAAAGCGACAAGAGAGGCATCGTGGCAAGGGTGAAGTCAATGGTTTAAAGGTAATTATGAGAAAAGCAGTGTCTTCATTACATAAGCTTGGATTTAGTTATAAGTTGTTGAAATATATGATAAACTTCTTAACCTGAATTAGAGTGATGTAATTTTTCTAATCTCATGACGAACAGAATAATGTCATGCGATGGTATTTGATTGTACATGCATTGTATTTGTAGACACCCAATTTTTGCATTCTTATTTTTGTTTTTTAAAGGGTCCTAATTCAAAAATAAAAAAATAAATAAAAATTGAAAAATGATAAAAATATGAAAAAATGGAAAAAAAGAAAAATTATAAAGATTTTTAGAAAGAAAAAACGGTTTACAATCAATTGGTTTAAGCTTGGTTCAAATAGTTTTAGAAAGTCATATTGTTTAAGTACAATTTGGTTATACTAAATACCAAAGAACAGGTTAATGGATAAACATTTGAGTATTAGTATTGAGTTAGCTTGAGGTATGGGTTTGAATCTTACTAAGCACATATGTTCTTTTTATTTTATGAAAGTTAGTTGAGCATATAAGATTCAAATTTAATTTGATTTTTATCAAATTGAATTTGAATATCATTTAATTTTTATTAAATTAGATTGGAATCGACATAAAAGATTTGATTCAATTTGATTTGATTTGATTTAAAATATTTTTTTTTGAACTTTATAAATATTGATCGCGCAACGTAAAATATAACACAATTACACTCATCCATCTCACAACCCAATTTCATCTTTAACTAATCCCTTTTAACTAATAACCAAATCTAACTACTGTACACCAAATTTGCGACCACAATCTAGCAGCCTCATTGTGGATTCATATAGTCCACAAACGTATAAATTTAACCACAAGTACGCCACTCGAACACGCTACAGCCTAACATAAAAGCACACTTGACCCTCCAACCTCTTTCTCACCCATATCCACTTTTCGTCTTCAAACTGTGCAACATTAATCATCGTCCACTACATAAACTGTTGCTGCACGCTACAGTAGTCCCTGTCCCTTATCACCCGATCGATTACACTAAGGACAACAGATAGCATCATTAGTCGTGACTCCAATACCTACGAACACCGCTCGGCCACATACAGTAATTCGTGATTAGTAGCTACACTTCATTACTGCAGCGTAGATCCACCGCTCCTCAATTCACCCAACAACAGCCCTACACTCAACCAGTCGGACCACGATCATAGCAGCCTTCGTCGACCACGCATCCTAACCACCATCGCACCAAGACCTGTTCACTCTCTCACACGAACCCCTGGTCCTTCTCCTATACTCTCAAGCACTTGACTATCGTAGCAACAACAGCCACTGTAGATCACACACTTACCTAACGTCAACACCACTCATCGAACACCGAACACCGCAGAATCACCGAATGCTCCTGTTGTTCATCCACTGACCAAGCTCGTAAGCTCTTTGTCCACCAAACATGCACAGCTGCTGTCCATGCCACTTCACCGAATCACAGCACTCAACACTTGCACGTCAAGCACTTCACTGCTGCACACACTACTCCTTCACCAAACTCCATTGTCGTCACTGTCACATTGTCCCCGATGCCAACATTGCTCCTTCACCGAAGCACTACATAGTGGATACCAAATTCTGGTTTGGTTTTAATTTTTTTTATCATTATTATTATTATTATTATTTATTAGTTGCTTATTTATGTTTATAACATAATATATAAATAGATGTAGGTATATATTAGCTTAAGAGATTTTTTTTTTAGTTTTTATATATTAAGTACATTATATAGGTAGTTATTTAATAGTAATAATATATATATATATTAGCTTAGGAATTCTTAAGATTAGGTTTTTTTTTTTTTTTTTTTAGAATTCCTTACCTAGAAAAATATTTTTTAAAAAAATAAAAATTAACAAAAGACCCTTTTAAAAATATATATAAGACTTTTAGAGAGTTTTTTTATAAAAATAAAAACATTTGAGAATTAAGACTTTTTAGATTTTATTTGAATAAACTCAATTGGTAACAACGTAAACTCGGTTAGTTTTCAAAATTAAAATAAATCAATATACTAAAGTTTTTAAAAAGAACTACGACCTTCTGATCTCGATTAGCGAGTACATAGGTACTTTCGAGGTGACGTTAAAATCAGTAGAAACTTAAGTTCTTTTTTATTTTATTTTTATCTTTCTTAAAAAATATACAAAAAAAGGATAATTGTAAAAAATAAACCTAATTTCGGAAAATGGATAATAGTACTCGTTAGGGTTTAATAAGTTAACTCTTAAATTCGGAACCCTCTAGTTTTTTATTAAATTAAAATTAAAGATCAGTAACTAAATTATAGTCAATTTACTCAATTGATTATGATTTCTGTTTTTTCCCAACTTCAGTCGGGTGGCGACTTTAAAAGTTTTTTTTCTAATTTAAAAAAACTGGAATTTCCTAATTTCTCTAGTCGATGATTAATACTGAATAGGTTAGAGTTTAGTATTAATTGGAAAATGGGAAATCAAATTAAATGAAGAAAACTGAAAATTTAAGCTCGACTGCATCTAACTAATTTAGTTGATAACTCTGTTTGTATTTGATGTATGGTTTTAAGTTTCCGTCCCAACTTCCTGAACGGTTGGTTGCTCACTTCCCTATAGATATTGTTGCAAGAGTTAGTTAGGAAGCGGCTTATAATTACCTTGAGTCTAGTAACTGCTGGATTTTGGAGAGTGAGGATATAGAACTGCGGACAATCACACTCTTGAAGTTTAAGTCTTAACTTTAAATCTTTTAATATCAATTTATGTATTTCTTAAGTAAAGTAAGATTAAGTTCCTAAATCTTGTAAACATTACTCGGATTATTTAAATCTTAGTAAGTAAATTTTTCATATTTTCATAGGTAATTAACATGTTTAATTTATGAATTATTTATTTTAAACTAAGTTAGTCAAGGATGCCTTATGTAAATTAGGTTTAAGATAGCGGCTATAATATTAGCTTTTATCTTAGAATTATTTATATGGAAAAACCGTTATTCAAGGAAATGGCATAGAAAGACAAAGGGAAAGCCAAGAAGGTGGCTAAGAAAAAGGTCACTAAGGATAAGTCCATGGAGAAGAAATCTACTAAGAAGAAAAAGAACTCCTTACCCTATAAGCTAAAGAGTAGGTCCCTAATCATCAGGGTTAAGGAGAAGTTGCCTCCAAGCGACCTTTCCATAGATCCTTCAATATGATTTACAATCAAGCTAGGGCTAGAAGATGATGCAATCATCAAGTAAAAAAAGAGGTTACATTATGACAAAACTAGTGGTCTCATAAGAGACTACATGGAAAGGTCATTGAGCTACCGGCTCGAACAAATGAGTTTGTTGACTTAGAAGAGGAGTGCTACTAGCCAAAGCCAATCGAAGCATTGGTTAACATAAGGGTCCCCATTCTCCTAAGTTATTGACTCCAGTTTTGGGCCAAGTTGTAATCCCCATAACTAGCCATTCGAGGTTTCGATCGGTTGAAAAACTCGATCGAACCTAAATTATAAAGTAAAACTAGAAATATTAGTAAAAAAATGACCTCGTAAACTTAAATTTAAGAAAATAAGTAATAAAATAGGAAACTATAAAATTTTCAAATTTTAAGCATAATAATTGCTAATTACCGAAAAGGCGAAAAGTGTAATCTAATAACTAATAAATTATTAGAGATAAATTATATGTATACTAAAAATCATAGAATGACCTAAATAATATTTAGGAATATTTATTTGTACTATATATGAATTTACATATAGGTATAAATACGCGTAATTACTTACAATACGCGAAATGTGCTAAAATAATACAAAATACTTAAAGAAAATTCATAATTAATTAAGGAAAAATCAAGAAAAATCAGAAAAAATCAAGAATGATCCAGAATTGGGTCATGGCAGCTGGGAAAAATAAGAAAAAATTCGGCCAATTAAATTAAGACAACACAAAAGTCAAAAATTAAGAGATAAGGCAATTGTCTTGTCCAATTTAATGTACAATAATTACACTAAAGCTCTATAAATAGCAAGAAAAATCTAGGAACTCATTTGGATAGTTAGTAATCAGAGAAAATTAGGGAGAGGTGAAAATTAAGAGAAAAATTTAAGTTAGAAAAAAAATAAGAAAAACTATGCAATTAAGGCCTTTAAAGGGAACCCCCACCAGACGAGCAGCTGGGAGTAGATGGCCACCACCACCACACGGTGGTGGTAGCGCCTAGGCCGGCTGATAAGGTCACGGTGGCCAGCGGTGGCCGAAGCCACCCAGTTCGGTGAGTTTAATTTCCAGCCCGATTCTTGTGTAATTTTGTAAAAATAGTAAATATTATTATAAAATTATGAATTTTGTTATTCTGGAATATTTTTGTATGTAGTTTATAGGAAAAATATTATTATGATAAAAATATGTCTCGTGATAGAGAGTCCTTAAGAAATCATGCAAAACCGAGCATGTTTCAGTTTAGAAATAAATGACCTTAGGAGTGTAGTTTCGAGCCCAAAATTTTTGTGTAGATTACTTAGATGATATAGAATAGTGCTATGAAGCCCGTTTTCAAAAATTAATTTTTGAAATTTTTAGATAATTTTTAGACCTTAAAATGAGGCATAAAATGGGAAATTTAGAGCTAATAAAGTAATTAGATGGTTAATTATTGATTTAGTGAATAAATACATGTTTTAAGATGTTGAAATCTGATAGAGTATGATACTTGTAGCAATTAGAGTGTTAGATGTAATTATTAGGTTAATTATGTAGTAAATAAGTAATATGGAAAAATAGTACATTTTAAGTTAATTTTGTAAATTAGGGTAATTAGGAGTAAAATCTGATTTAGGATGAATTTAGAAATTTTGAAATGATAATTGATGTTTAGAAATGATAATTAGAGTGATAGAAATATTAGAAGTGTATTATATACATAAAAGGTAATAATGCATAATAGGTAATTATTGGAAATATAATAAATAGAAAATATTATAATAAAAATTGATATTTTGATAATAATAAAAATGTACAATAAATCTGATAGAAAACTTGAATTTATGCAATTATATGAAAAATGTAAAAATTTCTCACATTAGGAGTGAATTCGATACACTAATATGGATTTAAGTGTACCGGATAAAATAAATACTGACTACGGGTAATGATGGTATTTAGGAGATCGGGAAGCAATGTGATTAATTTCACATTATGGATTGAAACGAATTTCTAGGGTTGGAATATAAAACATTACTTAGAAATTGAACTAGAACCTAATTTAGAAATCGATGCGGAAACCGAACCTGAATCTAACCCCAAACCTAGAATAATTATAAAAGACTTAAGACCTAGTTAATTAGGCATATTAAACCCTAAACAAAACCTAACAATAAGTGTTATAGGAAAACGAACCTACAATAATTATGTGAAAAACTGAAACCACGTTTGTGTTATAGGAATGATCGGCGATGGCCTGAGCAAGTCGGACCTCGAGTGAGTGAACGAGGAGTCGAGGTAAGTTGGGATTAATATGATGCTGTATTTTGGAGGCTTAAGATTATGCTTGGTTGTACTTGTTAAATAGTTGAATGTGTGCATGTACTTAATTATGGGTGATACTATGATTCTGTTTGTTATTCTGACATATATTGTATGATTTATATGAAATGATTGATCACCTTAAACTGGACTTAATCAAATATATGACTAGCAATTATAATCGGACATGCATGGCAACCCATTAGGGGAACTTAGGACTCTCCGGCCAAATACCGACCCCTTTGAAAGGGATAGTGCAGGATTGCAAAATAGTCCCTTCTTCATCTTCAGTCGAACTAAGTGACAGGAGAGGAGGTCGCGGCGAGGGTGAAGTCAGTGGTTCGAAGGTAGTCGCGGGAGGAGCAAGGTCTCCATTACATAAGCCTGGGTTTGGTCGTGAGCTGTTGCATTAATGATAACTCCTCAACCCGGATTAGAGCGGGTGCAATTTCTCTAATCCCACGACGGGCCGGACAATGTCATGCGATGGCATTTGCTTGAACATGCATTGCACCTAATAAGTTGATTGAAAACCTTGTTGTGTTTATGGTATAGTTTTAAGTCCTCCATCCTAACTTACTGAGCTGTGGTTGCTCACATTCCTATAGACGTCGTGCAGGTGCTGGCTAAGAAACGGCAAACAACTACTTTGAAGCTAGCAACTGCTGGATCTTGGAGAGTGAGGAAAAACATTGAGGAATAAACACATATTTTTAAGGTCTAAGTTTTATTTTAGAATTATTTTTCATTCCCGAATGATGTAATAACTAAGAAATATATTACAGAGAAATATTGTAAACTTTAATTGCAATAACTGAATTATAGCATATATATAATTCCTCACTTTTATAGGTAAATGATTTATTTAAATTACAAACCGTTTACTTCAAAGCGGGTTAGTCGTGGACGCCTTATATAGATCAGGTCTAAGATAGTGGTTGTAAGGCCAACTTCTATCTTAGGATGGTTTACACGGCGGGGCTGTTATGATTCTGCCGCTTCGGGGCGTGATATAAGTCAATGCTCATTTTGTCCCTATTCTAGCAATTCCCGTATAAACTTGCCTTCTTGAGAGTGAGGCTACACATTCCATCCTCAATGGGAAGTATTCATTAAAGACGTCAGTCTCAATTGAGGAGAGGTGAGTTGAGAAGTCTTGATGGGCATTTTGCTACCCAAAGACAAGCCAATCCTCGATGAAAGCTTTAAGAGGAAGTCTCCTAAGCAAGTTAAGCCACTCACATGTGCTAAAATGTAGGAGGTAATCCCTTATACTTGCTCCAACAACTACCCTTAGCTTCTCTTTCATGCTAGCCTTTCACTTTCTTGGTTATAGGATAAAGTGCACATATTGTGGTTGTTCAACTTTTGGAAGGTAGAGAGGGATAAGGTAGAGCAACTCTAATCTAACCTCAAGGATTTGGTTAATAAGTACCTAAGATTGATGGGTAATTAGAGAAGAATGGCTAACAACATTTATTTCTATTGCAGAGAGCTTAAGAGGCTAAAAACAAGCTCTTGAGGGTCAAGCATGAAGCTAAAAAGAAGATGGCCATGGCTCATGAAAAGCTGAAAGGGGCTTATAAGAGCATGGACAACCTAAGGTGCATGTTGACATTAAGGCCTAGAAAGCTATCAATCCCACCAAAGATCTGGTTGAGCTGAATAAATGTAATAAAGTGATCAACCCAAAGGTTTAGTTAGTTAGGGATTTAGAAAATATATCTTTTGACACATAGTGTTTTTAAAAAATAAAAATATCTCAATTGGGATTTTCAAAAAGATTTAGTTAGTTAGTTAGTTAGGGTTTTCTTTAATTCAGGAAAATTAGATTTCTTAGGTTTTTTTTTTAAATAAAAAAATTGTTAAATAAACATAAACTTGACTCGGTTTTCGAAATAAAAAGAATTAACTCACTAAATATTTTATAAAAAAGAACTCGGCCGATTTGATCCCGACTAACAGGTACATAAGCACTTGTGAGGCAATCGCATAAAAAATAAAATATTTTTTCCTTTTTCTTAGAAAATTCATAATAAAAAATTATTTTAGTTATATTTTGTTTATTTATATATAATTTTAGTATTTTAAAAAAATTATAAAAATAAAGTCCATTAATTCTTCTTTAGTTTTTACATGGTGACTTAATCTTAATAGGTTAGCCTCCAAACCTGGTTTTCTTTGGTTTAATTTTCTAAAAAAATCATTTTTTTAGAAAATCTGCTAATTAGTGGCTAAATTAGGATTTTCTCACTAAAAAACTCTAATTTTATTTTTTTACCAGTTTAACTAATTTGCGACTTCAATTTTTAAAATTTTTTAGAAATATTTTCTTAATTTAATATCGAGTAATTTATATTAAGTGGATTGAGCTTGATATAGGTTAAATCAAGGAAATCAAAATAAGGCTCAACAGAATTGGTGACTCCATCGGGGAGACCTAGTAGGCTAGCTATGTAAATATTTAAAATTAATTGATGGGTTTTTGTATTATTTTTCTTATTTTTTGTATTATAGTTGTATTAACTGGTTTTTAGTTATGCAAACCCTAAGAAAAAAGCTTGGCTCAATGAGTCCTATTAAGGAATTAAGGGGGGTTCTTTTTATTTTCAATAATCATTTGTGTGTTTAGATGTAATCAAACTTGGGCTACCTTAGGAACTTAAGATGGGCCGCCTTTGTGTAACCCTCAGGTCGCTGGGGTCTTTACTTCCGCTTGGAGGTGATAGGCGAGCCCACTCAAGCTTTGATGTAGCCCGTTAGGTTTTCCTTCGGAAAGCCTTAAAGTTATAGAGCTTGAGACCTGTAGACCTTATCCTGTACATCATTCTTTTAAAAAAAAAAAAGGGTAATTATTTTTAAATTATAGGAAAAACCCAATTAATCTGTAGTTGGTTCAATTTTCTCCTTCAAGAAAGGGGAAATTTTAAAAAACTAATAACCTTTATATATAAGTATTTGTTAACTTCATTTAAAAAAAAATCCTATTTCAAACCTACTTATATATAGGGGTATTTCTCGACCGCGAATTCATCATATTTCCTATAATTTATTAATTACTGACCCCTATTGCATTACATGTGTGTATAGCTTACTGCATTTCTTTTATTTGATTTTATTTTACCGATGCTTGTTTCTATTTAATCATTTTCATTCCTTGTATTATATGTATTTTATTTTTATCATTCCTTAGTAAGTGAAAGACTGTGCAATTTCTAAGAAAATTTTTCAAAAAGCTGCAAAATTATTAATGTCATATCTAACTTTATTGTAAATTTAGTGATCTCATTATAAATAACTGCATCATTTCATGTTTTTTTATTGTGTAATTTTGATATAAAGAGTTAAGGTAATGTTAATCTAGAGCCAGTCCATGCGATCCAATTCAATAAGTATTCCTTCCTCGAGGCTAACTTGAGAGATTGGTTAAACCAACTTTTGCCCTCCAAGTAAGATCATATTTGTAAGAAGATCGGGCCGGTCATGTCCTTCATGCAGGTTTAACTCCATTGGCCTCTAATTCAAGCCTTTATTCATTATTGGGATCTAGAATCTGCAACTTTCAATTTTGGGCCACATGTGTTGACACCCACCATAAAAGAGTACTCAAAGCTGCTTAGTGCTTCGCCTCTCGAAGTAGGCATAACTGTCCCAGATGATAAAGATCAAGGATCGATTATATGCTCCTAAGCCTGAGGGCTTTTTCAAGTGGTCTGTCGAGCTATTCGAAGTAAGTTAAGTACTGAAGAGCAGTGCTTACCCTAGTCCGATCTATTGAGCTACTTCACTTTCTATGCTATCTAAGGTGTTGCCGAGGTAACCGGCTGATGTACCGAACCGAACCCTTCGCTATGCATTAGTCTACACACTAAATTTGAATACAACAATCTCCACGGAACCGAGGTCAAGCTGATAGCTATCAGGAGCCAACCATCTGAGGTGACCCGATTATGAGTCGTCCCTGAACCAACTAAGTCCAGCCCCGACAATTAGGGTGTCGAACTTTTGACTTTAAACAAACTTGAATAGAGGCCCACCCTTGCTCAACTCACAATATCGTTAGAATCACAAAGTAAAAATACACGCACGCTGTCCTTTCTGACAATCGTACTATCCTTTTCGACAATTGTCTGCATATGATTTAAAGTTTTGCCTGTAAATTATTTTCCTTTTATTTAGCAAATAGGGATTCATTTTTGTAATTTCCTATAACATAAAACTTACCTTAACAGGGTACTATAAATAATCACATAATATAATAGTCACAAAAGATTATATAGAAGAATATACTGAATTTTTCTTACCCTCTCTTAAGCTAAGTGTCATCTTGCTTCTCTTGAGCTACTCTTATTTAGCCCATTCGAGTATAGATTAGTAGCGAATAACCTCTGGCCATACTTGTGCATTATATCAAGTGTGACCTCAGCTTATGTGAGATGGTGATGTCTCATATCCATCGTCAGTGCATGAGAACCCTTGCTCACCTTCGACTATCATTTACATTTGAAGCCATCTTACGGCTTGAACCTACCCTTTTGGTTAAACATAATACTGGATTTATGTCTTCATCTACGAGTCTGTACCACTAGATCTTAAAGTCCAGCTCAAGAAAGCCTTCATGACCTTACTAGGAGTAAAAAAGTCAACCTTGGTACCGTACTTATCTTTAGAGGGCAAGAAGTGCCTCAACATCTTAAGACTAGTAGAGTGGTTCTCAAGCCTAGATGCTTATCAGAGATATCATTAAACATTTTATGAGGGATAATAATCGTAGGTTGAGAAGAGGGTCAATGCCTTTATTGTAGGAGTGTTTGGGACAGTGCTATTTCCCGTCAAATATAGTCAAGTCCATTATAGGGTAGCTGAACTAGTGACTCAATTCCTAGCCTGTAAATCCTCTATACCGGCGTTACTAATAGAATAGTTCAGGCCACTCACCTACTTGAAGAAGCAAGGGCATGGGTACTTCATGACTAACCTTACAATCCTTGCCGTATGGTTTCTCAATCACATGTATGGGTATAGAGAGAATCTTCTCAGAGAGTCCCTGACTGAAAATACGAACCTGATTGACGACTTTACCCACTTCCTCAAGGTACTAGATGAAGCTCAGTGTAAATGATGGGTGTTAGTCATTAACAAGATGCAACTAGTAGACTTCATATCGACAGCTAGATGGAGTCACTGCACTTAAGCTGTCTTGGGGTGTGCCGACTATGTAGGGGTTCCCCTTATTAGTATTACGGGTTGTACGGGATATTTCCTAACTTGTGTCACCAAACAATTGGGTTTACTTCAAGAAATAGCCTATAGAGATTCCTTTGACGTTGTTATGATGAGTTATCAAGATCTTTGTCTACTTACGGCTACTTTGATTCAATAAATAGCAGAACTCGTAAAGCTATGGGAATGGAGAGAAGTTAAGAAGGTAGTTAATATGGGAACTTTGAAGGGCAAAGTTGGAGAATACCGCGCCACCAAACAGTTCATCTATGATCAGTTAGAGAAGATTGGAAAGATACGATATGAAGCTCCAAACATATTTAGACATGAGCTAGAACTAGTACATCTTTCACCTAACGAGCAAGCCTACTAAGATACCATGCGAGCCAGAGTTGAAGCCCAGTTCCAAGAAAGTAAGAGAATCATTGAAGAGATAAAGCTAGAAAATGAGAAACTGTTGGAAGAAAATCAATTCTTGAGAAGTAAGATTCGAGAAAGGGATGCTACAGTCCGAAGACTTCTGAGAGAAGTTGATGAAGCCTGTCCCAGCCAGATTCGTCGACTCTTGTAGATATAGGATTTGAGTTTTTTGAGGAAGATTAGTTAGGAGTTTTTCTTCTCTTTTCTTTTAGTCTGTTGTATAAATTGGATTTTACAATTATTAATAAATTTGTAGCATTATTAAATGAAAATCTTTATTAATTGCGTAGTCTTTTACTCATTATTTTTTTTCTTTTATTTTCCCCTGATAGTTGACTTTTAAATAAACTAATATATATAAAGCAGACAATAGAAAATAAAAACAGAAGAAAAAAAAACAAAAAAATTTTAATTCATAAAAAAGTCTAAAACTTGGGTTTTTGTATAGGATTTCGAAGATAGGGTTCAAGCGAGTAAACTCAGTTAAAAGCTCAATATTCACTCATTCTAAGGCAAGAATGTCAACTCAAGGTACTGGAAACATCAGTTAAACTGAGGCCGACCCGAGAGTTGCAACCCTAGAGGAAAACATGAACAAGATGGCTGAATAGAGCCAGGCTCTCACTTGAGCTATTGGGATTCTCAATGACAAGACAAGGATCTCAAGTTAACTCGAATCGGAATGCAAAAGCGACCCTTCCTCTTCAATTAGAAGATGAAGAATCGGTTTCTAATGCTAAGATATGGAGGAAGGAGATTGAAGAGAAATACCGAGAGATGGAAAGAAAGTTTATGCAAAAGTTGATCGAGAAGGTGAAAACCTTAGAAATGATTAATGAGTTTGAGTAGATGAGGATGATCAACTTGTTGACATATGAAGATGAGAACTTCCTTGAAAGATTTAAGGTATTGGAGTTCGAGAAATATGATGGGACTGGTTACCCAAAGTTCCACAATAGGTTGTACGTCAGGAAAATAGGGAAATACACAAAGTATGACAAGGTGATAGTCCAGACTTTTCAAGACAGCTTAATTGGGCTCGCCTTAACTTAGTATGCCCAACTAGATTTAAATGAGATTAATACTTGGGATAAGTTAGCATAGGCTTTCTAAAACCAGTATAAGTTCAACATTGAAGTGGCTTCGTCCATGTGGGATCTGAATAATCTACGAAAGAAGGCCAATGGAAGTTTTAAAGAATATGCTTAAAGATGGAGGGGTATGGCAGCTAGGGCGACTCTACCCTTAATAGAAAAGGACTTGACTTTCACTTTCATCAACACTCTTGGAAGCCCATATTACTAACATTTGGTTGAATACCCCGCCTCCAACTTTGCAAAAATTGTGGCATCAGGGTATCGAATTGAGGAAGCTATTGTTATTGGGAGGCTTCCTAATCTTGAAGCAGTTGATAAGAAGACACCTTTTGCAAGATTTTCCAACAAAACTAAAGAAACCACTATAAGCATTGTCAATACCGATAACCTTGTTAAACATGCAAACCTGGTAGCTATGACAGGAGGATCTAATCCCTTACCAAATCCAAGTCAAAACAATCACTCGTAAAGAAGACAGTTTGCTCATATTCCCATTCCTCTAAGCTAGATTCTCACACAACTAAGGAAGGAGAATCTCTTGACATTCGAAATACCGAAGGAGGGATAAAGACTAAGAAACTATAACCCAAAGCTTCACTGTGATTATCATTTGGGGCCAGTGGGGCATTCTATAGACCAATGCTGGAGACTTAGACATTAGATTTAGGATCTTATTGATGCAAAATTGGTTCAATTAGATTTCATTCAAACTCCCACTCCTAACGTAGGTAATAATCCTCTACTAGATCATGGACATTCAATCAACATGATCATTGTTGAAGTTTCTAAACTGAAGATTAATCTAGATAGTCTCCCCATCACTATTGAGGAGGTGGCTTGGAATTTGAGGCAGGCCAGATACTTGCAAAACGTGAATCTTAGAGATAGAACCCGAACTAGATTGGCAATATATCAATTGCTGAAGGATGGGAAGATAAAAAAAGCTAATATTATGGCTATGATGATTTCAAAACCACAAAAAGAAGTACTTAGAAGAAGCTTAAAGAAAGGCATGAAGTTGGAGATCCGACAGTTGATACCTTTGGAGAACTGTCAGGGAAGTTTGGGTATTTGGTAGATTACACTAGTTCACTTGCTACATGTGCAAATGAACTACGTACTGGATGGGGTCTCGAATTTGAGGAAGAAGACAAACTTATTGTAGAAGACAAACTTATTGTAGAAGCCAAGAAGATGACTAAGATGGTTGGAATGATTAGAGATGTGCATAAGCCATTGATTTTTTAGTTCTACGAGAAGACTAAGAAGGTTGAAGAATTGGGAAAGCCTAAGAAAATTTCTTTCAGTATCCTAATAGCTCCGGCGAATTAGAAAACAGCCCCTTTAGATTACCAAGCAGTGAATCAAACAACCAAGTCCTCATCACCTATGGTCAGTGAGCTTACACGCTCAGGGCGAGTTTATAACCAGAATGAAGAAGTCTACTATGGAAGAGGCTTCTCGAAAGATCTTTGAAGATATGGATAATAAATATTAGAATGTTGCCAAGAAGGTAGTAAAAGTTAGTGAGTATAAGATCATGGATTAGTTAGCTAAGGTATTAGCTCAAGTCTCTCTAATAGGCCTATTGTTATCATCAAATACTCACCGGAAAGCATTAATCAAAATCCTGAAAGATGTCAACGTACTTGAAGGGATTTCTACTGAGAAGTTAAGATTGGTGGTGAATTCGATATTTGCAATGGATCAAATTTCGTTCTTGCTTAATGAGCTAGGTGAAGAAGGAGACCAACATACAAAGCCCCTTTTCATAATGGTCAAGTGTGTAGGGAAAGTGGTTGCTCAAGTTCTAATAAATAATGGGTCTTCACTGAATGTGTGTCCCTTGGCGACACTAAATTTACTAAGAGTAGATGTAAATGAGATAAAGCCCAACTTGATTTCAGTAAGAGCTTTTAATCGATCAAAGAGGGAAATACTTGGAGAAATTGGATTGCAAGTCGAGATCGGTCCACAAATTTTTAATATTCCATTTTAAGTTTTGGATATACCGCGAACTTTTAATCTTTTATTGGGAAGACCGTGAATTCATTTAGTAAGGGCAATTCCATCCAATCTACATCAAAAAGTGAAATTTATAACCAATGGGTAGTTGATTACATTCTTGGGGAGCAAGACTACAAGATTTACAAAGAGACAACTATTCCATATATTGGGAGTAAAGAATTGGAGGAGCTAAGGTTGAAGATTTTTGATGAAGTTAGCATGATTGAACAGTTAAGACAGGGGGTATGGGGTCGCTCAAAACAACCTAAGTAACGGATTAGAACATTTGGGCTTGAATATGAGCCCACTATAGATGAGATCCAAGAAATGAAGGCTAAAACCAAAGGCAAGAGAGGAGATCAGCTGTATCATGCTCACATGGACTTTTCGGACATCCATTAGACATTCCTAATACCAGTTAGTATTCAAGAACTCGAAGTAGCCAGCATATCCAAGGCCTTGGCTCAACAATGTAGCATTGGTCTAGATGAGAAGGAAGACATTAGTGTACCAGTTTCCTTATGCAACTGGTTTTCCATTCCCATTAATAGGTCTCTTTAGAAAAGTAATATTAGATTAATTAGGAACATTCAATTTCATAATTAGTTTGATTTGTTAGGCTCTTTTCTTTCAAATAATTTGAATTCATTTAATAAAATTCATTCCTTTCTTTTTATCAATTCTTCCTTGTTATCTATTTGTTGTCCTTTTCTTTTTCCTTTGCTCTTTAGATTCAATAAAAATAATGAACGTAATGGATATCTCACGCATGTAAACGATAAAAGTACTAATATCACCTTTGGCCCTACTGGGTTAGATATCGGAGATGATATTGAGACTCTAAGCAAAATACGAGAGAGTTAGCATCGATTTGAACAAGGTAGAGTGATTATTGATGAACCAGTAGTTGTGATTAGTTTGGAGGCAAAAGAAAATCCATGAAACTTGAAAATTAGTAGTAATTTAGCAGATGATGAGAAACAGGAGTTGTCATGATTGTTACCAAAATACTTGGATATATTCGCTTGGTCTTATGAAGATGTGCCCAGGTTAGATTCATCTATTATAGTTCATAAGTTGCCAACAAGAGAAAAAATTAAATCGAAAAGACAAAAGCTTAGATGATTTAGACTGGATATATTCCTTAGAAGTGATAAAGTTGCTAAAAGTTGGGTTTATAGAAGAATTGGATTACCCTAAATGGGTAGCCAATGTAGTGCCCGTGTTGAAGAAAAATGGGAAAGTTAGTGTCTGTGTAGATTTTGGTGATTTAAATTAGGCAACATCAAAGGATAACTTTCCTTTGCCGCACATTGATGTATTGGTGGATAAAATAGTCGGAAATCATCTTTTCTCATTTATGGATGGTTTCTGAGGATATAATCAAATCAAGATGGCATAAGAGGATAAAATCAAAACCACCTTCGTTATCACATGGGGAACGTTTTGTTATTGCGTGATGCCTTTTGGGTTGAAGAACTTCAGGGCAACTTATCAGCATGTTATGATAGCTTTGTTTCATGACATGATGCATCAAGAAATTGAACTTTATGTAGGCAATATGATTGCCAAATCTAAGGCGAATGAAAATCATATGGATATTTTGCATAAGTTATTTGAGCAGTTGAGGAAGTTTCAATTGAAATTGAACCTCGAAAAGTGCACCTTTAGAGTAACATTGGGCAAATTGTTAGGTTTTGTAGTCAGTAGAAAAGGAATCAAAGTGGACTTAAATAAGGTCAAGGCAATTGTAAAAGAAGTATGAGGACTATTAGGGAGGTTGAATTACATTGCTCGGTTTATATCGAAACTAACCGATAGATGCAAGCCATTTTTCAAACTTTTGAGAAAAAAATGCAGGGATAGAATAGGATGAAGAATGTGAGCAAGCATTTGCTGAAATTAAAGAATATCTCATGCATCCTCCAGTGTTAGTCACTCTTACACTAAGACAGCCATTGATTCTCTACTTAACGATCCTTCTTGAATCGATGGGATGCATGTTGGGGCAAAAAGATGAAATAGGCAGAAAAGAGTATCCTATATACTACTTAAACAAGAAGTTCACAAAAGGTGAGCAAAAATACTTAGAAGTAGAAAGGACATATTGTGCCTTAATGTGGGTGATGCACACACTCAGGTAGTATACTCTTTATTATTCAATAGAGTTATTAACAAAACATGACCCATTGAGGTATATAACAGAAAAGCCGGCATTGATTGGGAGAATCTCGAAGTGGTAGATGTTGCTCTTTGAGTTTAATATCAAGTATGTAAGTTAAAGTTCAGTCAAGGGGTAAGCGATGGCTGATCAATTGGCAAAATACCCATTAGAAGATGAGGATGATGGTTCGAAAGCATAATTTCCTAATGAAAATGTCATGATGGCAACTAAATTGAATGATGAGAAATTGGGATGAAAAATATACTTTGATGGAGCAGCCAATGTATTCAGATGTGGGATAGGAGTAGTATTGGTATCACCTGAGAGTAGTCATTTCCCTGTGTTAGTGAGATTAACATTTCCATACATGAACAACATATCAGAATATGAAGCCTATATTTTGGGGCTCAAAATGGCATTAAATATGTGAATACAAAAGCTTGAAGTGTATGGAGATTCTTCTCTTATAATCCTCTAGATCTTGGGAGAATATAAGATGAATGACGAAAAGTTGATAATTTATCACGAACATTTAGGAAAGTTAATTAAAAAATTCCAAGAAATTTCATTCACTTACATTCCAAAGACCCAAAATCAATTTGCCGACACATTGGCTATGTTAGCATCAATGGTGAAAGTCATCGATGGGATAGAAATTCAACCCTTAAAGATTGAGGTGGAAGAAAAATTAGCTTTTTGCTTGATAGTTAAAGAGAAGGAATCAAAGAAACTTGGGTATCATGATATCAAAAAGTTACTTCAAATGGGAGAGTTTGTTAAAGAAGCTGATAGAAAAGATAGATAAACTTTTAGAAGATTAGCTACTCATTTTCTGTTAAGTGGAGCTACGTTATACAAGAGATCACTAGATGCAACACTGTTGAGGTATGTGAAAGAAGAGGAAGCTGAGAAATTAATGAAAGAAGTGCATGAAAGAGTTTGTGGTCCTTGTATGAAGGAGTTTGTGGTCCTTACATGAACAGGCACATGTTAGCTAGGAAAATCATGAAGATGGGATATTTTTGGATGATGATGGAATCAGATCGTATCAAGCACATGAGGCACTATCACTTGTGTCAGGTGTACACTAATAAAATCAACGCTCCTCCCCAGGAATTATGTGTGTTGTCGGCTCCTTAGCCTTTCTCGATGTGGGGGATAGATATGACTGGTGTAATTTTTCCAATGGCTTCAAATGAGCATAGATTCATTTTAGTTGCAATCGACTGTTTTACTAAGTGGGTAGAAGTAGCTTCATATGCCACAGTAGCCAAAAGAGTAGTAGTTAGATTCCTGAAAAGAGATATTATTGCAAGATACGATGCACCTGAGTCTATTATTACAAATAACGAGACGCATTTGAACAATAAGTTGATGGATGAAGTATGTAACCAATTCAAGATCAATCATAGAAACTCGACTCCATATTGACCTCAAATGAATGGGACAGTTGAAGCCGCTAATAAAAATATCAAAAGAATCATTAAGAAGATAGTGATTATTTATAAAGATTGGCATTAGATGCTTCCCTTTGCTCTCATGGCCTATAGAACCTCAGTCAGAACCTCTACTGGTACAACACTTTATTATTAGTGTATGGAACTAAAGTAGTACTACTGGTGGAAGTAGAAATATCTTTGTTTTGAGTATTGGCAAAAGCTCAGCTCGATGAAGCAAAGTGGGTAAAGAAACGAATGGGACATTTAAACCTCCTAGATGAAAGGAGGCTTATAGCGATATGTTATGGTTAATGCTACCAACAACGAATCATTCAACCTTTTAATAAGAAAGTACAGTCGAGGTATTTCAAGGAAGGAGACTTAGTGTTAAAGAAAGTATTGCTGAATGTAAAAGACCTTAGGGGCAAGTTTGCTCTAAATTATGAAGGCCAAAATGTGGTGAAAAGAGTATCATCAGGAGGTACATTAGTATTGATAAAAATGGAAGGCCCGGAATTAAGGGGACCTGTGAATTCAAATGCAGTCAAGTTGTATTATCTATGAAAACTAAGTTCAATAAAGATTTCAATTTTTCTTGAATTGTTTGTGGTTAATCTTTTATCGTTTACAAGTAAGTTGATATCTATGAATGTTCTCAATTCGACTAGTTATTAATTGACAAACACTTCACCAATAAATCCTTATATACCATATTTCTTAGCCTCATACACTTACAAATGAATCTGAATCACCAAATAAATTGAAATAGAATGTTCTTAATAATTTAATCTTTTCTCTTTCGAAAAGAGATTTATCATTCAGAAGTCATAGATTGAAACTTGGTAACAAGAAAAGCAAAATCAAGACATGAGCATGGTACGGATACAAGATTCATCTGAAAAAAGTTTAGAAGGTTTTATTGAAAGAGAAAAGAAAGAGAAAGAAAAAAGAAGAAAAAAGGAAAAGAGGAAAGAAGAAGCAAGCACAATCCTTTAGTGAAATTCTGTTGATTGAATGAGTGAATATCGAGAGTCTATGCAAGCATGCCAATTTGTTACTATCCGAGAAATTTTCTATTCCCAAGTAAAATGATCCTAAAAGTCTTTGAATGAGATATTTAGCAAAATTAACAAGTGTTTTTTGAAATCTCGAAGACATCTATTCTCTTTAGATTATCTAAACCAAAACTAGTTTTTTTTTTTTGTAAATCTTGAAGAGATTTATCCTCTTCAGATTGTTCACCAAATTAAAAAAAAGTCTTGAAGAGATCTATCCTCTTTGGATTATTTATCAAATGAAAAGAAATCTCGAAGAGATATATCCTCTTCGGATTGTTCAACGAGTCAAAACGAATCTTGAAGAGATCTCTCCTCTTCGAATTGTTCAACGAGTCAAAACGAATCTTAAAGAAATCTATTCTCTTCGGATTGTTCAACGAGTCAAAACAAATCTTAAAGAGATCTATCATCTTATATTGGGTCGGAATAGATTTAGAATTTATTAGATAAATTATTGAACTATATCTAATTTGATCTAATTGGGACTTAAAAAATAAAAAGCTCAAATTAAGTAGGATTTTTAGAAATTAGGTTAAATTTTCGAAAAATCGTAATCATATACGACCGTGAGTTTAGAAATAGCACGGCAGCGGATGGCGTGGAACACGTTTTTTTTTGTAATTACACAATCCAACAAAACACTAATCTATCCACAATTCCCTAACCATAATCCACAACAAATTTCACAACACAGCCGAATTCATACACCAATCCTCAACAAAGCTTCTTGACGCTAGCAAGTCCAACTGAAATTCGACCCCCTTCGCCAAATTCCAAGTCTCACAATTCCCAAACCACAATTCTACATTTCCACAATCCAAAGCCACCTTGCCACGCCTGACTGAATTCCATCGAATACTGATTCCACGTCGACCGAACTTCAACAATCCAACGCCATTCAAGACCCAACCCCTGTCTAAACTTTAACATGCCCTGATGCAATCCACTTATCCAATCTCCAGCAACCGAACTTCAACATGCCATCCACTTTATAAGCTGAAGCATCCTTGTCCATAAGTCTGACGCTAGTATGTTGATTCCCTGATTGCCATTGTCCCCAAACAAGCAATTAAATTCCCACAAAGTAGAACATTGATAAGCTCGCCTGATGAGGCTCCACGCCGTCCACTCCTCAAGTCTGAAGCCAAACGTCCAGCAATCAACATTCCATAAGCACTCACGCACACTTCACCAATTCCATACATGCTGCCCGCCGAGATCACTAACACAATACATCGACGGACATAATGCTGATACAATCACATGCGATTCGAATGGTTTAAGTAAAAAAAATTGTTATTTTTTATTTATTAGTTAGTTTTATTGTTTTTTTTTTACTAATCTATTTTTATTCAAGTGCAGATTTTTTTATTATTTATTTTTAATTTTATCTTGTATATTTTTTCTAAATAATTCCAGTTTTCCATAAAATTTAGTTAAATTATGTTTTTAATAAAATTGTGTTTTTTGAAAATATACGTATTTTGTGGTTGAGATACGTAGCATGCAGTTGCAGTTAGGATTTAGAAAAGATGCATATCGAGATACATATCTAATAGTTAAGATTTGGAAAAAATACGTATAAGATATATATCTAGATCGTATCTTTAAGATTTAGAAAAGATATTTTTTGATACATAGTGTTTTTAAAAAATAAAAATATCTCAACCAAGATTTTTAAAAAGATTTAGTTAATTAAGGTTTTATTTAATTTGAGAAAATTAGATTTCTTAGGTCTTTTTTTTTTAAATAAAAAAATTATTAAATAAATGTAAACCTAGTCTAATTTTCAAAATAAAAAGAATCTATCTACTAAATATTTTATAAAAAAGAACCACGGTTTGTTTGATCTTGACTAGCGAGTACATAGATATCTTTGGGGATTCTTTTTATTTTGAAAATAAAATATTTAGTGGGTGGATTCATTTTATTTCGAAAAAAATTTATGTTTTTCTTAGAAAAAAAATCCTAGCTAAGTCTTAATAGGTTAACTCGTAATAAAATAATAATAATAAATCATTTTAATTATATTTTGTATATTTATATATATTTTTAGTGTTTATAGAAAATCATAAAAATATAGCCCATTAATTTTTTTTTTAGTTTTTACATAGTGACTTAGTCTTAATAAGTTAACTCCCAAACTTGATTTTCTCTAATTTAATTTTCTAAAAAAATTATTTTTTTAGAAAATCCATAGATCAATAACCAAATTAAGGTTTTCTCATCCAAAAACTCTAATTTCATTTTTTTTACCAGTTTAACTGGTTAGCGACTCCAATTTTTAAATTTTTTTAGAAATATTTCCTTAATTTAATGTCGAGTAATTTATGTTAAGCGGGTTGAGCTCGATACATGTTAAATTAAGAAAACCAAAATAGGGCTCAATAATCCTCCTATACTTTAGAGGTTAGACTCACAAGTAAAGGGAAGAGTTTCCTCCTCAACCTAGCACCAAGGTCCTTATGGATCCTTTTCCTTCAGTTGAACCTCATCTAGATGAGTAGATAAACGTGCTTGATTTTGAACTAGTCTCTAAGGCTCAATTAAGTCCTCTTAGTGTTGATTAAAGTATTTTCATCCCTCCTTCTATCCTCTATCTACGAATGCTATTTTCTCTTTTGTGTTGTTATAGGTTAGAATGTCGAGTTTATGCCTTATACAAGCTTTCCTTAGATTAATAAATGTGTGATTTTACAAAATGTTTACTTGTGCTCTTTTCTAACATTCTTTCTCCTTTTTCCCTTTACTTTAAATCCATAATATATGAACTTTTTGTTTTCATTAATTTTAGAACCACAATCGCAGTAAGTTCAACATAGTAAATAGAGTAACAAGAAAAACTATCACTCACCTAAGCTTTAAGCTTAGAACTTGAGTTCACAAGTCATAAGCAAGTTTTTCTAACTTGTTGAGGAAGTTTCTGGATGCTCTCTCCTAACCGACTTCTTGGTATTTATATGTAACTAGACCCACTTAGCTTTCTACCTTAGCAACACACTTACTACTATTTTATTATAGGCTTGCCACATCAGCAAGCATTTTATTACAGGAATAATACTTCCTTATTAATGAACAAACCCTCACCAATTATTTATATATAAAGACATGCAACATACTCTTACCTTACTAGATTATCACCAAGCCAACTCAAGTATCAATTATTTAGAGCCACAGCTACCTTCAGTCTCTTCGAATACACATAAGAAATGGGTTTCTTCAACTTAGTTGTATTGCCCCCTACCCTCCTAAAATGAAGAATGTCCTTGTCCTTAAGGACAAAAGAGGGAAATTGAAGTTAGAAAGCAACCCTATCCATCCATGTAGTGTAATTGGCCAACTCTCCTAACTAATGAACAAGCAATTGTAGTACATCCCTTCTATCCTAGCTATAAAATCAACGACCCGAAATACAAAAAGGAACTCGACTATTAGGCTGATTAGTAGTCATCAGATCAGATGGAAGCTTCGAAACTACAGGGGAAAAACCTACTGATTTTTTTAACAAAGAAACATGGAATACCAGATGAAGCCAACAACCATCAGAAAGTTTCAACTTATAAGCAATTGCATCAATTCTTTCTAGAATTTGAAAAGGTCCATAGCAACATGGTTCCAACTTTAAAGTATGCTGCAACTATAAATTAACATTCAAAGTAGAACAGAGACGAAGATATACCCATTCACTAACCATAAAAGAAATATCCTAGTGATGCTTATTTGCTTGCTGACAATTCCGAATTTGGGCAAACTTTAAGTGCCACTGCAAAAGAGCCAAAAACTCATCTCTATCACATATACTACAACAAGACCTGATCACCAACTTCTTTAGGAATATAAGAAGGAAATATTAGAGGCAGGCAGCCATAAACAATCTCAAAGGAAGTCATATGGGTAACGGAATGATAAGACGTGTTATAAGAACATTTCCCCTATGCCCTCCAATCAACCTAAGCCTTTGGTTTATTAAATGCAAAACAATGCAAATAACATTCTACACAATGATTCAACACCTCAGTTTGCTCATGCAACTCTAGATGATGAGAAGTGCTATTATGAAGATGAGTGTCCAAAGATTTAAAGAGCTCACTCCAAAATTTACTAAGAAAGATAAGATCTTGATCACTCTCTATCGTCCAAAGAATTCCCTGCAACCGAATTATATCTTTAACAAACAATTTAGCTATTGTTTTAGTTGAATAAGGATGTTTTAATAAGAGAAAATGGTCGTATTTGGACAATCGATCAACCACTACCAAAAATAACATCAAACACTTTTGATTTAAGCATCCCTATAATAAAATCCATTGACAAATCCTCCTACACAGTAGCTAGAATTAAAAGAGGATGAAGCAATCCTATTGGTGCCAAAGTTTGAGCTTTGTTGCGTTGACAAATGTCACATGTAGCCACAAAAGTAGCATTGTCCTTATGCATTCCAAACCAAAACAAATTAGAGGACAATCATTTATAAGTGCATAAGAAATCAGCATGTCCTTTAATGGGGGTAGAATGGAATTCCTAAAGAAATAGATTTACCCAACAAGAAGTAGATGGTATAACTAGCTTCCCATAATGATATACAATGTTACTTTTAAGATGAAATCCTTTTCCAGCATTCTTTCCCTCTTGCAAAAAGTGTATTTTTGCTACCAAAAGTGGATCTCATAATACATCAACTCTAATTTCATCCAAACTTGACTAGATAGGCCCCAAAATACCAAAAAATTCCATGTCACCTTGTACTCGAGATAAAGAATCAGCAGTTGAATTTGTAGTACCAACCTTATACCAAATGTCTAAGTCATAGCCTAACAATTTAGAAAGCCCTTTTTGTTAATCTGGAGTCATATTTCATTGTTGAAGAAGATGTTTGAGTCTTCTTTTATCAATTTGAGCCACAAATTTCCTTTTAAGTAAATAAGGTCACCAATGTTGAATAACAAGCACCAAAGACATAAGCTCTCGTTCATAAGTTGACTTAGCCAAATTCTTATCACTCAAGACTTTACTATAATATCCAATAGGTCAATTATGCTAAATTAAGATAGCCCCTAACCCATGCCCGGATGCATCACACTTAATAATAAAAGGTTGAGTAAAATCAAGCATAGCAAGTACCAATGCACTCACTAAAGCCTGTTGCAACATATGAAAAGTCAAAAGTGCTTGTTTAAACCATTGGAAGCCATCCTTTTTTAGCAAATTTGTCAAAGGCTGAGCAATTTTGCGATAATCCTTGATGACTTTCCATAATACCCAAACAACTTAAGAAAATCACATACGACTTTTTGAGAAATGGGGATAGACCAATTCAAAACACTCTTACCTTGTCAGGATCCATACTTACATCATCATAAGAAATTATATGACCTAAATATTCCTACGAAGTAACGCTAAAAGAGCACTTCTTCTTATTCGCTTTGAAGTGTTACGATTGTAACAAGGACAAAACCACTCTAAAATGTACCAAATGCATATCCAAATCCACACTAAAAACCAAAATATCATTAAAAAAAGACAAGCACAAGCTTTTGTAAGAAAGGCTTAAACAAATCATTCATGGTTGATTGAAAAGTGGTTGGAGCATTAGTAAGGCCGAAGGGCATCACCAAAAACTCATAATGGGCTGTTGTGTTTGAAAGGTGATTTTAGGAATATCATCTTTAAAGACTCGTATTTGATAATAACTAGCCTACAGGTCAATTTTTGAAAATATCTATGCACCATTCAATTCATCTAGTAACTCATCAATCACAGGAATAGGATACTTATCTAGTATTATAGCCTCATTGAGAGCATGATAGTTTACACAAAAGCACCACAACCCATCCTTTTTCTTAACAAAAATGACCGAGCTTGAAAAAGGATCGGAGCTTGGTCAAATAATTCCAATTGCCAACATTTCTTTCACAAGTCTTTCAATCCATCTTTCTATACCTGAGCATAACGATAGGGTCAAATATTAATAAGCCCCCTTTCATCCTTAAGTGGTATTCAATGATCCATAACTCAATTAGGAGGTAATTCTTTTGGTTCATCAAAAACAACAGAAAATTCATTTAATAAAGAACTCAATTTGACAACCCCATTACACTTCTCCTTTTCACATCTTTGCAAGTGCCAAACTACACTTGCAAACTCATAATCCATAGCTTTACACAATAACTTATAAGAAGCTCGAGTATGATACAGAGAAAAATCCCCTCATAATGCTTTTTCACCCTGCCACAGAAGGAATTTTCATGATTGTTTATTTCTAATCAATTTTTACCTCTCCTAAAGTCTTTAACCAGCTTATGCCTAAAATAAGATCAACTCCATCAAACTCAAACACATAATATACAATAGTAAATGGATGTCCACAAATCACAATGTTCACATCAACACAAGAACCACTTGACTCAACAACATGCCCATCACCTAATTTAACACGCAACAGTGAAGTATTATCAATGAGCAACCCCTAATTAGCGACCAAAGCCCTAGAAATAAAATTGTGACTTGCACCATATCTACTAAAATAGAGATATCATAGTTCAACACAATACTTCATAATTTTAAAGTTTTCGAAGCATTTAAACCACTTAAGGCTAACAATGAAAGTTGAAACTCTTTGCTACAACCATCTCCTTCCTTTACACCTTATATGTCATCTAATACTCCATCTAAGGCCACATGTTCCTCATCTATAGCATCTAAACTCTCTTCTAAAACCAATACCCTTAATGATTTGTTAGGGCATTGATGACTAGCATTAAAGGTTGATAACAACGGAAGCAAAGGCCCTTGGCTCTTTTACCAAGATATTCGATGTATGACAATTGCCTTTGGCCATGAGAAGATCGATTAGAAGGATGCACCTAATTGGAATTATGTGCAACGCTTGAAGTGGATATTAGCAAACTTGATTCACTAATGTTTTGTAGCTTCAAAAATGGAGTTCAACCACCACCACTAACTGAGCTTCCCTTGTGCAGCCTTGGAATTATAATAGATGCACTATTTTGCAATCTTATAGCTAGTAGTAAGTTATGTACAACAAGTGTTTGAGAAAATGTTTGACTCATAGCTAGCTCATTCTTTATCCACTTAACGTTTGCTTGACCTCCAACATATAGAGATAGAAGGACCCCTACTTTGAACTCCTTCTCCATAGCGAAAGCTACGTCAATTGCAGTAGCTAGCATAATTGGCTCTAAGGTTTATACTTGAACTATCACATTCTCCCATAAGCCACCTAAGCAATATCCTAACAACTGCAGCTATGTCACATTAAGAGCTTCAATAATAGCTCTTCAAACTCATTAACATAATGCTCCACTATAGTTACTCGTCAAAGAGTAGAAAGACTAATAAAAGGATTGACCAAACATATTTCACTTAAATTGCTTAAGCAAAGCAGTGACAAATTCAGTCTAATATATTCTTAGATGTTGCCTTTTGAGTGATTTCAGCTAATAGATTGATCTTCCTCTAACATATAATGAAGCCAAAGCAACCTTTCTATCTTCATGAGTATTGTGCACCTCAAAATATTGTTTAGTAGCAACTAACCAATTGACCAGATCCAAGCCATCAAAAATAAGTAGAGTGATTCGAGCGGCATTGCTTTGGAATTCATCATCAGTTGCTAACTCATTTTGTTCCACTACAGTTGTATCAATAAAGGTCAATAGTAGCTTGGAGATTCATTAGTCTAAGGCCAACTAAATCAAGTTCTTCCCAAAAGGAGGTAAGGAACATGTCCTTACTAAAGGGAGTTCCTCAAACATTTAAATCTCATTCTTGTCTACGAGGTCACCTAAATAGGTCGGAGGGGAACTCTATCCAACATGGCCCGAGGAGGTTGTAGGCTCCATTTACCCTTTCATAAGCTAAGATTTTGGAAGTCCATTCACCTTGGTGAAGGTTAGGGTTTAGAATTATCAAGAGTCCATTTGTCTTTATGAAGACTAAAACGTGATGTCATCAAGAGTTTGTATGTGTACACCAAAGGAGGTTAAGATTTAATGTATTAGGGGACCGTTCACCATAGAAGAGGTTAGGTTCAAGTTCGTTTACAAGCACATTAATATGTTTAGTCCATTTAGACTATAAAAGATAACACATTAACATGAAGAGGGAATGAATTTCATTGATATACAATATTGTATAGACATGTTATAATACATGATCTCATTATCCAAAATATAGTTTGAGATTGTTAGCGTTCCATTTAATAGGTATGAGCTGACTGTTTAGTCTCTCTAGCTTTATTCCCTATGACTGCTTTGACTCTAATTAGGTCTTCCCAATTAGGAGCTAATTTCCCTTGACCTTTGCATAATTTGATGGATTTTAGCAATAAACTAGGTCACTAGGTTGTAACACCTTGTGTTTAAACTTCCTACCACAATACTAAGTTGCTTTGTGCTCGTAAGTAACTAATCAAGCTTATACTTAGTCTTGGATTTTTTGAATGGTTTCCAAATGAGCTATTAGGCTTATTTGGTTAACCCCAAATCTAAAGATTTAGTTTAAATATTTGAAAGTTCTAATTTGATGGATAGGACTGCTTTTGAGACGAGGGTAAGTCGGAGAGGAGTCTCTTTGGTTAGCGTCCTATGCATACTCCAGTATCCCCATAGGATGTATAAGAGCTTGTCGGCCTATCATGAATCTTCCTTTAGCCTGGTCTACCCTTCTTTTGAGATTGTTGAGGATAATCTTGTTTATAGCCTTAACCTACCACTGGATTGGGGGTCTACAACAGAGGTCTAATGGATGTTGAAGCAATATTCCTTATAAAAGTTTTTGAAATTCTAGTCATTAAACTGAGTCCCTTTTTTCGTAATCAAGGTATAGGGGACATCAAATTTGGTGAGAATGTGGTTGAGGACAAATACTTTATATACTCTTCTTGGTGATCAAGCCACGGTTTTTGCCTCTATTCGCTTCATAAAATAATCAACCACGACAATAATGTACTATCACTGGCCAGTTGCTCAATAAAAGGACTAAGAATGCAAAAGGCCATGGGCTTGTGAGAGGTTGGAGCTTAATACTAGATGCGTGTTCGATTGGGGTGTGCTTTTAACATTGGACACACCTTTGAACCATCTCCTTTGCATCTTCCTTCATCATAGGTCGGTAGTAACTGAGTTAAAGGACTTAGATATAAAGAGACCGACTCTTAATGTGATTGTTGTTAACACTTATGTGATGCTCTTCAAGAACATGCTAACCTTCTTCAGGTCGGAGACATTGGAGGAGGGGAAGGTTGTGATGTTGTTTGTATAAGAGGTTGCCTATCATTACATAGTTTGCAACATTGTTCATCAACTTCCATGCCTTCTTTTGATTTATTAGGATAATTTCATGCTTTAGATTCTCAAGTATGGAGTCCATACAACATGACTCTGTTGGTGTAAGTCATATCTCTAGAACTTCTTGATATCTCTTGTTGGTACTTTTGTCTGGTAGATATTTGATGAAGACTTTCTTCTCTTTTTTGTCTAACTTAGGAATGTTAGTAGAGTTTATTTTTAACAATTTTTCTACCTTTAAGTTCTCAATTCGAGGGACTTAGTGATGCTCCTAGAGAGGAAACCTAACCTTTGAAGGGGGTGGTTAAGAGCCTTGTGCAAGCCCTTCAAGGCTTCTAAGATAAAAAAAAAATGAGTTAGTAAAACAAGCAGGGGTTTGTTGGGCAAGGCTACTTCAATATCTATGTTAGCTTAAACGTTAGTGGAAAAGAGAGAAAGAGACTAAAGAGAGCAGGAATGTAAGCAAAGTGTATAGGAGTCAAAAGCGAATTACCCAAAGGCCTCATCTTCTATTTATAAGGAATGAGGCGCTACTTAATTGGGAAATTGGATCCTCCCATCAATGACAAGGTTTAAATTTCATAAGGCATGGTTAGAGATAATAAGCAGTTGCCATTTTCGGCAATTGTTCCCATATAGCATGATTAAAAGATAATAAGCTACGCTTTGCTAACTTGCACCCAAAGACATAGGCCTTAGAGAGCTTAGGGATCCTTTTCAAGACGAGTAACAATTTGTATGGGCACCTCAGAAGAGGTCGGTCAAAATTGGCTCCAAAACTATTGTAGACATCTAAGCTACAAGGAACTAAGTTCGGGAAGAGAGGTTGGATTGGACCTAGATAGCTTAACCTTGTCCTAAGTAGGTCGGCTTAGGCTTAAGGGCCTATATCCAAAATAACCCATCAACACCATTTTAGTTTAGTTTAAAGAATAAGGAAAGCCCTAAAAAATAGATAAATAGAAATAATTTAAGAAAGAATGGAAATTTTGAAAAATAGGAAAAAAATAAGAGTAAGAAAATAAAGAAAATGTAAAAAAAAAAAAGTAGAAAAATGTGGAAAAAAGACACAAAAAGAAAAGAATTGGAAAATACAAAGAATTGAATAACCAATGAAATTGATAAAATGGTCTTTTGAAGGTATAAATATATTGCTCGGAAGTAGCAATTATTTTTCAAGGTTGAAAATAGATTTTAAAGTTGAAATATGCAAAGGCGATTTGATATGATAATTTTAGCAAAAGAAACACTAAATTTTTTATTTATTAAAATTAACATTTTCGGCTCGATTCAACTTAGTTTGCTTAAAAGCACGAAACCGAATTAACATGAGAGAATTATGGCTTTAAATGATGCTTATGATTTAAGTTACTTATTTCATGCAAAGATCAAGTTTAGTAGAAGTTAGACCAATAATGAATTGTGGCTCCTAGTTGTGTTAAATTGAATTGATTTTGAAAATTATTTTTCATGTATGCATACTAGAATCATTAATTACGTAATTGTGTTAAATAGAATTGATTTTGCTTTGATTGGCCTTATCTAATTTTAAAGCTTATAGCAGTTGAGGGCATAGACATTTATGCAAATAGTAACTCCCCCTTCATTTCTTTTAAGATGTGAAACATCATGCACTATGATTGGGTGTACGGTGAATGCCTTATTGACTGAGCTGGCATTCTCATCCTCCTTGATTCTAATTCATAAGTTTGGTGAGGAAACACAAAAGAGGCAATTGCTTAAGCTTTCCTTTTTCTTTCAAAATTGAACTTGAGTGGAAATGCATTTTAACTATTGGTCAAATTAAAGCATTTGAGCAAAAGTGATAAGCAAAAATTAAAGTTGGAATCCTTATAAATAAGAAATGCATTTTAACTCACAATTTTGGTCAACATTCATCAAATTAAAGGAAATTGCAACATTCACATTTTAGAAACCTTACTCTTTGAAGCTTAGGTCTCTTTGTAGAACTAGAATTGACCCCCTTTTTTCAACCAAACTGCTTAAATTTACTAGCTCTATCACTATAATGTATAATCCCGTCCATTTGTTGGTTTTGAAAAGTACTTTGTTTTATTTTGTTTTCTATTTTATATCAAATCTTAATTTCTACTTGGGATTTAGTTAGATTTTCTTTTATCTACCATTTTGATTAAATTTATTCTTATTTCTTGCATTTCGGTAGATCATATTTCCTTTCTTGTTGCCTTTTCTTTTTAGTTAGAATTTATTTTACTTGCCTTTTTACTTGAATTTAGTTTTTGATTTTCAAAAATAAAATAAAAATAAATATAATATATATTTCATATGTATGCTAGGAACATGAAGTATAGAATTGAATACAAGCCTACAAACTTATTATGTTTCTTGATTATTTTCTAATAATAGCACCATAATACAAAGTCACTTGGGAATGAACGAAGGGTCTTGATAGGGGACTAGTTAATTAATGGTGGGGGTAATTGACCACCTTTCCTAGGTGGTTGGTCTATCTCTCTTTTCAAGGAATCCAACCATGTGTAAGCGCAAGAGTTCATCGAGTTAGCGAGGTGAACTGAGTTTGATATCAAACCCATAGAGAATAATTGCCAAAAATACTAAGTAAAGAATAGTATAATAATATATCCAACAAATTGAAATAATACATTTGTATTTCTACTACTAACTAATCAAAGTAATTGAAGATGATAATTACTCTTATGAGCCATAAATTCTAGTAAAACGGGCTTTAGAAAAGGAAAACTAAGCGGAGTTCAAGCATTCTTCAATCTATCAATTAATCTCTCTCACCCATTAGTTGAATTGGTTAAACATCAAACCCTCTTAACCCTTCTCGAGTATTGATAATGTCTAAACCACACTACACTCTAAAGAATACAATATTGCACTAATTTGGTTGGTATTCTCATCCTCAACAATCTAATGTTACTAAAACTAGCTCTAAATCACTAACTTGTCTTTACTATAGTCTAATTACTCATTAGATATATAAAACAATAAGAAATAAATAAATTTACTCAAACTTTCCATTAATCAAAGTCAAAGTACTTCAATAAGTGAAAACACATGAAAAAAAAATACCACGAGAGGTAAAACCACATTAAAAGAGCATTAATAAACTAAAACATCAATAGAAGTTCACTAGTGAGATATAATTTATAACTAACAAAAAAATTTAAGAGCCCTAGGACACTAAAAGTATAAAAATACATAGAACAAGCTTAGCCAATCATGGTTAGCATTCGCTAAAAAGGTATTTGTATAGCAACTTTTATGCCAATAATAAGGAAACTTTATCTAAATCTTAAGGAGTGAGATTTAGATGGAGTCCTTAGTCCAATTCATGCTTCTCAATGTGACTTTATATGAATGAAAATGGGAAGATTCAAACAAAGTTCACTTACTGTCTCAATGTCAATATAATTATTCTAGAAATAGGATCAACAAGGGAAAATGATCATAAAACCCTTCATATTAATAGTAAGATACTAAAAGACTAGATAAGGTAAAATGACAACTTGTCCCTCAACAATAATATTAAATTACTAGATATTTTAAGAGAGCTAAAATTATTATTTTGTCCTTAACCTTTAATAATAAAATAAAGAATAAAATAAAATATTAGAAGAATCATCATAAAGTGTCATTATAAAGAAAAATTAGCTTTGGAAAATAATATCCTTAAATATATGTAATACAATATAGTATTGTTATAATATATTCTAAAGTAATAAAATGTCCCTAGAATAACACTAAATTATCAAATCACTTAGATATAGTAAAATTACACTTGGAAACATCATTAAATTTCTGAAGGAAGTCGGGACTATAAAAATAATAATTAATAGAATATTAGAAAATTTGGAATAAAGCTAGAATATTCTAGATTCTTACTTTAAAAAATCCATTCAAAATTGCACACTTGTCTAAGGTTCACCAAACTTAAATTGGACATGTGTAAACATGTTTGGAAGTCATGAATTTTTCTAGAATTTTTGGACACATAGAATTAAATATTGGATTTTCAAGGTTGTCTAAAACCTATAAATACCTCTCCCCTCACTTTCAAAAATTCACCCAAATCTTTTCCTGCCTCTAAAAATTAGGTTAAAAATTATGGATATCCTCCATGACTCCCTTAAGAGGTTAAACAAAGGTGAAGTGATGGCGATGGCTGTTAAATGGTGGTATTTGGTGATTTTTCAACAAAGATGGTTAGTCGAGTATGGAAATTTTAGAAAATTCTTTCCTTATTGTTTTGATATGAAATCTTGCAAGTAAGCCCTTCATACTATACTTTATGTAGTGCAATTTTCCTTTATATAATTATGCATGTTTAGTATTTTTAATGTTTATCCCAAGTTTAGGCTGAATATTGTCAAAAGTGTCAATTTCAATGAATAGTTTGGAAACAATAGTTTTAGACCTCCTAAAATCATCATAAATTTTCCTGACTTTTCATGATATTTAATACTCATAGAGGTGAACTTTACCATTTTTCTAATTAATCTCTAATTATTCTAAATTTCAAGACTTATGGGTAGACAGGAAATACAGAAAAATACAATAATTTAATATTTTCAATTAGTAAACCTAAAAAATATGTATTTTTATGAGTATATGGTATTTTTCATTAAATTATATGACATGGTTTGCTATTTATTCAAATAACTAATATTTGGCTAGATATTTAAGTCTAATTGATAAGAAGTTAATTTGTTGATGCTTATAATAGAGTCAATGATCTTAAAATGATAATATGCTATTAATGGCCTAATAATCAATCATAAATTAGTATGAATAAGAATAATCAATTAGTTGTAGATTACAACTTGGGTTAAATATGGATTAATTTTATGACTATGATAATTTATAAATGAAAAAATTAATGTAATTAAAGAGAGGTAACTTGGTTAATCTGTAATTTTGAATAAGTAGATATCCTATCCTACTTAAATAATTCTCTAAATAAAGATTGCAATGATATCAACTCTATTGGAATATAGTTAGGACTCTTAAAAAATTTTAGAATATAGCATCATTAGAAAATATAGTAATATTACAATTGTTTTTTAATAAGATAATGATAAGCTATCTATATGAATGTAATAGATAAATATCAAGTAGTGGAGTAAGTAATGGCCTAAGTGAGTAGCCCTTTCTCGATTGTTTTGCATTTACATAATAGCCAAAATAAAAAAGTAGACCACTTGCTTACTTGTTTTATATAGCTATGGAATTTGCTTAAGTGAATCTCATGGCTTGAGATATTTTATATTACAAAATGGTATTATTTATGATAAATCGTTTCTTAGAACATTGAATGAAGATACTTGGTGCTTATGGTTTTGATTTATTGAATGGTGACATGGTAGAGCTTAGTTACACAGTTGTGTTTGGTTAGTGAGAATATATATAATATTGTATAAGATATGAGAAGAAGTGATGTGTTATATTTGTGACTTGGCAAACTCTATATAATGTAGATACCTAAGCTAAATTAATGAATTGCTGATTTAATGCTCACATGACTTAGAGTCTATTCATGTTGCAACATTCATTATGCACCATGCTTATAAATACAATACTTAGCTTTAGGGGAAAAAAAAAGAACACGTTAGGTCAGATGCTAAACTAGATTAGTATTACTTATGCTATGTAATTGAGAATTTTTATTTGGTTACATTAACTTAGAATTTATACTTGTCTTAGCTTGATATGTTGTTTGACTACATTTATGGTATATCATGAAACAAACCTACAGGTTAAGTTTTCTTAACTTAAGATATTATTAGATTGGGTTTCGAGCATATAAAGTTACATGCTTAATCAATTTCTAACCACTTTGATGTGTTTAAACAAGGCTAAGCTAGCTACATGCTGAGGTTTTTCTAGCCATTTCGTGTGGTTTTAGTAATGTTAGGTCTTAGTAACACCTTATTACCTAAGTTATTGAATGTTGTATCTAGATGCCAAAGAGCATCGACCAACCAAATGAGAAATTGAGCTATACTAAGACACCAGTATTAGTGTATATCATGTACATTAGCATGGCTTCTACGTGTTGCCTAAGAGTTGCATGTGTTTACCTATTGAAGGGTTTAAATACAATTTAGCTTGTTGATAATATGCTATGTATACTTAGTTACTATATATTACTATTTTCCTTTAAATTATATTTAGCTAAAAACATGAGCTAAGGGATTAACTTATTTGACCTTTGTTGCTCCATAGGTGCTACATGGGCGACTTTTAAGCTCTTGATTGGCACTACTCACATGACTCTAAGGCAACCCTTAGATGCTCTTCTTGCGCTCTTCCTTGTCGATACTTGATGTATTGTGCCTTGATGCTACTTAGGTGCTTAACAAGCATTACTTAGTCAAACCTTAAGTGCTCTTAGGCAACCCTTAGGCACTCTTCTTATCATGTCTCTATTAGTAATTGATGTGTTATACCCTTAGATGCACCTTGTACCCTACAAGGGCGAACCATAAGTGCTCCTTTAGTGACCCCTTAGGTACTACTTAAACGTTCTTAAAGCACTTAATGGATGCGTCGCGGGTGAACCTTGGGCTCTCATTAGCTGACCCCTGTAAGCGTGGATCGAACTCTAATCATACCCACATCCGATGATATAGGACTATCCTTATTAGGTTAGGGTTATCTTCGTTAGGTTATACTATGTGTAATATTCGAGTTGAATATTTTCTACTCATATGGTAATAGGAAGTCTTGCTTAGATGTCCTAATGTACAATAGTGCAGGTGAGTGGTATATGCTAGGCACATGTTAATAAGCCTCATACTTGTACATGGAACTGTTTGCATATTCTACTTTTTAGTTATTGTTCACGTGTGTGCCTATGCCTGTGGACAAATTCAACGGTTCCTATGTTGAATACTTACTATAAGAATTATTTCACTTTGGTTACTCTTTCCACTCAACTCCTTTATTGGGCTTGCTCGATGGACTAAATGGTAGCCTCTATCTTTAATGCAAGCATAGTTTGTTTAGGCACGAGCATGACTCTCTACTCTTTCAATTGTTCTTCAATTCAAATGAATGATCTTTTTCCAATCCCATGGATATTTTTTTTAGTGTTTACTTGAATCTTACGTTTAATAAGAATAAAACCCCAAAAACATAAAAATATAATTTCATATATACCCTACTTCTATAATTAATTATTCAATTAAAATAATCATTTTCAATATATATAATATATCTATATATATATATTTTTTTTTTCAAATATTCTCTTAAAAGTAAGTAAAATTTCATTTTTTTAATTTTGACTTTCTAATTATTATTTTCATCATAATTATAAAATAAAAATAAATAACATATAGATAAAACGGTTTTTTAAATACTAAATTTCAAATAGATATAGATCAAATACAAAATAAATATAAATAAAAAATAGGTAAAATATAGATAGAAAAAAAAAACATTCTAAACAAAACATAAAAATGATATGTATATCTACCTCAAGAATGCATGACCCTATAAACAAGTGAAAACTGAATTTCTAAGCCTTTGGCCACTTCGAGAGCCCTTGTTCTCTTTTTCACTGTATGTGAAATCAAATTTAGATGGAATCTCTCGTAAAAAAGAATTCATGAAGGTTCTTCCAAAAACCCTATCCAACCTACCCAACTAATAGTTCTTAGAATCCACTCTCAACCCTTATTCATTTTGTAATGAATAATGATAGCATATATAACCTGGGAATTGAAAGTAAATTTCAATGAATTCACACATTTAAATAATTCTATAACTCTATCACGTATCTCTTACAAAGGAGCATATACTTGCAAATAATCCAACTCCTCACGCACCTGTCTCATGGGATTAATAGGAAATCAAGCCCTTTTTACCTTGTTAAATTCTATGACTACAATTGGATTTATATTACTTTCTCGTTTCTATTAAAAGTATACAAACAGGTTCAACAGATCGATCTAGATCGATCTAGATCGATCCACTTTAGCCAGTAGATTAAATAGATTGAATTTATTTAACCTATTTTTAAACGAGCTAAAAAATCTTGATCTTTAACTCATTTAAAAAGCAAGTTAAACGGATCGAACCAATCTGAATTAATTTGCTTTAACCCACAAGTTAAACGAATTAAGCTCATTTAACCCACTTTTAATGAATAAAAAAATCTTGATCCAAACTCGTCTAAGAAGAAATTAAATGGACTGGCCCGTGAACTAAAACCTACTTGCACATCTTTAGTTTCTATCATCATAATCTCACTAGCATCCACTAAGCTGTTATAAATTATCATCCCAAAATCTCATATTCATGAGCGAGTTCTAAATAATGAAATGCGAAATCACCCTAAAACACTCCAGCCAGCCACCCAACATAGCCGGGGTTCAGCAAAGTGATAAGAAATTCGCAAGTAACAAGGCATTTTGTAGGCACGGCTAGCATTTCGAGGTGACAATCTACGTGCCTAATGATACACGGACCTTTCTATGAGGTACAAGGTGGCCACAAAAACTGTGCCTCAATTGAGTTCAAATTCACGAGGCACACGATAACACATTGTGGAAAAACCTCTATTCCAATGAATCACTTTATAGTAAATTTGCTCATGCTTCAGGTTAATTATTCAAACAAATCCTAGAAAGCTACTGGTGCCAGTTATCAAAATTTAGTTCCACTCCACTAATGGATGGATGGATGAAAACCATAAGAATTCTACATGACACGTGTTGGACAGGACTAACCCAGATTTGCTCTCATTGCCATGATCAAGACTAAGTGCCAAGCTAACATTCTCTAGTGCTACTCCTTCAGCTTACTTGTTGCTGGTGGCTGCTGTATACAGGGTAGGCTCCATATGCTGTAGCTGCTGCAGTGTACATGCTTGGGTCATAAGGGTGAGCCATAGTGTATCCATAACCATCGTAAATCTGTCCCCCATAATACATACCACTCCACTGATTGCCAAAATCTGCCCTGAACTGCTAAATGCAAGAAAAATATCAGTAAAAAGGCAACTTAATAAATGGAAGGAAAAATAGGATAAAGCTTCTGATGAAACATAGTAACGGCCCATTTTTTAAAAGCCCAAAAGACAAGAGATCTTGGATGCGATGGACCAATTGTGCTGTAACTTTCATGCATACATGGAGGCTTTACCAAAACTGCTGATCAGACAGAAATGAAGGGATGATAGCCATAATGATTAAACTCAACATCAAAATATTCATTTCAGAAAATTCATCATTAACTAGCAATAAAGCAAATCGTTGAGAGGAACATGAACCGATGTCTATTATGATATGAATTTATGATAGTTTCTCTCCATATTGAGGCAATTTTTTAACTTGTCCAAGTAAGCATATAAGCTAACATCTGCAAGTAACTGGGTGATACCGAGATTGCACATAGTTTTATCTCTCTTTTTTTTTTAACCTTGTACACACAACAAGAAGACAAGTTTATTTTTCTTTTTTTGAAGTTACTGAAATCTCAATTAGTTCCAATAATGGGAAAATCTGACCCTTAAGGGGAATGATATTGTGTAATAATGGACACAATTACCTGCTTATTGGCTGGACTTCGACCCCAAGAAAGGCGCACTGTTTGTGAGCCTATTAATGTGCCATTCAACTTTTGTAATGCCTCCTCTGCATTATTTCTGTATGTTGATGAGATATAAGGAAATTATTTCAATAAAGAATCAAAACAGCAGCAAGTGTTACCAGGATGTAGTATAGAAGAAATAAGATTTTTTTTCAATATGGAAAGATTCAGTTTGGCAGTCACCTGTTGGCATATTGCACGAATCCACATCCCTTTCCATTGGGTATCTTCACTGACACTATCTCACCATATTGGGCAAAGGGCTGCCTGAGATCTTCATCACCAACATTAGGATCAAGGCCTCCAACAAATATCTACAATTGTATCGGTACATCTTTCTTTATCAATTTATTGCATGTCCATAGTTAAAATAATTAACCATATGCAGGAAGAAGGCCATTGTATGACAATAAGTAAATGAAATTCTCACTGTTGTGTTTGTAGAGTCTCCATCACCACCTTGACCTGAAGCCCCATTGGATGAATAGCCACCTAAAATTACCCAAAAAATAAATAACCAACAATAAAATAATAAATTTTAAATGACAAAAGTTTTTGCTCTTCCAGGACATGATCTTTTGATTAATAAAGGCACGAACAAAAGAAAATATGATGAGGAAAGTGGAAACATAATGAAAAAGTTACTTATGACAACCATCATTAGATGAAGCAAGGTTTTACATTCAAGTATGGGAATATGGATAAAAATAAAAACTTAGCAGCTGAAAAGTTGATCATTGTGGAAAAAATGGGCTTGCACTGTCACCTGTTGATGGTTGTGCTTGCAACCTCAGCAGGCAGTGTGTGTGTGTGTTTGTGAATAGGGGTGTTGTGCATATGCATGTATAAATGTGCATGCATGTATGGGAGAGAGGGGATCTGGATTGAAGACAATAAAAATAAGAATGTGTTCATATTTCACCAAGTTCTGCATACTGTACAAGCCGCTCTGCTGAAAGTCTTTCTACCAGCTTTCTGTAAGGCATTTGGAAGTTGCTATTGGAAAAGGAAAATTCCGAGTGATGGATGTACTACAAAATCTATCTAATGTTTCAGATTTCATACAGATTCTTCAAAAGACATTGTTGTTTGACATGGATCCAGAAAAGAGGAGTCAAGACAAGCACACAAATGTGGACACACTGGAGCTTTCACTGTCAAAAACTTGATGATTGTGATTACAACAGCAGTCGACTTGTGTGTTTGTGTTTGTGAACGTGGGAATAAGAGTGTGTTAGGGGTGGACGCAATTCGGTTCAATATGGTTTGCTCTCCCTTACCGAGCTGAACCTAATATAATGCGGTTTTTTTTTGGAAGTTGAACATAATCATATGATTCGGTTTATAAATTTTTCAAACCTAATTAAAATCAATTCGGTCTATGGTTTGAACAGTTTATATCAAATTTTTACTAAACATTTTTATTTCCAATAAATATGAAATTTTAAATGAAATTTACTCAACTTAATTTTAATAATTAAAATAAAAATATTATAAAGAATAACAAAATATGAAAAATTTGATTAAATTTATGAAAATTGATGAAAAAAATATAAAAAAATACGAAATAATTACATAAATTTTTTTTATTTAATTAAACGGTTCAGCTCGGTTTAAAATGGTATGGATCGGTTTGCTTTCCTGAACCAAACTGCGAACCATTTATATATAATCAAACCGAATCGTAAACCAAACGATTTGTAAAAAACAAAACGATTTTTTGGTTCGGTTTACAGTTTGATCCGCGGTTCGTGGTTTTTTTACCCAGCCCTAGTGTGTGTGTATATATGTGAGCACTTGTCTGTGTGTATGTGGAAGAGAGATTAAATGGATTACAGACAATAAAAATAAGAACACGTCCATCTTTCACCAAGTACTGCATAACAGTTATTCTGTGAACAGTGAACCAATAGGGGGAAGTCTGTTTCTACTAGCTTTCCATAAGGCATTTGGAAAAGGGAAAATCCACAAGAATGCTACAAGATCTATCTCATTTTTCAGTTCCATACAAAATCTTCAAAAGATATTGCTGTTTGACATGGATCCAGAAAGAGGGGAATAAACATGTGACTATGAATTATTTGCGAAGAAGCCACTCCAAATTTTTAAAAGAAATAATGAACAGACAACTAATTGTTCTCACTTGAAAGTTAATAAAAATAAACAATGAATAAGGGAAGAGAAAAGAGATTATCCATCCACTTATCATATTTATTTCAATGTTTGAAATAACTCTAGTATTCATAAGTTAGCTTTTATTAATAGAAATTTGATTAGTTCTAAATAGAATTACGAATAACACAAGCCTCACCTTGTGAAGAAAACTGCTGGTATCCAGATGACTTCCTGGGAGTTGCAGCACCAATACGCATTGGCCTGGTTGAACAATACACCCCATTCATTTCATTCATAGCCTGTGATCTTTCATTTTCATCTCCAAACCGAACAAAACCATAACCTTTTGAACGGCCAGTATTGGCATCAAACACAACTTTGGCAGCTTTAACAGATGGATATTTATTAGCAAAAGTCTCAAGTAATAAAGCATCAGTAACATCTGCAGCTAAATCTCCTACAAATATAGAAAGATCAGGACCATTATCTGAACGCTTGTCATTTGTGCTAAATGTTGCCCAGTTCAAGCGGAATGGTTGTTCCGTATTAGGCATCAAAATTCCAGTATAACTCTGTAGAACATTTTCAGCTGTAACATGTGAAAAAAACTCAACAAATCCATATCCCTCTGATAAACCCGTTTGTTTATTGCGAATAACTTTAATAGATGCAATCTACAAAACAGAAAGTCATTGAGAGAGGATGTAGTTAAGCCAATGAAGGGTACATTAGAATCAGAATAGGTAAAAACTATAGATAGATGCATCACAAGATTTTCTAGTTGATGGAAACCACAGTAAAGACTAAAGCAACAATCCTGCATGCACAGATCTTCCAGAAAAATTTCAAAGACATTCCACAAAAACAATATGTCATGAGCCTTGGGTCCAAAACATTTTCCAAAAGAAGACATTTTTTGAGATCACAAGAGAACTATTATAATAAAAGACTACACTTCGCAAAAGCTTCTATGAAGGTTAACTGAAAACAAGGGTTTGAAAAATCATTATCATTTTCATTACTCGGTTAATGTCATTTCAGATCTCTATTGAATAGTGACCATGTAAGAAGTAGACAATGGAGAGATATGTTAAGGAAATAAAATTCATCACAGGACAATAAAAATTTATATTAAAAGATAATAAAGATCCAATTCCCTTGCTTGACTATGCATATGCTCCAAAAAGTCCATGTAACAGAATATTGAAGTTAACTTCCACACAACTATCTTCTTCTATTTGTAGTTTTGATGTCAACATTCCAAAAGTACTTTCACAAACCCCTATCCAGTACCTCAAAATTTTAAATGCAAGAAGCCCAAAGATATGTAATAGCATCAGGATGACTAAAAGGATAATCTGACTGGAAAAGGGAAAATGAATTAACCGTAAGACAATATTTATTAGAAAAAAAAGCTTGGATCACATTTTCCTTTAGTAATAGGATGAAGATAGCACATGAAAACAGGATAGCAAAACAGAATCAAGATAGTTTCCTTGTTAAGTTCTTTGACCAGAGACTGAAGTGCAAAACCCTTGATCCTAGAGAACCTAAGCAAAACCTGGAAATCCACTATAGTATCAAGTGAACCGGGGTTCTTATGTCACACACACTTTTGGCAAGTGAAAGATACTGATGATCTTTGCCCTTATAAAATGTAGTCTTATCTAAGAGGGTAATCGTTTGCTAAAGGCAACATTTTCCATCCCCCTAAAGCTAAAATAATGGTTTAAAGCTTTTAAATATCATACACATACACGTTTCAACGTAAGCAACTGCAACCATTTCTAACAGGAAATAACCTCCCTCATAGTACCTACTTTAAGCTAAGACATGCCAGTAACAATGCCAAAGTCTTCCTCCCTATCATCTAATCTAGAGAAGCTAAAATCTTAGGACAGCTACACCATAAAACACACTACATTTACACAAATGACATAACATTCCATTGAAAAACACACGATAGATTCAGTACAAAACAAAACCAAAATAAACACATAAGCCATATATGTTAACACTTTCTCACCTCTCTCAACTTAAAACATCGATTTAAAATAGTTAAAAGAAACACGAAATCCACAAAAACATAGATATAAAATAAAAAAACTAAACTTTAAATATATATTAGTTACCTCTCCTGTAGAAGCAAAGCAACTATGGAGATAGTTCTCATCCATCCAGTGATGCAAATCGCCTACCCATATAGACCTATTCTCTCCGCTGCCGCCCTGGTGACTATGCTGCAAGCGCTGCTGATGCTGTGCCATCGGGTACTGGTGGTACGCCATATAAGGCGGCGCCGGCGCGTAATGTTGCGGTGGCGGGAGCATTCCCGGGTGCTGCATTACCACCGGAAACCGCATTGCCATCCACTGCTGATGCGGCCTATGATTATTATTATTGTTGGTGGTGTTATTGTTGTTTTGCTCTGGTTGCTTTTGTTGTTGTGATGTTGAATCTGAGTCGCTCGATTGCATTTTTAGGCGTCTCCAAGGAAAATAGATTCAGGGTTTTGGATTAGAGATGTCGATGAAACTTCAGTTCGTGTCAAAAATGAATCTTGAGACGCGTGTCTATGTGAAGATTGAATCTTGACGGCTTGATTCTTGTCAGGTAAGAAGACGAAACCAGGGCTAGGGGTCGCAGAGAGAAAGAGGGAGGTGAAGAAGGAAGGAAGGAAGAAAGAAATTTTACGATTGACGGGGATGAAGGAATAGATAAGCATGGGTTGGCTTTGAGAACGCGATTATCGGATAAACCGTTGGATCGGGAGGTGGAAGAAGATCTCGACCGTTGGATTTATGAAATGGGTTAACGATGCCATGTGAAACACTGTACGTGTGTGTGTTTTGTGTTTGTGTATTTTTTGGTTTCTCTCTCTTGAATATGCGCCGCCACCAGATTCGTGAGCTAAGTAAAGAAAGACCTTGTTTAATTGTTGTGATAGGATTCAATACACTGAATATGGGGATAGATCCTTTGATGTGTGGATATTTTGTTACCCCTTTGAGATGTTTGCTAATTCTGGTCTCCTTTTTGTGATTTTATGCTTTATTTGTTAAGAGAATGCACTTTTTTCTCCCTTGAGTGACGGTGCTGTATACATCTTGTCATAGCCCACATGTCGTATTCCTTAAAAGTCGACAGCACAAATAAACTAATATCTTTTGCGCATTCTTTATTTCTAACACTGTACATTGTTTTTTTAGTTATTTTAAGAAAAGAAACATTTTTGGATTATTTTTATGTTACAGATAATTTTATATTTTCAAAATCAAAAGTTATTGTTTTAATTCACAAACCCAATGTATAGGTATGATGCATGTACTGGAAAAATATATATTTGAGAAAAATTTATCTACTCTCTCGTGGAAATTAGTACTTTTGAATTTATTTACTTTAGATCTTACATTCATTCGTATGGCATGAATAAGGAGATTCTAATAAATCAATTTATTATATCAATGTATTAAATAGTGCCAGTGTACCACATGCTGTGCCATATATTCCTATCACAAATATGAATATGCTCAGATTTGGAAACCACTAGATACCATAAAATAATATTTTCGTATAATATCTCCAAAAATCTCTTAATGGTCAACATTCAGTATAAAACAAAATGAAACCATAACTTATCCCTCAAATATATAAACTGAAAAGGTAACTCAATTAGTGCCGCCTAACATCTACTAAAATCTATCCTAATCAACACGAGAGGTGCCAACCAGCACAAGTAATGTCCCTTTGAATCAAGCCTAATCCAGCTGGCCATAATACATTAATATGAAGATCATCATCTAAAATGTTATAAAACCCAATAAAATTAAGTCATGAAACTTAATACATAACTACTACACCACATACATATGCCAAACCATAGCAAATACATTAATATGCAGATCATCACTTAAAATGTTATAAAATCCAATAAAATTGAGTCATGAAAGTCAGTACATAACTACTACTTCACATACATATGCCAAACCATAGCAAATGCAACAAGTAATTTTCATCAAATTTTTTAATATAATTAAACAAACAATATCCCAAAATATGGAGTGACTCATGATTATGATCATACACAACCAGATCTAAATGATAGCAATAATTTAATAATTGTCGGGAATAATAAGAAAAATAATAAATAGTCTCAAACTAGAATTCACTACTTGTATCATAGTATAAATATGTGGGCAATGAAAACACATATGCTTTTGGGGCATTCTTTACTAACTATATATGTTGTTCTTTATATTTATTTAAGGGAAAAATCATTTTGGATTATTTTATATTACGTAATTCTATTTTTCTAAAGCTATGGTTACTATTTTAATTCACTAACCCAATGGGTACATATGGTGCATGATATGCTATGCAAAGAGTAAACAAGGGCAACAATATTGGGGATTGGTCTAAATTAGATATAGTTAAAAATGCATATGAGAAATAATGAGAACCTTAACGACCCATGAGCTATCCAAATGGATATTACGCACCACTTAGATACTTGTTAACTAACCTCACCTAACATTTTAATGTTATGCATAAAGAGTTAAATAGGTTGCTCATCACAATCCTTACTAAAGGGATTGATAAAAGCTAAGGTGAACTTACAAACAAACAAGAACACAAAGACAAAGATGACTAAATTGACATTTAAGATGATAAGTGGTTCATTATACTATAGGGTATTTATACCAACCAATTTAAGGCAACTTACAATAATGAGTAATCTACTAAAAAGGGTAAACCACCTAAAAAATGAAAATGCTAAGGTAGTGCACAAGAGAAAGGGGTAAATCAGGAAGAGTACAAAAAGAATACTCTATAGGAGTCATACATAGTATAGGTATCTAGGATAGATGGCAACATCTACTTAGCCGAACTTTAGGTATGAGCAATGGATGAGGTTGGCCTTGAGCCTGTTCGATGGTAACTTAGTTAGGTAGGAATTTTGGTAGATTATAACCAGGTTAATGGTCATCCAATGTGGAATTTAGTCTTAAACTACTCAGGATTAGGTTGACAAAAAGGGAAGTCGGCTATTCGGTGGATAGGCTAGAGATCAGCATAGGAGGATTGGAAACACCTTAGCTAAGTTAATGATCTAGCTTGCTGAGTTGTTGAAGGAGTTGTCTAGGCTACCACTAAGTCGATAGATCTTAAGTCCTCAATTAGCTACATAGTATAGGGCTTAGAACGGCTAAGGTGGGGCTACTTAGGCTCTTGCAATAGGGTGACGTCCTTGGGACTTGAATGAAAGGAGAGAATCCTCTTAGCCATGCTCTTTAATCCTTTGGCTCAGGTTGGAGTAATAGATCTTACAGGCTAATTCTTATTATATAATCTAGGTTGACTGGGATTTGGGATCAAAGAGAGTTTTCTTGTTAGACATCTTCTTCTGATACATATAGGCTCAAGTCGGTAATGTTGAACATATCAAATACTCCATAGCCTTTAAGTAGCTCCAGTTGGTATGTATTGCCATTAATCCTTTAGATTTTTTAATGGTCCTTTAGCTCGAGCACATAGCTTATTTTTTCCTTTGTCTTATGAATCTTTCCTTACTCAGATGCAACCACACTAGGTCATCGAGCTAGAATTACCTTCTTCTCCTTCCTTGTCCCTTCTATCTTAACCTTTGTGTAGCTTAATCCAATTGCTTAAACACTCTCTAGTAGATCTTGTGAAGTGCTTGAGCTTGGTCCCTAGCTTTAAGATCTTTTTGGTTAAGTATAGGCACTAACATATGGTCAAGAGGTAGCTTTAGGTTGAATCTATAACCTACTTCGAATGGTGTTTGGATCATAACTATGAACATAGCTATTATAGGTGAATTTAACCACATGTTGACATACATCCTAGCTAATCAAGTTCCATCTTACAGTAGCTTAAAGTAAGGATACTAATGTAGGATGGACGACTTTCGTCTAGTCGTGACTTTGCCAGTAGCGGGACGTACTAAAGAGTGACTTAGTTCCTAATTGAAGCTAAAGAGTCTTTTATAAGTAGCTCAGAAACTTTGGCTTCCTATCAAACTCAATGCTCCTTGGCACATTATGCGGCTTGATGATCTCTTACAAAAAGAGAAAAGAAATAGTTAAAATATTCTTAGTTTTAGTATAGGGCACGAATTGCACCATTTTACTGAATCTATTCATAATAACCATTGTGAAGTCCTTATCTTGAGCCATCTTAGGTAGGCCAAGGACAAAGTTTATACTTAGCTCAACCCAAGGCCAGGTCTAGATCAATAGGGGTACAGCTCTTCGATGCTTAGCTCAACTCTTAGCTCTTTTACAAGTTGTACACCTCTCTATAGATCAGTGCACGTCTCTTTACATCTTAAGCTGGAAGAATCTAGCCTTCAACAACTCATAAGTTTGCTTCTATCAAAAGTAACTACAGAGGCCTCCGCCATTCACCTATAGGTCGCCACATAGAGTTTCCAGCTCGAAATAGAAATCCGTCCTCCATAAAGTAATCATCTATCATCCGTCCTTCTATTCACTAGGCATAGATTAAACCAAAATAGAGGTCCTTAGCAGATTGCTCCTTGATGCCACTAAAAGCCATCAATCTTATCTATTATTCAAAGCTATGTCTTTTAGACAGTATGTTGCTTACCAGTTAGCCTTGTTGCACTGGTGTTTTATTAAGAAGGAAAATACTTTTAAGAATTTTACCCACTTGGCTTGGTTTTTGAACAGCTTGGGCTAGTTCCCTATGTATCTGGAGGACTCATGGTTAGTATAGATAATGAACTTTAGGAAATGAGTAGTGCTACCACATATGGAGAGTTTGGATTAAGGTATAAAACTCTTCATCATACATAAAGTAGTTTAGCTGAGCTTCCTTAAAGCATTGTGTTCTAGCTTAATGAATTTTTTAAAATCAAGTAGAGCTAAGATAAGGGTAGAGGTAAGCTTCTTCTTCACTTCGGTAAAGCTCCTATCTTCTTTTTTTCCTCATCTAAACTTCACATTCTTCTTAGTTAGTTTGATGAAGGGTGTCACAATTAAAATAAAGTTTTAAACAAATTTTCAATAGAAGGATGCTAAGATATGGGAACTCTTTACGTTGGCTAAAGAGGCCAAAGTTGGCCACTCTATGATAGCTTGGACCTTTTCTTCATTAACTTGAAGGCCTCCTCTATTCACTACATAGCCTAAAAAGAATACCTCCTCTTAGAAAAAAACAATACTTCTTCAGGTTGCAATAACCTCTTTATCTAGAGTGTAAGACATGCACTTTTACAATTTGATTTCGAGCAGTTAATTTAGGGTGTACATGAAGGTGGTTCAATTAAGTCAATACCTTACAAATAGGTTATAAAAATTAAACAACAATACCCCGTAGGCTTGGATTGTGAAAATATAATAAAATAATAATATTTTAATAAAAATAGCTAATTTTACTCTATTATATTATGTATATTGAAAACATGTCATTTAGGTATTGAAAGTTCATTAAAACTTAGAGACAAATTATTTGGACTATAAAATTTTATAATAAGATAACATAATGTGTAAAAGTAGTATACGTATTTTAGGTATGTTTATTGTGTATAAATACTTGTATTTAGCTAAAATATTTGAAATTATGCAAAATTAACTAAAATTTATTAAGAAAAAAAATAATAAATTTTTTAAAAATGCCAAGATTAGGAGAATTGTATGGGAAAAGGGTGTGCATGACTATGGACAACTACTGATAGAAGATTATATCCTAAACACCTCAACTAAGTTGGATTAAGAGTGGTATTTAAGCCTTTAAGAGAGAAAAAACACCATTCCCACATGCAAAACTTAGGAAAAATCCAAAGAGCTCTCCCCAAGTTACGATAGGATCTTATGAATGTAGGAAAAAATTCTGGAGGTGAAAGGAAGTTAGCATGGAAATTTATAGAAATTGAAGTGAAATTGTGCAAACCAAGCAAGATCATAGTGCGATGGCATAGGAGCAATAGAGGAGCAAACCACTATTATAGGGCATCAATGGAGGTGGGGTTTTAGTGGGTAGACAAACTCACTGTAGGGCATCAATTAAGGTGGTGTTTTTGTGGGTAGACAAACTTATGGGTTTTCACAATGGCCAAAGTAATGGTTTTCGGTGAGTGATTGCTTTTTCTCATTTTTATCAAAATTTGACTAAAAATAATAAACGATTTCCAAAAATTATGAAACTTAGTTTTCCTAAGTAATTTTTTGTGTATAATTCAAATATCAACTCAAATTTTCTTAATTTTAAGTGCACATATGGGTTCCTTAAGAAAAACATCATGTTGACTAATTTTTAATTGTATTTTCAAAACTTAGTTTTAGTCTAAATTTTTGTACATAAATTCCTTAAAGGTTATGCTTTTGCTATATAATTGGTTTTTCAAGATTTTGAAGTTGGGTTTTTGATAAATTTTGGATTTTGGTGAAACAGTGGTTGAAGAGTATTTTTCTTAAGGATTTTTTTAATGAACTTGGAATAATTTTGGTATAAACTAAAAAAATAATGATTTATGATGATATTTAGAGTGAAATGACTTTATATTATAAAGAAAAACTCTCTAACAAGTCGGATATGAGAATTGAAAGGGCCAAACTACATGTTTTTCACTACAATTACATGTCCTTTTATTCAAATTATATATTTTGCTACATAAACAACTTATGTGAGTGTGAGAAAGGGTTTTGAACAATGATATCGTTAAGTTCTCTCTTATTGTGGTTTTGATGATAGCAAAAAGGTTTGATGTTTGCTAACATGTATGTTAAGTGTATAGGTTTAATTGGTATACTTAAAAACATTTTTATAGAAGTTTATATAGGAAGTTTAAAAGAGCAAGAATTTAAATAATTTGGTTCTATAGAACCTTTTGTAGAAGCTCAAATTTGGTATTTTGAAAAGAGTTAAAGGTTGTAGAAACTTTGATAGAAGGTCTTATGCGAAGCAAACTGGGTTGTCATACTTGTAGAAGCTGTAGTAGAAGCTTCGGTTAAGAAAAATGTTTAAAAGAGTGCTTGTAGAAGTTTGAGTAAAAGGTTCAGTATTATCCAAAGAAGTGTTAGTAGATAGAAGGAAGATTTCCAAGCATAACAAAAATATGACTTTAACATTCCTCTAGAAGCTTCAGTAGAAACTAAAGGAAGTTATGCCATGGAAAAGCTCAATAGAAGCTTTGGTCTGAAAACATTCAAAAGCCTATGAAAGCTATAGTAGAAGGTTAAATTGATGAAGGAACTTCATAAGATACTATGGAAGGTTAAGTTAAGAAAAGAATGTTCTAAGATGTGGTAGAAGAATGAGTATAAGGTTCGACTCAATTATGATAAGGCATGTAAAGTAGATTATTTCTAAAATTGTGTGAAGGATTTTAGCATGAATGGAGGCTCGGCTTTACTAATTGATCTTATTTGGGAAATATGATCAACTCGTTCCTCTTAAGTTGGAAAAATATCTTTAGGGACTAAATTATTTTTTTGAAATTGAATTTTATAATTCTCTAAGTAAAGGAAAAAGATAATAGTAGATTATCTTATAAAAAATTCAAAACTATCTAAAGCTTAGAAGATAAAGTTGAATTAGTACCAACAAGATTCCACAAAATTTGAACGGGTTAAGATAAGTATGTATTAGCATGAGCAAAATTTTAGGGATGTTATTTTTCAAAACTAACTTCATAAGCATGAAGAGATATGCAAAGCATGTTTAGCTAGAACTGATTAACAAGATGTAACATTCATTAGAATTTTCAACCAAAAAAAAAAAGGTTCAAACATTGGATAGATAACTATAAAAATCAGTTGCGTTCAAATGAAGAAGATAAGAAGAAAAATTAGGGTGTGAATATTTTAGCATAGCACTAAAATTTTCATTCTACTGTTCTAGTTCTTTAAGCAAATAATTTAGAGGATTTGTATATTTATTTCATCATTGTTATTCAACTATTTGAGTAAAGGTTTGTTGTAATTTGAGAGAGCGAGTTTGGTACTATTGTTTGTGTTTAGCTTGTGTATAAGCTAGTGAGACAGGGTAGTATGATTGTAGATCTTGTGACCAAACAATTGTACTCTCTCTTAAAGTTTGATTGATTTGGTATAGTGGAACAATTGATGAAGATGACTACATCCCTAATAGTAGAGTTAGAAGAGAGGATTGATGTACAAGGTGGAATCTTTATAAAAATCTTCGCCTGATCTTCTTCTTCTCCCTACATTTTTATTTTTCAATTGTTTATTTATATCCTTGTCAAATTATTTCACACCACTTACAATCATCAAGGGGTTGAAGTATTAAATAATTTTTTTAAGTCTTTAGTAAGAATTTTTAAAAGTTACAACGATCAATTCATATCCCTCTTGATTGTTGAGCAAGACTCTCAATCGGTACTAGAGCCTGACTTCTTTTGTCATACTGAGTGCAAGATCCAATGGTGGAAAATAGTTTGATGATTTAAGCCAATAAGATTCCATATTTTGATAGTAACAATTTTGCTTATATGAGTTACAGGATGGAGATGTACAGCTAAGCCGTTGATTATGTATTATATGATCATAAAAGTTAAAGATATTCAAATTAGAGACAAAGTGACTACTGAAGATGATAAGAAAAAGGCCTCACTTAACAAGAAGGCTAAGAATCCCTTACCCTTTGCAATAGCTCCTTTAGAATTTTATTTAATAATCTTATGTAAAACTATTAAGGATATATGAGATACTCTTTGTGAAACACATGAAGGAACTAGTACAATTAAGAAAACTTGTATTAACTCACTGTTGTAAGAGTATGAGTGTTTCAAGATATAGCTTAAGGAGAAAATTAATAGACTTGCAGCTATCACAAATGAGTTATCATCACTTAGAAAGAGGATCAATGATGTTACTATTGTTCAAAAAATACTTGAAGTACTTCTAAAGGTTTGGGATGCTAAGAAGACTACAAAGAGTATGTGCTTCTTGAGTAAGGAAGAAGATCAACACTTAAGAAAGAAAACCTTCATATTCAAAGCTAAAGAAGATGATGTAGACTCAGATGATGAGCAATCAAGTAATGAAGAAGGAGATGTTAACCTTCTTGTTAGACAATTGAACAGAATTCTCAAATCTAGAGGTGAGAAAGATTCTAACTCTAAAAGGTATAAATCTAACAAGTTAATGAGAGATGCAAGTAAAGGATATAAGGAAGGAGAGAAAGGAGAAAAAGGAGAAGAAGGAACTCATATGCTATGAGTGTAAGAAACTTGAACATATAAAATATGAGTTATCTATTCTTGTAAAGAAAATAGAAAAGTTCAAAAAGAAGCGAAAAGCCTTGATGGCCACCTAAAGTGATTGGGATGACTCTAAAACTAAGAATGAAGAATCATGCGAAGATGAAGAAGAAGAGGAAGCAAAATTTTGTTTGATGGCCTTTTCGGAGGTAAATTCAAAATTTGAAATCGAGTTCTTCTTGATGATGTTTATATTGAAATTGAAAGGACATCTAATGCACTATCCAAGTCCAATGCCAAAATCTCTAAGTTGGATAATGAGATTTGAGTTTTAAAAAATGAAAAGGAAAGCTTAACCCAAACACCCAAGATCTTAGCAAATGACATAGATTCTCTTAGATCTGAGAACGAGACTTTGAGGAATGAAAAAGAAGAGTTTCAAAAGAAAATCAATTTTGAAAAGATGAGATTAGCAATTTGAAAACCAAAGTTTAAGAACCATTTCACTCAATAAAATCAACTTTCATAATGTTTGATGAAAGTGATAAAAAGCTTCAAATGTTATTGTCTAGTCAAAGAATGGATCAACTAAAAGTTGGTTTACGATTTCAACATGGTTAATGTTCTAATGTTTCATCTAAAACTATATTTGTGAAAGTTAAGGAACTAGTGCAAAAGGAACCTATAGCTTAAACATTTGATAAAGGAAAATTCATTATAAGTGGTATAGGGTACAATAGAAGGCACTTGATGCAACATAAATCCTATCAGGATATGAACAGAAGGTACGGTAGGAGATACCCTCTCTAAAATAGAAAGAATTATGTAAAAGGTAATAGGTATAGTTATGCTTCTCTCTAAGCATGCTTCTTTTATAATAAGGTTAGGCATGTAGAAAAACATTGTTTCTATCAAAATCTCAAGCTTAATAAATCTCAAGTAAACAATTAAAACACTAGCTTAATTTTTAATAGACTTAAACTCTGTTAAGTTTGTAAACAGGTTTAATCTATTTTGATGAATGTAGGGGTGTAAAGTAAATTCACATGGAACATGGTATCTTGATAATGGTTACACCAACCACATGACTAACAATGCTTCATCATTCACAAACTTAACATGGAAAGAGAAAGGCTATGTCACATTCAGAGATAATGGAAAAGGAAGGATAATTGGCTACAGTACTATTGGTATCTCACCCTTTTCGACCTTCTAAGCATTAGTCAACTTTGCAACAAAGGTCATAAAGTAGTATTTGAAAAGGATAAGTGTTTTGCTTATGATAAACACGGTGAGTCTTTCCTATTTGAAGGTTTTAGAAAAGGTAACATATATAAATTAAACCCATTAGAAGTTTTAACTAAAAAATGTTTTCTAACGTTGACTGATAATGCATATACTTGGCAAAAAGAGTTAAGACACATTAATTTTCATCAGTTAGAAAATCTATCCAAAAAAAATTTAATAATTAGGTTGCCTAAGATCAACATAAAAGAAGACATTCATTGTACTTCTTGTTTAAAGAATGTTGAGCCTAAATTTTTTGTTTCATTTTCCTTAATGTCACGCCCTAAAGAGGTGGAGTCGCAATAGCCTCATTGTGTAAATTGTTCTAAAATAGAAGCTAACTTTATAACTACTATTATAGACCTAGATTACACTAAGCGAACCCAACTCAATCATTTTGAAGCATCCAATTATGAATTTGCTTGTTATAAACCTATGGGATAACCTTGAAAAACAATTGCTAGAAGCCCATTTGTAGCAAAATCTTGCCTAAAAGAAACAACTTGGGTTGGTAATATTCGACAAAATTTTCTAAATTTATAAGTATTTACAAAATGGTATTTGCATGAAAAATAACTAGTTCAAGAAGAGGATTACAAAAGTCTACAAGTTTATTATATGCAATTATGTACATCAAAGGTGAAAACTAGAGGGTCACTTAAGGGAACCTTAATAGTTTTCTTAAAAGTTAGTAAAATCAATGACTAGAACATAAGTTTGACCAATTCTTTTTTATCCTTACTTCCCGACCCCATTTTTAGTCTTTTAGTGTTAGGTGGTGTGCTTTTAAATCTACCTCAAATTGACAAAATAACTATAAGGGAATGAGTGACAACTTATTCAATAAGTAGGACAAAGACAGAAGTTTACATTCAGTACATCACAAGTAGGGTTTTCAACTAAGTTAATTAGATGCAATGTGTCAGGGTCTCTTTTTTGTAAAATACTTATACTAACAAGGGGCCATTCTTTTGTACATATAGTAACATAAGGGGGGGACTTTATTTTTGTATAAGATAGGGCCTTAAAATTATTAGAAGTTTCCACTTTTAGAAAGTGGTGCCATTACATCAGTTTTAATGTCTACTCCTGTTAGGCCCAATAATGTCCGTAAAGCTCTTTACGGAGGTATGAGTACTCTTCTAGATTGAAGCTCTTACTCACTACGTTGGTTGATTACGATCGGCGACACCTGTTATATACATTATACCCCTGTATACACACATTGTAGCTTGGTATTACTGTCGGAATTAATAAAAGTGTGCTATTCCTTTTTCCATTCGTGCCTGTGTCCCTTATAATTTGTTGGCTTTCTTCTTTGGTTACGTTGCTTATAGGTTTAGGCTTAGTTGGCTAGTATTGCATGCGAGTTAGGCTTGTTTATTACTGTAGAGGTAAGATAGTAAGCGTCGCACGGTCTATTTGTGTGCTAAATAAAGCCTCAGACCGTGATAGTTGGTATCAGAGCCTAGGTTATTCTAGCGGGAATGACCATGACATGACATGACAAGAGGAAGTGAACAAGAGGCTAGATAGCCTTGAGGAAATCCTCAATGGAGTGTTTAAGCGGATAGATGATTTGGTCGTATTGTCAATAAGAGTGGCTAAAGTTGAGACCAATCATCAAGAGATGAATGTTAAGATGACTGAGATGGCTGAGAATTTTGGTATTACAGTGCAAACCTTCAGAGAGGAAATGCACATAACGACCGATGAGGCAAGACAACACTTGGAGACTCAAGTAGAAGACGTGTGAAGACAAGTTACTACTTGTGCCTCAATCGAGACCGTTGAAGAGCTCCGAGTATAAGTAGCTATCTTAACTTAGGCTATGGGAAATGCTCCTATCCCTGCCCCCATTCATGTTCCTACTCATGCAAGACATCTAAAGATGCCTAAGCCTAAGGCATTCACTGGCGTGAGGGATGCCAAGTTGTTGGAGAACTTTCTATTTGATATGGAGTAGTACTTTGCTGCTATAGGGACAAATGATGAGAGATCAAAGGTCACCATGGCTACAATGTACTTAATTGGTGATGCCAAATTGTGGTGGCGCACCAAATATGAGGATATCCGAAATGGCAACGCTTATGTAGATACATGGGTCGAGTTGAAGCCTGAGTTGCGGACTTAGTTTTTCCTTGAGAATGTTGAGTACAATGCCCGAAAGAAGTTGAGGGAACTTCGACAGGGTGATGGCATTAGAAAGTACGTCCGTAAGTCTCGACATTGATGTTGGACATCAAGAGCATGGCCGAAGATGATAAGCTGTTCTATTTCTTAGAAAGACTGAAGCCTTATGCTAGGAATGAGTTGCAGAGGCAACGAGTTGCTAACTTGGCTACAGCACAGGTAGCATTTGAGTGCTTAACTAACTACACTTATGACAATAAAGGAAAGAATGTGTCGACAGGACATAAGGGTGGAAAGTCTGTCAAGTTGGGCAAACCCAAGAGTAGGGGTGCCCTAAGTTCAAGTAGCAGCAGTAGCAATACTGGAGGGAGTCAAAGGAAATCCTATAACTCTCACTAGTCCGGAAAAAGTGGGGTAACCAATGGAGGTAAGAAGTACTCATTCTCGTGTTTCTTGTGTAATGGCTCACACAAAGTAGCTGAGTGTCCACATAGGGCAGCACTCAATGCTATGGCATAAAAAGTAGAGAGTATCTACCAAAATGATGAGTCGGGGAGTGATGGAGAAGATCAACCCCGAATGGGTGCATTGCACATGTTGTCGGCTGTTGGAAAGAGTTCCTCAGTGCAATGTAAGCCTAAGAACAATAATGAGTTGATGTATGTCCAGTTGAACATCAATGGCAAGAGTGCCAGTGCAATGGTAGACTCCAGTGTTATACACAACTTCATTGATGTGCCTAAGGTGGAAAGGTTGGGGTTAGTACTTACTGAGGACACTAGCTAGATTAAAGTTGTTAATTGTAAGGCCTGCCCTGTCTAAGGAGTTGTAAGAGGAGTGAAAGTGAGGGTTGGAGATTGGAGTAGAAATCTCAACTTCACAGCTGTTCCATTGAATGACTTCAGCATAATACTTGGAATAGATTTCTTGAGACAAGCCAGAGTTGCTCCCATGCCCGCAGCAGATTGCTTATTATTCATGGGTGAAAAGCCTTATTGTGTGACAGTTTAGAGGAACAGGGCAAACAACAATGGCAAGGAAGGGAAGAATATTAGGGCTATGATGTTATTAGCACTCCAATTTAAGAAAGGCCTCAAACATCAAGAGCTAACTTTCTTAGCTTTCCTTATAGAGAAAGAGGAAGCAAGAAAGATGGAGATACCAGAGGAAATAGAGAGGGTCTTAAAGGAGTATGATTATGTGATGCCTAATAAGCTCCCTAAGGAATTACCTCCCAAAAGGTCGGTGGACCACAAGATTGAGTTGATTCATGGTGCTAAACTACCAACCAGACCTCCTTACAGAATGTCGCCTCCCAAACTTGTTGAATTGAAGAAGCAATTGGATGAGTTGTTAGAGGCAGGCTTCATTCAACCCTCAAAAGCACCTACAGGGCTCCTGTTCTATTTTAAAAGAAGCAGGATGTGAGTTTAAGATTATGTATTAACTACCAGGCTCTAAATAAGCTGACGGTGAAGAATCATTACCCAATTCCTCTAATTGCTGATATGTTTGATCAACTGAGTAGGGCTAAGTATTTTACAAAACTGGATCTTCGCTCAGGCTATCATCAGGTTCGCATTACTAAGGGGGATGAGCCCAAAATGACGTGTGTAACCTGGTATGGTGCTTATGAGTTCTTGGTGATGCCCTTGGGTCTTATTAATGCTCCTGCAACATTTTGTACCTTAATGAATAATATATTTCATGAATATCTTGATAAATTTGTAGTCGTCTATCTAGACGACATTGTTGTGTATAGCAGGACATTACAGAACCATGTGAAGCACTTACGAATGGTTTTCAAGAAGCTGCAAGAGAATCATTTGTACATGAAGTGTGAGAAATGTGCTTTTGCCCAGAAGCTCATCAACTTCTTGGGTCATGTTGTTGAAGAAGGGTGGATCCGAATGGATATGGCAAAGGTGGAAGCAATCAGGCAATGGCTAATGCCTAAGAGTGTAATGGAGTTACGGTCCTTCCTTGGACTCGCAAATTATTATAGAAGATTCGTTGAGGGATATTCCCATCAAGTTACACTCCTCACAAATCTATTGAAGAAGGACCAAGCATAGTCATGGGATGGGATATGTCAGAGTGCCTTCGAGGAGTTGAAGCGTGTAGTGACGGAGGGGCCAGTCCTTGCACTTCCTAACATCTCTAAGCCTTTTGAAGTCTACATAGATGCCTCAAACATTGCATTAGGTGGAGTGTTGTTGCAAGAGGGTCATCCAGTGGCATATGAGAGTAGGAAGCTGAATTAAACAGAGCGTTGGTACTCAACCCAAGAGAAGGAGTTACTTGCAGTTGTTTACTGTCTAAGGACCTGGAAGCACTATTTACTAGGATTTAAGTTTCTAGTGAAGATAGACAATTCTGCTGCCAACCATTTATTGACTCAACCGAAGCTTTCAGCCAAATAAGCCAGATGGCAAGAGTTTCTTGTAGAGTTTGATATGGAGATTGAGTATCGCAATGGACGGACTAATCGGGTGGCAGATGTTTTAAGTAGGCGAGCTGATTTAGTATCCTTAGCACAGATTGCATACCAGTCGGCGAGTCAAATCTTAACTTCAATTTAAGAGCAGATCAAGCAACTCATAGGTCAAGACCTATTGGCCAAAAATCTCAAGCAGTTGGTTGAAGAAGGGAAGACGCACAGATTTTGGGTACAAGGCGACCTCATTTACACAAAGGGGTACCGATTGTATGTCCCAAAGGAGGGTAACTTGAGAAGGGCACTTATGAGAGAGTGCCATGATACTTTGTGGGTTGGACATCTAAGCTGGCAAAGGACATGGAGCTTGTTGAAGTAGGGCTATTATTAGCCGGATATAAAGGAGGATGTGATGACTTATACGAAGACTTGCTTAACCTACCAGCAGGACAAAGTTGAGAGGCAGAATGTGGTAGGCCTCTTGGAGCCACTTCCTGTGCCCTTTTGCCCATGAGAGAGCATCTCCATGGACTTTATCAATTCCCTACCAAAAGTGGGGGAGTACTCATCCGTTTTTGTTGTTGTTGATAGGTTCTCTAAGTATGCCACCTTCATTCCTACCATGAAGAGTTCAAGCGCAGAAGAGACAGCCCAGTTTTTCTTCAAGCATGTGGTAAAATTTTAGGGTGTACCCCAAAATATTGTGAGTGATAGGGACGCTAGGTTTACAAGGAAGTTTTGGATAAAGTTGTTCCAACTCCTGGGCTCCGAGCTGAGCATGACCTCCAGTTACCATCCATAGAGTGATGGACAGACAGAGAGATTCAATAGGTTGCTGGAGGAATACCTTCAGCACTTTGTTAGTACCAACCAGAAGAATTGGGTTGACTTGCTAGATATCACCCAGTTCTATTTCAACATCTAGCAGAGCTCTTCCTCCAACAAGAGCCCTATAGAGATCATTACAGGTCAGTAACCACTATTACCCCACATAGTGGCAGCACCATATATCGAAAGATGCCCAAGAGCCTATCAATTCACCAGGGATTGGAAGTAGAGTTTAGAAGTAGCAAAAGCGTACCTTGAAAAGGCTTCCAAGAGAATGAAGAAATGGGCAGATCAGAACCGCAGACCTAAAGAGTTCAATGTTAGAGATCAGGTCCTCATAAACCTTCTTCCAGAATAGGTCAAATCATTGAGGAACAAGGATAGAAGATTGATCCAAAAGTACATTGGTCCAGTTCCTATCATATCGAAGATTAGAAGAGTAGCTTACAAGGTCAAGGTCCATCCAGTTTTTCATGTTAGTGTCTTGAAGCCATATTATCCAGACATGGAAGACCCATCTCGCAATGTGTCCAAGCGATCACACGTCAAGATTAAGTTCAACCTAAGTCAAGCAGTGGAAGACATCCTTGTAGAGTGAAGAGTTAGAGATCCCTCTACTGGAGAAGATCATAAAGAATATTTGGTCAAGTAGAGAGATCGAGGAGAAGAAAATACTAGTTGAGAGACTGAAGAAGATCTAAAGCCCTTATTCGAGAGAAAGTCAGCCTTGCCAGCTAGAAGGCTTCCACCACCAAATCTAAGCTCTAGTACATATTGCCGAGGACGTCAATAGAATTAAGTGGGGGATGATGTCAGGGTCCTTTTTTTGTAAGATACTTATACTAACAAGGAGCCATTTTTTTGTACATATTGTAACATAAGGGGGGGACTTTATTTTTGTGTAAGATAGGGCCTTACTATTATTAGAAGTTTCCACTTTTAGAAAGTGGTGCCATTTCATTAGTTTTTATGTCTACTCCTGCCAGGCCCAATAATGTTCGTAAAGCTCTTTACGGACGTGTGTGTACTCTTCTGGATTGAAGCTCTTACTCACCACGTTGGTTGATTACAACCGGTGGCATGTGTTACATACATTGTACCCCTGTGTACACACATTGTAGCCTTGTATTACTGTTAGAATTAATAAAAGAGTGCTATTCCTTTTTCCATTCGTTCCTGTATCCCTTATAATTTGTTGGCTTTCTTTCTTGGTTATGTTGCTTACAGGTTTAGGCCTGGTTGGCTAGTATTGCATGCGAGTTAGGCTTGCTTACTACTGTAGAGGTAGGATAGTAAGCACCACACGGTCTATTTGTGTGCTAAAGAAAGCCTCGGACCGTGACACAATGTATGTGCAAGCAAATTCCATTACACAATGTTGTTTGATTCGTTGTGAGATTGGAGAAATTGTATTCTCTTTAATCTGGGTTAAGAAGTTTGACACCATGTACTTGCTAATTGGAACCAAACTGAAGCTTATGCAATGAAGAACACTTTTCATCTGAGACTCTCTTCAAACCATAGCCATCGATCTTGTTATGACCTTCTCTTTTGTCACTTAGTTTGACTATAGGTAAGGAAAGGACCGTTTTAGCTATCTTCATTGAAGGGGTCCGTGTTTGGCCTAAGAGTGCTAATTGTTACTCCTAGTAGGTTGTGATGTATGTCAAGTTAAAAGTTAGGTCGAGTTTAAGATAATTCATTTTTTAGGTGACTAATCAATTCAAATAAACTAACCAAAGTTGTATATGCTATACAATTACCATACGGAGCTTAACTCCCACAACAACAACAAAGCAATAATTAGGTACATGCATAGCACACATATAAACAACTACATTACAATCACAAGCCAAAGCATACCAAAGCCTCCGAATACTTTAAAATACTCTAAAATGCTGTAAAGCATTGATCCTACTTACCTCGATGTAGTGTTACGTGATCCCTAGATGTTGTGTGTGTCTTTGTTAATGATCCCTAAAAATTTAATACACAAATTTAGTTTTTAAACACTATATGAAATAAGAGTTCATTTTCCAATATTAAGTATATTTCAATTTGAGTTAAGTGAGTTTCTTTAACTATTTATTAAGTTTTAGTTAAGTGAGGTAGGTTTTGATTAAGTTTTTAACTAAGGTTCTAACCTAACATCCCTCTATAGATTCTTATCTAAGAAGTTTCTAACCTACTTTCTGACTCGAGTAAGGGTATAAAGTCCATATACAAACCACTTTTTGACTTACTGTCCGACTCTTGGTGTTGCCAAAATATTCATTACCATACTACTTTTTGAGCCAGTTTCTGACTCTTCTATCACCTCTATATTTCACCACTTTACACATAAATCTGACTTATCTAGAGTTACAAAACCATGATAAACTTGTTTTTACTCCAATTAATACGGTTAAGCTATAGTTTTAGTCGTCTTCCTAAGGGAGCATCTTAAACAGAATATTATTTTCATAATGTCTTTGTAACAAGTAGATATGACTAATTAGATATTCATACTCTCAGCTTATGAGTGTAAGCATACACTATTATAACCAATCTATGTATATTACTAAGGATATGCCATACTTTCTATTTATTCCTTTGCAATAAAATTCCTTCTTTAATTAATGCAAGACATAGCTTATATTAGTAAGAACATCTCATAAACAACTAGTCTTGTCTAAAAGTGGAAGATATAAAGACGATCGAGCTAATAATGGAACTAGAAATTATGCAATAAAATATAGTAAGAACATCTTTCTTTTCCTTCTCCTTCAAATCGATGGAAGCATGGGAGTTAATTAAATAATTGTACATCTTTACTTTTCTAAAATCTAACTTTGCATTTGTAATATTTAAGTGTAAAAATGAGCTACAATAAAGATTTTGTATTGTGGGGTTACTATAGCTAACCGTATCAGTCGACTTAGGATATGTCTTGAGTTGATGACACGTAGAGGGGCATCGTTAGGAAGAGGCGTAGGAGGAAGAATGGGTAAACTCAATATCTCAAATGTGCGTACGTAACAACAGATCAAACTTAATGTTTTTGAATCATTTTTGATTAAATTGCTTGTTTGATTCTCTTTGAAGTGATCTCAATAGAGCTTTGATGTTTGTCTTAAACTTACCACTATTCGCCATCCGCTAAATGAGAGAAGAAACCTCCTATTTATAGAGTGTAGAGATTAATCTTGTCCGTCAAATGGCTTTAAGATGGACGATTGAGATTAAGTTCCTTTATTGAAGTTTATCCTCTCTTTAGCCTTCATGGGCTTGGATATGGACCCAAGTATGTTAAAGAATTTTGTTAACTAAAAAGGCCTATTATCATTATTATTTAGCTTAAAGACTAACTGAGTCTCCTTAAGGCTTAATATGACCAAATAAAGCCTAAATAAGTCCAAAGCACTATTTCTGAGTCTTCTTTTCATGTACAAGACAATCAAGCAAGGGCAGGAGTGGAATACCTAGTTTGGTGATTCTCATTCTGAGCTTCCAAGCTTGATCTCCCTAAAACATCCATAAATGGGCTAATTTCTTAAGCTTTGTCACTAGCTGAAGATATCGGCCCATGGTGTTTAATTAGGTTAAAGGCCTAATTATCAAAGTGACTCTTTACATTTTGTCCCCTAATCAAAAGTCCTTTAAGCACATTTAAGGAGGTTTTGAGTATTTCTAGAAGTTATTTCTTCAACTGTTGTATAGACGTACTGAATGTTAGCTTTGTTTACTTAATCACTTCTAATATTAATGAAATTAATTCTTCTTTTGGATCATTGACAAGCGAAGCACGGTATGCTAGTATTTATTTTCTATTGTTATGGAACATATACATTAATATGCTTTTGTATCATACTAATGATTTATTGTTCTCATGACATTGATCCCATGACATTGATTCGCATCTATCACATAAAATAAACATAGTTGGCTCCTCTCAGTATTTCTTCTTCATTTTATGAGCATTAGTAGAATAAATAAAGCAATTGGAGTGTTCATAGAAATCCAAAGCATTGATAATATCCCATTTGGCCATGTTATATATATACATATATATGTGTGTGTGTGTCTTATTGACATTATTCTCATAAAGTGGAGCAGAGTTTCAAAACGTTGCAAAACAAAACGATGGCATTTGTCCCTTACAAATATTATAAAAGTTGCGTTACGTTACGTAGAGTTAGCATAGGGGTGTAGGGGGCAATGCCCTGCGACATGATACGGTATTTATTATTATTATTATTATTTTATTTTTTTATTGGAGTTAAAAGGATGACAATAATTTGACTTTCCTTTACCAAGTATCTTCCGTTAACAACTAGATATTATTTCAAAGTGTCTCCGAAGACTTCGAATCCGTGACCAATAGCAACGGATCAACTTTATAATCTTAGAACGTAAGTCTGTGGTTCCTTCAGGATACAACAATATCCAAATATAACAAGTTGACCTGGTTTTATTCGAGACCAAGAAGAAATCACTCGGCTTGATTTTATTTGACTTGGATTAAATATATATCTTTGAAGAATTTCTGTACCCATTCTAACAACCAAATTTAATTCTTGCTTAACATAATCGATTCTTTTTTTACTTCTCCACTCTCTGAATTCATATCCCCAATGGATATGAATAAATCTACTATAGATTAACAATGAAATATTGTCAACTATTCAATCCCCAACAAAGATTATAACCACCCATCAAATCCTTCAAATTTTGACCTCAAATCTTTAATACTTATCCTTGCAACTTCTTCACATTTGTTTTATATATACAGTGCTTTATGTCAGTGCCTTTACCTTACGCTGGAAGCTTAGTCCATCCGTACTCTGATCATCCCAGTAGCGACAAACTCTCGTCAACGAGCGATCTTTTCCTTCAGCAAACAATTTATCCATATTGACATCATTAGAGTAAGTCCTTTGGTTCCATCGAAATCTGATTTGACTCGGTAGTTCTTCTCTTTTTTTTTTTCTTAACTTCTTTTAAATAGCAACAGTGATATGGACATCCAAGGGGCATAAAAATTATTTCTTTTGTTTTCAAACATGTATATGGAACTACAATGACTATAAGATGGGCTGTCACCTTGAATAGCTTCTGTTTCAAATATTTCTGCTTTTCACGTCTCGTATATTTTCATGGGCTACTTCTTCTTCTTTTACATCTTTATTTTCATGGATAACAAGAACTTGATAAATCTTGCATAAACGAGGAGGATATCACCTTAATCTTGGCTATGGACTTCATTAGGTAATTCTCTTATTTTTTTTATTATTGTTATTATTATTATCATTATTATTATTTTGTTGAATCCCTATAAATCACAATCCCATGAGTGTACTTTGCAAGATTGAGAAAAAAAAAAAAAACTTTGTGATCATAGTCCCTCTTCTTCAATGATTATGGATATGTTCCTTGCTATATATATGTATATACGTATTATTTTACTTATTATTATATTATATTATATTTTATTATTATTATTATTTTTCTTTTTATTTTTTTGCTAGAAATCTCTCTACACTATTTCATTTCAGGATTAGGCTTTATTACACATACGAGGCCAAGTTGACTTTTAGTGTTAGTCTAGATTCTTAAGACTTACTTATTTATCAAGGCTCTTGGTTAACTTTAGGTGTTACCATAAATTCTTGACCTCTAACGAGCTCTGGCTAGCTTTAAATATTAGCTCAAATTTATGTTTCACAGGCATGGCCAAATCCAAGAGTAATCAACCCAAGGCCATCGGATTCACTTGTTAAAGAGAGTTGTTGGCCCCCAATGGAGGTTGAATATTGAAGGTTCCATCTCCTTGATTACGTGATCAAAGGAGACTCTTTCTAGATTTGAGCTACTTCTTGGGAGAAGCATTCGACTATGCCTATTGATGGCTCCCTCAAGTTCATCTCTCCAGAAGCGTAGTTGCAGCCCGAACTATTAGTGAAGGGAGAATCTATACTTCGTTTTAGGAATGAGAGGAGAGAGTTGCCTCTTCCTCATACCTAAATTACTTGCTCAAAGTGATGGTTTACATGGGTGCAGTATATTACGAGACATGAGCGCTATGTTCCCTTACTATACGTGGCTAGGTTTTTTTATGCCATTGCTATTACTTCATGCTTCAACTTCTTGAAAATGGAAGACATGAAGATTTGGAGAGCTATAATGGCTAGATGGAGCATACAAACTCATACATTCGTAACTTCATGGAGAGAATTCACATTAACCCTGGAGGATGTCTTTTTCTTATTGAAACTTCGTAACTTTAGGAAGATGGATATTGCAATTGCTTTAAACTCTACCACTGATCAAAATGCGCATTCAGCTTTATTAGTAGCTATAAAGTCAAGTAAGACTCCTTTAAAGAGATCTACATTTACTTCTTGGATTGAATACTTCTTTGGTGGTTTTACTTTCTAAGGCCCTTGTCATAGAACCAAGTGAGTATTGACTATTCATTTATTTAGGGCTATGTTTACCTCATGTGAAAGAGTACCTTTATTCAATTAGATATGTTTCTTTGATAAGTATGAGCTTGAAGCATTCATTGCTTTATGGTTATCCATATACATTTTTCTGGGAAGTCCTGAGGATGGGGTTATCCCCCCATCTATTTCCATTAGTGATTTGTATGTCTAAAGGGGAGTGCTTTGCCTTAGCACCCCTTTATCTAGGTTCCTTATACTGCTGCTTGGATTTATATAACCATGCCTCTATCTGTTCTATGGGTCGCTACACTATGCTATGCTACGTAGACATTGTCTTCCTTTAGCTTTTCTTTTGTGAGAGGATTAGGAGTCATTTTACAACTCCTAATGTGAATACTAAGCCCAACTCAGTCCAGCCACGATCGTAGGCTTGGGTCGAGAGGCATTATGAATCCTCTCTATTCAATCTTATTAATTATGCTAATGAGTTCACATTTTGTTCGTATGTGGAGAAAATTAATAGTTACTAGTCATATAGTGGATATTACCTGCTTAGCTCACAAGGCTATATTTCTCTGAAGAATCGTGGATTGTTGTGCCACTCAGAGATTGGTTTTCTCTTATGGAGTGTCCTGATAGTCTTCCTTCATTAAGCCATAACTTCCTTCAATTGGGTATCGTAGTATATTCTCTACATAAGGTAGCACGACAATTTGGATTTGACCAAGGCATTCCTTATGGGATAATCTTGGCTACAGATTTTGAGCCCTGTTATTAGCAGGTGTCTTTTGTAGGCTCTTTACTCACAGGTTAATTGATTCTACTTTTCATCTTATAGTTGTCATAGGGTTGTCTCTCCCAGTTGGTCATTGTACTGGGTAGCTTGTTTGGAGGGTTTTGAGGCTTATGCTTTTGCTTCCAATGTCAATCTAATTTTAGAGGTAAATGTTTACAAAGACAAGTTCTATCTTCAGCTTCCAAGACTGAACAGGTTTAAACTGTCACAAAGTATGAAGAACACCAATCATGTTGGTGAAGAGCCAAATTCTTCCAAATAAGTCGAGACAAGGGCGAAAGTATCAAAATGTCCTTCTTCATCTTTACTTAATTATAGTGACGTGAAAAAGGTGCACATCCAGCAAGTAAGTATTATTCCTCTAAGAATTTATTTCTTCGAAACTTTTCCCTTTTGATATTTTGCATTGTTATTATTTATTATTATATATATTTTTTTATTAGGATACTGTATAGACCACTTGCAGTCGATCCTTCAAGGCGAAGAAGATGATGACCAGGAGTTAATTGATTACAATGGCACTCTTGACGCTTATAATTCCACAAATGATGATGCAAATTCAAAAGACATAATGGATTGCTATGAGATAGAGAAGGCTAGTGAGGAAATAGACGTAGTCAATGAGATTGACACTAATGTAATTACTGATGCTTAAGTTTTAGAACTAAATACAGGCATTCCAACTCATGCCAATGCTTTGCTATGTATGGGTGCTTATGACGAGGGCTTTTCATGTTAGGTGACAGCTTCTCCCTATGTTCCTCCTTTTGTTGCTTCCACCAATTTGTCTCCTCCACCAGTTGTTGACATGTCTAGTCAAGATGGGGATGTAACACCACTACTTAATTTAAAGTTAGATGAGAAAGCACTTTTTCATGGGTTTGAAGTAGCGCTACACCTAATTCCAACCTTAAAGCGCTTGTATACTTTGGATGGGGAGTTCTAGGTGGACTTAGCATTTGTTCGGTTGCACTTGTATCACATTATTTTGGAGATGTTAGGCAAGGCAATTAAGCATGTGACTCAGCCATGGAAAGACTTACCTATGGTGGACTTAATGTCAATTGTGGATGCATATGAAGGTGTACGGCAATAATTTTTTCATGTACCAAGCCTAGCACTTATACCAGAGAAGGCCCATAAGCTAGCAGATTGCTTTCCACTTTTACAGGATCAGGCAAAGGTTGAACAGAAAATCATCACTTTGAAGGATGAGTTAACAACACTTAAAAAGGAGGCTAAAGCCCTTGATGCTAGCATAAAGAAGATGATAGGCAAGATGGATATTGAATTCATTGTAGAGCATGATTTTGGCCCTTGAATTTTTTTTCACTACAACTTCTTCTATTTTATTTTATTATTATTATTATTATTATTTTTAAATTCACAAGACAATTGATAAGTGATAATGTTTGATGATTTTATTTCACTAATTACCTTAGCTTTATCACTCTCTTAATGATTAAATCTATTTGTTTATTGTTTATACTTGAATGATGGCAAACAACAACATATCTTGTGAGTGATGGCGTTTATTTCATGCAAATTACTCATATCTTGTAGTAACATTATTATAATGTTAATGAAAGGCATTATGGCTGCTAGGCCTGTTATGGAATCGCTTCAATCCCTCGTAGCTAAGATCGCTTCGATCTCATGATTTGTGTAGTACAAAGAGAGCAATGTGCTTGATGCAAGCTTAGGAGGTGAAACTCGTCTTACTTAAGCAATTATAGCTATTGGGAAAAGGTTGCTTTATCTTTCATAGATAAGGTTGCTTTAACCTTAGGATTTGCATTAAGGCATTACGGTTACCAAGCTTACCATGGAATTGCTTCAATCCACATAGTTAAGATCGCTTCGGTCTCATAATTGGGTGTTGTAGAAGGGCATTGTGCCCACAACGTGCTTAGGGGTATGTCCTTTCTAAGCAATTGCAGTTATCATGAGAAGGTTGCTTTAACCTTTCACAAATGAGGTTGCTTCAACCCCTGAGTCTACATTATGGCATTATGCCTACTAAGCCTGCTGTAGGATTGTTTTGACCTAGATAGCTAAGATTACTTTGATTTCGTGATTCAAAAAAAAAAAAAAAGAAGAAGAACAAGAGTAAATAAAATGAGGGAATAGGCACAACATATGGGAGATTGAGAGATTTTCATTAAGTTTTAAAGAAAGATTACAAGTGGAATCTCTTAATGTACTGAAAATTAATGGGAGCAGTGATCACATTGGTTCTATGGTTCCGTAACTTGCAGTTTTTGCTATCATGGACTTCTTTCACTATAAAAGGACTTTCCCATTTCGGTGTAAATTTTAGAGTTGTAGTACCTTTCCTTATGTGCTCTGTTGCATGGAGAACAACATCTCCCTTCTTAAAGGAGTGCTTTCTTACCAATCAATCGTAGGCGACATTGAGCCTCTAGAGATTATTAGCTAGATTATGCTTGGCCATAGCTCGCCTCTCATCTAGTGCCTTTAAGTCCAACATATGAAGTGTGTTAGGCTCTAATTCAGCATTAAGAGCCAACCATACTGATGGTATGAGGACTTCAATTGGCACTATAGCTTCTGTCCCATATACTACTAAGAAAGGTATTGCTCTCGTAGGTTTTCTTTTAGATGTCCGATAAGCCCATATTTCTAGGGGTAGCTTATCATGCCATTCTTTCTTATTGTCGTGTACCATTCAACTGAGGACTTTAATCAATATTTTGTTTGTAGCTTCTACCTGACCATTTCCTTTTGGATAATATGGCGTGGACTTAATGTGGTTGATGCTATATGATTCCAGTAATTGCCGAATGTGTGCATTGATGAATGGCGTCCCATTATCTGTCAATATGCACTTCAGTATTCCAAATCTACAAATTACATTTTCCTTTATGAAAGTAGCTATTGCAGGTTTAGTCACCTTCTTCAAAGGGATGGCTTCTACCCACTTTGTGAAACACTCTGTGCTTACTAATATCCATATACATTTTTTAGATAGTGGATGTATAGTCCCAATTAAGTCAAATGCCCAAGTGTGAAATGGCTAGGGAGTTGTCAAACTATGAAGTTCTATTGCTAGGGCATGGATAGCGTTACTGTAAAGTTGACATAGAACACACCTTTTTACAAAATTGAAGGCATAGGTTTCCATTTTTGGCCAATAATACCCTTTATCAAGGAGTTGGTAGTACAATTTCCTTCTACCTTGATGTTTACCGTAGGCTCTAAAGTGAAGTTCATTTAAGATTATTTTTGTCTCAGTTGGTGCTATGCATTTGAGAGGTTGTCCTTGATAAAAGATTCGGTACAATTCATCATCTTGTAATACATATTTCTTTGCTTTTTGTTTGACCATTCAAACATCTCTATTATTGATGGAGAGGATATTATTCTTCAAGAAGTTGATGTACGAGCATCACCAATCTCCAGCAATTTTACAAACTTGCATTTTACCTCATCTAGCACTAAGTAACATTTTAGGCATTGAATCTATAACTGTGATGCGTCCTTAGACATTGAGGGACAATAATATCCTACATGCTATATTCGGCAATACAAGGGTGACCCCTCCTCACCACACCATGTATCATGGAACTCCTAGAGCTTTAACTGTGCCTCCTCTATAGAAATATAGCTAGCCAAAATGCCCTTAGAGTTTTTATAATATAAGGAGCCATAGATGCAAATGAAAAATTTTAACGTGATCATGGGGGCTACTTCAAGGTTAGCCAATTGTGTCTTAATAAGAATGTGCCAATCATCTTATGACTCCTTCTCTTCCTTCATCAATTGCAAAGCAATTCAGGGAATGGTCCTTTTAATGATCTGGACGCCTAGTTTAGCATCTATATCCTATATCAAGACTTTGTATGCTAGTGTTGCTAGTGCATTAGCATATCTATTTGTAGATCGTTTAGCATGCTCACATCTTAAGTGGTGCTTTGTAGGGGGCTAGTATAGGTTATTTTAACCTAAACTCCCCATTTGCTTGTTTAATAATGAGGTACAAGTTGCCTTTGACACATATGTGGGATACACCTACTTGTTGAGCAAAAAGGAGTCCAAGCAATAGAGCCTCATATTCAGCCTCATTATTCATGTAACAGAAGCCGAATTTGTAGGCCAATGGGATCTCTTGGCTATCTGGAGATGTCAAGACAACTCCAGCTCCCCATCTAATATTATTGGATGATCCATAAAATTGTAGTGACCATTCTCCACTCACTTTTGCCATAAAGGAGTCCTTATGAAAATCTCCAGGGATATTTTCCAAAATTTCCTCATTATCAGTGCTAGGGAATTGTGTTACTAATTCAGCCAGTGCTTGTGATTTAACTGCTTTTGGAGGTGATAGAATGGTGTTGAATTGTCTCAAAAGCAATGCCCACTTAGCAATTCTACCTGACAGCATTGGCCGAGACAGCAAATACTTGATGGGGTCACAACTTGTCATTAATATGATTTTATGTGCTAGGAAGTAGTGTCGTAACTTTTGAGTGATGAAAACCAACGCGAGAGAGTGTTTCTCATGTAACGGGTAGCTAACTTCACTATCCTATAGCGTTCGACTCAGATAATACACTGGTTGTTCAACATTCTCTACTTCTTATATTAATAAGGCCCTAATGGATCTATCTATCGATGTTAAGTATAGAATCATCAGCACTCCTTTGATTGGCATTGTTATGGTTTGTGGAGAACTTAGTATTGCCTTAATTCTTTGGAATGCCTCCTCTTGTACTAGACCCCATTCAAATGATGCTCCCTTCTTCATTGTTTAGTATAAGGGGAAAGAAATTTTAGTGAGTGTAGGGATGAATCTCCATATATAGGAGACTTTGCCTATGAACCCCTTTAACTTCCTCTGATTTTTAGGGGATGGCATGGATTGGATTGATTAAACTTTGGATGGATCGACTTCAATTCCTTTTCGATGTACAACAAAACCTAGGAATTTCCCAAATTAGACCCCAAAGACGCACTTTAAAGGTTTCATTCTTAATTTATACATACGACATCATTCGAAAACTCTGCTCAAATGGTGTAAATGATTGGATGCTCATCATAATTTAATGACAATGTCACCTACATAATCCTCCATATGGTCATGCATCATATCATGAAAGATTGCAGTCCCTTTGGTAGGTGGCACTTACGCTCCTTAATCTGAACGACATTACAGTATAATAAAAGTTATCAAAGGGCATTCGAAAGGTCATACATTCGGCATCTCCTAGTGCCATCTTGATTTGATTATATCCGCTAAATCCATCTATGAAGGAGAGGAGCTCATGTCCGGCTGTCGCATTTACCAGCATGTCAATGTTTATGAGTGGGAATTCATTCTTAGGGGAAGCCTTGTTCAAGTCATGAAAGTCCACACAACTACGTATTTAGTTGTTCTTTTTCTTCACTGATATAATGTTGGCTAGCTAAGTCGGGTGCTTAATTAGCTTGATAAAGCTATCTTGTAGGAGTTTCTCAATTTCAGCTTTAATTTGCACTTTGACCTCTGGGCAGAATATGCGTTGGTGTTGCTTTACAGGCTTAGCTCCTAATGTGATGTTTAGTTGATGCATCATTAAACTGGGGTCTAGACTTATCATTTCATCGATGTCTATGTAAAGGCATCTTTAAACTCTTTGATGAGATTCACTAAGGGATCCTTGATTTCTTTCAATAGGCATTTACTAAAAAAGATGGGCCTTGAGGTTTCTCTTGTGGCTGCTAGGTCTAGCTCTTTGATCTCTTCTACTTGTGGTTTCACCCGGTCGTGTAGTTGTTTAGAGGTGGGTTAGGCTTTTTACAGATTTATGGGGTCAGGAGAGGATGTAAATGCTTCCTTAAACCCTGTAGACCGTCATAAATGGTATACCATATATCCATCTGATTGAGTGTAACTTTTGATCTTTACAAATTTATTACTCTCCTATTTCCTTCATCTGCCCCCATGAGTAAGGGGTGCCTTCCTTTTCTTGTCATCTTATTCTTGGAAACCTTCCCAATTTGGTAATAGGTTATGACTTGGCCTTCTTATTACTGTTTCGCCTTCCCCCACGTATTTGTCAAAATGCTTTGCCTTAGTGAGGTGGGATTCTTTGTATTCAAAGGGGCTCCTTGCAGTCGGAATAAATATATCTTTCCCCTCACAACTTCCTTTGATGTACTGATGCAATGTTGAAGGAACAAGGTTGTGGTCATGGAGCCATTTCCTTCCTATCAATAAATGATAGGACACTGGAGCATCGAAGACATGGAATTTAGTTGCTCCTTGAATAGGTCTTACCTTAAATCCACATTAACAATCCTTAGTGTCTTAGGAGGGACATCATTTCCTTATGTCAAGCTTTGTAGCTTTAAAAGTCGCCAATAGTATGATGTTTAGTGAGGACCTATTGTCAATGAAAGTTTGCCTAATGTGATGGCCATTAAGTTCACTTTCCACATATAATGGGCAATTATGATTTGGGTTACTTATGCACATGTCGTCACCAGTGAAAATAATCACATTTTCACCTGCTTTTGCCATCTTACAAATCGGCTACACTATATTACATTGCTTATATTGCTATTCTAAAATCTCTACTAAAGCTGTTGCTGTTGCAACCCTAGATTTTTCATCAAATCTAGGGAGATCAAAGAAGGTTTGGACATTTGCTATTTCGAGTAAGGCCATTGTAGTAAGATTACTTGGGCTCATTTCATGATCCTTCTCTTGATTAGCAAGAGTATTTTCTTACAACGCTTTCTTGTACGTCTTTTCCTAGAGTTGATCATTTTCTTAAGAAACTGTTGGATCATGGGATATTGCATTGGCAGTCCCTTGATTGTTGTGTTTTGGAAGTAGGTTCCTTTAGACATCGTTGTTGTTATCCAATTCAAGCTCACTACTTTGGACCTTCTCATTAAAGATCCTTCTTAAAGTCCAACATTCCCTTGTTGGGTGGCCAATAGATCTATGAAAGCGATAAAATTTTGCATCATTCTTTTCTTATACTATGAGTTCCCTTTCAACTCTTCATAACCTAATCACTCTATCCCTAAGCCATCAATTAAGGACAACATGCACTTTGTTCATTGGACATGGAAAAGATAGGACTTTTGCAGCATCGTCCCTTTTTGTTATTTTGTTTCCTTTATAACTTCCTTCTCATCAGCACTTACGGTTGGATGGATGACTTGCACGATGAGTTGCATGGTGCACGCATCTTTTTAAAGATAAATCTAAAGAGTGGCTATTATCAAATACGAATGAGACTGGGAGATGAATGGAAAATAGCCTTTAAGACTTAGGATGGTCTATTTGAGTGGATGGTTATGCCATTTGGTTTAACTAACATGCTGAGTACATTCATGCGGCTCATGAATCATGTGCTCAAAACATTGATAGGCAAATGCGTTGTGGTTTATTTTGACAATATTCTGGTCTACAGTGCCGACCTTCTTGTTCATGTTGAACATTTGAGATTGGTGTTTAACATACTTGATGTTGGGAAATTATTCAACAACTTGAAGAAATGCACGTTCTGTCAAAGCGAGGTTGTACTCCTCGGATATGTCGTTTCATGGAGTGGAGTTCGAGTTGATGAAGAAAAGGTTAGAGCTACTAATGAGTAGCCTACGCTAACTAGTGCAGCCAAGGTCAGGAGCTTCCATGGCCTAGCTTCGTTCTACCAAAGATTTATCCAGAACTTTAGCTCCATAACTACATCGTTGACTAAATTGATTAAGAAGAATGTTGAGTTTAAATGGATAGAAAAGGCTCAAAGGAGTTTTGAAGATGTGAAGTGAGCGCTGACCTATTACCTATTTTAGTGAAAAACTCCTAGGTGCTGCCTTAAATTGCTCAACCTACAACAAGGAGTTCTATACCCTTGTCCGTATACTTCAAAATTGGCAACGTTATTTGTTGCCAAGAGAATTCCTCATCTATTTAGATCATGAATCTCTCTAGCATTTTCACGAGCAGTAGAAGCTTTCTCGACGTCATGTTAAGTGGGTCGAGTTCTTGGAGATCTTTTACTATGCCATCAGGTATAAGAAGGGAAGCACCAATACAATGGCTGATGCACTTTCTCACCGTCATACCTCATTACGACGTTGCAAGCTAAAGTGCTTGGATTTGACATTTTAACTGATTGATATGAGCATGACCTACATTTTGGGAATTTAGTAGCTAAGTGTGGTGATAGAGGAGCTATGGACAGATTTTACTTGAGTGAGTGGTTTTTGATGAACAGAAAGCAAATTTGCATGCTGAATGGTTCTATAAGGGAGCTACTAGTTCGAGAAGCTCACGCCGAGGGTCTGGCTGGCCATTTTGGGGAAAAGAGGACGATTAAGATATTAAAAGAGCACTTTTATTGACCTAGGATGATGAAGGATGTATACTGAATACTTGAGAGGTGCAAGGTGTGTAAGTATGCAAAAGGGAGGAAGAACCCTATAGAGAATACACATCCTTACCAATTCCTGCGTAGCCGTAGACCGATTTAAGCATGGATTTCATGCTCGGCCTTCTCCACATGCCAAGAAGACACGATTTGATCATGGTAGTGGTTGATTGGTTTAGCAAGATAGGCCACTTCATCTTCTACCACAGAACTAATGATGCTTTATTCATTGCTAACCTCTTTTCGTAGGAAATTGTGCAACTACATAGAGTGCTAAGGAGTATTGTATTCGACTGTGATTCCAAATTCATGAGCTTCTTTTGGAAGACCTTATGGGGGAAACTCGGTACTAAGCTCCTATTCAATACCTCTTGACATACCTAGATAGACTGTCAAACCGAAGTAGTTAACAAAACCGTTGGTAATCTCCTGTACGCTACTGTTGGAAAGAACTCTCATGACTGGGATTTATGACTGCTCATCATTGAATTTACCTACAATCGCTCCACTCATAGCTTTACTGGAACATCGCCATTTGAGGTTGTTTATAGATTTAGCTCGAACCTATCATTAGACTTAGTTAACATTTCGACTACATAAGGGGAGAGTCAATCTAGCTCGTAGTGTGCTGAGGAATTTTACAGGTTGCATTAAAGAATTGCTGAGCAATTAGCCAAAATTGTGGCTTGATAGAAGGAAGTGGGAAGCCACAGAAAGAAATGAATTGTTTATGCCCCTGGAGACCTTATTTGGATCCATCTTAGCAAGGAAAGCTTCCCTAGCAAAAGAATGAACAAACTATCTCCTAAAGTAGATGCCCCCTACAGGATCATAAGGTGCATTAATGATAATGCTTATGAGATTGAGTTACTAGGAGGTCTCGGCGTGTCTACCACATTCAATGTCGCTGACTTAACTCCATATGTGCCCAAAGATGATGAAGACGAAGATTTGAGGGCAAATCTTCAACAACCATGAGGAATTGATGAACTGTGGACCAATGGTCCCATTACTCGCGCACGGCTTCGAAGACTCCAATCTCTTACCCGATAAATTCTCTCTCAACAACCTACTAATGATGAGAAAGTTTATGTTGGAAGGACATGGCTAAAGTCCTTGAGCTCCCCCATTTGTCATACATTGATCTGTATACTTGGTGGTGATGATGCCGATCATTCCCTTGCCGAGGACCCTATGTCAGGTAATCCAACCAACCATTGTCAAGAAGTTCCTATTGAGTGACGAGAGACTCACTTAAACGACTGAATAAGTTTACTCTTGGCATGCTACCATCCCTCTCATCTTGGCCCCTTTATTGTTGCAACATTTTGACCCCTTTCACTTGCTGTGCTAAAAGAATATTTGTATGGGACTAATGTTGCACTGCTACTTGTCTATCTTGTTTGACATTGTACTACTTTTCCAGTTTTGGTCTTTTGTCCTTTTTACCCTTTTTGGTATGTACCAAGAATCCTCTTTTTGTATATACTTTCTTGTTATTTCATTATTTGTAATGCTGCCTTAAGGACTTACTATAAATAGTCCTTTTCTTTTGTAAGTCGCAAATAATTTACATTTTAATACTGAATATTTTGTTTTTATGAAACAACCCTCTCCAAGTCCATATTCCACACTTTTATCTAGTCTTCTTGAGTAGCTTAGGATTAGTGGCGGGTGGACCTTGATAAACTTGTGCGTCATACAAGTATGGTGTCAAGTCGTATTGTGTTCATTGGTGAGTCACATCTTCCGAGCAGCTTCACATCAGCTACTCTTATTCAGTTGTGGACCATTTCCCTATAATTTTTTTCAATATCTCAAAGGACCCATTTCAGTTCAAATTTGCCTTAGTAAGTCTTAATGATAACTGAGCTCTTAGGCACACCATGTGCTCAGGTCCTTTTCAGCATGAGTACTTTTTGTATTTGGATTAGGTTTAAGGCTTAATCACCTTATTTATATAGAATGCTTAATTTCTTTCTTGAGCAAAATTTTCACTTTTTCAATATTTTTCCTTCTTCTCATTCTTTTTGTGTCTTGCCCGTTTTCTTTTCCTCTTCTCTCTCTATTTTTTTTTCTCTTCTTTACTTCTTCTTTTTTTTTTCTTTTTCTTTTTTGTTTTGACTCAAAAATAAGATGATCATCCCTTCTTTTGGCTTGCAGCTTAAAATGTATGTGGTTTGTGTATAGTGTTTAGGATGGCACTTCTTCATTTCAAAAGAAATAAGTTATTAATGGTAAAAATTACTTTTGAATTAATGCAACTAAAACAAGTACCAATTGGTTATAACCTTTTCTCCTGAATAATGCCCCTAACCTCCTATTTGCTGCATTATAGGGTGGTTTTTGATAGAGTTCAATTTTGAAAACGCTCCTTGAATAAGCTCAATAAGGTTAACAAAGGATAGTAGTGTTTAAGATTTTGAAAATGAATACCTAACATTATTTTGATTCATGTAACAAATTCAAGATGGACCTCCTTTAAGGAACGAGTCCTATAACCTCACATTAATGACACTTAACTCTAAAGGTGTGTTTTTGGGTTAATGTTTGGGATATAGTTTGCCTCCTTTCATTTTAAACCTTTTAATTAATAAGGTAAAAACAACTTATTTATATTCATGCCCTTGAATAATTAGAAAAATTTTCCCCAAACATTAGTTTATTTAATAATATAAACTCTTATTTTCAACTTCCACAATATAAAGAAAAGACAAGTCTCATGAAGAATGGTTAGAGCCCTTTGACACTTCAGTTCACATGTAGTTTGGATGTATTAACCCTGCATTGATTAGGTCTTGAATGTTGTTCTTCAACCTCCAACAAGTGTTTGTTAGCTTTTGACCTCATATGATGATTACATTATGCCTTTGAATTTCCATTCCAAGGCTTATATCCTAGTTTGGGAGCTTTATAGTTTAAGATATTTGCGTCTTTCAATTGATGAAAAGCTTAAGAGAGAGTGATAGGAGTTAGAGTGAAATGTCTTCTTTGGGCCTTATGGACTTGCATAGGCTTTTGGTTCAGATATTAGACTTAGATTTTATGGCATCTCTCTTATGACTTATCACATTAACGATACTCCTTTGTGATAATTTTGGAAGCACTACTTTCTTCTATTTTGGCCCCTCTAATCTTTCGGCTCGCAAGGCTTCCTCAATTCTACCCCTGATACTACGATATATATAAAGCTAGTAGCTAATATTCCCTAAAAGATGTTCATAATATGGTTCATCTAATGTGTTGATGAATACAAATGTCAATTCTTTCTCTAGCAAAGGAGGAACGGTTTTAACTACCATGGCTTTCCATCTTTGGGTATATTTTTTTAAAAAATCGTTATTCTTCTTTTAAAGGCCTACTAGGTCCATCATTATAGGAGTTACCTTAATATTGAACTTATATTGTTTGTAGAAAGCCTTGGTAAGCTTCTCCCATATGTTTATTGATTTAAATTAAGTTGGGCATACTGAGTCAATACTAGACCCGTTAGGCTATCTTGTAATGTTTGCACCATGAGTTGGACATATTGGATGTGTTTGCCTATCTTGCAGACACAATCTAGTATGTAGCTTGGGGCATCTAGTCCCATTATATTTCTTAAATTTTAGTACTTAAAATTTTTTGAGATAGGCCCTAGCATCATATGAAGAGAAAGAAGTGATTTTAGCTTGCTCAAAACCATCATAACTTCCAATTGCTTTCATTTTGTTAGTGATTTGTTGAGTTAATTTCCTTTCCAACTCTTTGATGCTTTCTTGATCGAGCCTTGAGTTGATTGACCTTATTTTAATTGGGAAAGTATAGGTGTTAGGCGCTAATGTGAACTGTGATCAAGAACAGACAGGGCTGGTTGCTAAATGAGTCTAAGCTTGTAGCAAGCTCAAAATGGAAGTGGTGGGGAACGTGCGGAATGATAATTACGAATGAAGAAGTAAGCAAAACCTATGAACAGCTCCAAAGGATATGATGCAACAATAGAATTTTCGAGCACTTATAGCATGATTTGATATGATGCATAAATTGGTCCGATGAGGTTACTTACCACCTAGCCTTGCTCAAGGGTTAGGATAAGAGTAATGTCGAGAGTAAAGAAGTAGTGTTTATGTAAGGAAGAAAATACTCAAGGGTATTAATATGACGATGTTCTATTACAGTTACAATTATAAGGGTACTTATACCTATAAGTTAAGGCAACTTGCCTAAAAGGGAAAAGACAAAAAGGATATTTCCTAAGGAAGTAATGTATAAGATACAAAAGGGTAAAAATGAATATACAAGAAAAACAATCATTGGTGCAACAGATTCTACACATAATATTGTATATGTGGTGATGTTGTATTGGTGATGCCGTTGAAAGATGTGGACAAAAAGTACGGACAGCTTGCTTATTCGAGTAGGGATGGCTTGGTCAATCTAGACTCTTTCTCTCGGCATTTCGGCAGGGGTGCAGTTGAGTAAGTTATTGGCCAGGCATGCGTGAGAATGAAGATGGGATGTTGTCTCAGCCTTTTGTTTCTCAACACACAACATGCAAGAAATAGGTAGTCACCCGACTTGGCAAGAAAAATGGATCAGCAAAGAGATATTTGGCCTCCGCATGAGTTAGCTGGAATAGAGGATTCGTCTTGCCAGTCCCTCTAGTTTTCAGGCTTGGCTATAGGTCAATGGTCTGGTAGCCTGATTCCTATTAAGCTCGACTACTAGATTAATCTTCTCTTTTGATTTAGGGAGTGGTGTTTCTATAGATTTCCCATATCAAACTTTAAGTGCTCTTCATTTGCCATAGGTGTTTTCTTGAGCAAAAATATGCTATCAACAAAAAAGTTCATCTATTCAACCATTTTCTCCATTGTTTACTCTAGTAAGTGAATCTTAACTCAATGTAATTGGTGTCATTAGGGTTGTTGCCATTGTTTCTACCGTTGTCCAATACTTTCAAGAACTCTTAGTAAGAATCCATCCCTATTAGCAATTCTTCAAAATTTTTTCTTTTTTACTTTTAATTTTGAAAACTTTGTTTTGAGAGGTAAAAGGGTTAAACTGGTCCATTAAAATGAAGAAATGACATGACCTTATGGTTTACATATTGTAAGAAAGGGCAAATTTTCTAACTTAGAGCACAAAACATTTCAAAGTGAAAGGGAACTTAAAGAATACTAAATATTTATAGTCAATAAATGATAACTAAAGAAGAATACTTATAGCTTATAGGTATTTAAGAGGTTGCCTACTAGAAGTATAATCTGGGGCACTTGTCTTTTTAAAGGAGAAGAAATATTGTACAAAAAGAAAATTTTATGGGATGCTTGATATTTACAAACAACTATCATTTCTAAATGAAAAATCTAATCATTGAGAAGGATGGATAAGTGAGAATTTACTAAAAAAAAGTCAAATTATTTTTTTTTAAAACTTAAAAGATAGAAGGGAAAGTTAAATATTTATAACTGAAAGACTAAGGAAATGATGTAGCATACAAACTTAAGAATCATAATATAACACCTTACCTTTTAAGCATTTGCTTAAAAATTTTTCTCAAACTTTTGGTGCTTGAAAATGGTTTGTTACTACCATCCCTAAGTTAGGGATAAGGCAAAAATTTGTATCTAATTTGCTACTCCACTTCATAAAAAATTTGATTCCAAATCACTTTTTATTCAACATAACAAACAATAGCAAAAGTTTTTACAAAAGTGAGCCATACTTAAAGTATCATAACTACATAATCTTATAATATACCTAATTCCAGTATAAAGCCTAAGTATCACATTTACAATCTTAAGGTTGAGATCTACATGAAATACGTTGATACTTCTTAAAGTGCCATTTTCTAGAACTTAAATCAAACCCTGTAGCCACTTAATCTTTCTCAAGAAAATCTACTCCACTAAACATTCCTAAGCCTTCTTGCTTATGCTAGGTAATGTTCCTTTTAAATTTCTTCCTTAATATGCGGATAAGAAAACTTATCCCCTCAACTATTGTAAGTTAAGTGAGATTGGATAAACAAACACACAATACAAGCAGTATGATATCACAACCACACAATAAGACATCAATTTAATCACAATATTCTTTAGTTTAGCTAAGTGATGCAAAAGTGGCAAGCGTGTATCATGCTTATGCACGTGACATGCATCGGTACCAATATCTTAGCTAGCCTAGCAACTAATTCTGTTGGTCGACTTCATTCTAATTATTTGAATAGTATATCTAAGAACCTAACAAAGCACTAAAGAGTTGCCAAAACTCAGCCTAGCAAAAGATACGTGAAGTGGTTAGAAAATCCAGCATATAGCTGACCTACCAAATGTAATGGAATTTTTATATGCTCAAAAGCCTAACTTTTAAAAATTAAGTTGTTTACTTGATAAACCTAACTTTACATATAAAACCTAACCTAGTAAAATCTTAGTTTGAAAACTTGACTAATAGATCCTTTTCATGCTGTGCCATACCATGAATACATTAAATCGCATACCAAGCAACACCTAGCAAACTACCAAGAAAATTTACTCTTTTACTTTTTAGCCCAACCTTTACTTTGATTCATTTGCATTTCTAAGACCTCGATATCGGGTTCACTTGAGTGAACACCTTAGGAGGTAAGGATAGTCCTTAAATTCTTTTCTAAGTTAATGCAGATCCTAGTAATGTCACATAAGCACTTAGCACACAATCACAACAATCAAGTCTAATATCAAAACATCATTCAGTTAGCCATAGTTATGAAAAGAAGCTCCTTATAATTCATTTGGCAACACATCAGACTCAAAACCAAGCTCAGTCAAGCTAAAACATCATAAGGTATGAAAGGTTAGGAGTACACATAAGTCTACTTAAAGCATACAAATATCTACTTACCTAGCCTATGATTGAGCTAATGTTACTTATTAACATAAGCCTCATCTTTAGCTACTTTGCTTAATAAGGATACAAGATACCAAAGCCAACTGCAACATGTATGTATATATTCTAGATTGATATTAATTTGTTGATTCTAAGTTTGTTCTGTTAAGAGAATATTTGTCCTAAATTGCTTTTGATTGAGTCTTTGATTTATCCCCTAACTTAGTCTTTGAACTAGCTTTTAAATAATCTTCTAATTTAGGTTAACTTCAAATTTCCCAAACAAATGCCATCTAACTTATATCCTTAGCTTTACCAATTAAGAATCTCGAATAATTTACCCAGCACAATCCTAAGTGTAGCTTCTAATTCTTTCTCTATTTTAGCCTTTGATTCGACCAATTCACCGTATTTACTTATAATATTTTCATTTTTCAATTAAGCTAAGCTAAAACTAGTAAAGAACATGTCTACTAAATATAATCCCAAACTCCCCCTTGCTAAGGTGTTGAGTACAAAATTTACCTTATTATTCATATTTAATAAAATAGACATAAATAATAGGAAATTATTTAATATTTAGTATCTATACTCAATTGAATCCATGGAAAATATATTATACTAAAAAATCATACTCATTAAAATCTGGTCATAAAAAACTCCAAAATAGCATAATAAATAATATTTTCCAAAATATCGGTTTTAAGCTTGACTTTGCTAAAAATTAGCTTAAATTAGGTAAATAACCAAATAAAATTATAAGATCCAAACTCAATACTTCCAAAATCATAACTAAGCTCATAAATCATTATAAATCAGATTCATTAAGAAATTTAATTAAAAACTTATTATTTCTTCAACATGAAAAAAGGGTAGATTTGATAAAATAATTTTAATAAGTACTAAATATATAGTTTATCATAATTTTTTTTTGTAAATTAAATATATCATATGAGAAATATATATATACCAAAAATTAGCTTAAGATAATATTGTTTACTATTTTTAAAAATTATTGTAATATTTGTTGAAATAGGGCAATTTTTGAAGGAACTCATATAAGCACTTCTAATTTCAAAATTCTAGGTTGATATTCTTATTCTACACGTAACAATGTTTAGGAATGCCAAGTTTCATAATTTCTGAACATTGTTTGATATTTTTCGTAAAATAACATCACCAAGTTAGGTTGTCGTTTGCTATAAGAATCCCATTTTCCCCTATTTTTCCTATTATTTTGCCAATTTTTGTATAAATGCTAAACTTAATGAATTGGGAATGTTTTTCTATTCATAATATGTCAAAAGGACTAAGAATTCATCCTTCATCAACTTATATAAAGTTCTAGTTGGTGGGGTTTAATATTTTGCACTTAAGCCATACCCCTAAGTGATAACTCAAATGGACCTTCCCTTGCTGATTTCCTCATGTGCCATGCATGGTTCCACAAGTTACAAGTGGATTTCCTTTTTTTTTTTATAGTTTTTTTTAAATTTAATGTATATTTTATTAATTATTTAGTATATTTATTAATATATATGCATATAAGGTATATAACGTGTATATAGTATGACTATATAGTCACACTATATGCTATTTGACTTCTAAATATTATTTTTATAAGTTAAGTGATTTATCTCTAAGTTACATTTTGGGGCTCAAAATTTTGAGTTCTTGATAATTATCAAATAATCTTGGTAAAAGTATGTTTTATTTAAATGAACTATTACGTATACTTTATTTTAGAGAATTGACCTTACTAAGATTCTTCTTCTAACTTTTATAATCTCGTATTAACATTTACTTCAACTCGAGCAATATTTTCTAAAAGCCCTAAATTGTACTGAATGCCTTAACTCATATCGATTTTGAGTAGCTAAAGTCTAGTTTCATGACTAAACTCACTTCTCAAGCTTCTCTCAATAAGTTTGTTTCGTTATTTCCCTCAACTATACTTTCTAGGTTTCATGTGCGATAAAAATAACCCATTGTCCCGAGTCCATAGTAGTAGACCGAAGATTAGGGTTTTGCACCTAATATACAAAATTATTAAAAATTTTTGAGATTTTTTTTTCTTTGTAAGCATTTGGAATAAGGTTCTATTTTAGAGATTATTTGGAAATGGAAGAGCGGAAACTAAGCTACAAACGTGGCCTATGAAAATTTCTAATTTGAAGGCTAATGGGGAAATGGGTATATTTCAAAAAGATAACTTAACAAGTAGCAATGTGGCAACTATCTAAAAAGGATATTATTTTACAGGAAATTTTTTTTTATCTAATTTTTTTCTTACATTTAATTATTAAGAATAATTTTTAAGAAAACAAATTAATATTTTACAAAGATAATAGGAAAACACGATTATGTATTGACCTAAGTGAATTATAGGAACTAGGATTAAAAAGAAAGAACAAGTATGAATATTTATAGTTAAATAAAGAGAAGAAAAAGTAAAACACAATATGAAGACATGTGGATGCAAATGTAAAGGACTAGAGATTAAATAGTAATGTGGAAATTTAAAAAAATTTAGTGTTATAACTTTAATCGGAATTCCATTATTACAACTAATTTGAAATTACAAAGAAATTGAAAATGTTACATCACAGTAAGATTTACATGAAATTTCTACAATTACAGAAAGAATTATAAATAAAAATATAAAATATTGGGAAGCTACAAATTTATTGTAGAAAAGTCTTATACAAAGAACTAAATTACATTTAGTTGTACAAGAAAAGTATATTACAATATTTTAATGATATAGGAGAATTCCAATAGAGTTATGACCTTTCATTAGTAGTATGTCCTGTTAGTATCTATTCGTTGGTCCAAAAGTTTGTGTATACAATTCAGATATGTTCTAAAAATCTTTAAACTCTATAACTTTATGCATTTTCGAAGAAACAATTTATTGGTCACATCGAAGCATAAGTGGGGTAGCTTAACAAGCCTTGACTAGGGGTTACCTCACAACACCTAAAATCTACACAATGATTCACCATTCTAGGATCTTAAAATGGCATGGGTCTGATCGTATCTACCATGCATTTGTAATACAATAGTTAAAACCCCCTAAAGATATACCCCAAATATTATCTATAGGAAAATGTTCTTACAATTATATACAATTGAAATTATTTACAAGAAATAAGACTTAATAAGGGTATTTTGAAAAAAGAATTCTAATTTCGAAAGATTCAAGTGACTAGCCTTCTTGACACCATGGTGTAGAGTTACTAAGCTATTAAGCTTGAATTTTTTGTTTCATTTTCTTTAGTTTGAGCAGCATTAAACCCTAACTTGTTTAATACTAACTCTCAACTAAGAATTAAGGAAAATTTAGTTTTTTTTCTTTTAATCTTTGAAAAACATTTGAAGTCGCTACATGATCAGGGATGGGAAAAAAAGAATTAGATTAAAATCAATTGGATGAATTAATTTTATTCTAGCTGTTGGTATGGGATAAAATCACTTTGAAAATTGATTTTTGAAAACTAGAGATTTCAGGTTTAAAGCCTATCTTATTAAACCTTAAATGAGTACCACTTTAACCTTTTGAATTCAAATTTATTTTTTAAAATACCTTTTTAATTAAAAAACTAATAATTTCGATTCACAAGTAAAAAAAAATTATTTTAAAAAATTGGGAAATTAAATTTATTTACAAAAGGAAAATTAAAAAAAAAATTCCCTATTTTAAGTTACTCTACAAGTGCCTCCATACCCCTTAGTAGGGATTAGATTTCCTATAACTTGTTTTTTTTTTAGAAAATTTTAATGTGTTAATTATTTTAATTTTGGAAAGAACAGCCAAGTGTACATTTTTAACCAACTAATTTTATTTTAAGAAAGAAATTCTAAAAAGATCCTAATTTGGTATACTTATTTTGAAGAATTCTAACATAAATCTTAATTTTTAGAAGGATTATTTATTTTATTTATTTGGAAAACAAGTTTTTCTAGGTGTCAAAATGCTTTTTTCTTATCATTGTTATTATTGAAAATTCTAAACCTAATTAAAGGAATGGATTATTTTATAGCTCTTTATTTCATTAAAATATTTTTTAAGTAAGAAAAAAAATGCTGAATTTGTAAAGAAGGGAAAGAGATTTTTTTTCCTTTAAGCAACAATATTTATTATTTGGAAATACTCAATATTATATATATTTTCTTTGTGTTGTTTGTGTATAAAATAAAAATAAAAAGAATAAAACTAAAAATAAAATACAGAAACAAATAAAAAAGAGAATGGACCTGGGTTAAGCTATTTTGCGGGTTAGGATGTAGGCGTAGGTATGGGCATAGGTCAGTCTTTCGGATCGAAAACCTGGTCGAGAGAAGAGAGAAGAGTAGTGACTAAGGTGGTCGGCTTAGGGTGATCCGTTCATTGTTTTAAGTAGGAAAATCTACTTTCATGTGGCTTTCATTAACAAAAGAACGTTTGATGGTGGTGTTTTGGTGTGAGGTGATGTTTTTTTTTTTTTGGAGTTGGGTCGAGTGTAGTGGTGGTGGTTGCTCCTAGAGATGGTGGTTAGCGATGGTGGCCGTATGATTGGTTTGGAGTGGGAGTGAGTGGTGATGGGGTTTCGACGTGGTAGTCGATGGTCCTTGAACCTTAAGTGGTTCGTTTGGGCATTAGAAGGTAAGGCAAAGGGTGAGATGAAAGGCGTTCAAAAGCTTAAGGCTTAGGGATGATCATTACAATGGTGATTTTACACCAACTCAAGCAATTTCTAGAGAGAGGAAAAGGGGTGTCAACTAAAGAGCCAATGAGCTTAGATGAGTTGTTTTTTAGTGGATCAACTGAAGATTGATGATTGAAAGAGCTCCTATGGTCTTTTTTCCCATTGATTTAAGCTCAAGTATGTAAGGACATGACCATTAATCATTGATTAACCATGAATGCCAAATTCTAGATTTTTTGCTTTTTTCTTATTTTTCACTACTAATTTGATCCTTAAGATAAATGAATCTGACCTTATCTTTGGGATCAATGTAAAGAGAACCATGCAGAGTATAAGATTAAATAAGGAAATTGTATGTTTGCAAGTGAAAAACTCATGAAAAATTATGGCAAAGTATGAGGTACGGGTGTGTTCTTCATGAGAAAGCATGATAAAGGCAAGGCAAGAGAAAGAAAAGATGCTAACATGGCACTACATCAGTTGCATGGACTAATAAAAAATTGCTACATGTCTTAATGGGACATATGGCCCAATAAATGCTTGCTACGTGTTCTAAGGGTTGTAAAAAATATGAAAGGCATAAAGTGCTTTCTGTTGGGATTGAACCTAATACCTTACACTTCACTTTAATGCCAAGACCAAGTGTAGTATCAAATGGGCTATTGGCCCATGCCTTGTTTATTAATGTACAAAAATCAAATATAAGAGTTTTAGCTTGAGCTAAATTTCAATATAAAAAATCTGTCTTAGGCCTAAATCAAACCCAAAATTATGTCCAACTTAAACCCTAGTTATTATTCTAGTATTCTAAACTAGCCTTATTATCTTAATAGTTCTGTTTTTCTATTTTATTTATCTTTCCTAAATTTCCTAATTTTTTGTATCTCTAACTTTTTAGTTTTCTATTTTTTTGTATTTTTCAATTTGCAATTATTTTCTAATTTTTATATTTTCCAATTTCTTTTTGTATTTTTCTAATTTTCTTTTTATTTTTTATTTTTTGAGTTTTCTTCTTTTTTGTACTTTGCTAAATTTTGTGTATTTTTCAAGGTTTTCTACTTTTTTTTGTATTTTTTTTAAGCAAGACCCTTAGTAAAGTTTGGGATGGAGGACAAAAATGGAGTGTTTACAAAGAATAAGATTGTATTTGTTTTTTACAATAGGTAAGAAAGTGATTGCTACAACAAGGCCATTGGAACTCTTGATATGGACTTATTTGGTGCCACTAGGACAACTAGTCTTAGTGGAAATAGCTATGGTCTTGTAATTGTAGTTAATTTTTCAAGGTACACTTGAGTGTTGTTCTTACAAAACAAGAGTGACGACTTTAAAAATTTTGCATTCTTTGCAAAGTGTGTTCAAAATGAGAAAGGTGCTTGCATAGTAAATTTATGGACTGTTCATGGAGGTAAATTTGAAAATTATGATTTTATAACATTTTGTGAAATTCATAGTATTACTCATAATTTTTCTATGCCTTACACTCCACATTAAAATGGAGCTGTCGAGTGTAAAAACCTTACCATCCAAGAGATGACTCAACCTTTGTAAATCTTGCAGGTTTTTAAACTCAAATACAAGTTAGTCAAGAAACTCAATGGATAATTCTTAGAATCGTACAAAATATAATGATAAAAACACTAAATAAGACAAGCAAATCCTAACTAGCGAGTCAAAAACACCAAATAAGAAGATAAAAAACCCTAATGAAAGTATAAGCTTAAAACCTTAATTGTACTTGTAAAACCCTTAAAACCCTAATATGCAAGAAATCCTAAAATGACTATGAAACCCTAGTAAATTACTTAAAACCATAATTGCATGATAAAAAACCCTCAAATAATAAGAAACCCTAATCGTGTAGTGAAAATCATTCATTAACTAAAATCAAATACACTAATCACCTAAAACCTTAGGTTCTAAACGCAGATGCGATTTGATAATTATAAACGAACCTAAAACCCTAAGAAACCTTAAGTACATGAGTAGGATAAATAAATTAACTAAATTAAAGCAACAAATTATGATTAAACCTTAAATCAACGTTAATTATGCCTAATTTTCTTAGTTGTACTTAATCGTTATAGGTTATCTTAATTACACCTTAATCTTATAACCAACTCTCATTACATCTCAATTAATAACAAGATAAAGATGATTAAGAATAAAAGAAAAGATAATTAGTTTGTGCATTAAAGGACAATTGCCTTTTTGGAGACAAGATCATACCATAAATAGATAAAAGCAAATAAGGTACCATTGTACAAGTAGGGACTATGCACTCTTAACCCAAATTAGGCCCCATTTGTCCCCTCTCTCCTAATGCGGCAGGCTACTTCCTTACCTCAACTCTCATTTTTCTTGTCATTTTACTCTCACTTCATTCCTGACAAAATCACTCTCTAAAACACTCAAAAATCACTCTTAAACTCTACCACAAAAACTACCCCTTTAGCTACCTTAGCATCATTACCATTAGCCACCTAACTACCCCTTTGACCACTTCACTAAACCACCAACCACCAAGCACTATGCTACCCTCATACATCCCCCCACCTTGTCAACATATACACATACCTTCACCTGCTCCTAAGCTCACGACACACAAGGAAAAAGAAGGGCCATCATACTTCAACTTTCATAAGTGACTAAACTTAGTTTTTCTTTATTTGTTCTTTGAGTTTATAAGTGTTTTCTACATTTTAGACTGTCAAACTTACATGTACATGTATATCCTAAGATTATAAAGTAGAATAGTGTAGGATAAGTTGAAATAAAGTAAGAACTAGTTTCATTGATTAGAGTAATAACACTAACATGTAATGAAGTTAAGTAACTATTAGGTTTTAGTATCAAACCATCAAGAAAAGCCTAATACCCACTCTTTTTCAAGCATGTTGCCCCCTCCTTAGTATGTATTCATCTTGTTTTTACAATGTCATAGCTTAAAATAATTAGAAATGCGATTTAAATAAATAAATAAATAAAAACTCTAGGATAAGTATTGTGTAGAAAAAGTAAAAGAAACCCTATGAGACCCTACTTGGCCGCTACCACTGAGGAGCTTAAAAAGTTGTAAATTTTGATTATTTAGTGTAATGACATAATTAATTAGTGTAAAGTATGATTTACGATGTAATTAATCAAGTTAAGTTAGGTAATGTTAAGTTAATGGCCTATACTAGTTTAGTTGGCAATTACAGTCTTAAGAATAAGATTAAAAACCCAACAAGAGAAGAAACTAGATTTGATCCTAAATGAAAATGGACCAATCTTAGGTCATTTAGTAAGCTTAAGCCGAAAATAACAAATAGGATTGGGTTTAAGACCTTAAAGTGTAAGTTGGGCTCTAAAACCCTTAAATAGATTACATATAAGGCTGATAACTTTATGACTAGATCTAACCCTTAAGTTAATGGGCTTATAAAATAAGATATTAAAGACCTGTTAACTCCAAAAGCCTATTAAAGCCACCTCTTATAGGCCCCTTAATGAGTTAAGGTCGAAAACTAGCAAAAAGGGGGACCATTTACACCTATAAGAGTAAAATTAAGGCCTAAATTAAAATCTAGGAATTTGGACTAAAACTTTAACTTAAAATACTTAAATAAATACCCAAAAGACCAAGTATAAGGTGCAACACCCAAAATTAAGCCTAAAGCCCAAAATTAGGCCCAAATCCTAAAGTAGTCAAACTAACACCTTTAACTAATGAAATTGTTTGGCCCAAACGAAATCTTTGTGAGCCCAAACACCCTAAAAGAACCTCACTAAATGAAAGAACAATCGAAAACAATGAAAATGGACTATAAGATTGTTAAAAATGGACTTAAAATGAAGAAGTTATGGCTTAAATATAAAATAATTAAAAATGGGAAGTTTAGGATGAGAAAGAGTAGATAGGTAGTATAGGGTACATTGTTATGCTCTTTAAGTATAATCTTTAGGTGACATAGACCTAGAGATTAAATTGATTGAGGACTGCTAGGTTTGCTAGATGTTATGTAATGCATCTCCGGGGTTGAACATACGAAGGAGCACCACAATGAGAACGTTCGAAAGGAAATAAAAGAAGATTAGCAAAATCTAAGTAGCTACTAATTGGATATGATACACCAATTGATCCTACTTTGCCTATAATCCACTAGATATAACTTATTGATCTGAACTATAAGGTCACTCACCATTACTCTTTGTTAAAGGGAATAGATAAGAGTTAAAAGGATAATGAGAACACTAAGGTTGCTCACAAAAAGGGAACTTGTATTAATTATGATAATGAGGTTTATGATGAGTTAAAAGGATAATGAGAACACTAAGGTTGCTCATAAAAAGGGAACTTATATTAATTATGATAATGAGGTTTATGATGTCTGCGTACAAACAAGTAGGGTTTTTATACTAGCTCCATTAGGGTTACAAGCATATATGGAAAAGACAAATGGGTAATTTATAATTAGGATACATGAATGATACTAAAAAGGGTGAAAGAGATAAAGAATATTTTGTATGGAAAAGTAGAGAATCCTTTTGAAATGTTGTGTTAGAAGACATGTATCACATGGTGGTTGTCATTTAAGTATGATACAATTCAAATAGAGTCAAGAAAAAGAATATGTAGTTAGAGCCAACTTGATCTGGTTCAAGTTAGAGCTCAATCAATCTAGGATGTCCAAATCCCCTTTCGGTTGGGTATCTCGTAACTTGGCTTAGACTAGGTCGGATACTGGTTGGCTTGGGAGCTCAGCTCGAATAGGTGTTTGAGATTGGTTAGCTTGGATGCTATTTGGGTCATAGCACAACTGTTCGGTAGGTTAGCCAGTATGCTCGGTAAGTTTGCACTTTTGCTTGGCAACTTTGGAAACTATGTAACGCAAGTGAGATTCGATACTTAGGTCGGTAGTAGAGTGAAACATGGAGGTCAAAATAGGAATCCTTGTCTAAGATGGGGCTTTGAGCTAATATTCTCCGCATGAGTCCTTGGAGTCCTCTAGCTCAGTTGCGTACGATCGGTTTAAGGAGTTGATTCTTATCATCTACTTAGGGATCAAAAAGATTTGTCCTCAAATTTGAAGTAGCCTTAGGCTTTTGTTCTTCCTAGGCATCTACGGGGTCTTCTTCTTCTGGTCGGTGAGGAATCAGGTTGGATACATTAAAGTTGGAAGAAACACCATAGTTCTTGGGCAGTTTGATTTCGTAGGCATTGTTGTTGATCTTCTTCATGACCTTGAATGAGCCATCGGCTTATGGAGATGACTTACTCTGTCTTAGGTGTAGAAATTGCTCTCAACTGAGGTGAATTCATACCAAGTCTCCTGGTTTGAAAGAAATAGTTTGACGACTACGATTACCAATCTCTTGTTGTCTTTAGTTGAACTTGTTGATCTTCCTTGTCATAGACTAATGTAGCTTTTGTAGTTCTTGGACTTGGTTGACTCTAAATTAACTCTTTTTAGTAGTTATGGGGGTGCTTATAAGATCTAAGGGGATAGTAGGATTGAGGCCATAGAAGACCTTGAATGTCGTCTTCCCAGTAGTGCTATGGATAGTTCGGTTTTATGTGAACTCCATAACTAGTAGACATAGATTCTAATCCTTTAAGTTCTTTCCCACAATAGCTTTAAGTAAATTGCCTATCATCTTGTTTACCACTTCAGTTTGGCCAGAAGTATGAGGATAGTTATTGGAGTTGAATACAAGTTTAGTCTTAAGTCTTCTCCCTAGAGTTTTCTAAAAATAGCTCAAGAATTTGGTAAGGCAATATGAAACAACAGTTCTTAGTACTCCATATAATTAGACAACTTCTTGTAAAAACAAATTAGCAATATATAAAGTATCGTTAGTTCGATGGCATAGAATGAAGCATGATATTTTGTTGAAGCGATCTACTATAACAATGATTGAATCTTTTCCTTTAGATGTCTAGGGCAACTGTAAACCCTAGAAAATCAGTAGTTTGAACCCTAATTTAAGTTCGAGTGTCCTAAATTGTATCATGAGTGGATAAGGCTAGTAACAATAAAAAATTATGAAATTTAATAAATCAAATATAACACCAATAATAAAAACCCCACAAATTAATTAAAACCCTAAATTGTGTACCAAAACCCTAAATCCGATTTATGCATAATTATCCGAAATCGAACCTAAACTTGATCGAAACCCTAAAACTATGACTTTAAGCCTATAAAATAATTAAATATCACTCAATAGTAATATAATTGTAGTCGATTACAATTATTAATTAAATTGCGTAATCACATAAAATTGTTAACGAAACCATTAAAATAACTTGTAAAAATTATAATTGTAACGAGTACTAATTAAATTGATAAATTTTCATAAAATTCCAAAGTTAATTTATAATTATAATTTTTACAATTTTTATGTTTAGAAAAATTACATATAATTATTTCTAATTTCCTTTTTCTTCCATTTTCTCTATTTTCCTTTCTTTCTTTTTCCTTCTTTTCTTCTTCTCTTCTATTTTCCTTTTCCCACATGTGATTTGTAGCTACAAAAAAAAAATCAACAACCCATGTGCATAAATAAATGTACATGTGTCATAAAATAAAGAGATAAAGGACAAAATGATAAAGTGTAAGTCTTATCTTAATTAATGCTTAAATTAATAGGATAAACTTCCTTATTTTTTTATTTTAATTGCCCTTAAAATCTACTGATCTTCATGCCATACAAAACCTGGAAAAAAAAAGTTAAATAAAAAACACAAAGAAAAGAAAAGGAAAAGCAAAGCAAAAGAAAGCAAAACAAAAGAAAACTAAGAAGAAGAAGAAAATTAAGAAGAAGAAGGAGGAGGAGGAAAAGAGGAAGAAAATTTGGAATACTACCAACAAAATTTAGGTGAGTATATTTTATTTACTTATACATATATATATTATATGATATGTGCATGTATAAATTAAGTATTTTGTTATATTTTGCTAAATGTTTCATTATATGTATATAAATAGATGTATGGGTAGATAAACAAATATATATGTATTCCTTATGTGTGTATAAAAATATGTATGTAGACATGTATATATATATATATATATATATATACTATGTTGTAAAATATACGGTATATGTATGTATAAATAAGATTACATATAATAGGTATTTAGAAATTTCACTATTCAATATATACATAAGCATGTACATGAAAAAGAAAAAAAATAAAAAAAAATAAATAAATGTATATATGTATATATAAATAAGAGTACATATAGTATGTATTTAGTATTTTCACAAATTAAACATAGATATATATATATATATATATATACACACACATGAATATGAATATTTATGTATATATGTATATAATCTTTATTTTCATATATATATAAGTGTAAGTATACATATATTATATATATATATATATACATGTGCGTCATATTCATGTATACATGTAAGTTATTATTTTCTTATATATGTATATATATATGTGGTGTGAATATGTGTATATATATATATATATATATATATATATAAACCTAGTCTTTAATATATATGTGTACAAGTGTAATAATAGGTATATGTATATAAATTTATATCTAGTATTTTCATATTACAAGAATTTTTGTATATATAGTTATACAAGTATTTATATATATATGTATATCGTAGAATATTAGAAAATAATAATAATAATAAGTCTAAAATCTCAAAAATAGGTAAAAATAAGTAATTAAGGTAAAATAAGCTTAAAATAATAAAACTATCAATTATATTATTTAAATAATTATTAAATCATAAATATACTAATAAAAAGATGAAATTAATATTTTATAACTTTTTAAATTAAAATAATAAATTTTGTGATATTTTTATATCATAGTTCAAACTGCGAGTCACAATATCCAAAACAGACCTTACTATGAGAAAATACGCTCGAAAACAATTAAAATAGATTATAAGTTCATAACAATCCGTGCTAAAACGAAAACGTTAAATGCGATTTGATAAAAAGCTCGAATTGATAATTTCGCATAACTAAGTAAAGTAAACATTACAAATTGCGATACCAGTTTAGCTTTCAGTTCTCAAACTTACAATTTTCTATATTCCTTATTCTTAGGTGATCTTGACCTTGACCCTAAGTTGCCATCAAATTATTACAACCCATGAGTTGATCATGGCTGAGTGAGTTTTTCCTAATGATCCATACTTGCTTGTGTTTATAATTAGCGAATATAAATTATGCTTAATAATTGAATGTTGTATGGGGATGGGTTATGCTTGTGTATGATAACTATTGTTAATGGTGAATTTACTTTAAAGTACGATAACATATTGATTGTTGTATAGTAGATTCGTTAGGAACTAATTGTTCGTGACCTTGTCGATCATTGAATAATAAGAACTAATTTTATTCGACTAGAAAAAGTTAACTTGAAACACGTATAATCATACACTGCATAACTAATTCTGGCCGTCACATTGTACGGAGGTAGCAAGAGGCCATACGTGGGTTGATTATTTGATTATTATAGATTTTGTACAATGCACACGTGCGATATGACCTTATCTTGACCCGCAGGATTACTAGGCGTTGGAGATGCCAACCGCCTAGCTAAGGGTCGAGTCTAGAGGCCTCCGTTTAAGGATGAGTGAGGGCTGCGTGAACCTACTCACAATCATATATAGAACTCGTTTTTGATAAAACTGAGAATGGATATACCATTACATTTTTAAATACGAAATGTAGAGTTTCGTCATGAGATAAGTTGTAGTATGATACTCAAATTTGACTGTGCCAATATATCTTCAACCCTGATTTCGGAGGGTGTTAAATCTGAGTTGCATGTAATAGCTGGTCCCCTGCATGTATTTGTTTGGCATATTGATTGGCATGTATTGATTTGATTGAATTTAATTAATGTATAACTTAATTGTTGTATGGTTGAGGCGATTATCTCACTAAGCTAGTTATCTTATACCCTTGTAGTCCTCTTTTGCAGGCCGAGTTGTTCGTGGAGTCAGGTCGCCGCATGCCTGAGGTTAGTTGTTCATCAAGGGGTTCGATGTAGGAGCAAGATGTAATTAGAGTGTACTCATGATAGTTTATCTAGATTATAGATCTGATTATGTAATGAAATGATACTAGTTTGAGTTAAGAAATGCTTTAGACTTCTTATCTGTAAATTCTTATATAAATAGATTATGTTTTATGTTTATTTATCTTATTATTATTATTATTATCATGAAATGATATTGCTCATGCTTGCGTAACTTTTGGTTGTTAGCTGTAGCCTTGTGTATCGCATAAAGGGTTGTCGATTGTAAGGGAATTCAATCTACAGTTCTTTGTACGGTATACGACGACTGCTACGACTAGCTCCCTCGGGTCGTGACAACAACCTTAGGACAAAGTCTATACTGAGATTAGCCTAAGGTAAGGTCAGTGTAAGTAGGGGCATATACTTTTCATGGGTCTCTTTCTTTCCCTTGTCTCTCTTACATACTTCACAATTACCAACTACCTTATGGACATTCTTGGCCAACCAAGGTAGTAAAAGTTCTCTTTCAATAAGTTGACCATCTTGGTCTCTCTAAAGTGATTAGATAATCCACTATTATGAGCTTTCTTAACCAACAGCTCACTTGTGGAATAGCTCGGTATGCATAGCCTTCAATCCTTGAACAAATAGCCATCCTTGATGTAATATCTCCCAATAGCAACTCTTTCTCAGCATTGCTCAAGAATGGGCCCAAAATGTGGGTCTCAAGCATACTATTCAGTGATAAGTGAAAATCCTAGTAATTTTGTTTGTAAGGTGGTTAGTAAGGTTTGCTGACGTGACAAAGCATAGACGACTACGTTGGTACTTCCTTTCTTGTGTTAGATCACATAGGAAAATCCTTCCATAAATTCTAGCCACTTAGCTTGCCTCTTTAAGAGTTTGTTTTGGCTGGCAAGATGCTTCAATGACTCATGGTTAGTGTAAATTACAAACTCTCATAATAATAAGTAGTGTTGCCAAACAGTAAGAGCTTTAAAAAGAGAATACAACTTTTTCTCATATATAGAATAATTCAATGCGGTACCACTAAGCTTCTCATTATAGTAGGCAATTTCTCATCTTCCTTACATTAGGGTGACACCAACTCTAATGCTTGATGCATTGCAATCCAATTCAAATGGCTGGTCAAAATTTGGTAATGATAAGACAAGGATAGAGGTAAGCTTCTCCTCGATCTCCCTAAAGCTATGTTTAACTCAGTCATCATTACCCTTTTTCGGTAGCTCGGTCAAGGGGCTTGTAATGGTAATGAAGTTCTTAATGAATTGCCTATAGAAAGAAGTAGGGTTATGAAAACTTTGAACTTTGGTGATGTTCTTTGATGTCAACCACTCCACCACAGCTTGGATCTTTTCCTCATTAGCTCAAATTCCTTCTCCTGATACCACATACCCAAGAAATATTACTTCACCTTGACAGAATGTACACATCTTCAAATTCCCTTATAACTTCTCGGCTTATAAAATATTAAAAATAGTTTGTAGATGTTGAACATGGTTGTTCATGTTGGTACTGTACACCAATATATCATTAAAGTACATGACCAGACATATTTCGATTAGAGGGTGCATCACATTGTTCATAAGTCTCATAAATGTGTTTGTCATATTAGTAAGTCCAAACGGCAAAACCAATCATTTGTAGAGACTATACATCATCTTGAAAGCAGTCTTCCTTTCATCACCTAGTGTCATGCAAATTTGGTGGTAGCCACTTCATAAGTTAATCATTGAAAAATCTTAGCGCCATGAAGCTTATCTAACATGTCATTGAGCCTTAGTATTGGATATCTATTCTTGACAGTGATATGGTTGATGGCTTGGCTGTTGATGCACATGCAATATGAACCATCCTTCTTTAGGATAAGCAAAGCTAGTATAGTGCAAGGACTTATGCTCTCCCTTACATATCCTCTCACTATGAGCTCATCCACTTGCTTGTACAACGTAAGGACTCCTGCTCTCCCTTATATATCCTCTCTCTATAAGCTCATCCACTTGCCTTTTTGGCTCAACAGCCTATTCAGGGTCCATTTTGTAGGCAAGTCAGTTTAGTAGGATTGCGCCTAGTTGTAGATTAATACAATGTTCTATGCTTCAAATTGGGGGTAGTCCTTTAGGCAAATCTTCGGGGAATAGATCGAAAAACTCATTAATCAATCTTTAGATCTTATCAGGAACATCTTTAAGATCCCTCATTTCCAACAATTTTTTTATCAATAGGAACATAAGCTCATCAACCTTTTCAGCAACTTAGAGCTCTCTTCAGCTCATCATTAAGGCCTTTTTCTTACTAGCTCAGGTGAGCTGGTTATGAGTCTTATTGACTTGGGTTGGTGTCATGGGTTGTAGTATAATCTTATTTCTATCCTTAACAAAGGCATAGGCATTCTTGCATCCATTGTGAGTCGTACATTGGTCGAATAACCAAGGTCTTCCTAGTAATAAATGTAAAGCTCCCATAGGGATGACATCATATACCACTTCGTCCATATACATGTTTCCAATATAAAAAGGCACCGATACTTATTTATTCCTATGCAGAGCACCCTTATCATGAAGCTAATATAGCTTATAAGGTTGGGGGTACTTAGAGGTCGGTAGTCCTAAACTTTGCACAAAGGACCATACAATAGCGTTAGTACAACTTCCTCCATCTACTATGATGGTGCATAGTTGTCCTTTGATGGTATACTTTGTATGGAATAGATTGTTTCTCTTGTCCTCCTTAGAGCTCAGCAAGGAGCTCAGAACTTGCCTTAGTACTAAGGTCATCACCTCTCCGTAGTTGGTATAGACATAGGTCTCCTATTCCTCCTTGACTTCAACCTTTTCAGCATTCTTCTCCTTTAGCTTACTCTCAACGGTGTTATTGACTACATCTCCTCGGAGAACCATGGCATGTTAATTTGGATACTTAATAGCCATGTATCCAAAACCTAAGCATTTGAAACACTTTATGTCACTGATCTTCCATCCAAAGGTCTGTCCCTTCTCATATGTCCTTGGGGTCAGCCTAACCTCAATTCAGTTTGATTGGCTTGCTTGGGCTTTTTAGCTTACTCAGCTATCATCAGGTTGGTTGTTTCTCTCTTAGGTTTGAGAGGGCCTCCTCGACTATACATGAGTAGGTCAGCACAGAATAGGGGCTCGAGAAAAGGTTAGCTCGGGTTGACTTAGAGCATTTCTTCTCTATTTTTCGACTCTCTATACTACTTTAATTGCCTCTTCTAAAATATAAACCTTAATACTTCTAAAATATTGCGAATCTCATATTTGAGTCTAGAAATGAACCTCGACGCTATGCGAGCCTTTAGTTCATCTACATCTACTCGAATCATTAGCATATGAAATTCTCTTACATAGTCATCAATAGATTGGCCTCCTTAGCGAAGTTCTTGTAGCTTGGAAAAGGTATCTTACAAGTAGGTTTTGAGCACAAATCTCCCTCTTAACAATCTCTTCATCTCTTCACAAGTTCTCACTCCTTGTCTCCCATCTCTTACTTTAACCGTATTTAGATTCTTTTACTACATAGTAGCATATCCAATAAACTCTAAGGCAGCAAGTCGTACCTTTACAGCATCAGTATACCCATAACAGTCAAACACTTTCTTGACATTCTTTTCTCGTTCTAAATATTCATCGGCATCTCTACTTTCACTAAAGGGCGGGATTTGGACTTTAACATTGTTTAGTTCTCAAGGAGCTCGGTGTCCTCACTCTCGTGCTTGGTAGTACTTAGCCTCTTCTTCTTCCTCTCCATCAGTCTCTACATCTACTTTCTCATCATCCTCTTCTATCTCCTTTAACTCTAATCTTTGTCTAGTAACTTGATTTGCTACTCCTCCAGCTTGATGGGGTCGAACTAAACAAATTGTTCAACCACCTTAGCCATAGTATCTCTTTAGAACATTATCAGGTAGGTTATGGTGTGGCATATCTTGGGGTTTTTGTCTGTTAACTTACATTGAAGTGACTAGACTTACAACAAGATTAGTGAGTCTGTCAAGTTTATCAACTGACTTAAGAGTATTACTACCATTATGATTACAACCAGGTTGAACACAATTACTCTAGTCACCAATAACATCTCGAACACTCAAATCCAACATAGTGTAATATTTTCTTAGTAAAATAACAACATAATACACAACAAACACTTCTACTTACTTCCTAAAACCTTACTTACTCTTAACAACTTCAACACTCACTTGAATAGAACAAAAATGAACTTGTTTTGTTTTCGAAGTGAAAAACAGAGTGAAATAGAGTAATAATAGGAATTGCATTTACCAACACATGAATCTTCACTACACAATTCAAAACTTTAAGACTTACTTCACATGAAAACACTAAAGTAGCTAGGGAAAGAACATAATAGCCATTAACAGTAAAAACGAACCAAGAACTCCACTATAACTTCACATACTATTCTTGGAACCGTGCTCTAATACTAGCGAGATTGTTGTGTCTCTAAGCTACTATCAATTGGATATGACATATCAATTGATCTTGCTTAGCTTACAATTTACCAGATATGACTCATCGATTTGAATTATAGGGTCACTCACCATTACTCCTTGTTAAAGGGAATAGCTAAGAGTTAAAATGATAATAAGAACACTAAGGTTGCTCACAAAAAGGGAACTTGTATTAATTCTGACAATGAGGTTGATGATGTGTGCATACAAACAAATAAGGTTTATATACTAGCCCCATTAGGGTTACAAGTATACATGGAAAAGATAAAAGAGTAATTTACAATTGGGATACATAAATGATACTAAAAAGGATAACAAAGATAGAGAATATTCTATATGGAAAAGTAAAGAATTCTTTTGGAATGTTGTACCAAAAGATATGTGTTGCATGGTGGTTAGTGTTTGAGTATGATACAATTCGAGTAAATTCAAGGAAAAGAATTTGTAGTTAGAGCTTACCCGATCTGGTTCAAGTTAGAGCTTGATCAATTTAGGATGTCTAAATCCCCTTCAGATTGGGTATCTTACAGCTCGGCTTGGATTAGGGTAGGTTGCTGGTTAGTTTGGGAGCTTGATTCGAATAGATGTTTGAGACTGGTTAACTTGGATGCTTTTTGGGTTATGCTACGATTGCTCAGCAAATCGACTTATATATTAGGTAAGTCGATATGTATGCTCAACAGCTTTGGAAACTATGTTGGCACACATGATAGCTTGGTACTCAGTTCAACAGTAGAGTGAAATATAGAGGTTGGAATAGGAAACCTTTTCTTGGATGAGGCTTTAAGTTGATATTCTCTACCTAAGTCCTTAGAGACCTCTAGCTTGGCTATGTATGATTAGCCCGAGGAGTTGATTCCTATCACTATGGTTGAGTGATTATATCGATCCCTGTCTTATCTTGTATTTACTTATAATGTAGCCCTCTAATTGAATATATCTATGAAAATTGCTATGCTTAGGGGATTGGGATTCTTACATGTGTTTGTATTGGTTGTAATTGCTTGCTAAGAAACCAAGATTGGTTGTTGCATTAGTTGATAGAGTTAGGGCTATAAATGAGTAGAGTCGAGATGATACAGTGTTAAGCTCGAACTTGATCGAGTTTTGAGTTATAAAACTCGAGTATGACTTGAAATGAAACTTGATAAGCTCGAGCTTAACTCAATTAAGCTCGTTTAGGCTTGATAATCTTTAAAGGTGTTATAATTTTAATTAAAATAATAATAATATTTAAACTTAACTTGAGTGCGATTAGGCTCATGAGCTTATTGAGTCAAACATCACAAAACTCGAGCTCAACTCGAAATGCTATTCAAGTAACTCAATCTTGAGCTCGAGCTTGACTCGACTATAGTTGAATTAAATTCAAGTAAATGTTAAGCTGAACTTAAGTAGCTCGCAAGTAGGCTCCACCCCTAGATAGAGTTATGGAATGTTTGCTACATATATTGGCTGGTCACTTGTAAACTGAATTAATAATTATTCGACCTTTAAATAAATCGGACATGCATTGCATCCTTCTATATTATTATAAAAGGGTGTCAACACTACACAGTGAAGTGAGAAATCATGCATGATGGATCCATTTATCATTATATGAATTGTTGTTTTGCATAATGTCTTCATACAACATGTTCTTACCTTGACCTTTAGGATTTACTTGATTGTAGGGAGTACCGCCTTTTACTTAAGGTTGAGTTGTGCCTACTGCTTTGAGTCTACTAAGAGAGATGATATTGGATTTTAGATGTAGAGACCTAGGTTCTGACATGCCTAAATACTTCTTACCTAGGAAACGGTGGGTGTAAATTTGATGTTTAAACTATAATTGTTTGCTTTGATATTACTTAATGTAGGTCTCCCAATGTAAGCTGAGCTTGTGTAGACACCTTGTGTAGTATGATGAAGGTTTGTAATGAATAAGGGTATTGGTCCCAGATCATCCCATAGTGCAAGGCAGTATTGTCACAACTTGGCTGCCCCTCAGGTTGTGACAACCTTTTTAAATGATGGTGGAGTAGCTAAGTTCTTTTGGGCTAAAGCTGGCATGCTACATCATCAATAAGGTTTATATAAGACCATTCATTGACAAGACCTCATATAAACTCTATAAAGGAAGGAAACTAACGGTTTCATATTTCCATGCTTTTAGTTGTAAGTGTTTGTAAAGAGAAATAGTGTAAACTTAGGAAAATTTGAGGAGAAAGCCGATGAAGCTATCTTTTTAGGCTATTCTCTAAATAGCAAGGCTTTTTAGGTCTATAATAAGATAACCAAGGTAACGGAGGAATCATTTAATGTAAAATTTTGTGATTATCTAAGAAAAGAAAAGTCAAATGATGATATTTCACAAATAATAAGCAAGAAGGATGAAAAGAGTAAGTTAAACATAGTCTAGAAGCTTCGATAGAAGCTAAACCAAAATCATCTAATCTCCCTAAAGCAAGTGAAGAAATTTTAGTAGAAGATTTATCTAAAGCCTGGTAGTACAAACCATCTCATCTACTCGAACTAATAATTGGAGATGTATATTCAGGAGTTCAAACATGGCTTAAACTTCAAAACATTGAGAATCATCTCGTAATGTTATTTGAAGAAGAACTAAGCTCAGTTGAAAATGCTTCAAAAGATGTAAATTGGATAGATGTAATGCAAGAATAATTAAATTAGTTTTGTAGAAACCTAGTGTAGACTCTAGTGCCTAGGCCACATAATAAGTCAATAATTGGAACCAAATGGGTCTTCAAAAATATGTTAGATGATAGTAGCAAAGTTGTATGAAATAGCTCGGTTAGTGGCCAAAGGTTATTCATAAGAAGGGGGCATAGATTATGATCAAACTTATGCTCCTATTGCGAGATTAGTATCTACTTGTCTCTTGCTTGCGTATGCTTATTTAAAAATTTTCAAATTGTTTCAAATAGATGTTAAGAGCACTTTCTTAAATAAGTATATCAAAGAAGAGGTTTATGTAAAACAAACTCTTAGATTTGAAGACCCATTGAAGGAAAATTATGTTTTCAAGTTTTAGAAAGCTTTATATGGCTTAAAACAAGCACAATAAGTATGGTATGAACGGCTAAGTGAATTCTTGATTGAAAATGGCTTTAATCAAGGAAAAATAGATATAATCTTGTTTTGGAAACATTATGAGCATGATATCTTAGTTGTATAAATTTATGTTGATGACATCATCTTTGGCCCTACTAATGAAATCACTGCAAAGAATTTTCTAAGATCATCAAAGCTTAAATTTGAAATGTTAATGATAGGTGCAAACTCCCCATTTTTGCCCAACCCAAGTTCATCTTTATTTCAAAACTTTAGTTTTAGGGAAAAAAATAATAAGGAAAAAAAAATTGAAAAAGGGAAAAATGAAATATTGAATAGATTGAGAAGAAAAAACGAATAAATAAATAAGAAGAAAAAACCAAAAAAAAAAATCCAAAAAACCCAAAAAAATAAAAAAATAATGAAAAGTGTCATGTGATAGTCCATTTGAGTCGATTTGGGGTGAAAATAATTTTCTAAAGTTTAAAATAGATTAAAGAGTTAAAATAAGCATATGTAAATTGATCGAGTTAGGAATTCCGAACAAAAATAGGCATATATTGAAAATCAATTTTTCTTACCCAAACAACTAACTCATTTCATAATATTTTAAAAGTACACCTTTCTAGGAGACTATGGCCTCAAATCGTGTCTTAGTCAAAGTTAAAATGAGCATTTTATAACAATTTGAAGTTATTAATAAAAGTTGAATACAAGTAGAAAATGTGATTCTAATTGGGTCAAATTAAATAAAATTTGAAAATATTTTGAACATATGTCTATTAGATTTTTTATTTGCTTAATGAAGGGAGTGTAGTTTTTAGAAATCTTGTCATTAATTAGGTCTTTTTTAAAGGTGTTTTTGAAAATAAAAAAGAAAAAAAAAAAAAAGAAGATGAAAAAATGAATATGCAAAAAGTAAGAAAAAAAAATCAAAACGTGTTACGCAGCATTTTTTTTTTTTTTTCAAGGTAGGGGGAGGGTTGTTTAAACCTTTGAACCCACTCTCTTCTTCTTCTTTCGTGATTGTTGTTGTGTAATGTCTAGAATGTTTAAGTTCATCAATAATAACTTTGTACCCATATTTTTCTATCAAATTTCAACCACATTTTGTGCTTCTAAAATCAAGAAAAAATATGGAAATAATAGAGCATTAAGTATATTATTAAGGGAATAAAAAAATTCAAATTTTTATAGAGAGAAAGTACATTAACAAAAATAATGAAAAACTGATAAGTTATACACACATAATATTTACACTCGCTTTGAATTTGGTAAATTAAATCCTCTTGATGCAAACATATTATGAAATGATAACAAGGTATAAATAAACAATTCCGCATCTTTAGTTCCTTAAAATTTGATAAAAAGATGTGTCAAAATTGGAACAAAAGGAGAAAAAAAAATTACAAAACTTGAGATATTAATTGAATATGCAATAAAGATTTATTTTTTATTAAATAAAGAGGTTTTTGTAGCCTCAATCTCAACTTTAAATTGTAAATAGGACCTCCTAGCATCTATTCCAGCACGCATAAATAATTAATAAGCTCTCAAATTTGAAAAATTGCTCCTTTTTTTCTCTTAAAGCTCAAACCACATGACCTACTCTCTCTGTCTCTTCAATTTTTCACTCCTCATAGCAAATTGACGCAAACGAAAGATATGGGAATGTTCTCGATCAAAACCCATCAAACAATTTTATTTAATTATGCTCCACATGAATTTAACTTTAATTTGAGTTAAGAATACCCAATTTTAGAGTTTGCTCATAAAGTTCTCTATTTTTTAGGAAAATTGAGGATCTTGCATTTAAGATTTTCAGAAATTGGTTGAGGGCTTTCTAAGATTGACACATTTGGAGTCAAGAATTGTGAGACTTGGTCTTCGGCTTACTACCTGAGACTTGGAGCAGTAGACCACTTGATGTAGGAAATATAGTAGAGGCAAGCAATAAAGTAAAGTCATTAAGTGAAGTTTGAGACATAGGTTAAGTTAATTGACCATAGCTAAACTATTTGGTATAAATGTAAATTAGGGCATTCGAAACGTTTTGGGGCATTCGGATAATTTCATTTAAATTGAGCCAAATTTAATATAAGTTCATAAAAATTAGATAAATAGCCTTATTATATCAATTTCTCAAAATAAAGTATTTATAATATTTAATCTCAATAAAATGTATTTTTATCGAGTATGATTAATAATTGTCAGAAACTCAAAATTAGAGTTTCAAATGATCATGAGTCATTAGAGATAAATTATATATGTAATAAAATTACTATGAGACATAAAATAACATATGGAATATATATGTGTGCCATGTGTAATTTTTATATATATACTTATAAACAAAACTAATTAAAATATCCGATGGTAGCACTGTTAGGCTGTAATAAGTTAATTAAATTCATAAAAATTAATAAAAAAACTACTAAAGAAATTTAGGTAATTGGATTTCATCCTAATAGTTACGTGGAATTAGGAAGGACAACTATTAGGAGTTGGGGATAAAATTATATGCAAACTAAGCTTATGATTTAAGGGACTTTGCATGAAAAGAGAGAAGGAAATTCATTTCTATGCCTTACCAATTTGGAAAAATATAGAAACACTCTCCAAAAACTTAGATAAGCAAGTGGTGATTTGAGAAAAATCTAAGTGAGTTGAAATAATCAAGGTGCTAAAATTAGGAAAAATAGCAAAATCAGTGTACGATTTGGATAGTTCACTGGTTCATTAGAGTAAGGAGGAGTTGGAAGTTAACTAATCACAACACTACAAAGAGTAGCCACCGACTAGGCCTACTGACAAGGTAGTAGTTACCATTAGTGGTTGGAGATCCATTTTCCAGTGATGTCCTATTCTAGTTCGATTTCAAGTTGTAAAATTATCTAAAATGCTTAGAAAATTATGAAAAAATTTATTCGTACATATTTTCATGTATAGAATCTAGAAAAAAATATGATTTTGTATAAATTTAATAGCTACAGTATACATTCTTAAGAAATCAGATAATTTTCGATATTAAAATAAATAAGGCTAATGATGTAGTTTTTCCGTTGAAATTTTTCTATAAACTACTTTATATTAATATTGAATTACTATGAGGAGATTTCTTGCAAAATTATTTTCTAAATTTTTATGTGATTTTTTGAGCCCTAAATTAGGTGTTAAATGGTATTTTTAGTGACAAATAGATTATTTCTTCCAATAACCTTACTTGGATTCTTAGTTTGATCAATTAATGAAGTATTTATACTGTCCTGGGATGGTTAGATTGAGTAATAAAATGAGGGGTTGTAGAAACTTGTAGTTTAGTTTTTGAAAGTGAGTAAATTAACTAAATTTTAAGATATTGATTGAAGGTAGAGGATAATTAAGAGGTTCTGGGATTGAATTTTGCACTATAATGATACTTAGAAAATAAGTTAGAGGTAAAATTTATGAGTTAAATGTAAAAATAAGGGATTTAGAAGCTTGGTTAGAGGTTATTTTTCCTAAAAACTCTAGAAATAATAGAGTCAGAGGATAGCTTAGTAAGGACCTTAACCTAAAGAAACTCATAAACTGTGTTAAAGGATAAAATTGATATTATGAATGACTCTTGTGTAGCTAAGATAGTAATTCAAAGGATTTTCGACTAAAGAAAATTAATATATAATCACTAAAAATCAAACTTAGAGATTAAATTAGTACCAGCCTAAAGCGAATATTAAGTTGAAATATCTATACATATGACCTGTAATTGATCTTAGTAGTACTTACTCTTATTAGATAAATTTATGGAAGAGGAAACTTACCTTAATGAGTAAGATTAGGAATATACTACTAGCTAGGTAAGTGCATATTTGTGTTTGCTTAAGTAGACTTATGTCTACTCCTAATTTTGTATGCTTTGTGATGTTTTAGCTTGGTTGAACTTGATTTCAAGTTGATATGTTGTTCGATGAACTATACAGAGTTACCTGTTATAATTGTTGTTGATTAAATAGTGACATGATATTAAACTTGGTTATTATGTTTGTGTTGATGAATGCATATGTGACCTTTGCTAAGGTTTGTGTTATCTTGGAAAAGAATCTAGGTACTAACTTTATCTCCTAAGATGATCACCTAAGTGAGCTTGATACTAAGATCTTAGAACTAATGAAACTACAAGGTAAAGGCTGGGTAACAAGTGATAAATAAGTTTACTTAGATTTATTGGGTTTTGATTAGTGTACGCTCTAATGCTTTTATGGCATAACATGAAAAGGACTTACCAGTCAAGTTTTCTAGAAATCAAGATATTGCTAAGTTGGTTTCCATATGAAAAACTGTGTTTATTAAGTGAAAACTGGGTTTTTGATCATATAAAGACTTCATTGTATTTGTTGGGCCACCTATATGCTAGTTTTTTTTAACCACTCTATGTAGTTATTGCTAAGCTGAAACATTTGCTAAGTTCTTGGATATATTATCTAAATGCTTGGTGTTAGGACTCTAAGGGGAGCTTGGTAGGATTGCTTAAAATTTTTATATCACATAGATACTCATGATACGAAAATTACCTTATAAGTAAGAGATTGCAAGATTCTAATTAATTCATCACTAAAATTTTCGATTTTTAATTTGTTAACTTATCGTAAAATATAAATAATTATGGATATTCAGTATTTCACAGTTTCTCATAACCGTAGAGAATTAGTATCTACTACCAAATAATAAGATAAGGTAAGTTAACTTTATAAATTACAAGAAATACTAAATTATATAGAATCCTGACATATAAATACTTTTTACATAGGATGTTTTAGTACTAGCTATATACTTCCCCATTAACTTTAATAGCTTGTTCACTTCACTAAATGGAATGAGGGAGGAATGTAATTAGAATTTTTAAGGAATGTAATAAGAGTGTAATACCTATTACTTTATTTAGTTGGATTAAAAAACAACTTAAGAATATATACGTAATAGAACTTTAATGACTAAATTACTCTTAATTCAATTTTTTTCTCAAGTAATTCTAAAGTAATAGGTAATGGAAATCGATTACGGGGGCAGAGGAAGTGGTAATGGTCTACAGTAGTGGTGATGGTAGTAACGGTAGCAGTGGCGATAGTTGATGGTGGTAGCGGTGGCAAGGGTAGCAACTTGGAGGTGGGGGGGTTGGTGACAATAGTAGTGATGGTGATGATAGCAGTGGTCAAAGGTAGCGGCGGTGACGGTAATGACAGTAGTAGGTGGTGGTGGTAGTGATAGTGATGGTGGTGGCAATGGCAGTGATGATAGTGTTGGTAGTGGCAGCAGTGTGATGGTAATGGTGTTAGAGGTGATGATGATGGTGGTGGTGATTGTGACGGCGACAGCGACGACGACGGTAGTGGTGGTGGTGGTGGTGGTAGTAGTAGTGGAGGTAGTACTAGTGGTCGATAGTAGCAATAGTAATGGTGGTGGTGGTCATTGTTAAATTGATATAAGGTTATTTTTTGAAAAAATGTGAAATTTTGTAAGGAATCGTGATTATTTACTTGAATTAAAGAATCCCTATTACTTGATTGCACGTAATAGGGATTCTTAAGGAATTGCACTTTACACTCGGAATTTATCCCAATCCTAACTTAAACAAACCTGTAAAATAAATTGTTAGGAAGTAAGCTATACGAGTTTAGTGAGATATCCCTCCTACTGTACTGGTATGTAGGTTATTAAACAATTAATTAACAAACATATAGATGTATAAACAAGCAGTATGCTAAACAATATATGCAGTTGACCAGGTGCTATATACAACTTTGGATTTAACGCTCTTCGAGGTAAAAGTTAGAGATTCATCAACACCAATCATAACTGGATTCTAGTACTTTGGTTTTTTTTTTTTTTAACCATGTATTGAAATTCTGCATTTCATAAAATATATTTCCATTTCCAAAAATTCAATAAGTCACAAAATTCCTAAGTTTAGAGGTGAGGTAGCCTTTGTAGTCCATACTTATGCCTTATAGTAGTAGTCTCTAGACTTGACCCTCAACTACCTATGGTTAGCGTATCTGGTGGCCATGTAAGCCCGTAAGCTAAGGGTAAGTTCTTGTTGTACAAGTGTTCTTGTAGTGTATTAATAATAAATAATCAAATTATATGAGATTCCCATCCCCCTAAAGCCCTTCATTACCATTTGTATGAGGTGATGGCCTGAATAATATATGTAATGTTCGTGTATATGCACGATCCTTTTTAATTTAGGATAAGTTGAATATGATTAATTCAAATTATTAAGTTATTAACCAAAATTAGCAAAACATTAAAATCATGCAACAGTCAATTATATAACCAATTTTTTAGTTGCCAGATTTAACAACATTTTGCACAACAAATAAGCAATATTCAGTCACATGTATATCCTAAACCCCTAATTTATTATTATATAAAATTTAGGTACACTAATTACAAGTACAAAATAAGTATAGAGTTATCGAGAGTACTCACTTGACCAATGCCGATATGAATCGTAGCAATCAATGGGCAGCTTGCCCTCTTTATTGGTGTGTCCTAATAAATAAAATAATGAGAATCTAGTGAGTATCTAAATGTAGTATTAAATGGCTTAATTAGCTAACTATCTATTTTATGATTCCTATTTCCACTTAGGTGTTAAATCGCATATAACTTTTTCATTTTAAATTTGATTTTTATAAAATGATAGTTAATTTTTATTGCTTTCGAACATCCTTTTACATAGCGAGGTCCATTTTGGATGTTGGAATTAGCATTTTTTTTAATTTTGGGCCTAAAATGTTACAAATTTATTTATTTTAGCCTAAATATCTTTAATTATTATTTTGAGCTTTTCTTTATTGATTTTATGGCTTATTTAATTTCTAAATTTTACATTGTTGAAATATTTTTATTTTTGGGTCCATTTTGTAATAATTTATTTAATTCACCATTTTAAGCATAAATTCCTAATTATAGTAATTCTTGTTATAATTGTAATTTTACTTTATTAAAATAAGTTAGGAAAAGCTAACATGGCAACTTCTTATTGGACCAAAATACAATTTTCTTATTTTTCTCAATTTTGTATCTTTTATCAATTTTATAATATTAATATATACATATACAATTTCATAAAATGATCAAATATTAAATTATAGTAGAAAATTGTTCTTGTTTCTTCCTTGATGTTCATGTCTAGAGTATATACTAATATATATATATATATATATATATTTACTTATTGACTTATTTTATAGAATTAAAGTATTATTATACATATATATATTTTTCGATATCTATATATAGATATTTATATTTATACTATGTTATACATATATCCTTAATCACTTTTAATAGATGATAGGATGATGAGCTTTAAAATGATGATGGTTGATAATTTTATAAAAGGGAATAGAAGTGAAAAAAAAAAAAAAGTTAGAGTTTGGAGGAGTGGTTCTTGTTAGCTAAAGGGAGAAGAATTGGAGGATTAGTTTGTGATTTAGATCGTAAAAGGGAAAAAAAAAAAGTCAAAAGTACTTTTTAGAGGGATATTTCTTGCCGACGGAAAAAGAGAAGAAAAAGAGGGGATTTGAGTTGATTCTTATCTTATCTTAATTCATTTTGTCACACGAGAAAAATGGGAGACACTTGGTGGATCAAAAGATAGGGGAAGAAAAAGTGAAAAGAAGAAAAGAAAGAAGGAAAAGGAAGGAAGAAAAAGTTAATTTGACTTTTCCTAAAGTGTTTCTAACTTTTAGATAGTATTTAGGATAAATTGTGTAGTAGGTATGGAAAAGAAAATATAGGGTATAAAATTAATGCATACTATATGATACAAAAACATAAAATATGTAGTAAAATTAAATCAAAATAATCAAATTAATATAGAGCTAACACACACATACACACATACACACATACACATATACACATATGTGTTGCCACAATTAATCCTAAAATAATATTTGTAATCTTGTTAATTTATTTAATTATTTCGTTATTCTTATGTCTTTATTAATACTTTGAAATTATCTTATTCATTTATTAGCGATTTTACGTGATTATGTACATTTATTGATTATTATACCCAATTAAAGCTTTAATAGTATGAGGGTAAATTTTATACGTTTTATAAACTCAAGGTTTTGGTTTTAAGGTTTTTATCAATTTTGGGTTTACTTTCTTATATTTTCTTGTACATAGGGTTTAAGGTTTTTATACGCTATTAAGGTTTCGATTAATATATTAGTGTTTTTCATTTCGTTTTAGGTTTTATATTTAGAATTTTAATCAATTTTAAATTTTTCAGTTCTATTGACTTAGGGAAATTACCTATAATACTTGAGTTAGAATCTATACTCAAAAGGCTAAATTTGTGGGTTTCACACCTGATTTGAGTCAATTGAATTAGATGAGTTGTTAGGTTAAGCTAGGATATCGGTATCGATGCATGTCATATGCATGAGCATAGCATATGCTCGTCACATTTATATTAATTACTTGGCTAGAAAGCTATAAGATAATATAGTTGGGCTAGCTACTGGAATGATGTGCCTGTTTTATTATGTTTGTTGTTGTGTGTTTATCTACTCTCACTTAGCTTGTAATAGCTAATAGGATATGTTTCTTTTATCTTCAAGTTGTGGATGAATAGATAGAAGAAGGTATCAAAGTAACAAGGAGACTTCAAAACTTTAGTAGAAGATGGGCTCTTAAGAGAGGTTGTTAACTACAAAATATGGCTTGAGTACATGAAGATAGCTTTTAAGAAAAATAATAAGTGTTATTTCACTAACGGTTTAGTATAGTTGTAGTAGGAAAAAAAAAAAAACATGTATTTGTAAAAGAGGTATTATTTTGTATAGAAGTGTGTAACTGTGATACTCTGAGTACGGCTTGCTAACGTTGAAGCTTTTGCTATTGTTTGTCATATTGAATAAAAAATTATTTGAAAGTAGTTGTCTATGGAATAAAAAGAGCAAGTTGGATACAAGTTTTGCCTTATCTTTAACTTAAGGATGGCAATAGCGAATTGTTTTCAAGTATGAAGAGTTTGAGGAAAATTTTTAAGTAGACACTTGAAAGTCGGGGTGTTACAAGAGCCCTTGCCACCTATATAAGAACCAACCGAGAAGCAACCGAACTAGCCACCTATTTAATATTTGTGCGAAGTAAGTTCTTAATCCTTTGCAATTTCTTGTTTAAATTGCTCGTTTGGTGCAAATTTGCTTTGTAATTTATGAAATAAATCATTTATGTGTCTGGTATGATATTGTACCATATTATAACATTAATTTATCGAATCAAATGTAATTTATATAATTTACATATTAATACATAATTGGTAACATATTATGAAATATGACATGTTAAGGTTTATAATATATTATAAATTATGCTTTATGATGTATAATTTATATAGGCACTATAATATTAGTTATAATATGTATCCTTGGGACATGTAATATATTAGATTAGATAATCGTGTACTATATGGTATATAACTTATAGATGTAATAAATTAATATTTTCATGAATTTTGGTTTCAACTTGTAAATTAATTTTAACTACTAAACCAATTATACATGTTGTGATATAATGTGTAATGATATGCTTTTTGACATATGAACAATATTTGTGATAAAATGAAATAAGTACGTAATATATGAATGTGTGTATTGGTAGTCCATGTTTGTATATATGTGATTTTATGTGATGATTAATATTTGATTAAATGTAATATATGATAGTTATACTTTTATGGTGTTTTCATATTGTTTAAGGGAATGTTTTTAAAATCAAAAGGGGTCTTTTTTTTATAAAATTGTTTTTTTACATTTATAAAAATGATTTTCATAAATAAAAATTCTAACCGGACTATTTTCAAAATTAGGAATTATTAGGATTTTTCAAAAATTAGATAAATGTTCCTTTTATAAATTAATTAACATATAACAACTTAAAGTGAAATATTTCGTAAATAAAATTGACTAACTCGCTAAACCTTTTATAAAAATACCTTTAGAACTAAGTGGGTTGATCCTGACTAGCATGTTGGGTAGCCTTGAAAAATGTAGAAAAAACTAAATTTCCCACATTCTTAATCAAGAACCCCTTTTCATTTTGAAAAAGCCCATGAAAATTGAAGGCCTAATTCTAAAGGTTCCTAAGTTTAGTAACATATCATGTAGATTGTTATAACACTTAACCAAAATGTTTTTTAAATCATTTTCTTTTTGTAAAAAAATATAAGGTTACTAGTCTATCAAGGGTCTAACCTATTTTATATTGATAAATTACAACTTAGATTTGCCATAATATTATTCAATTGCTAATCACTACATCCGTATGCCAATTATTCATTTTCTAATTACTTATTTATACGTACACATGTCATGCTTTTTTTTTAAAAAAAAAAAAGACAATTAAAGTTGTAAATAAAATTATTGTTCCCCGTTGTAAAATAATTCTTAATCTAAGTTTCCACCTCGTAAATTTTCCTAACCTATCTTATAAAAAAAGACAATTGTAATGCCCCACCTTCCAAGTGTTTGCTTAAGATTTTTTTTTTCAAACTTTTGATGGCTAGAGATGGTTTGTCACTGCTAACCTTAAGTCAGGGATAAGGCAAAACCTATATCCAACTTACTATTCCACTTCTATCATTTGATTCTGAATCACTTCTTTTTCAACATAATAAACAATAATGGAAGTTTTACAAAAGCGAGTTATACTCAGAGTATTACAGTTATATACTTCCATACAACATAGTAATCCTTTACAAGCACCTACTTCTGACTTTAATGGCTATACTAAATCTTTTATGGTGTATTACCAACTTCTTCCTTGCAAAGCTATCCTCATGGATTTAAGTTGTAACCTGAAGTCAATAACTTCTTCTAAAGCTCATCCTTATTTAGTATTCTAAACTCTCTTTCTCTCCACAATGGAATGCTTTGTCTGACTTATCTTTAACTCGAGGATAAGATAACTTATCCCCTTAGCTACTGTGAGCTGAGTTAGAGTGGACAAACACGCAACAACAAACATAGCTAATAAGCACATTATTTAAGGAGTTAGTCCAATTACATTAACTTATCATTTCCTAGCTAAGTAATGCAAATGTGACAAGCGCATGCTATGCTCATGTACGTGACAAGCATCGATACCAATATTCTAGCCTAACTTAACAACTCATCCAGTTAATCAACATATTCATGCACTTGGATACAAAGTCAAGGAACCAAGTGGCAATAAGGAGCTATCTGGGAGTAGAACCCCCAAAACCAGCTTAACAAAAACTACCTATAGTAGTTCAAAAATGCAGTTCTATATGCTTAAAAACAATTTGCTTGACCTATAAGTGGTTTATTTAGTAAACCTAGCTTTTGAATGTTAAACAATATGCTTATCAAAACCTAGCTTTGCTTTCATTAAAACTCATCCTGTTAAAGTCCTAGTTTTATAAAAACTTAACTTGTAGGTCCTTTTCATGCCATGCTATGAACACATCAAATCGCATAGCAAGCAATACCTAGCAAATCTAAGCAAACTTTATTTATCACTTATTACTCAGTCTTTAATTAGTATGTATGTTAGTTCTAAGACCTCAATATATGGGTTCACTTAAGTGAATACCTTAAAAGGTAAGGTTAGTCCCAAGTTAGTGCAAATCCCAATAAGTGTCACATCAATAACAAGCAATGTAAACACTACAACTAAGTCTAATATCGGATCATCATTCAATTAACAACAATTATAACAAAAAACTCCATATGATTCACCAAGCAACACATCAAACTTACAGCCAAGTTTAACCAAACCAAAATATCACTAAGCATGCAAAATTAAGAATAGACATAAGTTTGCATAAGGTATACAAATATCCAATTACCTAGATCTATTGAACACTTTGATGCTACTTGTTAACACGACTTCCTCTTTAGCTACTTCACTGTAAAGATTAATATTAACAAGGTTAACTACAAATCGTACATACATATATTCCAGTTTGATATTAACTTGTAGGTTTTAAGTTTGTTACGTACTGTTTTTGACTCAGTCACTGAATTCGTTACTGAATTAGCTTTTGAATTACGCTTTGATTTGACACAACTTTAAAATTCCTAATTAGATACTATTTAGCTTATATCCCGATTACCAATTAAGGATCTCCAGCATTTCACCTAACTTAGTCATCTTAGTTTAACATATATAAGGACTCTTAAGTATAGCTGCTTCTAATTCTATCTTTGATCTAACTTCTAATTCGACCATAATGCTATATTTACTTATAATATTTTCACTTTTCAACTAAACCAAGCTAAGTCCAATATAAAGTACTTCAAATACATTAGTAGCTAAGACTCCCCATTGCTACAATGTTAACAATATAAATTTATCTTGTATTATCATATTTGACAAAATATGCATAAAGGTTAGGAAAATATAGTATACTCAATATCTAAGCCCTATTAAAGCTACAGAAAATATATCATACTCTGTAAATTACGGTTATTATATTTTGATAATGAAAAGTACTAAGATAGTGTAATATATAATATTTTTTGAAATATCGATATTAGGTCTAACTTTACTAAATAATAGCTTAAATTGGGTAAATGGCCAAATAAAATTATAAGATTTGATTTAAATATTCTCAAAATCATAACTAAGCTCCATAAATCATTATAAATTAGATTCATTAAGAAATTTAATCAAAGACACATTATTTCTTTCATGTTAAAAACATAGTAGATTTAACAAAATAATTTTAATAAATACTAAATGTATAATTTATCAAAAATTATTTTCCTATAAATTAAATATATCATAGGAGGAATATGTACACCAAAAATTAGTTGAAAACAACATTTTTTACTATTTTTAAAAATTCATACGAAATTCATTAAATCAAGCCTATTCTTAAGGAATTTATATAAATACTTCTAATTTTAAAATTTTGGGTTGATATTCTAATTCTAAACACAAAAATACATAGGAAGACTAAGTATCATAATTTTTGAACATTGTTTGATGTTTTTAATAAAATAAAATAGTTTATAATGTAAAAGTTACATCACCTTGTCGTTGGTGCTTTGGCCATTGTTGGCCGGAGAGGGGTGGTTATTCGGAATTCTCCTAGTGTTAGATGTTGGACCCTTGATGGCCACCATGTCAAGGTCTTCATTCGGTGTGGAAACTCTAATTCCCTTGTTATTTTTCGAATTTTGCACTATTTTTTTTTCTTCAAATTTTTGTATTTCACTCTATTGAATATTTTGAGAGGGTTTTCCTAATGTTGTAATGTTACTAAATGACCAAAGATCACTCCAAGTCCAAATTTATAGAAGTTAGGTCAGTGGGGAAAGAAAAAGCAATTGTCCATGTGTCATATTGATATTATACAGGTACATTGACTTTGATTTTTTCCTTAATTTTAATGACTGCTCATACATGGTGTTCCTTATCGTACTCAAAAGGTGTCATGCTTGATTCTAAGATATTCCAAATGATTTTGATATTTTTCGTAATTTTTCCTTAATTTATTATAATTTTAGCTAATTATTTAATATGTTTAGTAATATATATTCTTATCGAGTACATATAACATGTATAACATAATTATATAATTACACTGCATGCTATTTGACTCCTAAAATTATTCTTATAAATCAAATAATTTATCTCTAAAGTTTTGTAGTTTTTTGAAACTCTAATTTTGAGTTTCCAATAATTACCAAGTATCTAATGAGTTATGAGTTCAATATATCCTGCGTTTTATTGAAATTAAATATTGTATATACTTTAATCTTAGAAATTGACCTTATTAAGGTTCCTTGTCAAACTTTTGTAACTTCATGTTAAAATTTTACTTTATTTAGGTAACATTTTTTGAAAGCCCTAAATCTTATTGATATTGAGTAGTGAGGGTCTTCTTACACAACCAAGCTTATTCCTTAAGCTTCTTTTAATAAGTTCATTTTATTATTTCCCCTAACTATACTTTCCAGGTTACATGTATAGTAAAAGTAGTTCACTAATCTGGGTCTCATGTAGTAGCTTAAAGACCGAGGTTTCACATTCCATCGCTTTTACAAAAAGTTTCATCCTCAAAATGTTCACAATCTAGGGTTCTTAAGTTCAAGTTCTAATATTGTGCTTCTGTTGCACAACCTTATTTTTCACATCATATCACAATCATCAACTATGGTTAAGGTGAGCACCTTTCTATACCGATTTCTATATCTCTTACCTCAAATTCATCAACTTGTAAATTTTTTGCTTCAACTTACATGTCTTAATACTTTTCTTCATCTTGTGTTTCAACTTGTATAACATAATCTTAGTATAGTTAGTTTTGAACATCCCTCATTTCATTTGCAGCCAATCTATCTTTCTTGTTATGTCGTATTCTTGTCTTGGGTATTATGATCACTACATTGTTACCCATAACTTACCCTTTGTTACCATTCAATATCTTTCTTGTATCAGATTGATGAACTTCTATGCCAACTTCTTATTACTGTTGTAATTAAGATTTCTACTTCTTATTTTGCTCTTTTAGTTAGTTTAGATTTTGACATTAGTTAGTTCTTATTAAGATCTATAGCCGTTGTAAACCTTTTATAATAAGTAGTTTGAACTCTAATTTAAGTATGAGTGTCCTAAACTTATCATGATTCAATAAGGCTATTAATGATAAAATATTTATTAAATTTAGAAATCGAATATAGTATCGATAATAAAAACTCTAAAAATTAATTGAAACTTAAATCGTGTGTAAAAACCCTAAATTCAATGTACCCGCAAATACTTGAAATTGAACCTGAACTTGAACTTGATCGAAACCCTGAAACTATAACTTTAAGTTTATAAAATGAATAAATATCACTTAATAACGATATAATCATATTCGATTACAATTATCGATTAAATCGCATAATCCTGTAAAACTTTTAACGAAAATGTCAAAATAGCTTGTAAATATTATAAACGTAATGGGTACCGATTAAATTAATAAATTTTCAAAAAATCCCAAAATTAATTTATAATTATTATTTTTATGATTTTTATGTTTAGAAAAATATCATATATTTAATTTAATTTTTTTTCTTCCCTTTTTCTTTCTTTTTCTTTTCTTTTTCTCTCTTCCCAGTTTTTCTCTTATTCCTACGTGAATTTTAGCACTTGAATATAGCTACCCATGTGATTTTTTTTTGTTGTACAAGTGTTAATTAATTAAGGGATAAAGGACAATTACATAAAGTAAATGTCTTATCCCCATTATTACATGATCTATTAGGATTTGTTCAATTTTTTTTCAATCTTTTTCTACTCCAATTCTTTGCTCATTTACATCTGGAATTAAGACTAAAACTAGAAAAAGAAAAAGAAAATCTAGAGCACACATATACGAAATTGAATTAAGGAAACAAAAGAAAAAAAAAAGAAGAAGATGAAAGACTAAGAAGAAGAACAAGAAAAAGAAGAAGAAAACTAAGGATATATTACCAAAATATTTAGGTAAGTATACTTATTTTACTTATGTATATGTATGTCATATGGTATGTACATGTATATACTAAGTATTTTGTTATATATTTAATTGCATGTACATATATGTATGCATGAGTAGATAAATATATATGTGTATTATGTATTTCCTTCATGTATATGTATTAAGTATGTATCTTTATTTATATATATACTTATGTATTTAGAAGTGGATATATACAGTATATGTATATAAATATAAATAGTAGTATAGTATGTTTATTTTTCTACACATGTATTCATGTACATATGTATGTGTCTGTATTTTATATGTATGTCTAATTAGTATTTTGTATATAACATACGTAGATATACATGTGTAGTATATGTATGTATACTAAGTATTTCTTTTATATACATGTATATATATTTAGCAATTTACTTAATTAATTATATATATCTGTGTAGATATATAAGAATGTATATGTACATAATATTTATTTTAGTATGTAATATGTATATACATGTATTATATAAGTCTGTATATATATGTGTACATATGTATATATACCTATTTCATAATTTATATATATATGTGTATGTGTAAAATAATAAATATACATATATATATTTCTTTATACTTCATATGTTATTTTATAAAAATTATGTATATATATATGTACTCATTACTTTTCATATCTGAAGTATATACATGTATACATATAATAATATGTATATATACTTAATAATTTCCAAGTATACGAAATTTTTAAATAATTACATATATATATGTTGTTGATGTGAATATGCATATATACATATTATTAATAATATTTGTATTTTGATATATATATATATATATATATATATATACATATGTAGTGCAACCTTATATATACATAAGTATATAAAGTATAAATACGTGTATATAATACTTGTACATAATGCATAACTAAGGTTAAAATAATTTATTATATAAAGTATAGTATATGTATAAATGTATGTAAAAATACGAGTATAATTAAATAGTACATACAATATATGATAATATTAATTTGATAAATAAAGTAAGTTAATAAATATATTTATATATATAAAGTACCATAAATTAGGAAAAAGAATTAATAAGTAAGTAAATTAAAAAAAATTAATGAAATATAATAATAAGTATTCATATATATAATATCGTCAAATACAAGAAAATAATAAAATTTGTGATATTTTTATATCACAATCTAAACTATGAGTCATAACGTCTAGAACGGACCTCATTACATGAAAGTATGCTCGAAAACGATCAAAATGGATTATAAGTTCATAAAGATCCGAGCTAAATCGAAAAAGTTATACGTAATTCGATAAAAAGCTCGAATTGATGATTTCACGTAACTATGTTAAGTAAACAATACGAATTATGATATTAGTATAGTTTTAAATTCCTAAACTTAGTATTTTATATATTCTTTATTCTTAGGTGATCTAGACTTTGACCATAAGCTACCATCGGACTATTACGACCCCTGAGTTAATCATGGCTAACTGAGTTTTTCCTAATGAATCCATCCTTGCTTATGTTTGTAATTAGTGAATATAAATTGTGATTAATAATTGAATATTGTGTAGGGCTGGGTTATACTTGTGTATGATACTATCTATTTATAGTGAATTTACTTTAAAGTATGATAACGTATTGATTGTTGCATAGTAGATTCGCTAAGAACTGATTGTTTGTGACCTTGTTGATCACTAAATAATAGGGCCTAATTTTACTCGACTTAAAAGAAATAACTCGAAACATGCATAATCATATACCACATAATTCCGGCAGTCATATCACACGAAGCTAATGAGAGGACATGTTTGGGTTGATTATTTGTTGTTATAGATTTCGTACGATACATGTGTGATATGACCTTACCTTGGCCCGTAGGATCATTAGGCGTTGGAGGTGCCAATAGCTTGGCTAAGAGTCAAGTCTAGAGATCTTCGTTTAAAGGTGAGTGAGGGCTGCACAAACCTACTCACAATCATACATAAAACTCAATTTTGATTAAAATTGAGAATGGATATATTATTACATTTTAAATATGAAATGCGAAGTTTCATTATGAGATAAGTTCTAATATGATACCTAGATCTAACTGTGCCGATGTACTCCAACCCTAACTTCGGAGGGTGTTAAATCTGAGTTGCATGCATTACTTAGTCACCTGCATGTATTTATTTGGCATATTGATTGTTATGCATTCATTTGATTGAATTTAATTGATGTATGACTTTATTGCTGTATAGTTGAGGGGATTATCTCACTAAGCTAGTTAGATTATACCCTTGTAGTTTATTTTTGCAGACTAATTTGTTCATGGAGTCAGGCTGCTGCATGCCCAAGGTTAGTTGTACATCAGGAGGGTTGATGTGGGAGTAAGATACGATCGGTGTACACTTATGATAGTGTATTTTGAATTATGAATCTTATTATGTAATGAAATGATATTGGTTTGAGTTAAGAAATATTATAGACTTCTTATTTGTAATTTCTATATAAATAGATATGTTTTATATTTCTTTAGTTTATTACTATTATCATGAAATGATATTGTTTACACTTGCGTAACTCTGTAGTTGTAGCCTTGTATATTATATAAAGGGTTGTCGATTATAAGGGAAATCAATTTACAGTCCTTTATATGGTATACAGCGACTGCTCTAACTAACCTCCATGGGTCGTGATAGCTATCCTTTGCATCGTTCTATTGTCTTTTCTATAACTATATTCAATATGTCTTTTCACTTAATTTTGGTCACCTATACATGTCTAAGTCCTAATATCACTTAAGATCGATCATAATTACTTGAATTTTCCTATGTATATAGGTCTTATACTATGGTTGTCACTTTACTATCGTAGTTAAGATCTTAGATACTTTATATAGATAACACATATATTAATAATAATGAGCTTAGAAAATTTGAATTTTGCACCAACTTATATATCGAAGAGATAAAGAATGACTCAAACCAAGTGGACTTGACTTGATTTGACATAAATTGGTACAACTATTGACGAATAGGACTTACGAAGACATTTTTGGCTGACATCTAACATGACGAGACTAGATCATCGATAAGGATAGGAAACCTTGTCATGAGAGACATAAGAGTTGTAATAGACATAAATCTTGATAAAAGAGTCATGAAAGTCATAGGTTCACCATCCTCTTCTAGCTTACCACACGTGCTAAGAGATTTCATGAAAAATGTGCTCTCACAATATTGTAGTTATGTCCCTTAATTACTTCATAAGTCATAATCTCCTTCTATACAAGTTAGCCTCTAAATTAGGCTTTGATTGAGTCTTTGATTAAGATTTTGATTCATTCTTTGAATTAGCTCCCGATTATCCTTCTTCGACATTTCCTACCATCTCATTTATCTCAGTAGTAGCTATAGCTAACTTACTACAACATGCATGTCCTTATTAGAATCTTCCTTTAATGTTTACTTTCAGCTCCTCTTCTTCGAGTTCCTCTTCTTCTAGGCCTTCCTCCACTTTACCCTCTATTTCACCATCAACTAGCTCATAATTGTTCTATACATTAGATTAAGCATGATCCTAAGGTTCTATAAAGTGTTAATCGTCTTAGGGTACTTGAGTTGTTATTAGTGAGGTTGATTTTTGATAAACTAACCTAGTTACCTTGCTCAATCTCACACATGCTTTTATCGTATAATCTATCACATGCAAAATTTCCTTGTCTTAAAACATACTTTACTCCTCTTTCTCTTTGGTTCTAACTTTGCACCACCCAAATCTTTTGGCAACTTCTCTCAGTACTTAAATTTTTACAAATTTCCTATGTTTTCATTCTTGATACTAGCTTAAATCTATTAAGTTCCCAAGCACTTCTCCCGTGCTTCTCATCAAAGCTTACTTTAATCCATGTTGCGTCATACCACATATCATCTAATCTACCCAAACAACTTAATCAATATTTTTAGTTATGTCTTAATCTTCATCTTCATCCTTACCTCAATCCATCAAGTCAGTGTAAAAGTCTTAATGCTTCCATCAAACACACATTAAATCCTTACTCCCAAATAAGCTGTGATACATTGAGGTTCATTTAATACAATCATGCTTTGATACCACCCTATAATGCCTTGCCTTCCAAGCGTCGATCTAAAAATTTTTCTTAAACTTTTGGTGATTGAAGATGGTTTGTTATTGTCATCCTTGAGGTAGGGATAAGGCAAAACCTATATCTAACCTGCAATTCCATTTCATATAACATTTGATTCCAAATCACTTCTTATTCAACATAACAAACAATAATAGAAGTTTTATAAAAGTGAGCCGTACTTAGAGTATCATAGTTATAAACTTCCATACAATACAGTAATCCTTTATAAGTGCCTACTTCTAACTTCAATGGCTATACTAAATCTTTTGTGAGGTATTACCAACTTCTTCCTTGAAAAGCTGTCTTCATGTGTTTAAGTTGCAACTTGAAGTTAGTCACTTCTTCTAAAAGCTCATCCTTATTCACTATTCCAAACTCTCTTCATCTCCGTAAAGGAATGCTCTATTTGACTCATGTTTAACTTAAGGATAAGACAACTTATCCTCTCAACTACTGTAAGCTAAGTTAAAGTGGATAAACATGGAACTAAGCATAGCTAACAAGCACATCATTCAAGTAGTTAGTACAATTACATTAACTTATCATTTCCCAGCCAAACAATGCAAATGTGTCAAGTGTATGTTATGTTCATACATATGACACACATTGGTATTGATATTTTAGCCCAGCCTAGCAACTCATCTAGTTAGTCGACATACCTAGGTACCTAAATACAAAGTCTAAGAACCAATTGGCAATAAAGAGCTACTTAGGAGTAGGACCCCTAAAACCAGCTTAATAGAAACCACCTATAATGGTTCGGAAATGCAGTTGCATATGCGTAAAAACTCAGCTTTTATGAACCAAGTGGTTTACTTAGTAAACTTAGCTTTCGAATGTTAAACAATATGCTTGTCAAACCTAGCTTTGCTTTCATTAAAACTCAGCTTATAATACTCTCAGTTTTATAAAAACTTGACCTATAGCTACTTTTCATGCCATACTATGAACGTATCAAATTGTACACCAAGCAATACCTAACAAATCTAACCAAACTTTATTCATCACTTATTACTCAGCCTTTATTTAGCATGTTTGTTAGTTTTAAGACCTCAGTATCAGGTTTACTTAAGTAAACACCTTTGGAGGTAGGGTTAGTCTTAAGTTAGTGCAAATCCCAACAAGTGTCACATCGATAACAAGCAATGTAATCACTATAACCAAGTCTAATATCAAATCATCATTCTATCAACAATAGTTATAGCAAAAAACTCCATATGATTCACTAAGCAACACATCAAACTTATAGCCAAGTTCAACTAAACCAAAACATCAGCAAGCATATAAAGTTTGGTGTAGACATAAGTTTGCTCAAAGCACACAAATATTCGCTTACCTTGGTCTGCTGAATGTTTCTATGTTGCTTGCTAACATGACATCCTCTTTAGCTCCTTCACCTAATAAAGATTAATATTAACAAGGTTAACTACAGATTGTACATACATATATTCCATTTTGATATTAACTTGTGGATTTTAAGTTTGTTTCGTATTGTCTTTAACTCAATCTCTAAATTCGTTATTAAATTAGCTTTTGAATTATGCTTTGATTCCACCTAACTTTAAAATTCTTAATCAGATACTATTTAGCTTATATCTTAGTTTACTAAATAAGGATCTCCAGCATTTCATCTAACTCAGTCGTCTTAGTTTAACATACATAAGGACTCTTAAGGAATTTATATAAGTACTTCTAATTTATAGTATATAACTTATAGATGTAATAACATATATATAATTAATATTTTCATGAATTTTGTTTTCAACTTTTAAGTTAGTTTTGACTCGTAAACCAATTATATATGTTGTGATATAATGTGTATTGATATGCTTTGTGACATATGAACAATATTTGTGATAATATGAAATAGTTACATAATATATGAACATGTACATTAGTAGTCCATACTTGTATATATGTGATTTTATGTGATGGTTAATACTTGTATATATATGATGGTTGTACTTTTATGGTGTATTCATATTGTCTAAGAGAATGTTTTCAAAATCAAAAGGGGTCTTTTCTTTATAAAATTATTTTTTCACACTTAAAATAGTAACTTTCATTAATAAAAAATTCTCACCGGATTGTTTTTAAAATAAGGAATTATTAGGATTTTTCAAAAATTGGATAAGTGTTTCTTTTACAAATCAATTAACATGTAATAACTTAAAGTAAAATATTTTGTAAATAAAATTGACTGATCAACTAAACCTTTTATAAAAATACCTTTAGAACTACGAGTGTTAATTTTAGCTAACAAGTATGTAGGTATTTGTGGTGGCCCTAAAAAATGTAAAAAAAAGAAAATTTCCTACATTCTTAATAGAGAACCCCTTTTCATTTTGAAAAACCCCATGAAAATTGAAGGCCTGATTCTTTAATTTATATACTTCTTTTATGGTAACCGTAAAGGTTATAATAGTGTGGCCCTCAAATTCATGTTCTTTGGTTTCTTTTTCTAAAACTCTTTTTAGAAAAACCTGTGGACTAATGGCTGAATTTAAGGTCCTTCAACCCATATGCTTTAATTTAACTTTTTTCTTGACTTGGTCAAGTGGCAATTCCATTTTTTATATAAAAAAGATATTTTTTTTCAAAACTCGAACTTTTCCTAGTCTAGTCGAGAGACTTATATTAAAACGAGATGGGTTTAGTATGAGTTTGATTAGGAAAAAGGGAAATCAAATTCTTATCTTGACAAGGAATAAGTAACCTTCATCTTTTGTTTTGCAAATCAAACAAACAAATGAAGGCATATTTGTGCATACGGAAAAATATACTCACCAAATTTTCAAAAAATTTGGTTAATGCAAAGAGAGCCTCTACTCCAATGATTACATCCATAAGGTTAGAACTAGATAGTGAAGGTAAGAAGGTGAGTGAAAAAATTTATAGAAGCCTTATTGGATCTTTGTTATATTTAATTGCTTTTAGGCTGTGAATTTTGTTTAGTGTTTGCATTTGTGTACATTTTCACAGTTCTCTAACTAAAATGCATCTCATAATTGTTAATAGAATGTTTAAGTATCTATTAACTACATTAACTACATCCAAACTAGGTATCTAGTACCAAAAAAAATTAGAATATTGATTTAGTTGGATATTTTGATGTAGATTATGTTGGATGTAATGTTGATAGAAAAAGTACCCCCTTTACTTGTCATTTTTTTAGTGATAAATTAGTTTTTTGGTCATTCAAGAAATATAATTCTATTACCTTATCAATAGTTGAGGCAAAATACGTTTCAATTGGAAACTATTATGCCAAATTCTTTGAATAAAACAATAGATATTGGACTATGATGTGAATCATAAAAATGTACATATTAAGTGTGATAACACTAGTGCTATAAATTTAACTAAAAATCTAATGCATCATTCACGGTTTAAGTATATAGAAATAAGATATCATTTCATTATGGATCATGTGTTAAATGGTGATATTAATGTAGAATTCATTCCATTTGATTTATAATATATTGATATTTTCACTAAACCCTTAGAAAAAATAAGATTTGAATTTAGTAGGAATAAATTGGGAATTTGTAATCTATTTGCATAACACTAGGAAATTAATTATCATGTCTCTTAGTCACTACATGCGCTTTCCCACGTTTTGGTGCACTACTAAACCTTCTTCAGTACTTTTCTCTCATCCATCTAACCAAAATGTCTCTTCACTTTCTTTTCACTCTCAAATAATCATCCTTCTCTCTCTCTTTCTCTCTCTCTCTTTCTATATGTACATATGTGTGTCTATCTTGTAAAATCATAACAATGTGTGTGTATCTCTTGTAAAACCATAACAATGGCACCTAAGAAATCTATTCCGTCAAAAGGGAAGTCTAAGATTTCAATTGTAGATGAACTAACAAATTCTAAAACACCTCAAAATCCTTCTTTGTCCCTTAGCACGAAACCTATTGAAAAATCTTCAATTATAAGTATGTCACCCAAAAGTTATCGAAGAAAGAGGAACCTTCTATCTCTAAGAAAAGAAAGGCCAAGGAAAAACCATCGAAGAAACAAGCAAGAAGGAAGGTTGTCAGTTTGAAGGAACTTCAGCACCAAAAAAGAGTAAGGAAAAAATTTGTGATCCCTTTTACTTTGATCTTAGTGCCTTTGAGAAAAACGAATCTTACTTAAAAGAGTTGTTGGACAACTTAGGATGTTTGGGGTTGTTAGACATTCAAGAATATATGAATATAGATATTCTGTAAGAGTTTTATGCGAATTTAGTCATTGATGTTGATACAAAAGTTTTGAATACTTTAGTTTTAGGTACTAATACTAAGATTTCAAGGAAAGATCTCATAGACTATTCTTGATTAATGGATTTAAAAGATGATGAGGATTTGGTTAGACTAACCAAAGAAAATGTTTTTAAGGAATTGAATGATGGAATTGATGAAGATTATAATAGGATTGCATGGATATTCAATTTTCAACTAATTGTTATAATTATTCATAAAGCTCTATTGAGTTGCATCTCACCCCAAATGGGTACTTTTATTGGGGTCATAGTAGAAGATACCATATTTATTTTAGAAGTTTTGAAGAAAAAGAACTTAGATATGCCTACTAAAATCATGAGGCATATAGGGAAAGTAAGGTAAGTATGCCTTATGGGAATGAAATAATGAAACTTTTAAGGTTTAAAGGGATTAATATACCTTAAAGAGAAAACAAAATCAAGTCCTTAAAGAAATTTAGTGAAAAAGTCTTCAATCACATGGGAATTCATGTCAAAAACTATATTTGGTTTTCTAATGATGGTGCACATTATGTGTACCTAATCATAAGAAGAGGACCTTTAATGAGACAAGATGAATTGCTTGTGTGGCTCATAGGATCTTTTAATCAGATTACACAGAAGGATGAAGGAAAAAGAGTTGAGTCTACTAGTGCAGGATTTCAATTAAGAGCTATCTAAACAAGTTTCAAATACTCTAAAAGATCATACTAGAAATAAGTTATGTGAAAAATAAAAAAGTTTTAAGGCTGAGAACAAAGCCTTGAAGGATTCGAAGTCTAATGAGTTAGATTTCATCTAATTAGAGCATATGATTCATGAATGGATGAAGTGGTGACCAAAGTTACAACTAAGATGCTTGATGTGTAGAAAAAAACAAAGGAATATAGATTTTCCTAGGGTCAAAAGGAAAATGATAGATGTGGAAATATCTCTAGAGTAGATGAGACCTTAGCTTCAACAATTTTTGTTGCAACTTGATATTTGTATGATTGAACTTTGTTTAGAGAGAGAATAAAGCTCTAAAAGCTCTATTGAAGGAATTGAGAGATTTCATCTTTGTTTAATTTCTAGACAATGTTTGACCCTATTCACCATATAACAAAGTAGTAATTATTGATGAAGGCACTTCTAAATCCTAACCTAAGAAGAAGACCTTATACGATCCTTTCATGAATCTACCCTACATTTCTAAACAATCCCCTTTTACATCTTCTAAAAAGAAATCATTTTGAAAATAATTTTTCTTAGTTTTGTTTTTTGAAAATCTTTTGCAATTCCATCCTTTTGTTAATCCTTTGTAATCAAACATTGTTGCTCTTTAATGTTATCCTTTTAATTCTGATATATCTTTGAGGGAGAGTTTTCTTTAGATAATAACAAGAAGGGAGAGACATGGCAAAAATATTGGTGCATAAACTGTTTATTGATGCATATACTATTTTGCTTACTATATGTTGTATTATTACTGTGATTCTTGTAATATTTTTGCATGAATTTGTTTTGTTATCATTAAAAGGAGGGAGAATGTCAAGTTCTTTCTTACTTTGGTTTGGATTATAATAAAAAGGTTTGATGTTTACTAATGTGTGTTTTAAGTGTTTAAGTTTATCTTGTATACTTAAAAATATTCTTATAGAAGTTTCTATTAAAAGTTTGAAAGAGGGAGAATTAAAAGAATTTGGTTTTGTATAACCTTTTGTAGAAGCTTAAATTTGACAATTTGAAAAGAGTCAAAGGTTGTAGAAATTTTGGTAGAAAGTTTTATGTGAAGCAAATTGGACCTTCATACTTGAAGAAGTTATAGTAGAAGCTTCGGTCGAGAAAAATGTTTAAAGGAATGCTTAGAGAAGTTTGAGTAAAAGGTTTAGTATTATCTGAGAAGTGCTATTAGAAGCTTGAGTAGAAGTAAGAATTCAAGCGTAACAAATGACTAATAATCATGAAAAAAGAAATAGAGATTAAGCTCATTCAATGATTATTAACTTGATTCGTGTTGATAACTTTGAAAATTGGCATGGGTTAAGCTTAAGAGATAAGCTTATCGAAGTTTAAACTTTGAACTCCAACGATCTACATCAAATTTCAAACTAGTGGTTAAAAATGAAAGATAATAGTGGGAAATGATTTAGGATGTCGATTTGAATTGATTTAGGTTGAAAATGATAAAAAAAAAATGAAGATTAGATGGAAGGATGTTCTACTGCTGTTCTTCCTATTCATCTCTGGTTGTGTCTATTTTAAATAGGCATTCAAAACAAGAACACATGTTAGGCATGTGAGCTAAAGAAAAAGCAAAAAAAAGAAGTGCAACAACACTTGCTGGTGGGATCGAACTTAGGTTTGCCTATATCTCAATCAATGCTCATTTCATTTGGCTAGTAGATCGTGCCTTACATAACTTGCAAACGTAATTATTATTAAGCTTTAAGTGGCCTAAATCAATTTAATTGGCTAAGGCCAAAAATAAACATTTTTTTTTAATTTCAATGTCTAAGAGCCTAAATACACATGTACACAAATAATTTTTTAAAAGAAAGATTAATTCAAAAATTTTGAGTTTCAATTTAACTTAATCTAGTTTAATTGATTTAAATTGAATTAAAGCTCCTTTTGAAACTTGAATGTTTTTAGAATAATTGAACTAGACTAAAATCAAATCTTAAGAAAATTTTGACATTTTTGTTTAAAAACTTGAAAACTATTGAATCACACATGTGTATTATAACTAGAAATGCCATTTTTTACTAGACTAATGAATTGACATGAAGTCCTTTATTTTATTAGGACAATTTATTATTTTGTTTTGCAAGCTTAAAAATGGAGTCTCTACAGCAACATGACTTAGTAATAATAGCAAAAGTCAATCTAATACAACCTAACCCGCTATAGCCTTGTTTATAAGCCAACTAAACTCAAAAACTTTAGATATTGATAGTTGCTTTGCTTTCCAAGATCAAAATCAAGTAAAAAAGGAACTACCACTCAACATTGCCAATCACTTGATACTACTTGTACAGCTACTCACAACTTTGTAAGCACTCACTACTCACTCAAACTACCTTTAAATCTAGCTCTACAATACAACCTCACACTAAACATAATTGTCATAGGATACTAAACTCAATAACTCCTCCCTTATGAACCTCTACTTTTATACCAAGATAATACATCATGCTAAGAACCAATAAGGGTGGCTATATCAAGGTTAGTCCAAACCTACTGAAGGATTGAATGGAGAACAAAAAAGGGGTGAAAATTAAGCAAACCTAGGAATAGCTCTAAGGATATGACCTACCAAGGAACTTCTACGAACCAATTAGATTAGTTGATATGACACACAACTAGGATAGTTATGCTATTCACCATTAAACCTTGCTTAAGGGATTGGGTAGGAGTAAGACAAGCTTAAGAGAAAATGTAGTGATCTATATTGATGATAAACTATGTGACTTATAATACTAATGGGTATTTATACCTGGAGTTTTAGGCAACTATTATATTAGAAGAAGTTACTAAAATGGGAATTTTACCAAAAAGTGGAAATGTACTAAAAGGAATATACCTTAAAAGGAACAATTTTCAATACATAAAGAGAGAGAACATCCAACCTCCATTTGTACTAGTACGAATGTTAGAAGACACATGTTGCAACTAAAGTAGATGCGGCTTCATTGGGTAAAACTCAAAACTAGATTAGACAGGTTAGTAGCTCTTAAACAGGTTGGCACGGAGACCTTTAGGTGTTAGTCTATGTAAATAACTTTTTGACCTTAGGTATTATAACTCGGAGTTAGAGTAGCCATGCTGTTGGACAAGTTTGCTAAGAGTTGTTAGAGAGGTTGCTCAGTTTTCCTTTAGCTTGGTACTCCATGATAAAGGTTAATATAGATGGTTCTAGACAACTGAGAAGGCAAGGAAGGCTAGGTCTAGACAACAACTAGGAGTCCTTGGTACTTAAATGGGAAGTAAGGATCTTGGACGATGCTCTCTCAACCTTAGGCTCATGCTTGGGTGAGGGGTCTGGTTAGTTGATTCCTATCATGCTAGCAATGGGCTTGTAAGTGAATTTTGCTTACAAATTGTAAACAGAAGACAAATGGGGGACGTAAGATTATCCATCATCCATCCTCCCAATGGTCGACTTCAACTGCCTCTTAAACCTTCCTAGCTTTATAGTTGAAGGGGGGGTAGATGTATACAACTAAGGTGTTGCTAAAGTTGGAGAGTAGTACCTTCAGGATTTTACATTAGCTGTAGATAATGAGAAAAAAGGAAAGGGAATGACATTACTCACTTCTTGAGTTTTGGTAAGAGCAAAACAAATGAAGATCATATGTTCTTCCCCAACACTTAATGAAAAAAAGAGGTTTTACTAAGATCCAAAATAGTTATGGAAAAGGAGCAAGGAAAAATATCGAAGAGAAGGAAGATTTACACATAAAGGAAGAAGGAAAAGATCGTCAAGAAATTTTCATAAGAATTGAATTTAGAAGAGATGTGCCCACTAAGAAATAGGACCCCTTAATTATGGTGTCGAGAATTTCTTAGAATAGTTGAAATGCAATGAAGGCCATTTAAGAAGGCATACTAGAGAATCCCTACAAAATGGTAAAATATCCTTATGACCATAGAACTCTTAAACCAATGTAGCATTCCCTATCCGTATATATGGAAAAATGTAGAATTGAATAGATTAGATTGATTGGAAGATATCGCTAGAGATTGTACTTAAATCCTTATGCCCTCTTCATGTTTGACATGTGTTGTTAACAATCAACAACTTTTAAAACTTAGAAACATGTGCTTAGACTGAAGGCATTTGTGCCCATTGGTGTACAAAAATATTTCTTGGAATGTAAAGGGACAAATTGATTTCTAAAACACTTAACACTAATTATTTCGAGAAGGTCAATAGCCATAATGAAATTAATTGAGCATGTCTATTCCTCTAGCTGGATTTAGAGGGTAAGAGCAAGGATTAATTATAAATCTTGACACTCAACATAACCCCCTTAGGATTGTACGTTATCTCAGCTCGATTAAGGGGGTAGAGTAAGGTTTGAACCCATTCACTTAACTGTTTGGGCAAGTTCCCCTAAACATTGAATGCTTGCTATACTCCCTCTTAAGTCTACAATAACTTAGTTAACACTTAAGCTCCCATGATAAAGAAGATCAAGTCAAGATAGTACAGTTACTAACCCTATATGTTGACCTTTAGAAGATTGAACACTAATTTGCCTCTCCTTATCTATTGGTTGAAAATGAAGGGGTAGGGTGGCCGGGGGGGTGTTGTGGGGTAGGGTGTAAGTGTTGTATGTAGATTTCACTTCTTGGGTCTCAACATACCTATGTAGACCATAAGGCTATGGCTCAGCTTGCTTACTAAGGAAAAAGACCTTTTGGGAGCACTAGTTGACACCTAACATACTTCACCAGCTTTATAGGGTTCCAAAGGTGAGTAGTAGAAGCAATAATCGCCTACCACTTGCCCCTATTTAAGTAGCACTATATTTCTTAAAGGGCTTACACTAGACAAAGGAGATCTATCTTTTACTTATCTTAATCTCGAGAGAACATGTACAAACTAGGGAGGATCACTATTTACATGATGAGACAGCGAAAACCATCTCCAACCTATAAAGCCATATGGATGCCTTTGAGGACATAGATTGAACATTTTGGGACTCGAATCCCCATATTTATTTTGGTTTACACTTGAAACCTTGAACCCTTTAAGTGTTCATATTGAAGATTATCTCTATTCTTTAAGCTACCCTATTGACTTAAGTATCGAAGTATATGTATTGGAGCCTCCTTATCTATTGTGGTGTGAGCTTATAGTGTTAGAGATCTAATTTTCACTTCCTTTGATCAAATAAACATAATTGAAGAAGGTAAATGCTCGGTTGTTAAAGAAATTCTAGTGAATTGGTAAGATTTCAACCCCTATAATTCAATTAAGCTTAGATATTTAAGTTTAATAATTTTAGTTATTGATTTCATAGGAAATTAAGAAGTGATCTAGCATTAGAGATGGCCTATATATGTAGCTTTCACTTGATTGGTAAGTATAATGAACTTTTCCTTTTCTAAAAAAATCTAGAATATAGATTGAATCCAATTAAGTTTGTTTTCTACAAGGATTACCACTAGAGATTTTGCATTTTGGAGATCAATTCAAGTTTTAGTGGTTGATTGGCAATGTAATTTGAGGTGGGATCTTTAATCTATGACTTAAGTAGAGAAATTTAAGTTTTGGCTATGTAATTGAGTAGAGACTGTAATATATATGAGTTTGATATTGAGATCGATTGGATATTAGATACTATTATTGTTGTCATGAACAAATAATACAAGGGGAGGACTCTATTATGATCTTAGGTGTGTTAGTTTGATAGATCTTGATCTATATATGTAATATAATGCAAATTAAATTAGAGATTGATGATTTGATGCTATTATGGTTATGAGGAGCATGTGGCCATATGATGCAAATGCAATTTGGACTATGTTTGTTGATTTTGATTTGGATTTGATTCAATTGTTGGTTATATTGATATTAATTCATTAAGTATGGTTTGTCATATATTGATTAGAAGTGAAATTGGAGTTAGGTTCTTTAGATTGGGATCATAAACTTAAGGTGCTTGTTGAAATGATTTGGTTATTTAATGATCTATGAAGTTGATCCTTTTGTAGATTATGAAATTAAGGCACTAAATGATATTCTTGATGATATAGATGTATGAATTCATTGTAATTGTTGATTGAAGATTAATGAAATTCAAATATGATGTGATGATGATTTATGTTGATTTATAATGAATTATGATGAACTAGGTTGTATTTGATGATTTTGGACTTAATTCTTATATTAGACTTGAGTTTAGGGTATTTTAATTAATTTAAAATGTTTTGATAATTTAAAAAAATCTTTCAAAAATGGTTTGAATATGATTGATTATGAATTGAATGTGATGAAGATGGACTAATATCTTCTTGATATTTATTAATCTTCATATAAGATTCCAATGGTTCATGTGAAAACGATGAACAATATATTGTAGATTGATTTTTTCTTGAAAATCTAGAGTAGAAATTGAATATCATGCTTAACCCTCAAATGCTCATCTTCAATATTCAAATCACAAGAATACTAAAACTCACGTATGTTCTCTTAGGAACAAACTTTAATTGAAAATCTTGTTAAAAAGTTGTTTTGATCTTTAAAAGTAGCTAGTTTTTAAAATATTGTGTTTTTGAGAAGAAAATAAGAAATAATAGTATTTTATTTAATAATTAAAAATTTTAAAAATAATAAATATTTGCTAAAAAATAATAGGAAATGTTAGAAGTCAAATCAATTTAGCTCAAACCAAACGGAAGACCAATTCACGAATTGGTTTGAGTTTTATTCAAAAGAGAACTTTTTCATTTAAACTAATAAAGGTTGGACTAGTTTAAGGTTGGAATTAGTTTAATTGAAGTGGGATGAACATTAAATGTTTCTTTTAAGTTTTCCTTAATAAAGGTACGTAATAAATTATAACTCTAAATTGAGAAAAGTTTAATGAGCATTTCTTATTATGCCTTTATATCTATCTTCATGTTTGGAGACGATTTAACTTTTCAATTAGTCATCGTGTAGCAGTTGTTGCGTTTTGTGTATACTTGTTAATTTAGTAAATCGGACTAAACATATATTTCGACTAATCAAATGCATGAATTGCTTATGTGTAGTTTTGTCGGTTTAGAGCTGGATTAGGTTACATTTGAGGGCTTATTCTCAAGATGAAATGGTACGATGGTATTAAATCCATGATACGGCTTAGCAAGTGGTTAATAGGAAGGAACATGGCTGTTATAGATTAAAGAGTAGGGGAGGAAGTTATGGGGCTCCACAAATAATATGTTATAGATGGACTAAGTTTGTTGTTGGTTGATACAACGGTGATCTCTGTATGAGGCTTATACTATTTTAAGCTTTAGTTTTCTATGTGGTGATCTAACCATCCTTGTTGGCCCTCATTCATCTATTAAGGTAGGATTCAAAACCTTAGTTCCCACAACTATTCAGAGTCATGAATTACTCCAAACCTAAAATGCTGAAATCATATCAATTGTTTTCACTAAACAAACCTTTAAAGAATCCTAGTTGTTGCATTGAAAATATGAATGTATGTGTTGTGGTGTAGTATGTGTTCATGTAAGAGCCATGTGTTGGGTTTTGCAATTCACTCCTTTGAAATTTATTATTTTAAGTGGTGACTTGTACGATATAGACTTTATAATGAACTTGGCTACAACTTTCATATTAGGGATTAGATTAACTTTAGTTCATGTAAGGTTGATGCTTATTTGCTTTCACTACAGCTCTTATAGTTGGACTCTTACTTTGATATGGACTATGCGGACCATTTCTAGTTGATGGACTTTACCCTTTTGGGTTGTATTTGGACTTCAGGGACATTACACTTATTTTGACCTTTATAGTCTTTGGACATTTATGGGATTTGTATGATTTAGTATCAATGAACTTTTAGTAAATTGTTCTCGTCAGATTAAAGCGTACAAACAATTTTCCAAATATTTAAATTTGAACAAGGATTAATTAATGAATGGTTTAGTAGGCATAACATATTTTAGCTAAGTAAGATACATGGTGAGCTATAATTTCCTTTTATATTTTCGGGCATAGCATAAGCTATCAATAAGAAACTTGTTGACGGAATTCCTTAAATCCATAAGTCCAATGTTCAGCAAGTATATAACTAAGATTGCAAGAGGGCGAATTTGCAGACAATAACAAGAACCTAATAAAGGAGCTTTAAAAAGAAAAGAAATGGAAAGGCAATTATTTCAAGAGTTGGTTGAATAGATGCAGACTCCAGAAGACACCAATGGTTTAGAGAAGATAGGTTTGATTAATATAAGAACTTATGAAGATGGGGAATTTCAAAACAAGTTCAAAGCTCCAGATTTTGAGAAAATGATGAGACAGGGTGCTATTGCATACCAAGCTCTATATTCGTAAAATTAGCAGTTTGTTAAATACGATGAATTTATGGTTCATACGTTTAACAACAGCCTTATAGAGTTGACACTAATAAGGTCAGCACAACTGAACTTGACACAGGTAATACTTGGGATAAGTTAGCCAAGGCATTTCACGTTCAGTAAAGATTTAATGAGGTGGCAGCACTTTCCCCACAATACCACAAAGAAATGAATAGAAAAGGAGGAGTCATCTAAAGGATACGTGCTAAATTGTGAATTTGCACATTTTTACCCAGTTTTACAGCAGAAAGTGCACACTTCAAGCTATACATGACAACACCTAGGATATGCTAACAAAAGATAACAGAACCAGCATCCTCCTACAATACAAAACTACTGAACTACTGATCCTCTAACGTGTACATATGGACTAATGTCCTCTTGGTGCAGCGGGACCAGTTTTTCCATGGGCATGAAAGCCAACAGATCTTCATGCTTATCCTGCGCAAAATTTGCCAGCCAGTCTGCTATTTGATTGGCTTCGCGATGTTGATGAAACAGATGGAATTCCTCAAGCTGGGTAAATTGTTCCCTGCATAATTCAAGCACATTCTTTAGCCTCCATTGATAGGAGCTTTCCGTAAAGTGCAGAAACAAATGAACAGCAGTCTTTGTATAAAAAACAATTTGTAATTTCTTAAAAGAAAGTAACAAAGCCAAATGGACGCCATAGTATATCGCCCACAATTTAGCTAGGAGAATATCTACGCGACCAATTTGCTTGGCAAAACCAAAGATCCATTGCCCCCTTCATCTCTAAATACCCCCGCAACAGTGGATTGACATGTACATAAGATAGAGGCGTCCGTATTTAATCTCCCGCAACCGGATGGAGGTGCTCTTTAGACAGTGTAATTCATTTTCAAGACTAATTGTTTAAATTATTTTTTAATGTGGCTTTTGATAATACGCAAATATATTAAATTATATTTATATTTATTATTTAAAAAATTATAATTATTATTTAAAATTTTTTCTGTGCCGTTGCGCGCCACCTTAACAATAACTAGTTGATTGAATTTCAAGAGCAGCCCATCACCACGTTTAGAAAGCACATGCCAACCCAATCCCTACCGCGCGTTCTGCTCCAGTTCCAGTAGCAAAAACACACGGTGATATGATCTTCAATCGGCATCCTCGACCGGGGAAGCAAATTTGAATAAATCAATGAATTTCGTGGTGAAGTCTAAGCCTAATTTCACGGTCCAACACATGTCAATCAAAACGCGCCACATTGAGCCCCAAGAGTTCAAAATTGTCCACCGACAGTGTAAATTAAGAAAGTGCACACGCGTACAGGAACTTATTAGGTATGAAGTCTCCTGAATATCGTCAAGGAAAAGAAACATGGAAATTCTTTTTTTTTTTTTCTTTCAAAAGTAGTATTTTATACATGGTTCATAAGTTCATTTCTCTGATTTTAAATTAGTGGATCCGACTTGTGGTTGGTTCAAATTAACTCTGGATCAGCGGATAAATGATATCAGTGTTATGAATTCATTAATTAAATGTCCATTTATATTTATCTCTTGACAATTATCTTCTTTCTCATATATATCTAGTGTATTTATTGAGAATGATCTACTTTTATGTATAGTTGACTCTTTTCTTTTTTTTTTTTCCATTGTTATCATATATTTACACCTATATATATTACTTCTGTGTAACTTATATGAACACTTCAATAAGATTACGTCTCCGCTCTTTACTTCATACTAGCTGGAAATTTCATAACACGTTATCAGCATGAGGTTCAATTTTTCAAGTCTCTAATCTCTCCACATTTTATAGTTTTCTAGTCCTTTTTCATTTTATCTATTATATTAAAGAATAATCTCTTTTTTAATTGTCTATAACTAACTACTTATATTTTATAGCTTTAACTATTATAGTTATAGAAAAAAAAAAAAAAACATTTCAAACTCATCTCACGAACTTCTTGACTACCACCATTTACTCATAAATCTTTTTAACTATATTGTTACTATTTTCTACCATACTTTATTCATCATTTTAATTGTTTAACATTACTATTATTTGAAAAATTTAGTATATTTTTTATTTGACCAACATTTACTACTTTTTTTTTATGAGAAAATTTATTATAGTTTTGATTTTATAAATATATATTATTAGCATTCTTCTACATATGAAGTCCAAACTTTTTTAACTTTTTTACATGTGCAACATGAGTTTGTCATCTACTAGTTCAATATAATTTTTTTTCTCTCTATAATTGCATAGTTCTTTATTTGATTCAATCTTTTATAACTAAGTATGCTCTACACTTGTCGTTTTTATGGAACTTGTGCATCAAAATGTTTTAATTTGCTTAACTTGATATTTACTATAAAAATTTACTAATAGTTATTTTACATTTTTAGCTTTTACCATACCTTGCAAAGCTTGAGTTTGTAGCCTTTATATTACTGGCGAGAATTATCTATCATGTGTATTAGATGCTGAGATTGATTTAGATGTTATGGACGATCAAAGAAGTGAATAAAACTTCCAATCAAGATAAGACAAAAGTGATGATTTTTCTTTGCGACCATCATTGTGAAGGATTAAAAATCGAATGTCTTACCATAAAAGATCTTGCTAATATTTAAAAATGTTTCCAAAATATGGTGATCCTTCCAAACGCTCGACATGATTAGATGCACCAACGACTCCAAAATTTTAAATTGTGAGAGAGTAAAATTGTTCATGTTCACAACTAGTTGTCAACTATAATTATGTGGAGAAAATTTACAAATGATAGTGCACTAAAAAAAACTTTCCCTACTTTTCATGCGTCAAATGTGCTTTTGTAGCAGCAATATCACGAAAAAGACTTTAATAAATATCTTGAACTGATTTCTTGCTTACTAGTGGCTAAGTAACATAATGAGTTGTTAATAAAAAATCATGAATCTCGACCAATTAGATCTACCACATTCTTAGAAGTGAACATAACATAAAAAATTATGGTCATGATCGTACTCATGGCATAGAAAGAGTCACCATAATCATCACAATTGTCGTGGTTATATTAGTTGTCATTCTAAGAATACATTAAACCACAAGAAGTGCATAAATAATGAAGAAATATGTAGAGAAGGAAAAGGTCATACTATTAAAGAAACAAAGAAAATATTTACCATCAATATGACATGAAAGATCATTAGTCTCGTACTTGTAGTACAATGAAATATCTTGTTGACCTTTATTAAAAACTTGCTAAAATTAAAATTTGAAGGAAAGAAAGTGGAAGCAAATTTTATTCAAAATAATTTCAATAATGACTAAGCTGATTTGATACATTTGAGTATTGTTGATTTTCTTGCCTACCCTAAAGATGAAATTGATTATATGATTGGGATGGAAAGGTTTATGGATAGTTTTTGATATTTGTTTACTTATTTTTGCCTTACTATAGTGTTTTTCTTTTCTTTGTTTTTTAAGCTTCTTTATTTGTAATAGTAACGAATTTACATTTGATACTTGTTTATTGTGACCATCTTATTTATTTTATTTATATATAAAGATTAGATATCTATATGGTTAAATCCAAAATTGCTGAAGCAAAGATTCAACTAGAAGACAGTGTTATACACATTTTATTTTGAAAGAAAATAAATATTTTTCTTAATTGATGATTGAAGAGGCCAACGTTAGTGCAATATCTAGTAATACAAAAATAATTGAAGGCTCTAGAAGAGCTAATACCTTACTACTTAAGGGAAGAAGATTAATAATGGAGGACGCATTATATTCCTCAAAATCTTAAAGAAGTTTATCAAGCTTTAAAGATATTTGTTTTAATGAACATCATAGTGAAACAATTATCGATTAAAATTTTCTTTGGGAACAAGATTTGCAAAAAACGAAGAAGTTAAGCTAAGGGGGTACTAAGGCTATTTGGAATTACTACTTTGATGCTTAAATTAGTGAAGTGTTGGGATGAAATGTTAGAGTAAAAGGAAGTAGTAAAGAGTAAGGATATGAGAGAGTCTTACTTTACCTATCCTTTGGCTATTGATAATGCATGGTAGTAGTTGTTAGAGATGGGTAGTTAAGAGCAGTTCAACAGCCTTAGACACGTAGAACTTTATTAATTGAAGCATGTGATAAATGTGGAGATAAATAGGAATTGTTTACGTCTTTGTCATGATATTTGAACATCATGGGATAGGCCTTAATGATTTGGCCCAATGAATATAGGTTGATAGGATCATCTCAACCTAGCAAATTTCTTACGATAAGTTAGCAATTTGGGTGCTAACCTATTGCTATTAACGAGTTACAAATTGTCGGAATGATTGAATAGTATTGTAATTACTTAGCAAAAAGTTGCTTGCCGACTTGGATTAAGTCGGTAGGTTGTCGATTATCTTAATGAAAATCCATAATTAACATTTACCCCTCAAAATCCCATTGGTCAATTGATTGAGAATGGGACTAATCATGAAAGTTTTAGGATCATCAATTGAATTAGGCATTTAACCAAAAATTGGTTGCTTATGCTAATTGCTTTCCTTAGGAACAATTGTTAAACTATTTTAAGTAACTTTTCCAAACAACGGTGATACGGGTCTATGGATGAACACATGAACCCAATATTACGCGTAACGAAGTGATAGGAATTAGGCCCCTGAACCAATCAAAGGACTCGTGTGGAGAATACTAGTTTGAAACCAAAGCCGAGATGGGGATCCTTATACCAAATTGATCCCCTACCGACCTGATTGTTAGATCTTCACATGTGTTAGACATGCTGCTACCTAGTAGTGAAGTCTCATTCTAAAAGATAGCCTAGGAATGGCTGAGTCGAGCTCCCTTATCGACCACAGGCGTTTGACTCTAATTTAGCCGACTTCTTTACCAGACTAATTAGCTCCTGACTTAATCTTGATCAGGTTTACTCTTGACTGCAAATATTATTTTGCTTCTTCCTACCTTGTGTCATGTTCCTAATGTCTAGCCACTAAGTGACACGTGTCTTTTGACACAATTCCACAATGATTCTTTCTTTTTCATACTAAATATTCTTTGCCCCTTTTGCCCCTTTTACCCCTTATACTTTAGTCTTTTCATACATATAAAGTAACCTTAGTGGATGGGTATACAAACCCCCACTTTCTTGTGTGTAGAGAATCAACTAATCAATACAAAATTATTCATGTTGAGTAACCTTAGTGTTCTTATTAACATTCAATTCTTATCTATTTCCTTTAGTAAAGAGTAGTGGTTAGTGACTCTTCAATTTGGATCGATGTGTCATATCTGGCGGATTGTAAGCCGAGTAGGATCGAGTGGTGCATCATATCCATTAGGTAGCTACCTGGACTTTGGTAACTTTATCCCTATTTGTTTTTGTTTGCTATGTTGTGGTGCTTCTCTGTGTGTTTAACCCTAGAGACGCATAAGCTTTACAGGTATCAAAGCATGGTTTTACGAGGGAGTGTGTGAATTACAGTGAAGTTTTAGTTCACTTTGCTCTTAGTGGTTGCTGTGTTCCCTTTGTAGCTACTACTATATGTTTAAGTGTAAATAAGTATGGTTTCATTATTACTCTGTTTTAATTCTATTTCTCATTATGAAAATTTGTTTGAGTGATTATTGGGTATTAAAGTTGTTAGTGAGTTATTAATTTGTCCGAGAAGTATTGTGCCATGTTAGATTCAAGTGTTCATGGTGTTATTGGTGATCGGAGTAGTGGTGCTCAACCTAGTCGTAATCATAATGATAGTAACATCCTAGGGTCGGTTGATGACAAACCTAACAAACTGACTAACCTTGTTAAAAGTCTAGCCATAGCAATGCAAGTTAACAAATAACAACCTCATGGTGTACAGCACCATAACCCATAAGAAAATGCCTAAGAGACACCATGGCCAAGGTAATTGAATCAATTGCCTAGTTTGACTACAGTGAGCCGGAGGAGTAGCAAATCGAGCTGTTAGATGAAGACTAGAGTTAAAGGAGCTTGAGGAAGATGTTAAGGAATTGGATGTTGAAGAGTTTGGGGATGAAAAAGAAGTTGACTATTACCAAGCGTGGGGATGAGGACATCCAGTCCCCCAAGTGTTAGATAATGTCAAGGTTCAAATCTTACCCTTCAGTAGAAGTGGAGATGCAGATGAATACTTGGAGTGAGAAGAGAAGGTCGAGAAGGTGTTTGATTTTTGGTATATGGATGTTGCCAAAGTTTGACTTGCTACATTGGAGTTTATTAGGTATGCCACTATGTGATGGAAAAATTTGAATATAGCTAAAATAAGAGATGGAAGACAAGGTGTTAGAACTTAGGATGAGATGAAAAGATTGTTGAGAGGTAAATTTGTACTTAAGACCTACCTACAAGATATGTTTACCAAGTTATAGGAGCTTCGTTAAGGAAGTGATCTATTGATAACTATGTTAGAGAGTTCTAGATGCCTATGATCCTGGCTAACATAGAAGAACACGAGGCTCACACCATGTCGAGGTTCATCGTTGGACTTCGATATGAAATGTGTCACATTATGGAGGTGAAGAGGTTTTATACCTTAGAAGAGGTGACAAAGATAGCGTAGAGGGTCGATAAACAGGGGAGAAGTGCGCTGAGCTGACCTGGTCCAACATTCTCCTGACCCTTAATTTTGTGCCGATTTGTTCAAATTGAGCCGAAGATAGGAATAACTGATTTGACGATAGCTGAGTAAGTTAGTAAGGCTAGACCGGTCAGACATGTCGACCCAAGGTTAAGCTAACCTCGAGGATATATGAGAAAGGATAGACCTTTGGACGGAAGACCAGCAGGTGAAATTCTTTAAATGCTTGGGCTTTGGATATATGGTTGCTGAGTGCTCGAACTGATGCGTCATAGTGCTCTGAGGAGATGTAGCGGACAACACCAACGAAAGTGAGCCTAAGAAAGAAGAAGATGTTAGAAAACCCGAAGTTGAAGAGGAAGAGGAGACCTGTGTCTATGTTAATCAAGGAGAAGTGATGACCTTAGTAAGATGAATACTGAGTTCCTTGCTGAACTTTAAAGAGGACTAGGGGGAGAGTCTGTTCGATACTAAGTATACCATCAAAGGCTAATTATGCACAATCATTATGGATGTGGTAAGTTGTACTAATGTCGTTGCATACTCCTTTTGTAGAGGTTGGGTTTGTCGACCTCAAAGCATCCCCGACCTTATAAGCTACATTGGCTTCATGATAAGGGTGCTTTGCCCGTGACTAAACAAGTCATTATATCATTCAGTAGTGGGAGTGTGTATAGGGATGAAATAATGTACGATATCGTCCCCATAGGAGCTTTACATCTATTGCTTGGATGACCATGGTTATTCAATTGACGTGTTACTCACGAAGGGTATAAGAACACCTATGCCTTCGTTAAGGATGGAAAGAAGATTGTGTTGCAACCCTTAACCTCAACTTAAGTAAATGAAATTTATAATCAGCTTACCTGAGTTAGTAAGAAGAATGCCTTAATGATGAGCTAAAGAGAGCTTCGAGTTGCTGTAAAGATTAAAGAATCTATGTTCTTGTTGATCAGAAGATTGTTGGAAATGAGAGATTTGGAGGATATCCTTGATGAAATCCAAAGCTTGCTAAATGAGTTTTCTGATTTGTTCCTTGAAGAACTACCTCCAGTTCGAGGTATTGAGCACTGTATTGATCTGTAGCTAGGTGCCACCCTGCTAAACCGACCTACATACAAAATAAACCTTGGGCAGGTTGCCGAGTAGAAAAGACAGGTGGACAAACTCATAGAGCAAGGATATATGAGGGAGAGCATAAGCTCTTATGCTATACTAGGTCTGCTTGTTCTTAAGAAGGATGGTTCATGGCGTATGTGCATTGACAACCAAGTAATCAATTGAATTACTGTCAAGTATAGATACCCAATACTGAGGCTTGATGACATGTTAGATGAGCTTTATGGTACTAAGATATTTTTGAAGATTGATTTGCAAAGTGGCTACTACCAAATTCGCATGAGGCCGGGTGATGAATGGAAGATTGCCTTCAAGACTAGGAATGGACTTTACAAATGGCTGGTTATGCCATTTAGACTTACTAATGTATTGAGTACATTCATGAGGTTGACGAACCATGTAATTTGGCCTCTAATTGGAAGATATGCAGTTGTGTACTTTGATGATATATTAGTATACCATACTAACCTGAACGAACATGTTCAACATCTGTGAAGTATTTGACATTTTGCGAACTGAGAAGTTATAAGGAAATGTGAACAAATGTACGTTTTGCCAGAAATAGGTGATCTTCCTAAGGTTTGTGGTGTTAAGGGAAGGACTCCAAGCAAATGAGGAGAAGATCTGAGCTATTCTTAAGTAGCTGATGCCAAAGATTGTCATTGAGGTTCAAAGCTTTTGTAGCTTAGCTTCTTTCTATAGGTGATTTATTAAAAATGTCAATACCATAGCTGCCCCCTTGACCAAGCTAACAAAGAAGAATGAAGGGTTTAGGTGGAACGATCGAGTTGAGCAAAGCTTAGGGAGATTAAAGAGAAGCTTTCCTTAATGCCTATCCTTTCATTATCAGATTTTGACAAACCCTTCGAATTGGGATATGATGCATCAAGAGTGGGAATTGGTGCTATCCTAATGTAGGAGTAGTGGCCCGTCGCTTACCATAGCAAGAAGCTTAGTGATCCTATCCTGAACTATTCTGTATACGAGGAAGAGTTGTACTCTCTTTATTGAGCCTTTACTGTTTGGTAACACTATTTACTTCCACGAGAGTTTGTTATTTAAACAAACCATGAGTCTTTGAAGCATCTAAGGAGTCAAAACATGTTTTCGAAGAGGCAAGCCAAGTGGTTAGAATTTACGAAAGGTTTTTCATACATCATCTGGCACAAGTAGGGAAGTGCAAATGTGGCTGCTGATGCTCTATCACGATGACAAATCTTGCTAACCACTTTGCAAACCAAATTATTGGGATTCTCACTCATTACAGAGCAGTGCACTTATGATCTTCATTTTAGCCCCATCATCGAACAGTGTAAGGATGGAATTGTTGTTAAGGGATATTATCTTGAGAAAGATTATCTGTTCAAGGATTGAAGGCTATGCATATCAAACTGTTCCATACGTGAGCTATTGATTAGGGAAGCTCATGGCGGCATATTATCAAGTCACTTTGGGGAGACCTAAATTGCTAATTTGTTGAAGGAGAACTTTTACTAGCTAGGTTTGGCTAAAGATGTCCATAAGGTAGTTAGTAGTTGTGAAGTGTGCAAGCAAGCTAAGGGGAAGAGAGAACCCTATGGAGAACCCTATGGATAAGTTAGAAAAGATATGATAAGATCTTGATAAAGCAAGCTAGCTCTTTAAAATTAGTTTAGCACTTGATTAAGCATATCTGCTGTAAACAATCAGTTAACATCTTCTAAATATTATTTGAATTTTTCAATAACTCTTAAAAATCTGGTTAAATTTATCCAAAATATCTAATCTTATCTTCAACAAAATATCTTAAGATCATTGAAAAGTTTATCAACAACAAGCTGCAGACTTAAAAATAATCCTACATCAAACATTATAGAATTTCGAGCAGAACCTTAATCGACATAGTTTCTTGACATGTTTGAAATATATTTGAATAAAATGCTCATCCCTTAATCAACCATTCTATAGAATTGAAATTAATTCAAATTAAAATTCCCATGGACTTAACCATCTTAATGGAACGAAGTTGAGTATATTTTCCTAATATACCTAATAAGATAAAGCTAGGCCTTATTGCCAAAATTTCTAACTTAATTTGTTAAAAAATATTTAGAAAATAACTTAAGAATAGCAATTAATCTCAAATTTGTACACTAACTACACTATTTTGTTCTCTTACTGATATACTTTTTGACACACATTTTGACATACATTCCGATAAGCTCAAATTCAAACTTATTTTCTTTCTTAACCTTTTCTTTTCTTTAAGACATCTTGGATACTTAAAGAACTTATTAAGTTCATTTTCATCTTTTTGTTATCATCAAAATATATTAAGAGAAAACTCAACATTCTCTCCCTTTTTGATGATAACAAAACAACATTCAAACAATAACATAAACATAGATTTATTGATTTTAAACTTCTTAACTTTAAAATGTTTTTGTAATGTCTTACTACTCCCCCTTTTTGTTATCATCTTGAAAATATAAATTCTCCCCCTAAACATAAGATACATGAAGGATGAAAAACATAAAGAGAACTAGAAATCCATTGATAAAACTACCAAAGGTAGATTACAAAAGTTCTAATCAAACATGAAACATTCCAAACTAACATGCAGAAACTTAACATCAAAACTAGCTAACATGAAAAGAAAAGGAAACAGACTAGTTTAAGAAAAACAAGTCATTGACATGATTATAGAAATTACAGCTGAATGGATGACTTCTTTTTCTATGGCTTGGTTTTCTTATAGGAGGATGCTCTTGTTGAATTGATTTTTTAGAAGGCTCAAAAGGTTCTTGATCATAAGTTCGGGACTTGTGAGGTGAATCATTTGGTTGAGAGATGGTCTTTCCTTGAGTCTTTTGTTCACCAAACCTTTCTTCAATGATTTTGGTGCTGATCTTTTCCAAATCTAACTTACCGAAACCTAGAGGATCAGAAGAAGTTTGCCTAAGGTTGATCTAAGTAGGTTTTAAGTCACTTTCTAACTCACTTTTTGACACTGTGTTAGATTTGCTCTTTCAAAGATTGAGATCTCCCCCCTATCATTGTTATATACTCCTTCTTCTGTTTCTTCTTAGGTCTTTTAGGTTGCTTTCCTTTTCCTTTGGGATCTTTTTTCACACTTTCTGACTCATTTTCTAAGAGGTCAAAATTATCAAAGCTAGCTCCTCAAATTTGTGTCTCCCACTCAATTCCATATTCAAAAAAATTGATAGTTCTCATCCTAATGTATGGATGGATAGAATGAGCCATATCTTCTATAAACTATAGTTTGTTTTCAACAAAAATCCCCAGGTGTTTAAAAACAAGTTCTCCTATTTTCTTGCTTGGTATGGCCATTTTTTATACTTTTGGGATCTTGAATCCCTTAAATTCCATCAATTTTATAAGCATAGATCCATAAGGTTTACTATCTTGATTCCTTTTCATATGTCTTAAAATTTTTCTAGAAATATCTAAATTCTTTTTTAGTTTAATGCTCAATAAGATTAGAGCATCTTCAGCAGATATAGTTGTGGTACTACCTCTCTTGTGCAGTATACAACTTACTATCAACTAGTGTATAAATCTCACAATTAGCTCAAAGTCAAATATAAAAACATTCCTATCATTAGTTACTTCAACCCCATCATTTAATAGAGTGAACAACTCCCTTTTGGATAAACTAACTAATTCTATATCGTCTTTCACATCCTTCAAACAGAAACATATGATCAGATCTTGTTATTTTTACTTTCTTACCTTTAATTTCAGATTTTACTACATCCTTTGTGTTGAAATCCACATTCTTATAAAATTCTACAACAATTTCACCATGTACAACTTCATCCATCTCACATAACTTCCTACACCCCACTAAATTTGCTATCTTATTAAGGTGTAAATTGTTCTTAAAAAAATATGAAAAATCAAAATAGTTCGATTGAATGAGTTTACCTTTGATCTTTCTGATAGCTTTTTGACTTTCTTTCTGATCTTCATTAGACTCCTCAGATCACTTCCTTTTCTAATCATGTGAAGGTCTCTTCTTGGTTTTCTTGGAAGGAACTTCAAAGTCAAAACTTTTCACAACTTTTTTTATTGATTTTCTCCTTTGAGAAGCTCTCCTTTTTCTTTCTTCTTCGAAAGTCTCAGTTCCTGTGGCTATACTTTCTGAGCTACTCTTTCCTCTAACATTCTCTATGGTTTGATCAAAACGCTGATCATGATAAAGATTTAGAATAGGGTTTGGAGTTGACTCAGGAATAGCTTTAGTTGGGTTGCTGTGAGGCAATTTAGTAAAGTTAGAGGGTTCATCTACAAGATTCATAATAACTGCTTGTGAGTTCATTCTAGACTTACGAAAGGTTGTTTGAAGTTGGGTAGATTCTCTGAGTTGCATGGCTTGATGGAAAGAGATGCAAAGATTTAAAAAAAGGGGAAAAAGGTGCGTATTAAAAGATTGTAAAGGGGGAAGTTAATCCAACTTCAAAACGTGCTTATAGTATTGTTAAGCAGAAAGAGAAATGTGATTTTAATGGGCATGATTAAGGAAAAAAAAATCACGCACTTGATTGCACGTAGAGAAAAAGAATTACTATAGGAGAGAGAAAAGATATCTTTAAGATATTTTAAGTTAATATTTTACATCTTAAATTTTAGTATATTAAATTTTACAAACTAAATAAATATCTAACAAAAAGGATTACAGACCCCTATCTCATTCATAATATATTCAAAACAAATTTTTTCAAGAGGTTTAGTGAAAATATCTACTAACTGCTTATCAGTTGTTATAAACTCTACTGTGATATCTCCATTATTCACATAATCTCTTATAAAATGATGTCTCATCTCAATATGTTTAGAATGAGAATGATGAATTGGATTTTTTGTCAAGTTTATAGTACTTGTATTATCACATTTAATAGGAATATTTCTATAAGATAACTCATAATCCAACAATTGTTGCTTTAACAATAAAATTTGAGCATAATAGTTACCAATAGAAACATACTTTGCTTCTACTATGGAGAAGGCAACAGAATTTTGTTTCTTAGAAGACTAAGAAACTAATTTGTCTCCTAAAAACTGACATGTATTGGAAGTGCTCTTCTAATCTACTTTACAATTTGCATAATCAATATTTGAATATCCAATCAAATCAAAATTATGATTTTTAGAATACTAGATTCTTAATTTTATAGTACTGTAGATATACTTAAAAATTTTCTTTATAGTAGATAGGTGTGTTTCTTTAGGATCACTTTGAAATCTAGCACATAAGCATACACTAAACAAAATATCAAGATGAAAGGTAGTAAGATATATTAAGGAACCAATCAAACTACAATATAGCTTCTCATTACTTTCTTATTGTTGCCTTTTAAGTCTAACCTGGTTGATGTACTCATCAGGGTTGATGATCATTTGGAATTTTCAAAACTGAATTTCTTTAAAATTTGTTTGGTATATTTTTCTTAATGAACAAATATACTAAGGTCAGTCTACTTAATTTGAAGTCCTAAGAAGAAATTCAGTTCTCCTATGAGAGACATCTCAAATTTTGCTTACATAAGCTTAGAAAATTCTTGATAAAAAGTTTTATCAGTAAAACCAAACACTATATCATCCACATATTTTTGCACAATTAAAATGTCATGATTATAATATTTCAAGAACAAAGTTGTATCAACTTTACCTTTTTGAAAACCATTCCTTAGCACGAATTCACTCAACCTTTCATACTAAGTACGTGGTGCTTATTTCAAACCACATAAAGCCTTTTTGAGTTTATAAACATAATCAACCTTAAATGGATCTTTGAATCCTAGGGGTTGCTCATCATATATTTCTTCTTTAATATACCCATTTCAGAATGCACTTTTTATTTCCATTTGAAACAATTTGAAAATTTTAAAGCTAGCAAAGGCAAGCAATAATCTAATAGCTTTTAATCTTGCTACAAGTGCATATGTTTCATCAAAATCCATCCCTTCTTATTGAGAATATCCTTTAGCTACTAATCTAGCTTTATTTCTCACAATTATTAGATTTTCATCTAACTTATTCTTAAACACCCACTTCGTACCAATTATGGATTTATTATTAGGTCTAGGTACTAGGTTCCATACTTGATTCCTTTGGAATTGGTTAAGTTCGTCTTTCATAGCATTAATCTAATTATTATCACTTAAAGCTTCATCAATAGAATTAGGTTCAACTTTAGAAAGCAATGCTATTTTGAAGACTAGATCTAGTTCTAACACTTAAGTGAACATTACCTATTACTTGTTCAGGAGGATGATGCGTTTTAAATCTTAAGGTAGAAGGAGGTCTATACAAAACTTCAGGACTTTTTGACTTACTTTCTGATAACCTTTCAGATTGTAGCTCTGATTTAGTAGAATTAGATTTAGAACGAGTCTTTATTGAACCATCACAATTCCCTTCTAGCTTATTGGGAGTAGAAATATTTTTAAAAGCACTTTTTGACATAGGTTCTAACTTGGTTTCTAACACTCCTTCACCATTTGGTTAAGTTTGATCTTTCTTAGTAATCATGGGTGCTTCATCATTAGAATCCTCTTTTCTTGTTTCTTCAATAAATTTGACATTGATAGATTCTTCAACCACTTTGGATATTTTATTGTATACTCGAAAGGCTTTAGAATTAAGTGAATATCCTAGAAATACCGCTACATCTGCTTGTTCCTCAAATTTTCTAGACACTTTACCGATTCTCTTTACAAAATACTTACAACCAAACATATGAAAGTATGAAATAGTAGGTTTCCTACCTTTAAAATTTTCATATGATGCCTTGTTTTTCAAAGGTCTTATGTAGACATGATTAATAATGTAACATGTAGTAGATGTAGCTTCAACAAAAAAAAAAATACCGAGCTATTTTACTTTCATTCAACAATGTTCTTGTCATTTCTTAAATAGTCCAATTTTTACATTCTACTACCTCATTCTATTGAGGTGTGTATGGAGTAGAGAAATTGTGAGGTATGCCATTATTCTCACAAAAAGTTATGAAATCAATGTTATCAAATTCTTTACCATGATCTATCTTTAGATTGATTATAGAAGCTCCTTTTTCATTCTATATTCTCTAGCAAACACTTCAAACTTTTTAAATGTATCACCTTTATGATGAAGAAACATAATATAGGAATACCTTGAAAAATCATGAAGAACAACTAAACCATACTTATATCCAGCTAAACTTAATGTTTTGGTGGGACCAAACAAATCCATTTGTAATAATTCTAAAGGTTTTTTAGTGGGGATGACATTCTTGCTCTTATGAGAAACTAAACTCATCTTACTCTTCATATAGGCAGCACATCGAATATCATTTTGAATTCTTAACTTTGGTAAACCTTTTACTAAATTCTTGTTAAATAATTTCTCCATTTGTTGAAAATTCATATGTCCCAATTTTTGATGCCATAGAAAAGTATTACCATGCATAAACAAGAAGCAACTTTTTGAATTAATTTTTGCAAGCTTGATGATAAAGCATATTTTATTCATGTTTTAATGTACGAATTAGATAGAATTATTATTGATTTTATATAAATCATTAAGAAATGGTACTTAAGTATTTTCATTTGGACATTTCATGTATTGGAGGATTTAGAGTGGAAATATGGTCAATTTAGAGGAGTTTTACGTAAACTAACGAAGCCTAAATTGAGCTACAGCTTTGGAGTTATATGCCACCGGCCTTAGATGCTACATTGTCAAGCTTCACGAAGAAAGAACCATTCGAAAGCCAACCCTAGTTTTCTCTATAAATAGACATGTGTTTCATAGTTTAGACGAACTTTTACATCTTCTTTAAAGTTAGAAAGTCTTAGAACAATAGTAGATAGTTTTGAAGAATTCTTCTTTAGAATTTCTTGGATCGTTGAGAGGACTTCGCTTTTGCTGTGGAGATCAATCTTGGAGTTGCAATTGAAGTTTACTCATTATAATTACAAAATTGGTGATCTCTATTCAATTTATATTTATGCTATTCTGTGATTTATTCTTACTTATAATTATGAACTTCTTTGCAAATTCAATTATTATCTATGCTTTTGTTTTAATTTCCATGGTTAGCTAAGTTCTATTTGTGGGAATTGATGAAACCCTAGGTAGCTAAGATGAGAACTGTATTCATGTTATAGGGTTAATAGATATATGGATGATTCATGATTGCAATTTATATGATTTCAATTATAATTCTCTAATTGATTATAATTGTTAGAAACACTATTGATACGGGAGTTGACGTAGGGTTTATTAGAAATTCTTGATTAATTTGATTGATTAATGTGGGAACGGCGTTAATTGGATTAATTAGAAATTATCCAAGGATTAATGTGATGTTTTGAGATTAATTATTCACTAAGATATTAGGGATATTTGATTTAGGACATTAGATGATCATAGCATTGGGAGATGTATGATTATAATTTAGAGTCCACTATTAATTAGAGATACGGAAGTTGATCGATTAATTAGGGGTTGAGTTCTTAATTTTTAAGGCATAATAATTTCACTTCAATGACCATATAACTATTAATCTATATAACATAATGATAATTTGATTTGCATAACTAAGATGGATTTTATTTTTCCCACATTCTTAATTGATTGCTTAGTGTTAGATATTTTATTGTAATTTTATTTTTGATAGTTTTAGGGTAATTAGAAATTAGTTAGTTCATAATTTAATTTTGATTGCCTAAATACTGATAAGAACTAGCATAGGATTAATACTTTCTTAGTCCTCGAGGGATTGACTACCTTACTCACTCTGTATTACTTGATTCTAACCCCATATACGTGTTGGAGTATTCATGATTTAATTATATATATATATATAGATTAAGTTGGTCACTTGATTAGATAAATGTTTTTCTTCCTATATCCTTCAAAGAGCCTAAATCCATTTTTATTAAAACCAATGCATTTCTTATGTTCAAAAGTTAACTTGTATCTGTTGTCACAAAGTTGGCCTATACTTAACAAATTATGTTTTAGTCCTTTTATTAGAGATAAATTCTCAATTGTATGGGGAAGCAAACCAACCGTACCTATTGCAACTATCTTACCTCTACCATTATCTTCAAATTTAATATAGCCATCTTCATTCCAAACTAAGTTTGTAAACAATGAAGCATCACCGGTTATGTGCCTCAAACAACTACTATTAAGATACTATATTCCTTTCATTTTCGCTTTGTGTTCTTACATACACCACAAACAAATCAACTTTGTTTACAAACCCAGCAAAGCTTGGGTCCTTTAAAATTCAAGCTTGTATTTTGATTTTTTACTTGACAATTGTTGAGCTTGGAATTTCTGTAAAAGCAATGTTTTTCAATATATCCTATCTTGTTACAAAAGAAACAAGCATAGGGTTTTTGAATTTTATACTTGTTGCTTACCACTATTCTTGATCTTGTATTTTGATATTTTCTAACATACTTTATGATCGAGTTTCTAAAGTATCCATTTACTTATGAATACTTGCTATTCTAATGAGAAGAGGTTCTACTTGTCTTTCTGACCTGCTCAACAACCTTTACTTCTTTTTTGTTATCAATTGTTTCTTTATTACTTGCTTCTCTAAGTCTTATAAACATTATCTCTTGTTTAGAATGTGAAGATTCACCATTTTCGAATCCCAATCCAGTGTTAGATTGATCAATGTGTTGATATGAAATGAGAAACTGGAGTTTCTTATCACTTTCATCAAATTTTTTGAAAGTATTTTGTATTGAATTCGATAAAACATCAACTTGTTCTTTCAAGCGTTTTATTACTTCCTTTAGTATCAAATTCTCATTCATTATTAATGATGGGAATTAGGCTATCAGGCCTATAACCCATAGCCAAGCTCGAGGACTAGAAGGGTTGGCACGACGAATCCTTTTATTTCAACCAACTGCTATCAAGGCTAAGGCCGAGTCATGACCACTTATTTTTCTACAGTATGCTGAGTTAATATTACTCTCCAACACGGAGTCGACCAATTACTTGGCATCTTCCTTACTGAGAAGCCGAGAGAGAGAGTCTAGACTAACTAAATCATCTTTGCTCGGATAAGCCTATTTGTCCGTACGTTTTTGTTCGCATCTTCTAATGACCTCACCAATGTAGCATTGTCACGTATATAGTATCATGTGCAGAATCCATTATACCAATGATTGTTTCTCTTGTATATTCATTTTTACTCTTTTATATCTTGTACATTACTCCCTGAGAAAATGCCTTTTTTGTCTTTTCCTTTGTAGGTAGGTTGTCTTAACTTATGGGTATAAATACCCTTATACTTGTAACTGTAAGAACATCAGATCATTCTTAGTACACACTCTTTGAGTACTTTTCCCTCCTTGCTTAAATATTGTTTGTTTACTCTCGGCATCACTTTTGGTGGCAAGTAACCTCACTAGACCAATTCGTGCGTCATATTGAATTGAGCTATGAGTCTTCGGATGTTCCATTGGTGTGTCATATCCTTTAGAGCTGTTCGTAGGTTTTTTTTACTAGTTCATTCTTTAATTTTTACCCTTTCGCACTTTTCCCCATTAGTCCTTTTCGAGCTTTTTGCAAGCTTGGACCTATCCAGTGACCGACCTTGTCTGTTCTTGGTTACAGTTCGCAACAATTACTTCCTTAGCAACATGTAATCCTCTCACATCATTTTTTAAGATGTCATTTTCATCTACTAGCAATTTATTCATTTGAATGAGAGTAGTTTTTTCTTCTTTTAATAACTTATTCTCATTGTCAATTCTTTTGTTCTTGTCATTAGCTTTAGTAAGAGCTTTCAATAACTTATTTATCTCATCACATATATCTTCTAGAATTTCATCATTAGATTTACTTTTAGATTTGGAGCTTACCTCATAAAGTGCTATTAAACACAAGTTTGCTTGCTTAGTTTCATCTTCTATACTTTCTACTTCAGTTTCTGACTTGTCCAAGTCACCCCCTGTGGCTATCAACAATTTGTGTTTCTTCTTTTATTTATCCATTTTCTTGATCAACATTAGACATTCATACTTAATATGTCCTACTTTCTTACATTCATAACACATGATCTCTTTATTCTCTTTAACTTTCTTTTCTTTTTTCTCTTTGTAACCTTTTCTTGCATCATTCTTATTTTTGTTAAAAGAAAACCTTTTGAGTTATAGACTTTCTTACCTTTCTTTTTTAGTAGATGGTTCAGACGCTTAGCTAGCATTGATACATCTTCTTCCTCATCTTCATAAGATTCGTCACTTTCATAATCTACTTCAACATCCTTGGCTCTGAGGGCTATAAACTTTCTCTTTAGATCTTCTGACATACTTTTTGACTTGAGGAATTCAACTTCATAAGCTACCTGCTTGCTTTGTAATTGACTTAAACTAAGTTTTGTCATATCACATGCTTCCTTAATATCTATCTTCTTTTCATTTGAAGCCTTAGGAAGGATCTTTAGCATTTTCCTAACAAGATCTACATCACTCATTCTTTTTCAAGGAGATGATAGCTCATTAATGATAGCAGTAAAATGACTAAATAAATCTTTTATATCTTCATTAGGAAGTATACGAAATGTCTCATATTGCTGCATCAATGTATTGATCCTTGTCTCCTTAATGGTGTCCATTCCTTCATAGGTTTGAACCAATGTATCCTATATCTCCTTAGCTGTACCACAAGAAGAGATTAAATAGAACTTAGAAGATGCAATTGTAGAAAGAAGCAAATTCTTAACCCTTGAGTTCAATTCAACTTTCATGATTTCATTTGTCGTAAGAGGTGTTTCTGAAACTTTTACATCTCCATTTGAAATAATTCCCTAAGCTTGAGAGTTGGTTACTTTGATGTACATCATTATCTTGAATTTCTATTAAAGAAAATTATTACCATAAAAAAATGGAGCCTTGCTAGGTTGAATAGTCAATGAACCACTACTTTTTGCCATTGATCTTGATTTTGTATGATATTAGAGTGAGGCTCCAATATAAATTGTAAGTCTTGGTAAGATATGAAGAAGGGGGTGAATTGATATCTTCTACGAAAACAAAAACTTTTTAGATTTAAAAACAAAATCCCTTTTAATAGCTTAAGTGGCGTGGAAGTTATTGAAAATTGATTGTTTAACTTAAGGCACGAAAATAAAAACACAAAAAGTAAAGGTCAGAAAGTAAATAAAGTAGGGAGAAATAAGATCAAGTAATCGATTTATAGTGCTTTGGCCTTTTGCCTACTGCTCTTTTCTAGTTTCACCACTGGGGACCTGGTCCTGCTCATCAGTGTTATTCCACTAGTCCAATCTTTTCACTAAATAAAGATCAACAAGAGATTATAAGGATATCTAGTCACTTTTTTGTCTTATCTCATTAGCTTCTCCTTAAGATATACATAGGACTTAGAGAACTCCTTAAACCTTTCACACTCAATTTACAATGTCAATAATGCTTAAAAAGAAAGTGAGACAATATAATCAAATAGCTCTTTACAACTTTCACAAAAAAGCAATAAAAGTGAAATAACGAAATTAATTTTGCTTATTTTTTAACTAAGTTTTCGATAGTGTTCATGAGAGAGATTTTTGAATTTCAGTTCTTATCTTCTTTTGCTTCTGCTAATCTTATGCAGCTTCAATTTATCTACAATCAACCTTTTGTGTAACACCTAAAAATGGCTAGTTCCTGATTTTTCTCTAAGAAAACTTGATTCAAACATAATTGATTTTGTTTATTGGAGAAATATTCCATGAAAATAGGAACTCAATTTTGAATTTTTGAAAACTCGCAACCTACTGTTCCTAATATATTACTTTACTGATCTTGTATAATTTGAAAGTTGCTACACGTATGGATGAGTTCAATAATCTTTGGAATATTTAAAAATTAAAAACTTCAAAGATTATTGCTTAACCAACTGGATAAGTTAGAAAAGATATGATAAGATCTTAATAAAGCAAGCTAGCTCTTCAAAATTAGTTTGACACTTAATCAAGCATATCTGCTGTAAACAATCAGTTAACATCTTCTAAATATTATTTGAATTTTTGAATAACTCTTAAAAATCTGGTTGAATTTATCCAAAGTGTCCAACCTTATCTTCAACAAAAAATCTTAAGATCCTTGAAAATTTTATGAACAATAAGCTGTAGACTTAAAAATAATGTTGCATCAAACTTTGTAGAATTTCGAGTAGAACCTTAATCAACATAGTTTCCTAGCATGTTTGAAATATAATTGAATATAATGCTCAACCCTTAATCAACCACTCTATAGAATTGAAATTAATTCAACTTAAAATCCTTATTGGCATAACTGTCTTAATGGAACGAAATTAAGTATATTTTCCTAATATACCCAATAAGGTAGAGCTAGGCTTTCTTACCAAAATTTCTAGCTTAATTTGTTCAAAATTGTTTAGAAAATAACTTAGGAATAGCAAATGATCTTGAATCTATATACTAACTACACTATTCTATACTCTTACTGATGTGCCTAGGATCTCAGTTATCACTAGGACTTACCATAGCGGATTTGAATTGAAATGGGTCCTTTGAGATATCAAAAGAAAATTAGAGGGAAATAGTCCATCACCGAACAAGAGTAGCTAATGTGAAGCTGCTCAAAAGATGTGACTCACCAATGAACACAACATAACTTGACACCACACTTGATATGATGCACAAGTTGATGTCAAGGTCCACTGGTCACCAATCTTGAGCTACTCGGCAAGATTGGATAAGAGTGTGTGAAATATAGACTTGGAGAGGATTGTCTCACAAGAACAAAATATTTAGTATTAAAAATGTAAGTTATCTGTAGCTTACAAAAGAAAAGGACTATTTATAGTAAGTCCCTAGGGTAGCATTACAAATAATAAAATGACAACAAAGCATATACAAAAACCAAAAAGGGTAAAAAAGGAAAAATACCAAAAATGGAAAAGTAGTACAATGTCAAACGAGGTAGACAGTTGGTAGTGCAACATTGGTCTCATATGAATATTCTTTGAGCACAGCAGGTGAGAGGGACAAAATATTGCGGCAATAAAGGGTAGGGACGAGAGAGATGGCAGCATGCTGAGAGAAAACTATTCGACCGTTTAAGTGAGTCTCTCGTCACTCAGAAGGAACTTCTTGATAGTGTTTGGTTGGGTTACTTGGTACAGGGTTGTCGATAAGGGAATGGTTGGCATCATCATTACCAAGTTTACAGATCAACATACGATAAGTAAGGAAGCTTAAGGAGTTTAGCCACATTCCTTTAACATAAACTTTCTCGTCATCAGTAGGTTGCCAAGAGAGAATTCGCTAGGTGAGTGTTGGAGTCCTTAGAGCCGTGTACGAGTAATGAGACTGTTGGTTGGTAGTTCATTAGTTCCTTGGGGTTGTTGAAGATTTGCCCCCAAACTTGGTCTTCGTCATCTTTAGGTACATATGGAGTTAAGTTGGCGACGTTGAATGTGGTAGATACGCCGAGACCTTCAGGTAGCTTAATCTCATATGCATTATCATTAATGCGCTTCAGGATCCTATAGGGGCCATCCACTTTGAGAGATAGTTTGTTTGTCCTCTTGCTAGGGAAGCATTCCTTGCTAAGATAGATCTAAACAAGGTCCTTAGGGGCATAAACGATTCGTTTCCTTCTGCGGCTTCCCAATTCCTTCAATTGGGCCATAGTTTTGGCCAGTTGCTTGGCAATTCTTTGATGCAACCTGTGAAATTCCTTGGCATGCTGTAGGTTGAATTGACTCTCCCCTTATGTAGTCGAACTATTAACTAAGTCCAAGGGTAGGTTCGGGTTAAGCCCATAAATAACCTCAATTGGCGATGTTCCGATAGAGCTTTGAGTGGACCAATTGTAGGCAAATTCAATGATGGGCAGGCATAAATCCCAGTTACGAGAGTTTTTTCCAATAGTGGTGCACAGGAGATTACAGATGGTTTTGTTAACTACTTCAGTTTGGCCATCTGTCTAAGGGTAGCAAGAGGTACTGAATAGGAGCTTAGTGTTGAGTTTCCTCCATAAGGTCTTCTAAAGGAAGCTTGTGAATTTAGAATTACGGTTGGATACAAGACTCCTTGGCACTCTATGCAGTTGCACAATTTCCTGCAAAAAGTGGTTAGTGATGAATAAAGCATCATTAGTTTTGTAGTAGGGGATGAAGTGGCCACCACCATCTTATTAAATTGATCGACCACCACCATGATCGAATTGTGTCTTCTCGACATATGGGGAAGGCTGAGCATGAAATCCATGCTTAGATCAGTCACGGTTGCTCTGGAATTAATAAGGGTGTATACTCTCCATAGGGTTCTCTCCTCCCTTTTGCATACTTATACACCTTGCACCTCTTAGGTATTTGGTGCACATCCCTCATCATCCTAAGCTAGTAAAAGTGCTCTTTCACTATCTTAATTGTCCTCTTCTCCCAAAATGGCCAGCCAGACTCTTGGTGTGAGCTTCTCGAACCAGTAGCTCCCTTATAGAATTATTCAGTATGCAAATCTGCTTTCCCTTCATCAAGAACTCCTCACTCAAGTAGAATCCATCTACAACTCCTCTATTACTGCTCTTGGCTACTAAAGGCCTAAAATGTGGGTCAGGCTTATATTGATCAAGTATAGTGCCAAATCCAAGCATTTTAGCTTGCAACGTTGTGATGAGGGTATGATAGCGAGGAAGTGCATCAACTACTGTGTTGGTGCTTCCTTTCTTATACCTAATGACATAGCAAAAGGTCTCTAAGAACTCGACCCACTTCACATGACACCGAGAAAGCTTCTGCTGCCTGCGAAGATGCTTGAGAGATTTATGATCCAAATAGATGATGAATTCTCTTGGCAACAGATAGTGTTGCCAATTCTAAAGTGTATGGACAAGGGCATAGAACTTCTTGTCATAGGTTGAGTAATTCAAGGTAGCACCTTAGAGTTTTTCACTGAAGTAAGCAATGGGTTGATGCTCCTACATAAGAATGGCAGTAATGCTGACACTAGACACATCACATTTAACCTCAAAAACCTTTTCGAAATTTGGTAGAGCAAGTATCGAAGCAAACGTTAACTTACACTTCACATCTTCAAAACTCCTTTGAGCCTTTTCTGTCCATTTAGACTTAACATTCTTCTTAGTCAATTCAGTCAATGGTGCAATTATGGAGTTGAAGTTTTGGATAAATCTTTGATAGAATCAAGCTAGGCCATGGAAGCTCTTGACTGTGACTGCATTAGTCAGCGTAGGCCACTCATTAATAGCCTTAACCTTTTCCTCATCAACTTGAACTCTACTCCTTGAAATGACATATCCGAGGAACATAATCTTGCTTTAATAAAACGTGCATTTCTTCAAATTACTGAATAATTTCTTAACATGGAGTATGTTAAAGACCAATCTCAAATGTTTGACATGAACGAGAAGGTTGGCATTGTAGAGTAGAATATCGTCGAAATAAACACAACACATTTGCTTATCAATGTTCTGAGCACATGATTCATGAGCCTCATGAATGTACTCAGTGCGTTAGTTAAACCAAATAGCATGACCATCTACTCAAACAGACCATCCCGAGTCTTAAGGTTGTTTTCCATTCATCTCTCGGTCTCACTCGTATTTGATGATAGCTACTCTTTAGATCTATCTTCAAAAAGATGCATGCACCATGCAACTCATTGAGCAAGTCATCCAACCACGTGATCTAGTATCGGTACTTAATAGTAATCTTATTGATGACATAGCTGTCAATGCACATCCTCCATGATCTATCTTTCTTTAGTACTAATACAGCTACGATAACACATAGGCTTATGCTCTCACGGACATATTCGCAATCTACCAACTCATCAACTTGCTTTTTCAGCTTAGCCACCTATTTAAGATTGAGTCTATAGGTAAGTCGATTAAGCAGAGCTACTCCAGGTTAAAGATCAATGTAATGCTCAATTCCTCTCAAGGGAGGTAATCCTTTCGGCATCTTAGTAGGGAAGAGATCAACAAATTCTTGAAGTAGCTACTACACTTTGGTAGGTAAGTTCTCAACCTCTCTAACCTCTAAGAATCTCCTGACCAAGAGGAGTACATAGTCCTTGGCCTTGACCTCTCATGCAAATTGAGCTTGGGAAATCACCAAAGACTTCTACTGCAAAGATCTCATGCAAACTGAGCTCGGGAAATCACTAAGGACTTCCACTACAGAGATCTAGTAACCTTTTCCTAGGCTTCTTGTACTTCCTTAGGACTTATAGGTGTTAATATAACTTTCTTCCCATCCTTTTGAAACATGTAGATATTTCTATACCCATCGTGTAACACTCTCAAGTCAAATAGCCACGATTGGCCATGTAATATGTGAGATGCATACATAGGAAGGACATCATACATCACCTCGTCCCTGTACCTATCACCAATAGTAATGGTACTTTGATTTGCTTAGAAATGTTGAATCATCCTTTTTCGTTCAGCTAGTGAATCTTATATGGCTTAGGGTGTGGAATAGTTAGCAATTTCATGGCTTTAACTACCCCTTGTGTAATGACATTGGTACAGCTCCCTCCGTCAATGATCATGGTGCATAGCTTGCCATTCACCTGGTAATTCATATGAAAGAGGTTCTCTCTTTGCTCATTTTCATTAGCCATGAAAGTATTGAGAGATCATCAAAGAACAAACCAATACTCAACTTTGCCCTCAAGGGGTATCTTGGCCTCCTAATCTTCCTCAAATTCTTCCAAGATCCGACCGGTTGCCACTTCTTCTTCTCCTTCACTTGCACTTTCTACTTCAAATTAGGGCTTACCTCCCTTTATGGTCATGACTTGGTGGTTTGGACATTGACTAGCCATGTGTCCATAGCCAAGGCATTTAAAACATTTAATTTCTTGGGTTTTCCTCCCTGAACTCTGACCTTAGTCTCTTTGGATCTCAGGTTTCTTGGTCTTTCTCTTACCTTAGCCCTCATCTAATCGGCTTGCCGTGTGACTTCAGCATTCCATCTCGAGATTGTTTGATACCCTGTCATTCCCTATTTTACTCGCCAGGCTAGTCCTATTCGGCACCATGGTTCAATTATTCGACATTTAGCTAGCCTGGTTCTACCGTTGCCTTTTAACTCTCTAGGCTACATAGATGGTTTCATCCAAAGCTGTGGGGCTTTGCAATTCTACGACATGACCAATCTCAGGCTCATCAACATCACATCGTATTATGAGCAACTGAAACTCTTAGACATGGTCATCTATGGATCTGTTACCTTACCTCAAGTCTTGGAGTCATCAAAAAGTGTCCTATTCATAGTGTTTGGGAACGAACTTACTCCTTAGAAATCTCTTCATCTCGTTTCATGTTCGGACCTCGCATTGGGTCCTCAGGTGAACATTTTGTAGCTTCTTCTATCGCATTATCACATGCAGCCACTCTAATGTGGATAACATCTTCATAATCATAGAAGTCAAATATCTTTTCGATCTTCTCTACTTAATCCAGGTAGTCATCAGCACTACCAGACTTGTTAAAGCTCGGAATCTGTACCTTAAGATGTTCGGCACCTCTTGGAGTTTTGAACTCTTACTCATCAAGCCTAACATACCAGTCTTCTTCTTCTTCGTACTCTCATACTTCGTCCAACTTTAACCTTCTCTTAGCAACTTTGTTGATACGTTATAGTGGTTCATAGTTCACTAGAAAGGCTTCTGGAGCTCACTTGTTCACCTACCTCCTTGACCTATCTCTTATTTCTTAACCCTGCTCAGTAACTCTCTCACATAGTCCATTCTCTAAGACCTTGTTTATTGAAGTAGCTAAATTAGCCACAATAGTAGCAAGATCTTGTATCTACTCATTAGTAGTTCGTAGTGTTTGTTGGGTAACTCGACTACAACCATGAGCATCACTTGCAACATTGTGAATCTCTCCCTATATATTAGAGTTTGACATTCTTAACACAAAATTTCAGTGACTACACTTCACACGGAAGGCTACATTTACACACAGTATCTTGAATAGTAGACTGACTATTACTACATAGCTCTTAATCTCAACCTCAACCTTAAGCTTTGATACCGAGAATATATGATGTGCTTAAGAGCTTAGTTATCACTAGGACTTATCGAAGCAGATTTGAACTGAAATGAGTCCTTCGAGATATCGAAGAAAATTAGAGGGAAATGGTCCACAACCGAATAAGAGTTGCTGACGTAAAGCTGCTTGGAGGATGTGACTCACCAACGAACACAACACTACTTGACACCACACTTGATATGACGTACAAGTTGATGTCAAGGTCCACTTGCCACTAATCTTGAGCTACCTGGTAAGATTGGATAAGAGTATGTAAAATATGGACTTAAAAAGGGTTGTCTCATAAGATTTTTGGCTTACAAAAGAAAAGGACCATTTATAATAAATCCCTAAGACAACATTACAAATAATGAAATGACAAGAAAATATATGCAAAAAGGGGATTTTTAGTACATACGAAAAAGGGCAAAAGACCAAAAATGGAAAAGTAGTATAATGTCAAACGAAGTGGATAGGTGGTAGTGTAACATTGGTTTTATATGAATATTCTCTGAGCATAGCAGGCAAGAAGGGTCAAAACGTTATGGCAATAAAGGGTTGGGATGAGAGAGATAATGGATGCTGAGAGAAAACTATTTAGCCATTTAAGTGAGTCTCTCGCCACTGAACAGGAACTTTTAGGTAGTGTTTGGTTGGGTTACTCAGCACAAGGATCTCAATAAGGGAATGGTCAACATCATTACTACTAAGTATATAGATCAACGTACAACAATTAAGGGAGCTCAAGGAGTTCATCCACATTCCTTCGGCATAAACTATCTCATTATTAGTAGGTTACAGAGAGAGAATTCGCCAAGTGAGGGATTGGAGTCCTCAAAGCTGTACGTAAGTAATGGAACCATTAATTGGCAGTTCATCAATTATTGATGTACTTTCTGATACACATTCTAATAAGCTCAAATTCAATCTTATTTTCTTTCTTTACCTTTCTTTTCTTTAAGACGTCTTACATGCTCTAAGAAGTTATTAAGTTCATTCTCATCTTTCTTTTATCATCAAAATATATTGAGGGAAAACTCAACATGATATAGTCCTAGATGATTGGAATGTTGAGAAACCTCTAGACATGAGAGGGTGGCTTTTCTGTGTGACAATGACTTGCATGTTTATTTAAAGGCTCTGACTTTAAAGCTTCATGTCCTCTTTTCTGATTTGGTTGAATTCCTTTTCAATTACTTCCAAACATGTTTGAGCATGTTCTTGCTGAACATGAATATGATTTTGCTTGCTTTTGAAATAATTTGTGAGAAATTACAAGTTAAGGCCATTGTACAATTGTTTAGGTACTTTCTTATAATTAAGTACGGTAGTGAAGGTTGGTATTATGTTGCTGCTAGATATAGAAGAAAATTTCTTGACAAACTTGAATGCAAGATCCATGATTAGAGAGATAAATTTGTTGTGATAAGATCGATCATAGAATTAGACATTTGGAATAAATGGATCAAACCCATTAGTGTTAATTACATCAATCTTCTTCCAAATGATGGATAGGCTGCTAAGGAGATTGAAAAGAGATGTGAGAATAAGTGGTTTTGTTGGGACATTGACGTAATTGTCTAGTAATACCACAATAGTGAACGGATCTTTTCAAATGACGAGGATAAAGGTACCAACTGCACTTCATGTAGTACCGAGCTGAGCTAACTAAGGGGAAGCCAATTAATCGATCTTGTAGGGGAAATGCTTTCTTTGATGTTTGCTCAGCATAATCTTGTAAGTTTTGTTTTTCCTCTTACTTCCATACTTTGTTCTTAACTTTTCATATATTATAGAAATGTGAGCTAGAGAAGTAGGCCCCAACAAATTATTGACAAAGGCTAAGGCTAAGAAAAGTAAGCACAATATGAAAGCCATTAGAGCTGTTGGATGATAAGAAGTCCTTAAAAAGAATGTTGAGAAAAGTAGAGCTCTAACCAAGACCTGGAGGCCTACTCCAATTGAGAATATTTTTAGGGGTGTTACTATAGCTCCTGAGCTTGTGATTCAAGCTACTAAACATCTAACTTTAGATGCAGGGGCGCAACTTCTTCTACAATCTACTGCCTTATTAAGGGTTCAGATGTGAAAGGCCATTGAGGAACTTCCTGTTAAGAAATCTTGAGACTATGATTCTTTAAGCCTAACACCTGATATTGATGATAATATTGGAAGAATGTTACCTCTATGTCTTGTTCGAAAAATGGTTGCTTTACAAATTCCTTTTACTCTCCTCTCTTTCCAGGAAGAAGAGGTGTATGATTTCATTCCCATGTAGGAGAATAGAGTTTTTACTAATGATTTTACCCTTGGAAATGTATAGAAAGCTTTAACTTTAATGAGAGGGATCAACCTTCCTTATGAACATGGAATCTTGTAGAGGGATATAGAGAGAGCACCTAAGGTTAACAACATAACTATTGCTAAGCTGTATGATCTAAGCCATTGGAATAATTACCGAGCATAAACATATATGTCAAACTTTCTGTGAAGTCTATACGTATCATTTGAGCTTGTTTCTTAAAGCAGATGAATGGCTACATAATGATGGTGATATGCACACATTAGGTGTATTAGGCAAGTGCACCTAGTTAAGTTATAGTATAGAAATTGGATTTGAGTCCATGTATTGATCTTACGAGGAACCATGAATGTGAGTAAAACTAATTAGTTAGCAATGTTTTCCATATAATTCTCTAATTCTCTAAATTTTACAATTAAAGGTGATAATTGAACAACTAATAGAATAAAGAATGATAAAATTCAAAGATGCAAGAATAAATATAATAACAATTAAAATAATAGAAATAATAACATAATTAATTATAGTAAAGAAGAAGCATAATTCTTAGTAAATTTTGTGTTATTTACTATCTAATTCTAAGTAACTACTTAATCTCAATTGCAATATCAGGTCGTAGAGATTCTTATTATGAACTAATTAGATTCGTATCTCTAATTAATTCCTAATCCAAAGTATACTTTATCTGAATCACTTCTATTATAGAGTATCCTAAGATTGTATTAAGGCCTTGAATCTCATTATTAGATTGCCTTAATCTGAAAAAACCAAAGAGTTTTTAATTGTATCAATTAGTCATACTATAGGAACTTGCAAACTCTATAGTTGACTTGTATATTAACTTAATCATAGGCATAATTGAATTAAACAATGATATAAATTATTGTGATTAGATTGCAACATGTATTATCATAAATTGAAATAAATGAATATTGACATAAAAATATTAAGAGTTACATTGGAAATCTAGGGGTTAATAACAATTTACTAAGAACGATTAAAATGATGACCTAATAAAAAGAAGAAAATCATAAAATAGAGAAACCCTTACTATTTAACCTTACTAACTCTTCTTCAAAAGGGCTCTCTCTACAAACCTAAATCTAGAGATCTTTTTATAAGAATTGGAACTAGATTTACAAAGAAAACTTGTTAAAAATAGAAGATTTGCAATTTATAGAACCAGCGCACCTTAGGATCACGACTGTAGAGTGTGTGTTTGGTCTTGCACTTTTTTTAGAATCTTCAAATTCGATGGAATTTAAGGGGAAGAAGTTTATGGCTAAGGAACACAGACGTAGTTTTCACCTGTGGTCTTTTCTAGACTTCATTTTTAACTTGGAATTCCTTTTCTTTAATTCTTCAATCAATGCAATTCTTCAATTAAGCTCCAAAACTTGATAAAATTCTTTAGAAATTCATTGGATGCTTCTAAAATCCTTACAAATGAAATATAAATGAATTAAGTTTTGAATCACTATAAAATTAACTCAATTACTATACAAAATCGTGGAAAATCGTCCTAAGATATCTATGCTATGTGTGTGTTATCAAATTTTCCTACACTTAATTTTTTGCTTGTCCTTAAATAAAATAATCAAAATGTTAAAGTAATAATATCTTAAGGAGAAGATCATCTAATTTTTCTTTGGAAAAGTACACTCTCAAATTAAGGAGCTTCGCAAGTTTTTTTTTTTAAATTACCCTTTCTTCTATAACTTACTAAGGCCCTTAGAAGACTTGAATAATAACACTTTAAGAACTATCGAAATTCAACAATCAATCTTGATAATTTAGAGTTAGCCTTATTACTTAAACAAAAACTAAATTAGAGATCAAAACAAACGTTACTAAGTTAAGAAAAGTTATTAAATTTCATTACTTTAACTTAAGAGGAGAGGAATCTTCCTTAACTTTGTTTTGTTATGAAAACTTAGACTAGATGTAGGTTTCATCAACTCATCCTTTGATTATTTCCTTGGTTCTTTCCATTTTCATTTGAAGAATTTTTAGTTTAAATTAATTCCTTTTATAGAAGCTTACTAACATTAGGAAAAAATCTCACTCTTTTGATATATTAAGGCCGATTTTTACTAATTTAACCCTTTTATTTTTGGTATTATTAACGAGAAAGCACCTTGCTCTTCTAAGGAACCACAACTGATCCTTAACATTTTTTTTTTATCAATTTTCTTTTTGCATTGGTAGTGAAAAGGAATCTTACTTTTTTAAGGGACCAAGATTGATCTTTACCAATTTTTAACTTTTCTTTTCCTATTACTCTTATGCCTCTAATTACTTTGATTTTTCAAAAGACTTTCAAAGGACAAATCTCCTTTGTTCATCCAATTTAATTTAATTTTTTTTTTAAAAAGAGAGATGGATACTATCCTTTATAATTGAGCTTAGAAATAAAAATAAATAGTCCTTAACCCGTCATTATCTATCTTAATCTTGAGTCTAAGTTTAAGGTTAAGCAATAGGAAACTCTAAATCATGGGGAATTAATTATTTAAATTTAGTAAATAGAATAATGTCATAGTGGATTTGTGGGCAAACTTGATAAAAAAATTTTGTTTGCTTATGTACATATATAGGAGTGCAAATTTTTAAAGTTTCTATTTCAACAAAAAAACTCAAAAGCTTAAGTGTTGGTATTTCAATTAATTTATACTCATTAACATGCATATCTTATCCTTTCCCTCCATACTTAAGTTGTATATTACCTCAATATACATTATCATGGCAACATAAATAACAATAAAATAGGAGAAAAGAAACTAAGACTTCTCTAGTTTATAGTATTAATCTTGAAAATTTTCAAAGTCCAGAATTTTGAATTCCATTTGATCCAATTAAGCTCAAAGTTCCCTTTGTAGCAAATAAAATGAAAAAAAAAAAAATTAACTAAACAAAACAAAATGATTAGAAAACTACTAAAGCAAGTATCACATAGTTAGCCCTACAAAATTTAACAAATAGTAGAAAGTTAAACAGTTATCAAAATAAAAGTAGTGATAAATTGTTAATTAGTTACAGTCATACAAATTAAAATGAAAAATAAACAATGTCTCTCAAGAAAATAAAAAGAAAAATAGAATTAATCTTTATCCTCTTCCATGTCTTCACTCTCATTCTCTTCACTTTCCTCTTCCTTAACTATCTCTTATGTCTTTTCATTAGATGGCGCTGGTAGTGGTGGTAGGATCCCATGGTAGGTCAGGAGCACGTCAACTAGGGCTGGTAATTCCTGACAAGACATGATAACATGGGTGACAACCTGGCATAATTATCTATATGATTACAAAGAAAAAACATGAGACATGACATGATACACGACAATAGAACACTATTAGGACATAAATAAACACAATTACATTGTAACTTAATTATTTTTTTATCTTTACTTAATTTCACATGTTTTTAGCATTGACACGAATTTGACACAACTAGGGACATGGGACACAATCCACTAACATGAATTGCTAATGTTAGAGTTAACCTTTGCCTTAGTGTGCTGGACCTAGTGCTCAAGAATTTTTTGCCTCTTTAGCAATTTCTAAACTATTTCCTATCATTGAAGAGGATCTAGGGTGCTATTGGGATGAAGAGGATGGTTCATCCTTAAGTGGTTTGGGTAATGGGAGCTTCATAGTACGGATGGATTCAAAGTTGATTGGAGAAGGGGGAGGTTAATCACTTGCATGCGTGGAAGGTTATTAAATAAGGGGTATTCTTTAAAAGTTGTATAATGAAAGGACCTACAAAAATATGCTTAGTTAATCATTTAATGGCTTGGTTTATGAAGAGGAAAGCCACGGACACCCAAGTTTATCTAGCATTACTCCAATATACTGTACAGGCACAAAATATCTCTCTCATTTACCACTCCATTACTATACCTCCTTCCCATGATGCTCTTAGAAAGTGTATAATGAATGATCTTAAGAGCAGGGTCTCTTAGCTTAGAAGCCTTCAACTTCCCATGATCTTATATAGAGCCACTAGAACTTAATCTTGCCTACACCTGGGTGTCACTTACTCTCCTAAGTTGCTTATAGGGCAAATTACTATACTCCTCAAACTACACAAAACTCTCAAGGTATATCCCTAACATGACTAGTATCTTGTTGAAATGCATGGTCACACTCTACCTATTGCATTAGAAATACATGGTATTCTAGGTCCCATTTTCCATTATGTTAATTTCCAATGTTAAAATACTAAGGAATTCTAGGGTAAGCTCCTTATAGGTTGGCTAATTGATGGTTAAGAGCTAGTCCCATCCTCCAAACTTCAAGTATTCCATTACTCGAGCATTATACCTCGCTTGAGCCCATGCCTCCTAATCGATGATGGCATTCAATCTAAACTCTTTCTTAGAAAGTCTCACATACCTTTTACGTTGCCAAGACTCCTTGAAGCTCAACAATGAGTGGGTAAAACTAGAACCAGAAATGTTCTTTTGGGTAGCATGCTTATGTCTCGACATGATCCGTAATTAACAAAGCAGAAGAGGATTTTAATTTTAGTGAAGAGAAATTGCTTTTAAAAATTTTTGATGTCTTGAAAGATAATTATCAATCAATTTAAGCTATCAAAAGTCTATACCATGTAATGCTAACTTGTCACTAATCATGGATTAATGAATTTCTAGGATCAAATAACAATGACATCTTATTCTAATTAAAAAAAAAAAATTGAATTTTTGTAATGCTAACTTATGTGACAATGTGGACATGGAGGAATTTTCAACAATTCAATCTAATCAACACATTTCACATACCTATTATGAGTTTTATAAGCAAAAGCAATCCCAATCATATTATCATACTCCCCTTTCTTCATCAATATTCACCACAATCCTCATACACTTCCTCTCTTCAATATTCACCAAGCATGTAATTTTAGTATGATTTTAAGCAAATAATAGTCACATAACTTGTTTTATCACGTCTTACACTAATCACTCCTAGAAACAAGGATTTCTACATATGCAGTGATCATGTTTTATCATTAAACCCAAGATAAAGATCCTATTTTTATCTAAATAGATAACAAATCTAGATAACTAAGTAGAGAATGATGATGAATGTACCTTGTTATGTTGGTATATGAGTTAAATCCGCAAAGATCGTAGGGTTTGGATGAATTTGTAGTGAGAGAGAATGGAGTTTTAGAGAGAGAAGTTGTGTTTAGAATGAACAAGAAGGACTTTACTCATAGATTGCAAATTCATGGCATGACCACAATAAAGGATCATGGTGGTGGTGTTGGCCATGGTTCTTCCCTTATTTTGTATTTCCTTGACTTGGGTATGATCGTGAGCGAGGATTATGGGCACGAGGATCATGCACATGAACTTAGCTGTAGTCCTCTTAGCCTAATTTTTATTTCTTTTTTTTTTTTTTGAGCTTCTTCAGAATTTATTTACAAGAAGATCACAAGCAAGTCCATGAGGGTAGACTTTGGCCATGTTCTCCTTTAACTTCTAAATTCGAATTTTTTTAAATTCCCTTGATTCGTTTTCTGAAATTTCTTTGAATAATCTAAAAAATAAAGTGAAATAAAGCTCAAAATCAAATAAATGGATAACTTAATTGGATCACAAACTTTATTCAATCACCATTGCACAAAAAAGATTTCAATAACTGCTTTGATAGAATCAAAGTGTTCAATGTAGGGGCAAATTCTAACTAAGTTCTAAGTGACTTAATACTCAAATTGACTAAAAAAACAAAAAAAATAGTAAGCAAAATAAACAAAATAACAACATGAATGAAACCAAACTTATCCATCTCCTAAGAGTGCTGTTGTTTAACATCGTTAGCTCGATGGTTGGATCCTCCCTTTAATTTGGCTCTGAACTCACTACTTTGGGATTTGGTTTAGTGTTTCTAAGCAAGCTTCCTTATCACCTTTCCATCATGGTTCTAGCTAATTGTCTAAGTTAACTTTCTAGATTCCCAAGTGATGCTTTGGTGTTTCTAAGTGCTGCTTCCGTAGCTTAGAAACGAACATCTGAGTTTTGCATGAACCTATTCAATAATTCTTCTACATTAAGGTTCTTGTTCTAAGGTTGAACATTTTTGTTTTCTTCTTGTTGCTATTGGCAACCTCCTTAGGAGAAATTCAGGTGATTTCTCTAACTTAGATTGTAAGTTTTGTTGAAAGGATTGCTTTTTTGCTTTGTTAGTAATAAAATTAACATTTTCCACCTTAGCCAATGGTTAATCCTACACTACATTCACTAATTTCATCAACCCTTCAATTTTCTTACGGAAGCTCTCAACTTGAGTTGTCAAAGTAATAATTGAATCCACTTCAAAATTTTAGGTTACCTTCACTTTAGATCTCATATTATCCTATTGTGAATTGTTCATAGCCATGTCATCATATCAGCTTTTGGGTCTCATCTAGAATCTTAACACTTAGAGTGCCTTTAATTGCTACGTCAATCATTTGCTAAGTAGGATAATTGAGTCTCTTGTAAAATATTTGGATTTGCATCTACAAAGGCAACTTGTAATGTAGGCATCCCCTTAGCAATTCCTTAAATCTTTTCTAAGTGTCATAAAGTGTTTCACCATCAATTTGGCCATTAGAAGAAATATCATTCTTAAATTTTGCTGTCTTGGTAAGTGGAAAATATTTGCCTAAAAATTTTTCAACAAGTTCTTCCCTAGTGTTGCTAAATCCTTTAGGAAGCAAATTAAGCTATTGCTTGGCCTTACCTCTTAAGGAAAACGGAAACAACTTGAGTCTCATTGCATCATCTATGATACCATTGATTTTAAATGTGTCACAAATCTCAAAAAAAGCTACAAATATGGTTATTGGAATCTTCGTCAACTGGTCCATTGAATTGTACAAATTGTTGCACCATTTGGATCATGTTTGGTTAGATTTGGAAATTTGTTGCCTACGTAGTTGATTTATTGATACTAGATTCAGCTCCAGTTGCCTTGAGCTTAATGAATTCCATCAGGGCTTTTTGTTTTTTTTTTGCTTCATTGTTTCTCGCTACCATATTTTCAAGTTCTTGTTCCTCTTTTGAATCTATTTTTGATTCTTCCTTAAGTTGGAGTAGTGAACCTTGATTAGTAAGATCCATGACTTTATGAACTCTTTTGCAAAATTAGTGAGATGTTCTTTTGATTTCCAAATCAAATTCCACAAGACTTGTACTACTACTCCTGGTTGCTAATATCCTAATTAGTTTACTCTATTAGTTCCTTGACAACGATACCAAAAATTTGATATGTGCACACTAGGTAGTATTAGATAAGTGCACCTAGTCAGGTCATAGTATAGATGTAAACCTTACTTTTCAGTGGGTTTGTGAATCAACTTAGAGTACTTCCCGAATGTTCCCAAGGATTAACTAAACTAAGAATTTAAGTCTACACTTAAAAACAAATTTAGTTTTCCAATTTGAAAGTTTATTATCTATAAAACTCAAATATGAGAACTATGGACCCTAAGTCACCTAAAACCTTAAACCCTAAAACAATTAAGGTCTTGTAACCCTAAGCGACTAATTGAGAATTTAATTTAAATAATTTTATTTAACTCTAGAAAATTTCACAATTTTATAAGAATTAAATCATAACTTACAAATCAATTTAAGAAGTAAACTCTAAAAGAATTTCATATAAGATAATCTCCTTATCTTTATGCATAAAGACTTATGCACATAAATAAGTGAATCAACTACTCACCCTAAATAGTTTATTAATTGAGAGTTGGAGTCATTTATCAACTGATAACTTATCAAAAGTTAATGATAAGATACTTTCCTTATATCACCATGACTTATACTACATATGGACAAGTTATCACATTATTTTATGTATTTAACTTTTAATTAAGTGACAAGACAACACCATACCAAAAAAAGGAGGCTTACATGGCTGGTTCTAAAAGGCTAGGTAAGGGGGGCTATGCTTTGTCTTTCATCAATTAATCAACTTGTCTTGCATACTACTATTCATCCCTTAATGCTTACATCATTTAGTCTTGTCAAAAGTTGGCATTTATGCATGCTATAAGACAACAAATCAAAGCTTCTTAAACAAACTTCTTTTCCTTACATAATCGGCCACTCTCTCTCTCTTTACTCTCACTTTCACTTTCATTTTCACTTCCTTTTTCTCTCACTTTAAACACAAAACAAAAGAGGAAACACAAGCCCACAAAATCCCAACATTGCTACCACTTATTTGCTTCCTTGCTCACTGCACGAAGCTTGTTTTGTGTCTTCATTTATTGACTTCAAAAGCTACTTTTAGGAACCTTAGAATACCCTTGAAACCCCACCTTAAAGATCAAAACTCAAGATTCCAAAAGTGTTGCAAGAAAGAGAAGGGAAAATGAGGAGCATAAGTGGATACTTAGTGCACAGCCACTTTGTTTTTGCTTTGAGGATGAGTAAGTTGTTTCTTTATGTTAATAACCTATGTGTTAATAACCTAGTAAGCCATGTTAAGAGACCATGTTTTCATGAAGATATTAGCATGATCATAAGTTGATGAAATAGCTAGACCACCTCAAGAAGCAAGCTTTTGAAACCCTTATATGAAAGTTGAAATATGAGCATGTAAAGTTGGTGATATGTAAAGATACATGTTTAACACTTAGAATGGGGGATTTTAAGTTGAGAAAATAATGAAATGAGTACTTGAAAGAGGGGATATCATGCTAGATGTGAAGTGTTTGTGGGTCATTTAGATGCTATTCTCACTTATATTAAGTTAAACATGCTTAATCTTAGCCTTAGGTAAAGGAAAATCCATTATATGAAGCTTTTATGAGAAAACTAACTTTGTAAGAAATGAACTATAGCATGAAAGTTGTGATGTGTATGAGATCTATTATTTTCATGTAGAGTATAAGCTAAATAATCATCTCATGGAAGAGAAGTTAAGTTAAGATTAGAATATAAGCAGCATAGGTTTATGATCTTACCCTTAAACTTAAGGAAATGATGAAACAAGTTGAAAAACCAACTGAGTACTCTTTTGATTCACCACGGTCAGATCTGGAACCATGTTAAAAGCCACTTAAAAATATGATAAAATGAAGTAAACAAAGTGGAAAGACCAACTAAGGAAAGTACAATAAGTGTATAAAGCCTAAATCTTAAAACTGAGCCTAAAACTTTCAAAACAGGCCTTAAACTCTAAGTTGGGCCTTCATCAATTTTCTAACCAACAACTTAATCCACCATTAAGAGTCATTTTGAGACCTTTAAGAAGTTCACATAACACTTCCTAAGCCTAACAAAGTGACTATATTTGATTTGGATAAAAAATAAGCCCATTTGACAACTTAAGCCCACATGAAAGCCCAAGAAGTTGTTGTTAGCCTTAGGAGTGTAAATCAAAGTTGGAAATTTGACCTTAAGGAGTATTTTAATCTTAGAATGAAATGCTAAGCCCAAGGTTAAAAGATTTCCTAAGATATCAAAAAGCCTAACAATCAAACAAAGCCCAAAAGTACTCTAAATCACGAGGATCGTTATTGTTTTGACCTATAGGTAGAATTGTGTACCTCATTTTGCAAATCTAACCTCACCATGTTAAAGTACACTCGAAAATGATAAAGATTGACTATAAGATTATAAAAATCGGATTTAAAACAAGAAAGTTATACGCATTTGAACTATTAAGTAAAACTGGGAAAAATATGAAACCTAGTTAAAAGTATAACTTAAAAGGTTTTAGTTTAACTTTCTAAGTTCTATTTCAAATCCTTATAGTATCATATTTGCAATGTTTAAGGGACCTAGCTTTTGGAGACGATTTGCTCCCATATTACTATGATTGATCCGTATGGTTGAGTGAGTGATTCCTGTTGACTCCCCCATACTTGATTTTGCTTATAGTGTAGATGCACTTAAACTCATATAATGAACTTGGATACTTGTGGGTTATGGGAAATGCATGTGTATGATAGTATGATTGGGTGCTATGATTTGTTAATAAGATAATAATATTAATGTTTATGATAATATTGATGTATAGTTGTATGGAATGAAATTATCTAATCCTCATGAAAACTGAATTAAGTAAATATTCGATTAAGGAATTCCATGAATCATGCACTTCTCATAATCACATCATACTATACTGATTGCCATCTCATGCAGAAGATGTGAAGGGACTCATAGGAGGAGGGCCTCCGATAGGATTAGGCATTAGCTATGCTATCTGAAGACTCTACAAATTTAACCTTCTAAACATGATGTTGAACTCGATTATCGTCGATATTTTCCTAGGTCAACAAAACCACATAAAATGAAAACTAACTAAAATATTGAACTTGAAACTTAAAACAAACTTGAAAGGCCTTATTATATGATTTGAAAACTCTAATCATGCAAGAAAACCCTAGTCCCTACATACGCGTACCTTTAAAAATGTAAATCTAAGCGTAATAGAAATCATAAATATCAAATCATACAAATTTTAAAACTCTATAAAATTATCTTAATACTTGAAAAGCTATAAATCAATAAAATAATCATTAATTTTAGCGGAATCATATGAAACCGATAATGAACGAATCAAGAATGATTTCAAGTAATAATAAACAACAAAACTAAGCTAGTTAAAGGAATAAATTAATAAATTTACAAAATTAATTTTACTTATGTACATAAGTAGCCCCACAATATGTATATATATATATATAAATATATTACTAAGCAATTTCCTTCTCTTTTCTTAATCTATTGTATATATATATGTATATATATATATGTTGCATAATAAAGCGATGATCCTAAATAATTAAGCCAATTGAACCTTAAGCTCTTAAGTGTAAGTCAATTACTCCCAAATTGATAAAAAAACCCTAAAACATACTTAAAGTCACTCGAACCCTAAACCTTGGGATAATTAGGGACTTATGACCCTAAATAAATAATTAAAAATATAATTTGAATAAATTTTATTCAACTTTAGAAAATTCTAAAATTTCTTAAGAAGCAAATCACAATCTACAAATTAATTTGAGAACCAAACCCTAAAAGAATTACATATAAGACAATTTTCTTATTTTCACTTATAAGCCCTGTTACACATGAATAAGTTGTAAACCCTACTTTTTAGCAGACTAATGATTTAACTGAGAGTACTTCCCAAACGTTCCTAAGGATAAAATAAGCTAAGAATTCACGTTTGCATTTAAAAACGAATTTAATTTTTCAATTCAAAAGTCTATTATTGATAAAACTCGAATACGAGAACAACAGACTCTAAGTCACCCAAAACCCTAAAACAATTAAGGACTTATAAACCTAAGCGACTAATTAAGAATTTAATTTGAATAATTTTATTCAACTCTAGAAATTTTCATAATTTTATAAGAATTAAATCATAACTTACAAATCAATTTAAGAAACAAACTTCAAAAGAATTTCATATAAGACAATCTCCTTATCTTCATGCATAAGACTTGTGCACATGAATAAGTAAACCAGCCAATCATCCTAAATAACTTATCAATTGAGAGTTGGAATCATTTATCAATTGATAACTTCTCAAAAGCTATTGATAAGACATTTCCCTTATCACATCACAACTTATACTATATTTGGATAAGTTATCACATTATTTTGTGTTTAACTTTTAATTAAGTGACAAGACAATATCATGCCTTATTTGCTCCCTACTTGGCCGGTTGGAAAAGAAGGAAAAGAAGGGCCATGCCTTGTCATTTGTCTATAACTCAATTGTCTTACACATCTACTATTCACCCTTTAATGCTTACATCATTTAGTCTTATCAAAAGGTTAGCATTTGTGCATACTAAAAGATAATCAATTAAAGTTTCTTGAACACACTTCTCCTCCCATTCAAAAATCTGCCACTCTCTCTCTCTTTCACTCTCATTTTCACTTCCTTTTCTCTCACTTTAAACACAAACCAAAAGAAGAAATCTAACTCCATAAAATCCTAACATTGCCGCCATTATTTTGCTTCCATACTCACAACACCAAGCTTTATTTTATGCCCTCTATTTTTCAACTTCAAAAACCACTTTTAGGAACTTTAAAATATCCTCAAGGCTCCACTTCAAAGATCAAGACTCCAGTTTCCAAAAGAGCTTGCAAGAAGGAGGAAAAACAAGGAATATAAGAGGATACTTAGATTTTACAACCACCATTTCTACGCTTTTAGGATGTGTAACTTGTTTTCTTGTTAAAGTGACCTAATATGCCATGTTAGGAGACCATGTTTTTATGAAGATATTAGCATGATTATAAGATGATAAAATAGCTAGACCACCTTAAGAAGTAAGCTTGTGAACCCCTTTACATGAAAGTTGAAATATGAGCATACTAAGTTAGTGTTATGTAAAGATATATGTTTAACACTTAGAAGGGAAAATTTTAAGTTGAGAAAATCATAAAATGTGTACATGAATGAGGAGACATCATGCTGGACTTGGAGTGTAAGTGAGTCATTTAAATGTTATTTCCATTTCCATTAAGTTAAAGATGCTCTAACTTAGCCTTAGGTAAAGGAAAATCCATTACATGAAGCTTTTATAAAGAAACCAACTTTGTAAGATATGAACAATGATATGAAAGTTGTGATAAGTATGAGATCTACTATTTTCATGTAAAGTATAAGCTAAGTAATCATCTCATGGAAGAGAAGTTAAGTTAATATTTGAATATAAGTAGCTTAGGTTCATGATTTAATACCTAAACTTAAGGAAATGATAAAATAAGTTGAGAAACCAAGTGAGTGCACCTTAGATTCTTCACGACTAGATCTGGAACCACAATAAAAGTCACTTAAAAATATAATAAAACCAAGTAAACAAAGTGAAAAGAGTAACTAAGGCAAGTACGATAAGTGTATAAAGTCTAAAACTAAAAACTAAGCCTAAAACTCTCAAAACGAGCCTAGAATTCTAAGTTAGGCCTTCATTAAAATTCTGACTAGCTCTTTAAAATATTAAAACAAGTTGTTTTGAAGCCTACAAGAAGTCCACCTAAGACTTCATAAGCCCAACAAAGTCACTAACTTTAGTTTGAACAAAAAAAAAAAACTCATTTGACAACTTAAGCTCGCATAAAAGCCTAAGGAGTTATTGTTAGCACTAAGAGTGTAAACCAAAGTTGGAAATCTAACCTTAAGGAGTATTTTAAGTTTAGAATAAAGTCCTAAGCCTAAGCCCAAAGAAATTCCCAAGTTACCAAAAAGCCCGTTAACCAAACAAAGCCCCAAAGCACTCCAAATCATGAGGATCACTACTGTTTTGACTTATGGGTAGTTTTTCATGCCTCATCATGAAAATCTAACCTCATCACGTTAAAGTACAATAAAAAATGATGAAGATTGACTATAAGATCATAAAAATCAGATTTAAAATGAGAAAGTTATGAGTGATTAAACTTTAAGTAAAAACCAATAAAAATATGAAACCAAGTCAAAAGTATAACTAATAGGGTTTTAGTTTAGTTTTCCAAATCCTATTTCAAATCCTTATAGTATTATATTTGCAATGTCCAAGAGACCCAGCTTTTGGAAGATGACTTATCCTGGATTATTTTGATTAATTTGCATGGTTGAGTGTGTGAATTCTTGATGACTCCTTATTTGATTTTGCTTATAGAACAGATGCACCTAAACCTATATATATATATAAATTAGATGCTTGTGGGATATGGGAAATGCGTGTGTATGAATTTATGATTGAATGCTATAGCTTGTTAATCATATAGTAATGGAAATTGTTTGTGATAATTTATACGTGTAATTATATGTAATGAAATTGTCTGATCACCATGAAAAATCGGATTAATCACTTATATGATTAAGAAATTAAATGAATTATGCATTCCCCATAATTGTATTTGGATAACATCGACTGCTACTTCACGTAGAAGATGGGAAGGGACTCATAGAAGGAGGGCTTCCTATAGGATTGGGCACTAGCTATGTCATCATTTTATTGAGTCTTTGTCTTAAACTGATGGGCTTACTAGGCACTGAGAGATGCCAACCATTGGCGAGAGGCCGTATCTTGTAGTTTCTGTTTAAGGCATGTATTTGAAGATTGCGAAGGTCACCACACTGCTAGACTTGAGATTTTGAAAATATGATTTATTGTTCAAGAAAGAAAGTATACATATATATATATATAGTTTTGTTTTGACTTAAGCACAATAGTGCAAATGAAATAAAACCCAAGGTTTAGAATCTGGATTTTGGTTTGGGTCAGTTAATTATCAACAAACCCTGACTATAGGGCGCGTAATTCTGAGTTGCACGTAATTCTTAAGCCACTATATGTATTGTTTGGCATACTAATTGATTATGCATTCATATGTTTGTGCATTAAATAAACTTTTGTTATGTGGTAATGACGAGGGGATTTATCTCACTAAGTATAAGCTTACACCCTAACAGTTTTTTTCCTTGCAGGTTAATCGATAGTTGGGATAGGGATAAGAACCGAGTATAGAGTGCTACCATTGATTAAGTATGATGAAAAGCTTATGTAGTTAATTCGGAATACTCTGAAAAACGAATACTATCTCAATTAAGTTTAGTATCTTTAGTAAGTTTAAAATTTTTTGGAATTATCTATCTTCTTTCGCTATTTTGGTAAGGCATACTGATTCTTTGCGGTTCTGAGAACCTGTGGAAAAATGGATATCCATAATTATTTATATTATATAATGAGTCAATGAACTAAAATTGAAGACCCTAGCGATTAATTATTTAGATTCTTGCAATTTTTGACTTACAAGGTGATTTTCTTATCATGGGTGTATACGTGATATGAAAATTCTAGGTAATATTACTAAGCCTTCCCTAGGGTTGTTATACTATCATTATATTATTGAGTCTCTATCTTAAGCCAACGAGCTTACTAGGTGCCAAGGGATGCTAACCATTAGTGAAGGGCCATGTCTTGTGGCTTTTGCTTAGGGTATGTGATTGTAGATTGTGGAGGCCACCATACTACTAGACTTGGAAATTTTAGTTTAAAGTACAAGATCTAAAAGATAAAGTACTTTCCATATAAAAGTGGAATATGTTATATATATATATATATATATGCTTTTGTTTTAACTTGAGCACAATAGTGCGATTGGTATAAAAACCTAGTTGTAGTTTATGTTCGTTAATCATCTCCAACCCAGATTATAGGGGGCATAATTTTGAGTTGCATGTAGTTCCTAGGTCACTACATGTATTGTTTAGCATTCTAATTATTCATGCATTTATATGTTTGTGCATTAAATAAAATTTATTATGTAGTATTGACGACGCGATTTATCTCATTAAGCGTAAGGTTATACGTTGATAGATTTCTTTTGATGCAGAATTACCTCTTCGTCCATCAAGGCCAAAGAATGCCCGAGGTGAGTCTCGTACGAAGACGAGATGGTGCATTCAGAGAGCCAAGAGGGAATTTTATAATAGCAATTTGTAGATATTTATTTATCTTTTTTAGTTTACATTGTAGATAGAATTTCCTAATGTAGATTTTTATAAGAACTGCATTTATGTTATAATATTCTTTTAGGGTAGAATTCTACAAATCTACACTTTTACTTTATTAATTCATATAAAGGGTAAATTTTAGTTAAATTGCTCGATATTGCATACCTATGGGCTTGGTGGTAACGTATAGTGGAAGGAGTCTTATATGTCGTATGAAAGGCTTATGATCAATAAGGGGGTTGATTGTAGACCTTTATGCGGTACACGATGACCTATCATGAGAACGATAATATTGGGTCATGATAATAGAAATTGGATTTGAGTTTAAGTGTTAGTCCTACGATGAACCATGAATGGAGTAATACCTAATTAATTAGCAATGTTTTCCTTATAATTCTCCACTTATCTAACTTTTACAATTAAAATAACAAAAATAATAATTAATAGAAATAATAACAATAAAATAATTAATAGAATAAAGAACAATAAAATATAAAGATATAAGAACAAAAAATAATAGAAATAATAATGTAATTAAATAGAATAAAAAAGAAGCATAATTCTTAGTGAATCTTGCATTATTTACTACTTAGTTCTAAGTGACAACTTAATCTCTTACAATAATAGATTGTAAAGATTCCTATTATGAGCAAATAGGACTCGTGTTTCTAATTAATTCCTAATACAGAGTATACTCCACTCAAGTTAATTTGGTAATAGAGTATCTCAAGATTACATTAAGCCTTTGAATCCCATTATTAGGTTGCCCTAATTTGGAAAACCAAACAGCTAAATATTTTAGTAAGTGAGCTTTTTGTAATTATATTGGTTACTTGTATTATAGGAACTTGCAAACTTTATAGTAGACTTGTACATTAACTTAATCATCGGTAAAATTGAATTAATGAACATTATATATCAACATAATTAGATCGCAACATGTAATATCATAAATTGAAATAAACAAACATTGATATAAAAATGTCAAAAGTCATAGATGACACGGTAAAAACAAGAAACCAAGAAAATAAAGAAACTCTTGTTATTTTGCCTTATCGACTCTTCTTTAATGGGGCTCTCTTTGTGAACCTAAATGTAAACATCTATTTATATGAACTAGACTTAGATTTACAAAGAAAACTTGTCAAAAATAGAAGATTTGCAAATGATAGAACAACTATACCTTAGGATCACGGCTGTGGATTGTAGGCGTAGTCTTGAACTTTGTCTAAATTCTTCAAATTTGATAGAATTTAAGGAAGAGGTCTACTACTAAGGAACATGGTCATGGTCTTCACTTATGGTCCTCTTTAGACTTCATTTCTTACTTGAAATTCCTTCACTTTAAATCTTTGATTGATGCACTTCTTCAATTAAGCTCCAAATCCTACTAAAATTCTTTAAAGATTCATTGGATGCTTGTAAAATCCTAGCAAATGAAATATAAATGAATTAAGCTCCAAATCATCATAAAATTTGCTAAATTACAATACAAGATCATCCTAAAATATCTATACTAAGTGGGTGTTATCAAATGGCCTTAGATAAAGCTAAGAGACATATGCAAAGGGTGATGACTCTCCCCACTATTGTAATTTAGTTCTTGTTTTCATGTTTTTAATTATCAAATTTCAGGGAATTGAGGAGGCTCGAAGACCATCTAAGGAATAAGTGATTATGGTCAAGGAGGCTAAGGAAGAAGTTGAGGTAAAGGTTTTGAAGTTATAGAATCTTTTGACCTTTGAGAAAAATGTAATCAAGAGGCTATGGAGGAGCTTCTTACCATGAAAGGGTGAAATAACAAACTTGAGGGAGAAGTGAAGGAGCTTAAATATCAACTGCTAGAAGAAAAAGCAAACATCTAGCCTTTGGTGGAGTCTTACACCAACGTGAGTGAGAAGGAGCTCAAGCTAAAATAAGAAACTAAATAATTGAAAGTAGATTTTGATTGTTAACAAGCTTAGATCGCTAAATTGGAGCGATTTCAATAGCCTTAAGTTATAGTTAATGAAGCCCTTAATATAGTTATGACTAGCAAGCATTATGAAGGGCAACTTTGATAGAAACTACTTTAAGAGGTAATGTTGGGTAGGGAAAGGGTGCTTAATATGTACCTGATTATGATCTCTCTTGCTTGGACTATTCCAACATCAATGATGAAGATGATGATCGTGATGATGACAAAGAGTCCAAGGAAGGAGATGCGGATCAAGAGGAAACTTAAGAAAAACCTTACTCCAAAAGATGCTCCTCCAGCCAATTCTAATTAGATTGATGAAATATTACAAACCTTCCTACTATTTAAATTCATAAACACTTATTTTGTTTTAAGACATTCACTTCAGAATGGGATGTCGATCTTTTATGATTGTAAATGTTGCTAGACTCATTTTTATTTTTATTCTCTTTCAATGGAAGCATTAGTCATTTGTGCTCTATATCCAAGTGTTTTGATTGGTATCATGGAGTATATTAGGTCGATGTAGATGCAAACTATATAATATGAAAAGACAACAAAATATTTGATTCCATGTTTTTATGGTTAGGTTAGGATATTAAAGTAAATTTTAGGTCCATTAAACCTTAGAGTGCAAACACGATACTAGTTCATTAACCATTTTAGGTCGGAACCATGTTATTTAGTTTGCTTCCCTTTCTAACTTGAACCATTGCTTTATTGCTTTTATTGAATGAGCAGTCCATTAATTGTTATTAGGTTAGCATGTTATCAAATAAACAAACTCTTAACTACGTAAGTAAACATTCTAGAAATTTAGAGCTAGTTTAAACAGTTTGAACAAAACATCACTTGATTGAAATTTCATTGAAATATAATAATACATAGTGCCCATATTAGAACATGGGTAGAAGCAAATATAAAACCACAAGAAATAGTTCATTCAAAGAAGTTACCTAAAATATAGCTTCAAGTTTTCGATGTTCAATGCTTTATGGATAACCTAACTACCTAATCTTTCCAATCTATAAGCATCGTTGTTGACAACTTAGTATACTTTAAATGGGTCTTCTTAGTTTAGGGTAAGCTTTTCTTGAAGGGTGTACAACTTATTGAAGTTTTATGGGTGGACTTGTACCCTTACAAAATAATACCATCTTTTAGCTTGATTAACTCTTCTCTTGAGGCTATATATAATAGTCTTGTTCATAACTTCGACCTAAACATCTAATTATAGGTGTGTAATTGATGTATACTGAAGTTGAATTCCATGCTTTTCATAAAAAGCTTGGAACTTATCATTATCAAAATTGTAGGCCATTGTTAGTAATAATCATATAAGGAATGCCAAATCTTGCCAAGATTGAGTTGAGCATAAAAGATTCCACTTATGCTTAGTGATCTTTGCAATAGCCTTTGCCTCTACCCATTTCATGAAATAATTTACTAAACTATGATATATTGCCTTTGTTTAGAGGCCTTTAGGAAGGGTCTAAGAATATCTAATCCCCATTGGGCAAATGGCCATAGACTAGTCAATGGTTGGAGGACATTATGTGAAATTTGATTAGCAATTGCATGTCTCTAACATTATGGATAATGCTTAACTTGCTTCTTTGCATCCTCTTTCATCGTAGGCAAATAATAACTATGACTAAGAGCTTAAATATACAAGGCTTGGAAAGGACTCCTTGGTCGCTTTAGGAGATATGCAAAGAAAATAAGGTTAACTATAACCATGTTTATACAATTGATCATTAATTAGAGTATAATTTATAGCTTGACAAATGAGCCTTTAAGCTCCTTTCCTATCCTTAGGCAAGACCCCTTCTTTCAAAGAATCAACAATAAGGTCCATCTAAGACTTCTTAGACATGGTTAGTTGAACTTTAAAACATTGGTCGATAGAACATTCCGCACTCTTAATCAGAAAATATTCAATAAAAAGTTGAGTATTCAAATCAAGAAGTGATGTTGAGGCTAACTTAGAAAACTTGTCAGTAGCTGCATTTTGTACCCTAGTTATCTTTGAAATGTTGAAGTAACAAAAGTCTTGTGTGAGCATTTGTACATGCTCATAATTTCATCCTTCACTACATATTTTCCTTTCACTTGTTGCATTACCAACTATGGGTCAGAGAAAATCTCTAGCCTCTCAGCTTTGACCTCTTTAGATAACTTCAAACCAATAATGAATGCTTTATATTCCACTTCATTATGATTGATGGAAAAACCAAACTTCAACGCATAACAAACTTTGAGATTGTGCAATCCTTGTAACGTTAGTCTTGCTCCATATCCATTTTGTGTTGAAGAACCATCTACATATAAAGTCCACAAAGGCCTTTCACCTTACTTGATAGTATCTTTATCTCTATTGAATTCTGTTATGATCACCAACACTTGAGCCTTTACAGCAATTCTAGGTCGATACTGAACACCATAGGCACTTAGCTTAAATGCATATTTCATCTTTCGTCATGAAATATGTGACCTTTGCAAAGCCTATTGGAACAACTGATTTGTAATGACTACAACACGACGAGCTTCAAAATAAGGCTATAACTTCCTTGCAATTATAACTACAATAAGAACAAACTTTTCCATCTTCTTATACTTGAGCTTTGGTCCTTAGAGAACTTGACTAACATAATAGATTAGTTAGTGTTCTTTCTCATCAACTCACAATAGGATGAAGGAAGGAGCTCGACTACTTACTGATAAGTAAAGTAACAACTCTTCACCTAGAATTGACTTTGAAAGTATAGGAAAGGGTTAATAAAAGTCTTTCAATTCTTCGAATGTGGCCTTACATTGGTTAGTCCACCTAAACTGTATAGGATTCTTTTACACTTTGAAGAATTGGGTGCATCTATCAGCACTCCTAAGGACAAATCTATTAAGAGTTGCAATTTGACTTGTTAACTTTTCTACTTCATAAAATTAGGGGACTACATGTCCCATATAGCTTTTCTTTTCTCTAGATTAGCCTCAATTCTTTGTTGAGTTACCATATAGCCTAAGAACTTCCCTAACATAGCTCTAAAGATAATTTCTAAAGATTTAACTTCATACTCTATTTCTCAAGGTATTGAAGGTCTCCTTCAAGTCAAAAGTTGGTAACCTTGTTCCATACTTTTTACAAACATATCCATCAACATAAACCTCAACATTACGATGAATTTGATGCTCAAACATCTGTTTTAATAGCCTTTACTAGGTCATGCTAGCATTCCTTAGACCAAAAGGCATTCTTGCATAACAATATGTACCAAGATTGATAATGAATGAAGTATTTATCTCATCTTCCTCTTCACTTTTAATCTGGTTGTACCTTGAGAAAGTATCCATGATAAGTAACAACATATGCTAGATGTTGGATTCACAATTTGATCAATCCTTAGCAAAGGAGAACAATTTTTTGGGTAGGCTTTGTAAAAATATGTGAAATCAATACACATATGCCAGTTTTTATTTGACTTCTTGACTAAAACACAGTTAGCCAACTAGGTTAGACAAGGCTCCTTCCTTATAAATTCGGCCTTGAAGAGTTTTTGCACTTCCTTTTTTATCGTAGCCTCTGGTTCAAGGGCAAAGTGTCACTTCTTCTATTGAGTAACCTTGGCATTTGAATCTATCTTGAGTTTATGCATTACATAATGTTTGGAATTCTTAAAGGAGATTATATAATCGCATGGGTATTTGTCTTGAGGAATTACACTAATTCCTGCTACAACTTTAGGGATAAAATTTCCTAATTCGAGTTGTTTTCTTTAGATTTCTAAGTTGTATTTCCTTTATTTCCTTTTTTGGTTTCCCCCCATCATCTTGGTTACAATTTGTATTCACTTCGTCATGGAAGACTTACTCATGTTTAAGGGCCTTTAAAAATAAGGACCTTGTAAGTTGTTGATCTCTTCTATAAACTCCTACTCCTACTCCAGTAGGAGTTTGAAATTTAGCCTTCAAATGTGTTGCTGAAGGCACTAGCAACTAAGAAATCTACTTTGTCTTTTGCTACATGCTTGTCAACCCCACCTTGAATAGGAAGAGAGATTACACCAGAAACTCCTACTAGTTGATAAGACCTCAATTGAGTCTTAATGTTAGGCTTCATTTAATTGTAGGCTCCTACTAGTTGAGGTCTTAATGTAGCCTATAATTGAGTCTTAATGCTTACCAATATTAAAGGTTGATTGGCAATCCTTATGCTAATCACAAGCACATCATCATGAGGCAATTGAATGCCTTCAAAGTCTCTTTCGAAGAAAGAAATGGAGTTATCAACCTTCGGTCTTTTGCCTGCACATTGCACACCTATTCCTAGATGTTAGTTAAGCTAGTAGAGTAGAATCAACGAACATTAGCAAGTTTACCAACAATGGTGTTAATTACAACATTGGGGGCTCTGTTATTGGTATTATTATCGTTTGCTTTATTGTTCCTTCTAGGTTGACTAGGTCTCTTTGTATGATCTTGGTTATTCTTTCTCCTTTAAGTTGGTCATTTAAGATTTTTCACCATAATTTGGTAGATACATTCTTGAATTAACTACATTCATTCGTATTGTGATCGCTATCATGATGGAAATCACAATACTAATTTGAGTTTCTTTTTGAAGGATTGGCTCTCATTCTTTTTGGCTGTTATAAAATCCTCTAATTTCGAACTTCCATCAAAATATCAAACATTGGATGATTAAAGGGGGTATATGTGGAATAGGTTAGGATCCATTGTTGTTATCTACCTCCATCTAACCCCCTTGAAAAATGGTCATCTTGAGATCTGAGTCGACCTTTTCCACTTGTATAGCTTTTGTCATTTATCTAATCTAACTTGTTTAGGTTAGCTTCATGCTAATCTTTTATGTTGTTCACTTGTTTGATATAAGATGTAGCGTTTGCTTTGAAATTAGCCAATGCCTTTGGTTTATTAATCACTAATGACTTAAAGAAGTCATCATGAGGTTTTACACCATCAATGACCACATTTAAGTCTATGATCATATCGAGCTCTAATATTTATACCATCATTGCCATGATTCTAGTAAGGTACTCCCTAATCAACTCATTAGACTTTTGCATGATTGTGTTGTGAATAGAGGAGTCTTTCACTAGAAGTTTACTTGCTAGGAAATGTCACAATAACACTTTGACTAAATCGTCAAAACACATTATATAGTTTAGTTTCAAGTGTTTAAACCATGTACTTACCAAATTTCTTAGAGTAGATATAAAGGCAGAGCATGCCACTACATCACTTAACCTATGTAGTTTGGCTAGATTATGATAGTACTTTATATGATCTTCAGGATCCTTTACACCTTCATATGTTTCGAATACTGGCAATTTAATATGCTGATTGTTGTTAGGTGATTTTAGATTAAGACTTTGATCTTGCAAAGAGAGAGAAAGCTGTAAGGTACTGAAGCCAATCCAATGTGGCCACTTCGATACTTGAGTCAATAAATGAATATTGAAAAAGACTAAGTTAGTGATAGTGAATTATTAGGTCCCTTTTACAGTGTTTCTTCTTTGTACTTATAGGTGAATATTGAGTGTCTAAAATAGTAGTTAATGCCATGATTATCGAGACATGTAGAGGCCTCTTGATTTGGTACATTCTTGAAATGTAGGAATAGTGGGTAGTTATGTAATATAACCATACTAAGCGATAATTGTTTGCGTCACTTTCCTTGAATTCAAATCAGATACAAATTTATGTTACTCAGTACTAGCCAAGAATATTATTACCCGGCGTATCGGTAGTCAAGTGCCCAAGTGAATGAAATTTGATAATCAACATTTTCCCCCTAACTCTTATGTTCAAGGATTCAACTAAGGGAGTAGATATTTTAATATTCTTTATGGGGTTAAGTAGGGAATAGTTTCCCAAATATCGAGTAATGTGGGAAGTTCCTTGATTTTTGTTTAGTGGGATGGATCACAACCTATCTAAAAGGTTGTAACTTTTCAATTTTCCTACTTATCAGAAGAATAAATGGTATCACGTATGACAATTGTCACCTTAGCCATAATTACACTACATGCACTAATAATTGTCAGAGCCTTAACAACCGTTGGATTTCTGTCTCGAATAGATGTCAATAATTTGTGCCATCATCTAAGTAGTGCATCATTACATTTCAAAAATGTGTTGCGGTTACGAGGGTAAATCATTCATATTTAAGAAATTTTCCAATATTGAAAACAGATTTCACTTTATCTTCATTTGCATTCATAAGCTTTTGTTTGTTTATGACACTTCCTCTTAACCTTTAAAAAGTTTTGTGAGATTTATAATAGTCAAAATTAGGTATGGTTTGAAATGTAATCTATTGCCTTCTTCTTTTAGATTCTGAAGCAACTGAGAATGAGGCTACCTCTCCTCCCCCAAAAAAGGAGTGAGACGGTATGTTCCTCATGTGGTTCGGTTGATAGTATAGTCGAGTGGTGGGACAAACTTGCTCAAATTAACTCTCGTACGATGGATATCTATCTAAATGACAAAGAAGGAAGATTTGTAGCTAGGTATCTATATAATAATATAGTTCACTTCTATGATTCACTAGATAGAGTGGCTAGTGCTATTGATAGAGTTCTTGTTTTGAAATATAACAAATACTAGCGAGACCTTCCTAGAGCATAGAACCTTAGGAGGCCGAGAGAAGAGGAAAGGGTGTGTTTTCCAAGGCAGTACAAGTTTCACATCTATTTGAAATATCTCGACTTTAGACTACATTTCCCTTTTTTGACTTTTTTCAAGTTGTTCTTTGACTATTTTCAAGTCATACTGAGTATGTTCTCATTAAACACTTATTGGCTTCTCGTGGCTTTCGAGATAGTTTGTGAAGAAGTTGAAGTAAGGGCTATGCCTCAATTATTTCGGTATTTCCTTACAATTAGGAGGCAACTCAGGCTAGTACTTTATGGCTATTAAGCATGAGCAAAAATTCATGGATGGATTAGAATCTAAGATTCATAAGTGGCATGATAAGTTTGTGTTTGTTGTTTTAGATGAAGAGTTGGATTTTTTGACCTAATGGACCAAACCAATTTGTACCAAGGATATTGAGTTAATGCCGAATGATACTACCGTAGCAAAGAAGATCCAAGAGAGAAGAAAAAACAAGACGTTTTTCTAGGATGCTAAGAGGATAATAAGGTAGTATGAAAATGGAGAGCCAATTTTCTCTAAGAAAGAAGGTACACTATCGAGTAATTGCCATGCTGAGTATAAGTACAAGAGGAAAGCCATTCTCATGACTTAGAGGAGGAATTGTTGCCTTGAGCCTTGCTCAACGTAGAGAATGTAAGTTCTCTCTTATTCTTCACTCTAGTATTAATGCATCTACTTTGTATTGCAAATATGGGCAATGGTGAGGTAAACCCTGCTAAGTTGTTGGCCCAAGCAAAGGCTAAGAAATCAAAAGCCGATAAAAGTACAGCCTCTACAATTGCTGTTGCTTGATTGACTATTGTCTAAAAGGTAGTAAAAGAGGGTTGTGGTGAAATAAATAGTGGCTTAGAAGAAGGCCTCCTATCTAGCCGAGAAACGATAAGGGAATGAGAAACTTGGGTTTGTTAAGGCTATACAAATTGAGACCCTTCTAATGGAAAATATTCCTCCGATTGCTGAGCCAAGAGAGGGTAGCCAAGAAATCGAAGCCTGAAGTAAGGCTGAAGTCACCAATCTCAATGTTGCTGAAGGTCATTGCTCTTAATGGATGTTGTGTTGAATACAAACAAAAGAAGTAGGAAGGAACTCATTAGCCAACCTCTTACTAAGAGGTTTAAGGAATTTGATGAAAGGGCAAAGGTGGTAATGTGGAACAAAGCTCTCGGCATTAGTAGTGATGAATTTGTCCTTAATACGGAGGTTGGCGAGTACTTTGTTCCTACTAGAGCCACAACATCCTACATACTGATTCGACCTTGGGCGATAGAACAAAATCCTTGGCCTTGATGGAAGGTGCTATTGTGAACCCCGCAAATCTAGCCTTTTAAGTATAGAATCAAATCCTTAAATTGTAGATGATTTCCTGAAGTCAATAGAGCTAGTAAGGTTTAAAACCGATTAAAATCTTAATTCAAAACCTAAAGTGAATATGAAAAACCTTAAATTATCAATTTAACCTCTAATCACATACGAAGACCTTAAAACCTCAAGTATATGTAACTGCAAAATTTGATCTCGAATCTCATCAAAACCCTAAAATAACAATTGAAGACTTAGTCGCGTATGAATAGATTAAACCCTAAATGTGTAAAAACACTAGAGATTACGCTTGAAAGTGATAATACCCTAAAACTATTACTTTAAGGATATAAAAGCACTAATTTACTATAATTTACCCTAAAACCCTAATTGATAATATAACCTTAGTATTATACTAAATTATTAGTAAAAGATTAAGGGTAACTTTCAATCATTCATAAATACATATTATATTAAAGTAATCCCTTAGAAACTAAGATATTTTATCATAGATCACATTCATCTTCTAAGTATATAATTAGGATAGTATTATATAGAGTTAGGGGTTTAGTTGATGCTTAGGTTACATGTAGTAAATCTTAATACCCTAATTGATACTTTTCATACTAGTTATATTAAGTAGCCCACCAAATGATGTATATAGGATATAAATACCTAAAACAAGATCTCATCATCTATTTTTACTAATCAATTCACTAAATGTCTCATTTCCTTAATTTTTCTTCTAATTTTCCTTAATTACTATATTATGTATACTAAATGGCATATACTTTTGGAAAGTTGACCAAGTCAACACATGTTGACTAAGGTCAAAAGGTTGACCAAGTCAACATATAGAAAAGTCAACAAAATGTCACTTTCACTTTAGAAATATCTCTTCCTTCTAATGATTTCTTTTCTTTCTTTTCTTTTAGCTTTTTCTTCCCTTTCCTTTTCCATTTTTTGCTGTCTACTCCTTTTCCCTTCAAGACCCCACTTGTTTTCATTTTCAACACACAAAATGAAACAAAATCTCTTTCTTCTTCTTCCCAACCGTGACTCCTCTTGCCTCTACAATTCTAAACATTTTCTTACTTTATTTTCACACTTTCTACTAACATAAATCAAGGAGAAAGAGGTATGTTATCATTTGATTATCTATTTTATGTAGTAATTAGTTGTGTAAGCTAAGTTAGTATAAAAAGTTGGTATGATATGTGTATATATGTTGTTAGAAGTGGAAGCTCCATATACATGTATAGAAGAGTAGGTATCTTTATTAAGTGGAAGAAGATGCATGAGTATATGTTTTTAAGTATGTGTACATAAGGGTATACTAGAGAAATACATGTATAAAGACCTTTGTACATAAGTATTCATTATGTATATAACCTAAACTAAGACATATACTAACTATACATACCTATACCATGCTAAATATACCCTTAAAACATAAAAAAAATGAAATTAGAGAAGCTTTCTTAAGAGGATTTTTAGGCGTACGAAAATATGTATTAAAATACATATGTTACCTTATGTGTATACGAGTATACGTATGAGTATAAATATGGTATATGTATAAATATACTAGTATACATATAAGTACAGCAAAGGTATAAGTATATACTTAACATATGTAAAGTATACATAAGACACTTAAGCATGAGGTAAGATATTATGTAATCAAATAATGATGTAAGCAATGATGTAATTAAACGATGACCTAAGCGATGACATAAGTACAAGCTTGTAAAATAATAAATTATAAGATTACATAAGAATATAACATATATATGAGTACATGTACTTAGGAGTCGAAGATCCTTTAAACCTTAATACACTTTCTAAATTGAATTAAACTTAATTAAGAACATAAATTAGTAATACTAATGTAAAATTTCCTAGGTGTAAGAATCTAATAGCTAATTAAATAATTAAGTACTAAAATAGGATATAAACATAAGCAATAAGAATAATTAAGCTTCAATGAGTTAAAATTTCAATAAGTTTGGCCCATATCGTAAAACACAGGTTTTAATGTCCAAAACGGACATCATCGTGTGAATGTGCGTCCAAAAACGATGAAAAATAACTATAAGTTCGTAAATATTGAAATTAGAATGAAAAGTTACTAAATACATAAAAGAAGTCTTATAACTGACAAATATAAGAAATAGTTACTATTATATTAATCCGATTGAGTATGGTAAACCCTATATACATGATAGTTGGGTTATATTGGGGGAACTAGACAAATTGCAATAGACTTTTAGTTAACTAAGGAGTATAACTTCTCAAAATACTTATAAGTTTTACTATTTTTTTTTAGGCGTTCAATATCAAGTTCTAAAAACCCCAAAGCTTGGAGAACGAGCAATAATCCAGGTGAGGGAGTTTTAATGACCTGCTACTTGTTTGTACATATTACTTGTACGAGGTTTTGCTACTTACTATTGCTTGTATGTCTGAATGACAGCTTTGCTTGTTTGCTATCATTTGCGTAATCACCTTTTTAAATTGATAAATACAAGTATCAAACCAAAATAACCAATTATACTAGTTGCATGTTTATGACTTGGTAAAGGTATGAATGGAGAGTGCTAGCTTTGCAAAAATCTTGAGAAAAGTGTTTTTGGAAAAAGCTTTTCTACTCTTAAACATATTTTTGTATGATCTCTATAAGGGCTCATAGAGCCATAAATAATATTTTAACGTTAAGGCAAAGCTAGCATGGGATCTTTAATTGATAGCAAGAAGACTTGCTTTATTGTGCTTGTAAGGCCTTGGATAATTTTGGTTGCGAGAGGACTTGCATGTTTATGCCCGAGGGGCCTTGGATGGTGGATAATCCTAGTTTGGGATCCACCTATTTGGATTGGAACTCTTTTCTCGACTAGGGTAATAGTCGAGTGTTGCTTAGAAAGGTGGTGCCCCTAAATAGCCTCATGTGGATAAGTTGAGGTGCCCTATATGGGTAAGTACAAGAGATAATCGAAGTGTAGACGACATAATTCTACACCGTTCATAGTTCTGGACTCCTATAGATGTGTTGCTTGCATTCATCACGCCTGCATTCATTTGGTATGTGGATAGCTTGCTTGCATGTGTGATAATAATGTGTAATAACTTGCTTGAATGGTAGTAGTGAGGGACAAACTCACTGAGTTGTTTTATGCTCATTCCCCCTTAGTTTCTTTTGCAAGTTTACTTATGATGGGATTGGGATAAGTCTCGAGTGCCGAGTGTGAGATGAAGATATGTATACTAGTATTAGAAGTAGCTGAGTACTCTTTAGCTGATACATAAACATCCTTTGTAGAAAAATTTATATGTTAGAACTTACTATAATTTAATTTTTCTTGTATATTTTTTTTATATAATGTTAGTATATCTTGTCTTATTATTTGGTAGGAGATATCGATTCTTTACGGTTCTAAGAAATTGTAGAATATCGGATATCTATAGTTATTTATATTTATATATTATGTTATGTTGCAATAAATTAATTACTTGAAAATCAGTAATCTTAGTGATTTATTATTTAGAGTCTTGCAATCTTTGACTTGTAAGGCGGTTTTCATATCATGGGTGCACACATGTTATGGAAATTTTAGATAATCTTACTAGGCCTCCTTTATGGTCTTGATAGTTATCCTTTCTAAGGACAAAGAGATTGCAAAGAAAGATGTCGATGGGGTTGGCAATTGTAATAAAGCGCACACTACAGCTAAACTATACAATGTAAGTATCAATTGAATCGTTTCAATTGTTAGGTGTGTTTATTGCTAACACTCCTATTTGTTTATAGATCAATAGCTATGTTCTGACGGCCTTAGATGAAGCCAATAAAGAAATGAAAAAGGTAATAATAATAATAATAATAATTTTTAATGCATTCGGCGGTCTAGAGAATTCATCATTCCATATAGACTTGTTGTAGAAAATTGAGGATGAAGATAGCTCCTCAAAGGCTCAAACTATGGTTGCCAAGAACACGAGAATAAGGGCTGAGATGGAGGCTAAAAAGTATCAAGATGAACTTACTATCGAGAAATTGGTATACTGTTTGGCTATTAATGAAGTCACAAGCCTTAAGGCCAAAGTTGATGAGTAATATAAGGAGGCTGAAAGCTTGAAGAAGGAGCTGTGTAAAAAGAAGGAAGAGTGCTAGGGTTTGGGTCAAATACTTAGCTTAATGATTGACAAGGAAGACAAGCTTAGGATACAAATAAAGGGATAAGAGACCAAAAACTCTGGACTATAAAGTTGCATAGCCGAATTAGAGGAGGCAACCAAGAAAGGGCCCTCTATTGAAGAGGTACTTGAAATCGTGATAATAAGTGGACAGTATGAGAGATTATTGAGACAAAAGTTGTTAGAGGGGTTTTAAGTGGAAAGAGAAGAAATCCTTATGTTTTACCTTGATTATGATCTCTTGTGCTTAGACTTTGTCAACATCGATGATAAAATTAGTAGTTATGATGAAGAAGTCGATGAAGATCTAGGTGTTGAGATTAATATGTAAGGTGATAATGAGTAAAGGGACAAGAGACCAAAAACTCTGGACTATAAAGTCGCATAGCCGAATTAGAGGAGGCAACCAAGAAAGGGCCCTCTATTGAAGAGGTACTTGAAATTATGACAATAAGTGGACAATATGAGAGATTATTGAGACAAAAGTTGTTGGAGGGGTTTTAAGTGGAAAGAGAAGAAATCCTTAAGTTTTACCCTGATTATGATCTCTCGTGCTTAGACTTTGTCGACATCGATGATAAAATTAGTAGTTATGACAAAGAAGTCGATGAAGATTTAGGTGCCGAGATTAATACGCAAGGTGATAATGAGGCTTCTATCGAGGATTCTGGAGATGACGAGGATCATCTATCTAAGGAAATCCCCTATGTATACAAAGAGAAATCCACCTATTCCCAATCCTCGAGCACCAAAAAGGAGATAGGCCACCCCAATAAGGCTCCGACTTCTGATTAGGGGAATGCTTTTACTTAGTCTAAGAATATATCATAAGGTTGTTTCCCTTGTAATTGATTTGTTATCTTTTATATAGACAGTATCCAATCGAGTGGTTGAAAATTTAACATTGTATTTGTTATTAATCTTACGTACATTTCCTTATGCGTAATTTAGTAGTTTTAGCACATTTTATTTCATGTACTCTAACATTTCCTAGCATGTTTTATTTCATATGTTGAACTTTTTCAGCATGTTTTATTTCTTATGCTTATTTTCTCAGCATATTTTGTTTCACACACCTGTCTTTCTTAGCATGTCTTATTTTACATGCAATATATTGGGTGCCTTTTATATAAAGGCCATCCATTAGTCATTTAAGACATGGACTAGTCGGTTAGTTTATGCCGTGAGATCGCCTATTAAAACATTTACGTTCTTTAATCTATCGTATGGCTAAATTATAAAGTTTGTTAACCTTGATAGTTCTGAACCTTTAAAAAAAAAAACATTAATATGTTTAGTGTAATTTACACTTTAAAGAATAATCTGTTGATCATAAAAAGATTAGGAAGAGAAATAAATGAAAGTTGAAACTTTGAACATAGCAGAAATGATTTTTGAAATAACTGAACAAAGGAGAATGCTCATAACATTGTGGAATTAATTAAAATGAAATTTCAGGTTCTCAACATTCCATGTACGAGGGATCACTATTTCGTCCAACCTTTCTAATGGATAGGCTTCCTCACTAATGACTTCTTGAACCCTAACTGGGTCTTACTAATTTGCATTAAGTTTCCCTTGTTTCTCTTATATGCTTGTCACCTCTAACTTTTGGCAAACTAGATCTTCAAGCTAAAAGACCTTAGGCCTCACCTTTCGACTGTAATACTTAGATGCCCTATGTTAGTATGCTCTAACTTTCGCTCTTGTGACATCTCTAATTTCCTCGATTGTATCCAAATTAGTCGTTAACTAAACTTGATTGGTCATCACATCAAAATTTCATGTGCAAAGATTCGGTAAGTCCAATTCAATTGATAGCATGGCTTTTGAACCATAGGCCATCTTGAAGGTCGTTTCCCCTATTGTAATTCTATGAGTAGTCCGATATCCCTATAAAACCATAATTTTATTGATAGCTTCTACTTGCCTATTAGTCTAAGGTGAGCTACTAATGTGTAATTAAGGTAGATGCCGTATTTTTCACAAAATATTTGAAACTTATCATTGTTGAATTGTGGTCCATTGTCTATGATTATCATGAATGGGACACCAAACCTTGATATAATGAAGTTGAAGACAAAGGCAAAAGGCCAAGGATTAGTCATACAGCATAATTCAGTGGATGGCGCATGACTTAGTGCGTCATGCTTTTGGCATTGTGGACAATGCTGAATAGATGTTCTTGTGTCTTCTTTCATTGTCAACTAATAATAGCTAAGTTACAAGGCATGGATATACAGCATTTGAGCTTTCATATGGTTGTTGCATATACTACCATATAGTTCAAAAAACAACCATTGCACATCTTTAGGAGGAAGGCATTGAAGATAAGGTTGGGAAATGTCACATTTGTATAACTAATCATTTATGTAATGTGTGGCCTGATAAATCAATCTTCAAGCCTCTTTCTTGTCATTAAGGAGGATAGTGTCCTTCAGATAGTCAACGAGGGTATCCATCCATGACCTCTCTCTCAAGCAAGGAGCTAATTCACAGCTCTGGGGGACAATTGATAAGTTCTTGTATAGGAGAAACTCAATAAAGGGTTTATCACTCAAATTAGGAAATGCTATATTGGCTAACTTTGACAATTTGTCAATAACAATGTTCTTACTCCTTGGTATTTTATGAATCGAAAAGGACTGAAATTCATCTGCAAGCATTCTTACTATCAACAAGTACTTGCTCATTTCCTCTTCCTTCGCTACATAACTTCCTTTGACTTGATTCACTGCAAGCTGTGAATCGAAGAAAACATCGAGTTTCTCGAGACTAACTTCCTTAACAAGTTTGAGTCTAGTTATCAAGGCTTCATACTCCACTTCATTATTGCTAGTTGAAAATCCAAATTTCAATGCATAATTAACCTTAACATTATGGGGTCCTTGTAGTATTAAGCCTACACCACTTCCCTCTTTAGTGGAGGAACCAACAACATAAAGATACCATATTGGTTTCTCGACAATTTCTACGCTGCTCTCTTCACCCATGAACTTAGCTAGGAAATCCGCCAGTATTTATGCTTTTAATGTTGTTTTGGGTTTGTACTGTACACCATAGGCACTTAGCTCTAAGGCATGTTTCATCATCCTTCTTGAGGAATCTATCCATTTCAATTCCTACTATAAAGATTGATTAGTGAAGACTACAATTTGGTGGGCTTTAAAATATGGTTTCAACTTCCTTACCGAGAGAACCATTGCTAACATGAATTTTTCAATTTTTGTATATTGATACTCCAGTCCTTGAAGGATATGACTCACATAATAGATTGGTCGGTGCTCCTTGTTGTTGATTCAGACTAATATAGAGGAAAGTGTTTGGCAACTGATTGATAGGTATAAATACAAATTTTCTCCTAGGACAGGTGTTAAGAGTATTAGAAGTGACATGAGAAATTCTTTGCGTTCGCTAAATGCCCTTTCACAATCATCCATCCACTTGAAATCTCTTAGATACTTTAAAATTTTAAAGAATTTCACATACCTGCTCGCGCTTCTTAGCACAAACCTGTCAAGGGCAACCATTCACTTAGTGAGTTCTTGGACCTCCTTAACAATACGAAAAGATTTCATTTCTCTAATCACATCAATCTTTCTTAGGTTAGCTTTGATGTCGCACTGAGTGACTATGTACCCTAAAAACTTTCCTGAAGTAGCACTAAAGTTGCATTCATGCAGATTTAACTTTATGTTATATCTCCTCAAGGTAGTAAATGTCTCCTCAAGATTAGCAAGATACCGATCTTCTATCATGCTTTTCATGATGATATCATCTACGTACACTTTGGCATTTCGATGGATCTAGGGCTCAAACATTATAGTGATAAGCTGCTAATAAGTTGCATTGGCATTTTTTAGCTTAAAGGGCATCACCATATAACAATATATTCCAAAATCAGTGACAAATGAAGTGTGAACTACATCTTCCTCATCCATTTCAATTTGGTTGTAGCTAGAAAAAGCATCCATGAAAGAGAGCAATGTATGCTTGACAGTTGAATCAACCATCAGATCAATTCCTAAAAAAGGAAAGCAATCTTTAGGATAGACATTGTTAAGATCCATAAAATCTATGCACATGCACCATTTGCCATTAGACTTTTTGACTAACACATAGTTGGCTAGCCAAGTTGGATAAGGCACTTCTCAAATGAATCTTGCCTTCAAAAGTTTCTGGACTTCTTCTTCTATGGCTAGTTGCCTCTCGGGGGCACAATGCCTCTTCTTTTGTTGGATCACTTTTGTGCTTGGATTAATCTGAAGCTTGTGTACCATGATATCTCTAAGGATACTCGGCATGTCCGAAGAGGATCATACAAATACACTGGCATTATCCTGAAGAAAATTGATTAAATTTTGATGGATGTCTGTCGATAAGGGTTTCCTTATCTTAGTCATCTTCTCAAGATCATCTCCTAATGAAATTTTCTCAATTTCATCCTTAGCATTATCTATACCAATTGACTTTCCTTTTAGACAAGTTTCCACTTGAAAAACTTCTTCTCACCTTAATGCTCTTATATATAATGATCTTGCTAACTGTTGAGTTAGCATACACTAACTCCCGTAGAAGTTAGGAATTTAGCCTTAAGGTTAGTAGTGGAAGTGACAATGTTAAATAAGTGTTGATACAGCCGTCCCATGATCATATTGTATGGGGACCAATACATGACAATAAGGAAGTCCACTTTGTCTTCCACAACATGCTTGTCATCTCCAATATGGATTGGTAAAGAAATCACTTTAGTTACTTAAATGGGTTGATTTTTAAAGGCATACAAATCATAGTTGTAGGATCTTAGTTGTGCTTTAATCTTTGGTCTCATTTGATCAAAAGCGGGTTGAAAAATAATGTTTACTAAACTTCTAATGTCAACGAGAATTTTCTTGACCTTGAAGTTGGTAAATCTCTCACTAATCACAAGTGCATCATTACCAAGCCTTATTTTGATTTCCTTAATTTAACCTATATTAAGGTTAGCCCACTTAATATAAATTACTTAACATTAAACTAAGGAAAAAAAATATTTAAAAAAAAATGGAGTCGTCAACCAATTCAACTGGTAAAAAATAAAATAAAATTAGGGTTTTCGGACCATTAGTCTGCAAATATTCTAAAAAGATTAATTTTTAGAAAATTGAACCAAAAAAACTAGGTTTGTGAGCTAACTTATTAAAATTAAATCACCATGTGAAAATAAAAAAAAAAATTGATGGGCTTTATTTTTTATAATTTTTCTAAAAGTATTAAAAATATACCTAAGTTCACAAAATATAACTAAAAATAAATTTTTATTACGAATTTCTAAGAAAAAGGGAAATTTTTTTTTTATTTTTTAATAGTTGCTCCGAAGGTACTTACGTACCTGCTAATCAAGATTAAACCGATTGTAGTTCTTTTTTTGTAAAAGTTTTAGTGAGTGGATAGTTTTTAATTGAAAACTGAGCTAGGTTTACATTCTTATCAATTTATTATTTTAAAAAAAAAAACCTAAAAAAAATATAATTTTTCCAAATTAAATTAAAAAAACCCTAATTAACCAAATCTTTTTGAAAAAAAAAAAACTCAATTTAAGACTTTTTATTTTTCAAAACCACTATATGTCAAAATAATTTTTATTTAAAAAAAAACATGATTTTTCAAAAAAAAAAAAAACTTAATTCAACTAAATTTTATTGGAAAATAAAATATTTGCAATAGGAATAAACAACAATATAAAAAAAGCTTACACTTAAAAACAAAAATAGTTAATAAAGAAAAAAAAAAAACATAACTTATAAAGTAAATTAATGAAAGTTTACCTAGCGTCAGATTGTGTCGGTGTTAGGCGATGGACTAGGTACTGTTGGGCAATGCTAAGTGGTAGACTAGGCACTATTGGGCAACGCTAGGTGGTAGGCTAGGTAGTGCGGGGCAACATTGGGCATTGCTAGTCAATGTTGGGCGGTGAACTAGTGATGACGGGGCACTATTGGGTGATGTTAAGCGACATTAGGTGATAGATTGGGCAACGCTGGATAGTGGACTAGCGGTGACTGGGTATTACTAAGCGATAGATTGGGCTTTGCTGAGGGACGCTGGGCAATGGACTAGGTGTTATTGGGCGATGTTTGGGCGATGTCGGGTAGTGGACTGCCAATGATTAAGCACTGATAGGCGATGGATTGGGTAACGCTGGGTGATGGACTAAGCATTACTGGGCAACAGACTAGGCATTGTTGAACGACATTGGGCGGTAGACTAGCCGTGACTGAGCATTGCTGGGCGATGGATTGAGTGCTGTTGGGTGACAATGGGCGAACTAAGTGGTGATTATGGTTGTTGTATGGTGGTGCTAGGGTGGTATTGTGTGGTGTTACGTAGTGGTTATGTAGTGGCGCGTGTAAGAGTGATTAAAAATACCGTTTTTCGAATCCCCCATCGATATACTATTTATAAGCTCAAAATTGAATCTTTCATATCTAAGATATGGAAGATATGATTGCGATTCTTCCAAGATTTACCCTAGCTTTTAGAAACCCTAATTTATTTTGGGCTTTTTTATATTCTTCCAAGGCCCAATCCAATCTACTACAGTTTAGTCGAATAATTCTTTAATCTGATTTAAGTCCTTAAATTAAATGAATTTTATTTTATATTGGTTTGGCCCAAAATTATTTAAACCCATATCATCACCTAATCTAACAATCTAATTCAATTCGATTCAATACGACTCAACTTATGACTCAATTTGCTATGACTTGACTCAATTTTTTTTATATCATTTATTTTATTATTTTTTTCTTTTTATTTTTTTTTTAAATTTTTTTATTATTTTTATTAACAAGGCTCAATTATTTGAAATAAAAAAATTAACAAAAATGAGGTATTTACAGCTGCTCCTTTTTGTAGTGAAGTTCGATTAGAACTTTGCTACGAAAACAAAGAGATACTCATTTTTGCCAAATGTTACTTTGAACTAATCAACTAAGCTGTGTTTTATTTTGATAACGGATATCAACTTAAAAGGTTGATGTAAAGAATAAACTGCCCATCTTAAAAGGACAAGGCAAATAAATGCCTATTTCGAAAGAATAGAGCAAAAGATTAAGAGGCCTATCTTGGAAGGATAGAGCAAAAATTTCAAGAGGGCCTATCTTAGAAGGATAGGGCTTAATGGTGTCTATCTTAGAAGGATACAGCAAAAATTTCAAGGGAGCCTATCTTGGAAGAATAGGTAAGAACCATTGGAGGTAAAATTAACTTGTTTTAGTTTGGCGGATCATCCGAAAAGGATAGATCTCTCCAAGATTTCAAAAAACTTGTTTTGGTTTGATGGATGATCCGAAGAGGAGAGATCTCTTCGAGATTTCAAAAAAAAAAAAAACTTATTTTGGTTTGGTGGATAATCTAAAGAGGATAGATCTCTCCGAGATTCCTTTTTAGTTTATGATATGAAGAGGATAGATCTCTTCGAGATTGGTTTTGGTTAATTTGAAGAGAATAGTTCTCCTAGAGATTTAATTTGCTCAAAAGGATAGATCTTTCAAAGATAAGATAAGATGACATGAGACAATGCTCTCATGAGAAAGAGATCTTTTAAATGACTGGACAATACTCCTTTGAGCAAGTGATCCAAGTAATTCTAGAAAGGAATAGATAAGACAGCCCTCCTTTGAGCAAGTGATCTTAAAAAGGACTAGGACAGCACTCCTTTGAGCAGGCGATCCAACTAAGGAATAGGTAAGATAGCTCTCCTTTGAGCAAAAGATCCTAGCAAAAGACTAGATAGGATAGTGCTCCCATGAGCAAGTGATCCAGGAAGTAAGAAAACTTTCATGAGTTTTGACAAATTAATCTATGACTTGAGTTTAAGGGATTTTGATGATTCCTTGAAAATTTTTGAAAATTTTTTCTTTTTCTCTTTTTTCCAAAAAAAAAAAACACTTTTTGATAGAAAATTATGCTGCTAACAAGCAAGAAAGTCTTGAATACTCTTAAAGATTACTAATATGGGGTTGGCTTGCCCCTTGCTTATTGATCACTCATTCTTTCAACCTCGTTTCTTAAAGCATAATTCATGATCTTTGAACTTTTTAGAAGCACTGATTTCCAACTTGTAATAGCACTCAACTCTTCAGTTTTTCACTAAGGGGATAGATATCATTACTTGAAATGTTTAGTCAAATTTTACTCTCAATAGTTTATTTTTACTCTCAGCCTCAATTCCAAAAATTGTAGCCTATCTTGTAAGTGGTACATTCTAGTCAATCAATAGGTCTTTTCTAGATTTGTAATATAAGGCTTTTGGTCAATGGTTTAAGAAAATGGATATTAATGTACTTAGCCAATTTTGAAGAGATCGTATGTAATCAATCCCTGGTTTACAAGCCAAGAACTTAGGAGAAACTAAACATAGGCTTGCCCTAGTTTGATAAGCAAATTTCGCTTAAGATAAGTCGATTTCTTTAGTCAAAAGAGTTTTATCAAGAGTGATATAGTGGGTTGGATCATAAAATGAGAGCTTTGCTTTTAGGCTTAGGAATTGATAATGTTCAGACTTTGGATACCATCACTAATTCAGACTTCAAGCTTTATTTATCTTTTTTTTTTTTTAAAGGTGAACACTACGCTAATATCTTCAATCTTTTTTTTTTTCACTTTTTCTTTTTCTTTTTCTCCTTGTTTTTTCTTGTTTTCTCTTTTTTCTTTTCTTCCTCCTTTTTCCTTTTTTTTTTTTTTTGTCAAGGTATTCACCTTCCATTGTTAAGTTTTCACTTAATAGGATTTGAAGCGCCAAAAGATAGGTTCAAGGTGCATAAGCTTAGGAGAAGTGTATGGTTTTATAGTGTTTGGGAAAGAATCTATGGACTTGATGTGTTTGAATAAGTGTACAGGCTTGAGTGATGGTCTAAAATTCTTCTTCATCCTAAAGAAATAGAATTATTAATGAGAACATTTGCTTATAAATTGGCATAACTAAGGCAAGCATAAGTTGGTTTACTCCTTCTCTCTAAATTAATGAGTATAACCTCCTAATTGCCTCAATTTGGGGTGGTTCTTGGTAGGGCTAACTTTAGGAAAAATCTCATAAAGGTTCAAATGGGTTTGCAAGGGATAACTGTATTTAGGGATGATGAACGAATGCCTAATATCATTTTGATACGTGTACTAAGTTCAAGATAGGCCTCTTTTAAGGAATGAGCACAATTACTCACCTTAATGGCACTCTTCTCTCATGTGTGTTTAAGGTTAGTGTTTGGGGCATGGGTTGCTTCTTTTTATCCTAAACTTTTCAAGTAATGTGTTATCATTTCCTTAGGTGGAAAGTTTTAAATTCTAGTTCGCATTTTCTTCATCCATTTTCACTCATTTGAAGTGCCCTTATCTGAATTGAGCTAGCTTCATAGCATACAAAGACAATATTACACATGAAAATTGCTTTATTCAATAACTTGTATATATTACAAGCACCAAAATGAAATATTATTCAGGAACTAAAATTCTTTTCTACTTCTTGCCCCCTATTTCTGTAACTTCTTGGCCCATTCAATTGAATTGATCACTCGGAGGTATACCCAATTGCTTTAAGTAGTGAGCCACCTGGTCGGATGATAGTGGCAGATCTTCAATGCCTAATATTGGAAGTTGTCTGTTCGATGCTTCTTTAGAACTTGGGGAAAGAATACTGCTGCTAATCAACCCATCAATCTCTAGATAACTTGGTTGGATAATCTTGGCATCAATCAAATCTTGTACCTTGTGCTTCAATCTCTAACAATCTTCAGTGGTATGCCTCACTTGGCCCACATGATAGTTACACCATTTGTTAGGGTCACAATCCTTCGGCTTGCATTTCATTGTTAGGTTTTCACATGTCATTAGTCTTATGTCTCTCAATTGCTTGAATACTTGGGCCATTGGAATCTTGAACTGCGTAAATCGCCTCCTCTTATTGTAGACGAGCTTGTCTTAATTCTAGGTTTTCCCAATCAATACATTCATTCCTAACTTCTCTTTTGTTGAATTATCTTCACGCTTAGGTTGTAACTTTCTATTTGTATTAAGATGTAAGCTTCCAAGCTACTTGAGCACATAACGCGTTACCATTTCGGTGCTAGTGGGCCTTTCTTCTAATATTACCAACTTTTATTTTAAGGCCGCAACCTTTTCTTTCAAACCCTAGCAGTAACATGCCCTTCGGGCTTGACCATTTAAATCCACTTTTGGTAACTTTTCCAAACTTTGTATCATATTGATAATGGGATTTTGAACCTGCAACTTTTTAGATTCGTCTACCTCAAATGATATGTCAATTGGCACTTGGGCTTGGGTATGAGCTATGGCCATCACTTGTTTCCTATGCTTGCTCAAAAACTCTTTTGCTTTGGTTATTCTCAGTCTAGGTGCTTTAAGCATCTTGATTTTTTTAAAACAAATGATTAAGGGCTTCAGGTTGGGCTAAACCACTTAAAAGGCAATATTTCAAAGCCTGCAAAAATCCCTTCTTGTTAGCAACATTGCATTCCCTCTCTTTTTAAAAAAAAAAATAAATCAATTTTTTTATTTTGAAAACACCACCTCCCCCTTTTTTTTTTTGGAAACTCTTACTACAAATCAATGTTTATTTTATGTTACAGATAGCCTAATATTGACGTTGATGAATATAAAAAGAAATTGGAAATATTGAGATTGACAATTGAGGACACAAGATGACGATTATCTTACAAGGGTGATATAGAAAAATGGAAATTACTTTACAATAAGAGACTCATTAAGGGTGACGACTCATAAAGAAAGCCTTATCAGGAGTGTGACAACTTAATAGATGAATACGAAAAATGAGAAGCTAGATGTTTACAAGATCGATAACTTTGAGATGGGAAATAATTTACAATAGGAATTTGATAGTTAAATTTTTTTTTATCATTTTGATTTTTTTATTTTGTTAATTCCTAAATAGTATGGTACATGTGGGGTATTACAATAGAAATCGACTAAGCAAAAAATTATCATAAAACTGGTTTTTTATCATAAAATATCTTTTGAAATTTCCACCTTTTTTAAAAAAAATGATAGTTTCATAATAATTTTTATCATAATTAACCTCTATAATTATATGCCCCAAAAAATTTAAAAATTGATACAGAAGTTTCTTTCTCTTTGTTTTTTTAGTATTGGCACATTATGGTATATGAGGGACTCTTAATGATTTTGTACATTCTGTGTTATATGTTACGTTATGAACCTATTACTAATGAAATAAAACAAAATCTATAAGACACATACATATTACAAAAGATAGCCTATACAAACAAATATGCAAGATAAATATGATGTAATATGCTACACATGTGTGTGTAGGGTTGGTTATTAATAAACTATAGAGAGTACGATGAATCCGCGGTTGAGAAATACTCTTATATATAAGTAGGTCTGAAATAAGATTTTTTTTTAAAAAAATGAAATTCGTGAATACTTATATGTAAGAGTTACTGGTTTTTTTTTTTTTAATTTCCCTTTTTTTCGAAGAATAAGATTGAGCTAATCACAAATTAATTGGACTTTTCCTATAATTTAAGAATAAATACCCCTTTTTTTGAAAAGAATGATGCAAGAAGGTGAGGTTTACAGGTTTGAAGCTCTATAACTTTAAGGCTTTTCGGAGAGAAGCCTAGTGGGCTATATTGAAACCTGAGTAGACTCATCTATCACCGTCAGGTGAGGATAAAGACTCTAGTAACCTAAAGTTTACACAATGGCAACTCATTCTAAGTTTCTAAGGTGGCCTAGGTTTGACTACATTTAAATATGCAAATGATTATTAAAAAAATAAAAGAGCTACCCCCCTTTAATTTCCAAATAAGGCCCATTGGGCTGGACTTTTTTTCTTAAGGCCTAAATCACTAAAAAAAAAAGAGTACAACTATAATACAAAGAACAAAAAGATAATAATACAAAAGCCTATTAATAATTTTTTTAATTTTTACATGGCTAGTCCACCAGGCTTCCCAATGGAGTTGCTAATTCTATTGAGCTCTATTTTTATTTCCTTAATTTAATCTATATTAAGCCCAGCTCATTTAATATAAATTACTTGACATTAAACTAAAGAAATTTTTTTTTATTTTAAAAAAAATGGAGTCACCAACCAGTTCAACTGGTAAAAAAAAAAAATTAGGGTTTTCGGGTAGGAAAATCCTAATTTAACTACTAGTTTATGAATTTTCTAAAAAAAAAAATTAATTTTTAGAAAATTGAATTAGAAAACTAGGTTCAGAAATTAACCTATTAAGACTAAGTCACAATGTGAAAATAAAAAAATTGATGGGCTTTATTTTTTATAATTTTTCTAAAAATATTAAAAATATACCTAAGTTTATAAAATGTAACTAAAAATGATTTTTTATTACAAATTTCTAAGAAAAGGGGAAAAAAGTTTTTTTATTTTTTAACGTTTACCCTGAAGATACCTATGTACTCACTAATTAAGATCAAACTAGCCATAGTTATTTTTTATAAAATTTTTAGTAAGTGGGTCATTTTTATATTGAAAACCGAGCTAGGTTTACGTTTTTATTAATTTATTATTTTAAGGAAAAGCTACAGAAAGTCCTTCACATACTTCTTCAAAAAATTGCACTGAAGCAAATTATCCAACAATCATTATTTCTCTTTAGAGAGAAATTAATTAAGATTTACATTTTTGTTCTCACTTATAATTTGTAATTTGTAATTTTTATTTTGTTGTTTGATTGTTGAGACAAGTACATTTGTACTCTGTAAATCTGCGTTAGCCTAGGTTGTAGAGAGACTAGATAAGCAGAGCGAAGTGTTGCAAAGTTCATGTGTGACGAGTGCTTGTAATCTCTTTGTGATTTGATTTAGTGGATCAAGTGAAATGACACCGGTGAAGTAGACTGGGTCCCTAGTGGTGGAGCTGGAAGAGAACAGTAGGTAGAAGGCTAAAGGTCTATAAAATCTTAATCTAATATTCTCCTTCCATACTCTTTTAATTTGTTTTATTAATTGTTGTGTGTTGAATTATTAAAATATCACTGTTCAACATTATGAGTTGTTAAGAGAGGTAATTTTATCTTTCTTATATCGAAAAGTTTTCAAAAGTTTAAAGATATTAATTCCCCCCCTGCCGGCCGCCCCCTACCCCCCTTCTAATATCTTATATATGACCAATAGTTATGAATCTCCACTACAACATGCTAAGAATTTTTTGTGTGTAGCAAATCATCATATTCAAGTTTAAGTTTTGATCCTCATAAAATCAATGTGAGCTTAAAGTTTAAAAGATTATCAATCCCTAAGATATAGTAAACAAATTGTTAGATGCATTTGTTGACCCAAAGAAAGTAACTAAATCTTATATTCTAGCCATAAATGCTCCATCTAGAATTGATGTCCTCGAACAGAAACCCATTACTGCAAATGAGTCTAATGATGCTAGAAATGTGTAGGACCAATCAGTTCCAAGCATAAAAAATTTATTGAAAACGAAAAGGAGCAAACATTAAAGATGGTAAGAAAAGGATGTAAAATCTCCAGAAGAGGTAAAATCTAGTGACATAATTTGGTAAAATCTTAAAAGAAACTTAGGTTATTGACATTAGTGAAAATGATGAGATACCAATAAATTATGTTATGATGGGAATGTGATGGTGTTGAGCTTGGTTTTTCACCCTTCTGGTTTATTTTATAAAATTAGGCCTTCTTTAAACCGATCAATACTAAACTCTACACATTTAATACAGATCCTAGGGTTTAAAGAAAACCATTTTTTTTTTCTCAATTTGAAATGTATTGGAGTCATGACTTAACTAAAGTTGAGAAAAAAGGTTACCAATTGGGTGAGTTGGTTATAACTTAGCTACTGGTATATTGATTAAAAAACTAATTTATAAAATAGCTTTCTGAAAACCAGAGATCTAGGTTCGGAGGCTAATTTTTTAAACCATAAATGGGTACTACTTTTTAACTTCTCAAATTTAACTTTGCTTTTTAAATATACCATTATTAATTTCTAAAATAGCTAATTATGATATGCGTAACTAAATTCATTAATTTACATGAATATCTAAAAATGGAAAAAGTAAAACTTTTTATATTTTAAGTCACCTTGTACTTACATACAGGTGTCTACGTACTTGTTATTCGGGATCAGACTTCTGTAGTTTGTTCTAATGAAAACTTTAGTAGGTTGAGTTGATTTTAGTTTTTAAAACAATCGAGTTTACATTTTTACTTATTTTGATTTATTTAAGAAAATTTCTTAAAGGGCCCTAAATTAGGTTTTATTTTTGGAAATTCTAAATGATCCTAATTTTAAAAATGGTTGATTTACTTTTATTTTATTTTTGAAAAATCAATTTTCTAAGTGATAAAAAGAAATAATAATCTTTATTCTTTCTATTTACTTATTTATTTTTATTTATTATTTTACTTATTCTATCTATTTCTATNATTTTATAAGACAGAACTCGATTTAACTATTCTAATTGGACAAACAAAATAATCTAAACTAAAGAAAAAGGAAAATTAGGTTTTTTCATTTTTATCATCACCCTGTAAGTACCTATGTAGCCGCTACTTGAGATTAGACGTACGTAGTTCTTTTATAGAAACTTTAGTGAGTGGTTTGATTTTAATTTTTGAAAAAGGGTCAGATTTATGTTTTTACCCATTTCAATTTATTCAAGGAAATTTTTCTAAAGAGTCTTAATCGGTGTTTTATTTTTGGAAACTCTAAAATAGTCTTAATTTGGAAAAAGATCCATTTATTTTTAGAAAACTTGATTTTTTTAAGTGTCAAAACAATTTTTGTTCACTAACTTGTTTATTTATTTTTATTTTTATTGTATTATCTTATTTATTTTATATCTATTTCTATTAAAATAAAAATAAATAAATAAATAAATAGATTACTTCCTTTTTTTTTCTTTTTCTTCTCTTTATTTTTTATTTTTCTCACTTATAACATATACAAAAAAAAAAAAAAACAAATAAAGAAACTGGGTCAGCTCGAATCGGCTTGGACTGCTTAAAGGCAGCTCGGATGAACTTATCAGCTCACTTCGACTTGTATTGACTCAAGGTCGGCTTACTTCAGCTTAGAAAATCTGATGGTGGTGGTTTTCTTCAAAAAACATCATAGGGGATGCTATCCTAAAGAGAAAGGAGAACTGTACTAGAGAGATGAAGCTTTGATTTTTGTTTTTCTAAAGTGTTTTGAAGCTTTGTTGTGTTTTGAAAATGAAGAGTAAACCCTTATTTATAGTTGCCATGGTTGAGTTAAGGATGGAAAAAATTAAATGTAATATGATTTTTTTCCAACATTAGATTGGACAAACCTAGACAATATGTGGTGTCAAATACATAGCTGCACATATAGCAGTATGTCCAATGTGTGTAGGAGTATCTCTACCACACTTGGAAGTGAGTTGTTAAATGACTTGGTGATGATGTGGCCTATGACATGGCGATAAAGTGAGAAAAGAAAATAAAAGATATATTTTGCACATTTCATAAATTCAACTTAGGATCTCTAAGTCATATGCAATATCAAGTCTAAGTGTTTATCCAACTAGGCTATTGGTTTTTCTTTATTCATGTGTAATAATTGCTCATATGCATCAGGTCAGCTTAGGCTAGATTCAAATTTAAGCCTAAGCTCAACAGCCTTTAATTCAAAATTTTTTAAATTAAAATTATATTCTATTTAAACAATCTAAAAATTTATTATTTTATAAATTCACTATTTTTTCTATTTCTTTTATTTTCTAAATTTCTTATTTTATTGTATTATTTTTTTTCTAAATTTCCTTTTTTTTCTTATATTTTTCCAATTTTCTTATTTTTTATACTTTTTTCCTATTTTTGTATTTTCCTAAAATTCTTGTATTTTTATAAATTTCTTTATTTTTTGTGTTTTCTTTAATTTCCCTTTTTTTTTGTTTTTACTAATTTAGGACCTATTGAAGAAATAAAATAAAAAATAAAAACAAATAAAATAAAATAAAATAAAGGAGGAAAAAATTGGGTATATATAGCTGCCCCTCTTTTTGTTGAAGTTTGAATAAAACTTTGTCATAAAGACAAAGAGACACTATTTTTGGCCCTAAGACGACTTTAAATAACTATAGCAATCCTAAAATCAATTTATCGGAGAGTTGGATGAAGAAATGAAACTTGATCGTATCTCTCTAGGCTCACTAACCTAGGTAGGAATGTCTCTAAGTGATTGAGATCGATCTAAAACCTACTCGTGCCTCACAAGGCTTACTAACCTAGGTAGCAACATCTTTTAGGGACTAGCAACCCTAAATTGGGATCAATCTAAAACCTGGTTGTACCTTACAAGGCTAATTAACTTAGGCAAGAGTGTCTCTTCTGGATTAGCAACCCTAAACTGGAATTGATCTAAAACCTGGCTGTTCCTCACTAGGCTCATTAACTTAGGTGGGAATGGTTCTTGGGGACTAGTAACCCTAAATTCGGATCAATCTAAAATCTAGTCATACCTCACAAGGCTTACTAACGTAGGTGAGAGCGTCTCTTGTGGACTAGCAACACTAAAATGGGATTGATCTAAAACCTAGTCGTACCTCATAAAGCTCACTAACTTAGGTAGGATTGTCTCTCGGGGACTAGTAACCCTAATGTAGGATCGACCTAAAACCTGGTCGTGCCTTACTAGGCTTGCTAACTTAAGTAGGAGCATCATTCGAGGACTAGTAACCCTAAAATGGGATCGATCTAAAAACTGGCAGTACTTTATAAGGCTTATTAACCTAAGCGAGAGCATCTCTCGGGGACTAGCAACCTTAAAATGGGATTGATCTAAAGCCTGGTCGTGCTTTACAAAGCTTACTAACCTAGGTAGGAATGTGTCTCAAGGACTAGCAATCCTAAACTAGGATCGATCTAAAGCTTAGTCGTGCCCGCAAGGCTCACTAACCTAGGTAGGAGCATTTCTCAAAGATTAGCAACTCTAAACCAAGATCAATTTAAAACCTAGCCGTACCTCACAGGGTTCACTAACCTAGGCGGGAGCGTCTCTCGAGGACTAGCAACCCTAAATTAGGATCGATCTAAAACCTGGTTGTGCCTTACAATGCTCACTAACCTAAGCGGGAGCGTCTCTCATGGACTAGCAACCCTAAACTGAGATTGATCTAAAACCTTATCGAGCCTTACAAGGCTCACTAATCTAAGTAGGAGCGTCTCTCAAGGACTAGCAACCCTAAACTAGTGTTAATGTTATGCTAAAAGGAAATGATGAGGAGAAGTACCCAATGGAACTTGGTTAATAGAGGGGAAATACCTTATAGGCTTGCTTGAGAGAAACTTGGTGAGGGGAAGCGCCCTATAGATTTGTTAAGAGAATACTGGGAAGGATGAACCAAGTTAAGATTGTGTCTTTGAAGGTTAGGTAAACATTAAATTGCAGAAAGCGAATGCCATATGGGCTAGATAGAAGAGACGATAAAGAGAGGTGCCATACTAGCTTGTTAAGAGAAACTTCATGAATAGAGGGGCCCAATGGGTACGCTTGGGTGAATTTGGTGAACAAAAATTCCTCATAGGCTTGTTAAAAGAAATTAAGCATCTTAATGAATCTGCTAAAAGGACGAAAAACATCTTATGAGTCCACAAAAACCTTAAAGAGAATGATGAGGGGAATTGCTCTATGATCTTGTTGGAATGTTTGAAGGAAGATTAGTGGATGAGGAAGCGCCTTATGGGCTTGCCTAAGAGACACTTAGAAATGAGACTGAATTGAGATTGCATCTAGAAGGTTGGCCTAAAAGAAACTAATGAAGAGGAGTATCGTACAGGCTCGCTAAGAGGAACTTGGTAAACAGAGAAGAAGGGCCCTATAGGTACGCTAAAGGAAATTGAGGAATAGAAGTGCCCTAAGGGTTTGCTAACGACCTTAAAGAGAGATGAATGGATGGAAGGTAAGATAACCCAATTAAGAGCTTACCCGAAACACTACCCGATTTTGAGGGAAATATTTATAGAAAAACCCATTTTATGAAGATCATTTATGTTGAAAAAGACGTTGGGGATAATTTTCTTTATTTTGAGAAGAACGAGAAAAGTCTTGACTCTTAACTTTTTTTTTTTCCTTTATAGAATGGATTGAAAACTTGGCTACTTGAGCCGACATGGGCTTGAAATACTTTCTCTTTTTTTTTCTTTTTCTTCTTTTTTTTTTTTCCTTTTTATTACTTCTTTTTTTCTAGTTTGCTAATAGGTAAAGAAACCCTTCTTTAATAATCACATAGGGCCTCTTATGTTCCCCTTATCTTGGATGTCAAGTCGTTTAGTGGGGCCTTGTGATTTCAAACATCTTTAAAAAGGTAACTCATGGCTGTTTTAGTCGAAGAGGATTTTCTTGCAAACTTTTGGTCTAGATTATACTCTTAACTACAGTCCCAAAATTATAGTCCATTTTGCGTGTGATACACCTTAATTAATCCATTAGGTCTTTTTTGGTTTATCATTATGAATTTAGACTTTTGGTCCAAGGGTTTCAAAAGGAACTAACAAAGAAGCCTATTTTGAAATAAAGATTAATCCCAAATATATAAGTCGAGAACCTTCGGAACAATTAGAAATATACTTACCCTAATTTCAAAAACAAATTTTATTAAAGATATTATCTTTAAAGATTGGAAGAGCTTTTACTTGTGTAAGGGTGGTATTGTGGGTGGGAAGGCCAAGTGTAAGAGAGGCTTTAAAGTGGATGTAGAGATTTTGGGTTTTTGAGCTTGGACTGTAATTCAGCACTTTATGTCTTTGAGGCTATTTAGGCTTTGACTTTTGATTTGACTGCCCTTACTAAGATATGATATGACTTTCACTTGGCTCTTAGCTTATACATGAGCTTAATTTTCTAACCTCTTTTCCTTATCTTTTCCTTTTTCTATTTTGTTATTACTTTACCCTACTGTTCTTTTGTTGTTCTTTCTTGTTCTTTTGGCCCCAAGCCAAGTTTAAGCGATTTTGGGTCTTAAATTCATTGATTTCTATTGTATGGGCTCTAGTGAGGTAAGGTAAAGCTTGCGATGTTTAAAAAGGATGTAGCTCTTCCTTATGATTCCATGCTTGATTGTGATTGTAGATAGTTGACTTAAATATTGTTGTTAATTGACTACTGTGTAGGGTTCGGGAAATGTTTGTGTATGTAATTGTGTGTTGAGTTATGAATTTACCTTAAATACAGAAAATGCCTTGTTTATTGCATGGTAGTATAGAAATGATTGTGTGTTCTATTGGATGGTCACAGCATAATTTGAACTTAATTATACTTGGCCTATAAAAAGAAACTGGGACATGCATTAACATGCATAGCATGGATACAATTCCGGCCGTCACATCACATGAAGGTAAAGAGAGGCCATTCGAGGGTTAATATTATTAATTTATTTGGTTCTGTATGGTGCACTCGTATAAAATGACCTTACCCTGGCCCGCAGGAACACTAGGCGTTGGAGGTGCCAACCGCCTGGCTAAGGGTTGAGTCTAAAGGCCTTCGTTTAGGGGTGAGTGTGGATTGCGGGGGCCCACTCACAATTATACTAGAGCTTGGGTTTTTTAAAAATAAAAGAATTATTTGATATAAGTATAGAACGTAGAGTTCCGTAGTAAAGTACGTTTTAGTATAATACCCAGATCTGATTGGTGCCGTGTAAACTCCAACCCTGACTTTGGAGGGCGTTAAATCTGAGTTACGTATATAAACTAGTTAATTATACGTATTGTTTGGCATTCTGGTTGATCATTTATTCATATGTGTGAATATAATGTACTTATAACTTGCTTGTGGTGTGGTTGAGGGTTTTGCTTACTAAGCTTAGGCTTACACCCCTTTAGACTTTTGTTACAGGATAGCCTGTTCATAGAAGCAGGACGAAGGATGCCACAGGTTAGCTTAGGGATTTGGGCAAGAGCAAGTTGTCCTATATATTGAGAGAGAATAGTTTATGTAGACTCTTACTCATGTACTTTTGTTTCTCTTAGTATTATCGACTTAGACATACTTAATTACTATGTATTGTAAGCTTTATATAAATATGTTTGTGTGATGATATCATGTGAATCTGGATGTTCTTTGGAAACTAGTGGTTGTAGAGCCTTGTATATTGTGAGAAGAGTTCTTAATTAGAAAGGTAACCAATCAGGGGTTCTTCGTATAGTTTACGGCATCTACCACGACTAGGCCGTCCTCAGTTCGTGACATCAGCCATGTGAACTTGATTGGAAGAATTTCTTTACTAGTTAACAACTTTTCTTTTATTTTTTTTCTTTTTCTTTTTTTTTTAAAGAGAGAGAAAGATAAAACTTTATTTTATAGAAACTAGATAAAAATGATGGATTTTTATATTTTATTTTTTTACTTCCTTAAGTGAGGGAGAATGAAAAATTCTATTAAAGGATTGTCTACAAAGAAGGAAAGAACAAAGGATGACTAAAGAGAGAAATAAAAATTATTTTGGAAAGATTAGAGTACATGAAACTTAAAGTCCTTCAACTACATCTAAAGTTTCTAATCTAACTCTCGTAGTTGGCCTTTAATGTTATCTAACATTTCTAAAGCCTAATTCATGGTCCTCTCAGTTTTTTCAACTTGAGCTAACAAGGCCCTATTAAAGGCTTTAGTTCGCCTAGTAACCACTCATGGTTTCATTGAGCAACTAGTAGTCTTTGATTATTCTCTTGTTGGTTACCCGCCATTTTTAGTTTTACATATTTCATGGACAACAATCAATCATTAATGTAGAAAAAGAAAACACATGGAAATATGCAGGTGTTGGGATCGTTTAGGTTAATACATTACTCCCTTGAGTTGTAACCCTACTATTATTTTCAAAAACTTGCTTGCATTAAAACTTTTGAACAATTAGTAGGGTTGCAATTTCTTAAGGGTAATGTACTAACTTAAGGAAGGGAGTATATACAATTAGGGTAGGTTTTGAAAAGGTCCTTAAGTTTTGTGACCTCACTTGTTAAAGACATTTTCATTGGTCACATTAAGCTTAAGTAAGGTAGCTTAATCAACTCCCAGTGGTAGTTACACCATAGCATTCGAAGCCCATACAATGGCCCCTCTCCTAGGGTCTTAAGACTGCTTGGGTTTGACTGTATCTACCCTATACCTTTGATGCAACAAATGACCCCCTGTATCCTAAAGCGTGTGACATGCAAGATAAATAAAAGCTGAGAGTGAATTCTTGGAAAATATAGGGAAAGAAGCTTCAGATTTGTCTTTTCTTTTATAACAATGCTGCCCTAAAACCTTGAAGGATATATACAAGAAGAGTGGGTTATAGAGGTCCTTAAACTTTGTGACCTCACGTGTTTCTTACAAAACGGTTCATTGGTCACATTAAAGTTTAAGTGGGTTAGCCTAACCGACCCTGAATGGTGGTTGCCCCACTATGCCTAGAACTTATATAATGGCTCCCTATCCTAAGGTCTTAAAACCACCCAAGTTCAACCATACCTATCATGTGTTCATAGTACAAGAAATAAATCCCCTCCTCAAAACAATAAAAAAAAGAACTAAACTTGCAAAAACATTAATACAGTTATGATACAAACAAAGAACCAATAAGTTCATAAACTACACTAATGTGATTTTTAAAGTTTAATTTTAATTTTAGAAAGTCAAATAATTAACCCTCTTAGTATCCCTAGTGGAGTCGCCAAGCTGTTAAACTTAATTTTTTACCCTCTTGGTTCTTTCTATAAAATTAGGCCTTCTTTAAACTAATCAGTACTAAATATTACTCGTTTAATACCAATCCTCAACTAGGGTTTAAAGAAAACTGTTTTTTTTTTTTCTTAATTTGAAATGTATCGGAGTCGCCACCCGACTAAAGTTGGGAAAATGAGTTAAGTTATAACCAACTGGGTAGGTTGGTTATAACTTAGTTACCGGCCTGTCGATTAAAAAACCAATTTATAAAACAACTTTTTGAAACTAGAGATTTAGGTCTGGGGGTTAATTTATTAAACCATAAATGGATACCACTTTTTAACATCTCAAATTTAACTTCACTTTTCAAATATACCCTTTTTAATTTCTAAAACAACTAATTATGATATACGTGACTAAATTGATCAATTTATATGAATATCTAAAATTGGAAAAAATAAAACTTTCCATATTTTAAGTTACCCTATACTTACGTATAGGTGACTACGTGGCCACTATTTGGGATCAAACTTTTATAGTTTGTTCTAATGAAAACTTTAGTGGGTTGAGTTGATTTTAGTTTTTAAAACAATCGAGTTTACATTTTTACCCATTTTAATTTATTTAATAAAACTTCCTAAAGAGCCCTAAATTGCGTTTTATTTTTAGAAATTCTAAATGATCCTAATTTTAAAAATGGTTGATTTATTTTTATTTTGTTTTTGAAACATCAATTTTCTAAGTGACAAAAAGAAATAATAATCTTATTTTTTCTATTTACTTATTTATTTTTATTTTTTATTTTATTTATTATTTTTCTTATTCTATCTATTTCTATTAAAATAAAAATAAATAAATATATAGACTACTTCCTTTCTTTTTTCTCTTTTTGTTTTTCTTCTCTTTCTTTTTTATTTCTATCTCTTTTTTCTTTGCTATTTTTCTCACTTATAACATTTACAAATTAAAAAAAAAAAATAAACAAACAAACCAGGTTAGCTCGAATTGGCTTGAACAACTAGAATCGGCTTGTCGACTCACTTTAACTTATATCAGCTCGATCGACTCACTTCAGCTTGGTAAACTTGGGGTTGACTCACTTCGGCTCGATCGGCTTGAGGTTAGCTCACTTCAGCTCGGTCAGCTTTGGTTAGCTCGAAAAATCCGATGGTAATGGTTTTCGTCAAAAAACACCATAAGGGATATTATCCTAGAGAAAGAGGGGAATTGTACAAGAGAGATGAAGTTTTGATTTTTGTTTTTCTAAAGTGTTTCGAAGTTTTGTTATGTTTTGAAAATGAAGAGTAGACCCTTATTTGTAGGTGTTATGGTCGAGTTAAGGATAGAAAAAATTAAATACAATATGATTTTCTTCTAATTTTGGATTGGACAAACTTAAACAATATATGGTGCCAAATACATAGCTATACATATAGGAGTGTGTCCAATGTGTATAGGAGTGTATCTACCACACTTGTAAGTAAGTTGATAAATGATGTGGGGATAATGTAGCTTATGACATGGCGATAAAGTGAGAAAAAAAAAAATAAATTTTACACCTTTCATGGATTGAACCCAAGATCTCTAAGTCATATGCAATATCAAGTACAAGTGCTTAAGTACAAGTACTTATCTAGTTGGGCTATTGGTTTTTTCTTATTCATATGTGTAATAATTGCACATATGTACCAAGTTAGCTTAGGCTAGATTCAAAACTAAGCCTAAGCTCAATGGCCTTTTATTCAAAATTATTTAAATTAAATTATATCTATTTAAACAACCTAAAATTTTATTATTTTCTAAATTCACTATTTTTTTCTATTTTCTTTTATTTTCTAAATTTCTTATTTTTCCTAGATTTCCTATTTTTTGATATTTTTCCAATTTTTTTATGTTTTGTGCTTTTTTCCTATTTTTGTACTTTCCTAAAATTCTTGTTTTTTTTTTTCTAAATTTCTTTATTTTTGTTGTTTTCTTTAATTTCCATTTTTTTTGTATTTTTACTAATTTAGGACTTATTAAATAAATGAAATAAAAAATAAAATAAAATAAAGAGGGGAAAAATTGGGTATCTACAAATGGAATCAAAGTAGAATAAACATCGACAATATATTCGCATATAATTTAATGCTAAATATTATGGAATAAAATAAGGATCTTTAGATTAAAGGAGTGTAGACATAGAAATGATTGACCAAAGTGGAAAGACATAGTCTAACTAGAATTGAAATCCATTAGAAAATGTAGAGCTTTTGGAATAATAGTCCAGACACCAAATGGTATAAGACCATGTAAGCAAGATGAGAAAAATGAGATTATTAGATAATAAAGCATATCTTCTGCCCAAGGATTTACTCAAAAACCTAGTGTTGATTATAAAACACATTACGATTTTTAATAAGTTAGAAAATATGTGAAAAGCTTGAGATATGTCTAAGGGATGTTTTTGCAACTTATTTTTGTGGATCACTTAATATTAACATATACATATACATATAAAGAAGATATGATTCCTGATTATTTAGAACATAATTGAATCAAACATATACATACACACATTATATATATATATATATATATGAAAATCCTTGAATAGTTTAAGTTACCTGAAGCACATAAATTGAATTTAGGGAAATCTATTCAATAAAGGTGAGTAAAACTTTATATAGATTAAAGTAATCCGGATGCATGTGTTATAACCATCTTAGTGAATATTTGCTAAAAGAAGGTTACGAAAATGATCCTATATGCTTAGGTGTTTTTATAAATAGATGATAATCTGAATTGTTATAATTACTGCTTACGTTTATGATTTGAATATCATTAGAACTCTTGTAGACTTATTGAAGGCTACTAGTTATTTAAAAATAGAATTTGGAATGAAAGACCTTGGAAAAACTAAGTTTTGTTTAGGTCTTTGTCACATCTTGGCTTTTCTCGGAGTACAACGTCACAACCACTAACCGATTTATGTTCAAGAAAAATACTATTTATAACAAAAGAGTACTATAATGGATTTCAACTTTACACTTGATTTCATAAAAAGTATACGACCTCAAACATAACTAAAGTTAAAAGATAGTAGTTTTTTTTTTCTCTAATACATATGTACAGATCTTTCTTGGGACTATGATCAAAATATGGTAAGACTTCTTTTCAAAAGTAGCTGACACTGTCCTATGCACTTCAAAAGTCTTCCACCAACTGATGGTGATTCCCACTCAAATTTCTTTTTGACCAAGGGATACATAAATATCCCCTTGGCTCTTTATGAGCTATGTAAGAGTGAATAAAACAAAACATAGCAAAGCATAAACATACATTTATAAGCATCTTTACTATAAGACATTCAATTTCATATTGCAAATTGCTGATATAAGAGGTCTATGTAGGGAATACATGCTATGCTTATGCATGTGACATGTATAGGTATCGATATCATAGTCCAGCTTAGATCTCATTTAGTTAGTTGACACTCTTAGGCATTTAGATAAATGTCTAGTAACTTAAGACAAGGAGCTGTTATACCCAACCTAATTGAAACCACATGAAGTGGCCAAAATTGACTGAGTAATGCAAATTTATATGCTTAAAAACCAACTTAGCAAAATTTTACTTTATAGAAAAATTGGCTCGTAAGTCCTTTCTTACTGTGTCATGAATGCAGCAAGTAATATAACAACCCATATCACACATGAATCTCAAGTTCCATACTAAGAACAACTCAATTAGTTTAGTTCTAACTTTATATCCAAGCTTTAGAGTTCAACCCTTTATATAGGTTTCACTTAGGTGAACACTAAGAATAGTTCATTTTTCAAGTTTTTCAAGCAATAAGATGCCTAAGCAAATCATTCATACAAGAGAAAAAAAAAAAAAAACTTCACTCAACACATTTAAGGGAATTACGTACATAATTAGTCAATCATACAATTATAGTTTACTACACAACTGACTCAAAGTTAAGTAGATATAAATTTACTTGTAAAAACACAAATATCCACTTACTAAGGCTTTATAGCAGTGCAAATCCTATGTTTCACAATGTAGTCCTTCTTCACCTATCACACTTAGGAAAAAACATACAGTCTCCAAGTTAACTACGAGTTGAAACCAAACCCTTATAAGCTTGTGTTTGCTTATCCTTGCAATATTACATTTTAGAACTTAGCTTGATCGTATCTTTTTCATTCCTTATCTAATTTTAGTAAACCTTAAATAGTCACGATTGTTATTTCGAGTACTATTAAAGTATCTTAAAGAGTAAAACTAATCAATACAATAGTAAGGTCGAAAGTACCCTTTTTGGCTACCAACTTGATTGTACATCATCATAACTTTGCAACTAATTACAACAAGCTTTAATTTTAAACTAATGACCCTAAAATTTAAATTTCCCAAACTTGACCAGTATATAATATCTACCAAAAATGCTAATCCTATATTAACTTAGCAAATATTTTGTTAGTGTTAGATACTATTTCATAAGCTAGGCTAATATACAGGTTTATACTAGGAAATTAAATAATAAATAGTATATGAGCCTAATTAATTCCAACAAAAACCTTATGAACTGACAATAATATATAGTTTTAATAATGACTAACAATTATGCTTAATTAGCTTATTGCCTATTTTTACAAAAGTAGCATTTTTAGCCCAAAATTATGGAAAATTAGGCAAATTTATGTGTAAAATAAAAATAAAGTATTCCTAATATCATTATAAACTCTTAGAAGTCAAAATATGTTGGGCCTGTTAGTTAATTTATTGAAAAGTTAATTATTTCAAGAAATCGATAAAAATGCTAATTTTATTCAAAATAAATATAATAAATAGTAAATACATTTATTTTAAAAAATTCCCATTAGCACAATTTAATACATATCTTAAGTATATTATATAGAAAAATTTAGTTTGAAACAACAATATTTAGTATTTTCAAAAATTACAGCAATTTTTGCCTAAATAGAGCACTTTCTTAAGGAACATATATTTTTACTTATGATTTAATCAAAATAAAATTACTAAATTAATCTACACCTAAAATAACCCCATAATAGATTTTTTCATAATCAATTAACAAGGTTTGATATTTTTAGAAAATAGGAGGACTTATAGGTAGAAAATAAAGCAAGCTAAACCATTAGCCTCTAGCCACTATACCTTGTTAGAAAAGCTCCTCCAATTGCCAACTTTCTAACCTGAAATAGCCACTACAGTACAATTCTAGCAACCCCCTAAATCAATCCTAACCACATTGCGCTCCTATTTTTGCCTTATTTTTCTAATTTTTCCTAATTTTTCTTAAGTTGTTTTCTTGTGTTTATGAGCTTCTAAAATGTCGTAAATGAAGTGTGAATGACCTATTTATAGATCTAAGGGTGGTTGCATGTGAAAAAATTAGTGCCATGATCAATTTCTCATTTTCCACATTGTAATTAGGTGCTAAGTGTCATTTTCCTATAATTTGGTTTATGACTCGTACTTTTTAATTCATTTCCTTACTGCTACACTTATAGTAGATGAGTTTGATGACTTGTCATTTGATTTTTTAATAATTTTGACCATTTTATATTAATTTATCTATATTTTTATAATTTTATATTAATATATGTGCATATTTTATATTTATTATGCTTATTCAATGATCAATCCTAACCAAATAATTATGAATTACTTTTGTATTTAATAATAAATGAATAAAATATTATGAAACCCGATATTACAAAGATGCTTTCCATAGAATTCTATATGTATCCATGAGATCGAGTATGGAATTATGTAGAATCATATTATATATAATTTCACTTCATTTTATTATTTTTATATGCTAAATAACTTATTTCTAAGATCTTATTATATCTCATAAGTTGAATCTCAAGTTTTCAACAAATATCGACTTTATCATTAAAGTTATATTTTTATCAAATTAAATCTTATATATCTTTTATTTTGAGAAATTAACTTTACCAAGTTACTTCTTCTAACTTTTTTAACCTTATCGTGAAGTTTAAACTAAAACAGATAACGTTGCCTTATGTCCTAAATTTAGGAGCTTAAAACCTTAGTATATTATATTCTACCCTCCTTATAAAAAGTTTTGTACTTGAAACTTAACTGCAAGTTGAACGACATATACTTATAACCTTAGCTTAGTAACACGAATGATTGATAACAAGATCATTGACCTTGCATGAATAGTTTAAGGTATTGTGCCCTCATTGACTTGGTAGACTCTCATGTTGCTTCCTCAATGGTATGTCTACACCATAAGACCTTCATATGTTCAATGTCTTGGCTTCTTAATTGCTGAACCTTTGTATCTAAAATATGAACTAAATGCTCTCTCTCTCTCTCTCTCTCTCTCTATATATATATAAGGTTTCCTTTTAACTTTACCAGAGGTACATTTATTATTGTTGCTAGATCATCTACAAACTTTCTTAAGGTGGAAACATGAAACACATTTTGAATTCATACTATCTCATTAGGTAATTCAAGTTTGTAGGCAACTTTTCCAATTCTTTTCTTAATTTAATATGGCTTAACATACTAAGGACTTATCTTCCCTTTAACATCGAATCGTCTCACACCTTTCATTGGGGATATCTTCAAGAAGACCTAATTACCTACTTGGACTTCTAATGGCTTCCTTCTAACATCTACATAACTTTTCTACTAGCTTTGGGTAGTTTGCATTTGTTCTCTAATCATTTGTACTTTCTCCTTAAGGTATTGTAACATTGATGGTCCAATAATTTTCTTATTCCCTTGTTATCCCAATAAATTGGGGATATACACTTACGTCCATATAGTGCTTCATATGGAGCCATCTAGATAACACTATGATAGTTGTTTTTGTAAGGGAATTCTATTAATAGTAGATGATCATCCTACCTACCCCCAAAATCCATTGCATAAGTCCTTAGCATATCTTCCGAAGTTTGTATTGTTCACTCAAATTGCCCATCACTTTAGGATGATAAACAATACTCAGGTTTAGCCTAGTTCCCATCCTCACTTGCAAAGATCATCAAAATTGAGACATTAAACAAGAATCACAATATGAGCTTATTAACATAGAAATTCCATGTAAGTGAACTATTTCCTTGATATATGTTTCTATTAGCTAAGAGGATGTCGTCGTTTGCCTTACAACTGTGAAATTTACTTATTTCATGAGTCTATCTACTATAACCCATATCATATCATGTTGTCTTCTTATCCTTGGCACACTACTTAAGAAATCCATTGTTATATGGTCCTACTTACATTGAGGTATATGTAAAGGTTAGAACAATACTCCTGGTCTTTGATGTTTGGCTTTTACCTTTTAGCAAGTCATACAATGTGATATGTATTGTGCTACATCTCCTTTTATTCCTATCTACCAAAATTTTTGTTTCAAATCCTTATACATCTTATTATTTCTAGGGTATAGGGAATATCTTGCACTATGCACTTCTTCTAAAATTACTTTCTTAACTTCCAAATCCTTTGGTATACAAAGTCTTTCTTTATACCTCAAGATTCTTGCATCATCGATTCTAAAGTTTGGGTTTAGCTCAATACTATCTTTGATCTTTTGTAGCTTTGCATCTCTCTTTTAAGCTTCCTTGATACACTTAAGTAGTATAGGTTGTACTTTTAGATTAGCCAGCATACTACTCTCTTCCCTTGTTACAACTTCTAAGCTTAACTTCTCCATTTCTTTAATTAGTTCTCGCTTATTCGTAATGAATGCAACAACATTAACTTCTCCATTTCTTTAATCATTAGCCTTCTTAAGGTGGTAATGAATCATAAGATCACAATCCCTTAGTAATTTTAGCCACCACCTTTGTCTCAAATTCAATTCCTTTTGTGTGAAAGTAAACTTTAAGCTCTTGTGATTAGTGAATGCCTTATACTTTTTGCCATATGGGTAATGGCTTTAGATCTTTAGAGCAAATATTACAGCTGTAAGCTCCAATCCATGAGTCCAATAGTTTCACTTATGTGGTCTAAGCTATCTTGAAGCATAGGAAATCACCTTATCAATCTGCATTAATACATATCTTAGTCCACTCTTTAAGGCATCATAATAGATTGCATATGCTTTGATACCATCTGGTACTGTTAAAGCTATAACAATTACCAACCTTCTATTAAGTTTCTAGAAGCTCTCTTTGCACTTATCATTCCCTTTAAATTTAAGACCTTTTCATGTTAATTAGGTTAATGGCATGGCTATTATAGAGAAGTCTTATACAAATCTTCTATAATAACAAGCTATTCCCAAGAAACTCTTAACTTTTGTTCCTATAGTCTGTCTCACCTATTCCGTTATTGCTTTCGCCTTCAGAAGGTCAATTGTTATTCCAACATTGGACATTATATTTTTAAGAAACCTTACTTACTATAGCCAAAACTCACATTTCTTTAGCTTCGCATATAATTGGTTGTCCTTAAGGGTTTGATGCACAATCCTTAAGTGTTATACATGTTCTTCCTTGCTTCTTGAGTACATTAAAATATCATTAATATACACAACTATGAACTCATCTAAGTACTTTTTAAAGGTAGATTCATTATGCCCATAAATGTGGAAGGGGCATTCATTAATCCAAATAGCATTACTTAAAATTTGTAATGTACATACTTAGTCCTAAAGGTAGTCTTAAGTACATCCTCTTCCTTAATTTTCAACCGGTGATAACTAAATTGTAAGACTATCTTTGAGAAAACAATGGATCCCTTTAACCAATCAAATAAGTCATTAACTCTAGGAAGTGGATATTTATTCTTAATTTTCACTTTATTCAACTCCTGATAATCTATACACAACCTCAAACTTCCATCTTTCTTTCTAACAAAGAGTATAGGTGTGCCTTATGGTGATGTACTTAGCCTTATAAATCCCTTGTGTAATAACTCTTGGAGTAGGGTCTTTAGTTTCACCAATTCAATAGAAGCCATGGGTAGGGTGTATTAGAGATGGGTGCAATACCTTGTACAAGATCTATGGTAAACTCAATCTCCTTATCTAGTGGTAGTCTAAACAATTCCTTAAGAAAAACCTTAGGATATTTAGATACGTTTGGTATATCTTCTAACCTCACTTCTTTAACTTGAGTATCCACTACTGAGGTTAAATATCTTATATTACCATTACTTAACAACTTCTAAACTTTACTTGCTGAGATTATTTGAGAGGTTGCTTTTCTAAAGCTTCCTTTAAAATGAAACTACTCTCCATCAAGCTTCTTGAATACCATCATCTTTCCTTCAAAGTTGATATTCGCTTGATATTCAGTTAGCCAATCCATCCCCAATATCACATCAAATCATTTCATGTCCAATATTACTAATTTTGTAGGCATTTTATAAAGATTTATACACATATCATCTCCTTTCAATCTTTGTTGCACTATTTGCTCTCCTCTAGAGGGGGTCGCTATTACCAGATCATACCTTAGAGTTTCTATCGGGAGTCTATTCTTATCAACATATTTGGTGGAGGCATATGAATATGTTGCTCCTATATCAAGCAATGTATAAGCATAGTTACCTTCTAGGAGAATCAATTGAAAAATAACAATGATAATTATACCATCATACTAAAGTATATTATTCAAACAAACATTCAACATATAATCATGTAAAGGTATTTAAAAGTCATAGGGTTCGGAACTCGTACTTACAACTATGTTGTCATCCCTACCTTCTTTGTCTTGGATTGCATACACCCTTCCTTGAACTTTAGGTCTGGCTCTAGCTTCTCTTGGTTGGTTATTTTTATTGGTAAGTCTTAGCCTATTGACTTGGGTTTCATATGGCCTTGCCTACTGGTCTACATTACAATGAATGGCGTTATGTCTTGTTTAGCGACATTTATAGCAATATAGATCTCCAAGGTTTGGGTTCTAGCACTACCTAGCCAAATGTCCAACTTCTCTACATCTAAAAGATTTCCCTTGTTGCTCAAGGCACTTCATGCTCGATGCCTACAATTACACTTCAAAGAAAAGGATGTAGCTCCTCCTAACTTTTGATTCTTAGCAAGGGGTTAATAAACTTTCCTCCCCTTTACAAACCTTTGGCTACTGCTAGAATTCCCTATGAATTTCCCTTTCTTGCTTTCTATTTCATTAGCTTCCCTTCGTAAGTCACGAGCTTGCTTGATTAAATGTGTCTCACTAATAATATCAGCATATCGCACCAACCTTGTTCTTTTTAACTCAACTTGAAAATAAAGATCAAGGCTAACCTTGAACCTACTAACCTTAGCAACTTCATCATTTTGCACCACTTCTTGAGTAAATTTCAATAACCTATTAAACTCCTGTTCATATTCTTTAATAATCTTATCTACTTGTCTCAACTTATAATACTCTTCATACATTTGCTCACTTACACATTTAGGGAAATACTACTTCAGAAGTGCATTCCTAAAGGTGTTCCAACCAATGGGTTCTATCATGGACAGTTTCTTTCCCCTCTACCAATTATTCACACATCCATGCAACAGAATAGCAGCAATCCCTACTTTCTTATTCTCTTCCATCTCATGCACTTCACATGCTTTTTCTAATGAATCAATCTACTCTTCTACAACTAAAGGTTCAGTTTTCTCCCCATCAAATAGTTTCACTATATGTTGCACTCAAGATAGCTTATCCGCATTTGCTTTACCAGCCAAAGCTAAGGTAGTTGCAATTTTTTATACCACGTCCCTTGCCTATAAAGGTAGAGCTTGATTTGGTTGTAGTTATTGTTCCTCCCTCATCTATATTATTGGTGTAGATGATGAACCAGGATCCCCAATTATACATATTTGCACCATTTTTTGGATAATAGCAAACACAATAGACACTATTAGTTTCCTTATAACAATCACTACTAGCAAGGTTAAATTTATATGATATAGAGCTACCTTGCATAGCTCATACGTACTTAATACTATGGTCCACTAGCCTATGCACTAATACTACCTAAAGAATGTCACATCCCGACCTAGCTTAGAATACAACATTACAACTACTAAACTGTTTACATTCAACAAAAGTACTATTTATAGCAAAAGAGTACTACAATGGAGTTGAGCTTTAAACTTAATGACACAAAAAAATATATAACCTTAACCATAACTAAACATGAAAAGATAGTATTCTCTTTTTTCCCATTATATATGTATAGATCCTTCTTGGGACAACGATTAAAATACAGTAAGGCTTCTTTTAAAAAATAGCTGACTCTGTACTCGTGCTCTCAAAAGTCTTGCCCTAGCTTATGGTGGTACCTACTCAAATCTCTTATTGACCCAATAATATACAAGTATCCCCTCAACTCTCTATAAGCTAAGTGAGAGTGAATAAAACAAAACATGACACAAGCACAACATACATAAACAAGAATCTTTACCATAAGGCATTCAATTTCATATTGAGAATTACTAATATAAGAGGTCTATGCAGGGAATATGTGCAATGCTTATGTATGTGATATACATTGGTATCAATATCATAGCATATCTTAGATGTCATTTGGTAAGTTGACACTCTTTAGCATCTAGATCAAGATCTAAGAACCTATGACAATAAGGAGTTGCCACACCTAACTTAGCTGAAACCACATGAAGTGGCCAATATTAACTGAGTAATGCAAATATATATGCTCAAAACCCAACCTAGCTACATTTTAGTTTCTAGAAAACTTGACTTGTAGGCCTTTTTGTGCCATGCTATGAATGTAGCGAGCAATATAACAGCTTAGTATTAGGTTTGAATCTCAAGTTTCAAACCAAGAACAACTCAATTAGCCTAGCTCTAACTTTGTGTCCAAGCTTTAGAGTTAAACTATTCATACAAGTTTTGCTTAGGTGAACACCTAGAAGAATAGTTCATTTTGTAAGTTTTCTAGGCAACAAGATGCCTTAGCAAATCATTCACACAAGAAGAAAACATTCCCCTCGACACATTTGAGGGAATCACATATATAATTAATTAATCACAAAATTGTAGTTTACTAAACAATTGACTCCAAGTCAAATAGACATAAATCTACTTGTAAAAACATAAATACCCACTTACTAGGGTTGACAATAGTGCAAATCCTATGCTTCATGATGTAGTCCTTCCTCACCTATCATACCTAGAAAAATACATACAATCCCTAAGTTAACTATGAGTCGAAACGAAACCCTTACAAGCTTGCGTTTGCTTATACTTCCAATATTACGTTTCCGAACTTTAATTGATCATATCTTCGTTTCATATATGATTTTAGTAAACTTTATATTGTCATGATTGTTATTTCAAGTACTATTAAAGTATCTTAATGGGTAAAACTGATCAATATGTTAATGAGGCTGAAAAATGTCCTTTTTCGCTATCGACTTAATTGTACGTTATCATAACTTCATAATTGGTTCAAATAAGCTTTAATTCTAAACTAAAAGCCCTAAAATTTAAATTTCCCAAACTTAGCTAGTTTTGTAATATGTACCAAAAATGCTAATCCTGAATTAACATAGCAAATATCTTATTAGTATCATATACTATTTTATAAGTTAGGCTAATATATAAGTCTATACTAGGAAATTACATAATAAATAGTATATGAGCCCAATTAATTCCAAGAAAAATACCATGAATTCACAAAAATATATGGTTTTAATATTGACTAGTAATTATGCATAACTAGCTTGTTACCTAATTTTACAAAGAAACAATGGTGGTATATAGGGAGTAAGCATTAGCTATTAGCTTGAAACAACAACATTTAAATTTTTTTTAAGTTACATCAATTTTTGCTTGTACAAAGCACTTTCTTAAGGATCATATATTTCCACTCATCATTCATCAAAATAAAATTACTACATTAATCTACACATAAAATAACCTTAGAATACATTTTTTCATAATTAATTAACAAGGTTTGATATTATGTTAAAATAAGAGGACTTACATGCGAAAAATCGAGCAAGTTGAACCACCAACCTCTAGCCACCCTCTAGCTATTGTACCTTATTGGAAAGACTCCTCTAGCTACTAGCTTTCTAACCCCAAAGGGCTACCACAGTAGAAATCTAAGAACCCCTTGAACTTTTCCTAACTAGATTATACCTCTGTTTTTGCCCTATTTTTCTAATTTTTTTCTAAAGCTATTTTCTCATATTACTAAACTTCCAAAATGTTGTAAATGAGGTGTGGATCACCTATTTATAGATCTAGGGGTGGTTGCATGAGAATAAGTTAGTGTCATATGTCAATTTCTCATTTTCCCACATTGTAACTAAGTGTTGGGTGTCATTTTCTTATAATTTGGTTAGTAAATCATCCTTTTTATGTCATGCCTACAATGGATGAGTTTGATGACTGATGGAGCATATACCACACTTATTGATGGTAGTCAAATAAAGAAGTGAAAACTAATGAGAAATTAACTATGAATACAATAATGAAATACAAATAAATAACCATAAATGCGAATATCTTGACTCTGATCATTAAGAGTATAACATGAAGTAGCTTAAGGTTTTTAATGAATGTCTTATTCTTATTAACTAGAGGAATTTGATTGCTAATTTAATAGGAATTGCTTCTATATTAAATTCTAATCCTAATTAAATTTTACCTGAATCACTTCTAGGATATAACTATTTAGAATAGCATTAAGAATAAGAATTGCATAAACAAATAAGAGAAAATTTTCAATTCTAGAAGAAATCTATAACTTATCTCTAAGCTTATAGCAAATCTCTTTAATTACAGTGGATCTATTTATGTATTGGTTTTGCGACTTCAATACATAAAATTAAATAATTATGTTGAAACTCTAAAAACAACAACTTAATCTAACAAAACATGTCACGTCCCGAAGCGACAGAGTCGTAACAGCCCCGTCGTATAAACCATTCTAAGATAGAAGTTGGCCTTACAACTGCTATCTTAGACTTGATCTATACAAGACGTCTACGACTAACCTACTTTAAAGTAAACATTTTGTAATTTAAATAAATCATTTACCTAAGAAAGTGAGGAAATATATATATATATACACTATAATTCAGTTATTACAATTAAATTTTATAATATTTCTCCATAACATATTTCTTGGTTATTACATTATTCAGAAATGAAAAATTCTAAAGTAAGAGCTTAGACCTTAAAAATGTGTGTTTATTCTTCAAATATTTTTCCTCACTCCCCAAGATCCAACAGTTGCTAGCTTCAGAGTAGTTGTATACTGCTTCTTAGCTTATACTTGCATGATGTCTATAGGGATGTGAGCAATCATAGCTCAGTAAGTTAGGATGGAAGACTTAAAACTATACCATAAACATAACAAGGTTATCAACCAACTTATTAAGTGCAATGCATGTTCAAGCAAATGCTATTGCATGATGTTGTTTGACCCGTCTTGAGATTAGAGAAATTGCGCCCGCTCTAATTTGGGTTAAGGAGTTGCCGTTAATGCAATAGCTCACGACCAAACCCAAGCTTGTGCAATGGAGACCTTACTCTTCTTGCGACTACCTTCGAACCATTGACTTTACCTTCGCTACAACCTCCTCACTTGTCACTTAGTTTGACTAAGGATGAAGTAGGGACCCTTTGTAATCCTGCGTTATCCCTTTCGAAGGGGTCGGTATTTGGCTAGAGAATCCTAGGTTTCCCTTAATGGGTTGCCATGCAAGTCCAATTACGATTACAAGTTATATATTTGATTAGGTCCAGTTAGGGGTGATCAATCATTTCATACAAATCACATAATACAAGCTAGAACAACAAACAGAATCATAGCATCACTCATAATCAAGTACATGTATACATCCAACTATCTAATAAGCATAACCAAGCATAATCTCAAGCCTTTAAAATATAGCATCGTATTAATCCCAGCTTACCTCGACTTCTCACTCACTCACTTGAGGTCCGACTTGCTCAAGCCATCGCCGATCACCCCTATAACACAAACGTGGTTTCAGTTTTTCATATAATTATTATAGGTTTGTTTTATCCTATAACACTTATTGTTATGTTTTGTTTAGGGTTTAATATACCTAATTATCTAAGTCTTAAGTCTTTTACAATTATTCTAGGTTTGGGGTTAGGTTCAAGTTCGGTTTTTGTATCGATTTCTAAATTAGATTTTAGTTCAATTTCTATGTACTGTTTTATACCCGAACTCTAAAAACTTGTTTTTACTCATAATATGAAATTAATCACCTTACTTCCCAATATCCTATATACCATAACTATCTCTAGTCAGTATTTTATTATATTTAGTACACTTAAATCCTTAATAGTATACCGAATTTACTCTTGATGTAAAATTTTTTTTACATTTTTCATATAATTACATAAATTCAAGTTTTCTATCAGTTTTATTATATATCTCTATTATTTATGTAATATCAATTTTTATCCTAATATTTTCTATTTATTATATTTCTAATAATTACATATTATGTATTATCACCTATTATGTATATAATACACTTCTAATATTTTTATTACTCTAATTGCCATCTATCAACATCAATTATCATTTCAAAGTGTCTAAATTCATCCTAAATCAGATTTTACAGCTAATTATCCTAATTTACAAAATTAACTTAAAATTTACTATTTTTCCCTGTTACTCATTTACTACATAATTAACCTAATAATTACATCTAACACCCTAAATGCTACAAGTATCATACTTCATCAGATTTCAATATCCTAAAATATATAATTATTCACTAAATCAGTAATTAACTATTTAATTACTTAATTAATCCTAAATTACCCATTTCATGCCTCATTATCTAAAATTTTAGAAAATTAATTTTTGAAAACGGGCTTCATATTACTGCTCTATATCATCTAAGTAATCTACACAAAAATTTTGAGTTCAAAACTACACTCCTAAGGTTATTTATTTCTAAACTTAAACATGCTCGGTTTTGCATGATTTCTTAAGGACCATATATCATGAGACATATTTTTATCAAAATAATATTTTTCCTAAAAACTACATACAAAAATATTCTAGAATAACAAAATTCATAATTTTCTAAAGATATTTACTATTTTTACAGAATTATACAAAATCGGCTTAGAAATTAAACTCACTAGTTTGAGTGGCTCTAGCCATCATCGGTTGCTGTGGCCTTATCGACCAGACTAGGCGCTACCACCACTGTGTGGTAGTGGTGGCTGTCCACTCCCAGGTGCTCGTCTGTTATGAGTTTCCTTCTAAGGTTTTAATTGCATAGTTTTTTCCTATCTTTTTTTCTAACCTTAATTTTTCTCTCAATTTCACCTCTCTCTATTTTTCTCACTCTTCAAATTGACCAAATGAGCTTCTAAAATTTTCTTGCTATTTATAGAGCTTTGGGGAAATTATTGTGCATTAATTTGATTAGATAATTGCCTTATCTTCTTCCAATTTGACTTTTGTGTTGTTCTAATTTAATTGGCTAATTTTGTTCTTATTTTCCCTAGTTACCATGACCTATATCTAGATCATTCCTTCTTTTTTCTGATTTTTCTTTATTTTTCCTTAATTAATTATGAATTTTCTTTAATTATTTAATAAGTTTTTAGCCAATTTAAGTAATTTTGCATATTTTTATCTACACGTAAATACATGTGGGGTACATGTGAACATTCCTAATTATTATTTAGGTCATTCTATGATTTTTAGTATATATATAATCTATCTCTAGTAATTTATTAGTTATTAAATTACACTTTTCACCTTTTCGATAATTAACAATTATTATACTTAAAATTTGAAAAGTTTATGTTCTCCTATTTTATTACTTATTTTCTTAAATTTGAATTTACGGAGTCATTTTTACTAATATTTCTAGCTTTACTCTATAATTTAAGCTCGATCGGATCTTTCAATCGATCGAAATATCAAGTGGTTGGTTATGGGGTTTACAAAACACATTATTGAATTGACAAGAATAAGAGAATTTCATTGAAATAAAACAATTATTGTGCACTACATTGTTACCTCAACAGCTCATAGGTCTAGATATCAATGCTTTATGCTATAATTATGATCAAGATGAAGGATTGCATGATAAAAATAAACCAACTCTAAGAAAATAGTTATTTTAAGCTTCTTTACGTCTCTCTCCCTCTCTTTGTGTAGATATGTCTCTCATCTATTTATAATGTCTAGGAAGAATAATCTCTAATGGCAAGTAAATCAAAGTAAATTATAGGTCCACCGGTAGATATATGAGCATTGTGGCTAGACGTGAACTACTCCTTGCAATAATTTTTTAGAAATTGTCTTGAAATTGATAACTAAGGAATCACGATTGGGGAATACGGACGTTGTAAGTGACTATAGTTAGGTTCTTTTTAAGAATTCTTCAAACTTCGACTAGAAATTAGGATGTTAGCTTTATGACCAAGGAACATGGTCGTGAAGGGTAATGTAGTCATCACCCTTACTTGATTTTAGAACGAATTCTCTTCAATACTTGCTATCTTTGGATTATCCTTCAAATAGATGAAATTCTTCTAAAAAATCACTTGAATTCTCATTTCTCTATTTGAATCCTAAAATAAAAAATAACTCAATTCAATAACAATTTCCATGGAATTATATCAAAATAATTTAAAATATCTAGAAAAATAACATAAAGAAAGAGTGTAATTTTATACTTGTCAATGATTCAAAATATCCAGAAAAATAACATAAAGGAAGAGTGTAATTTTATACTCATCAATGACTCATCACCTAATTTTTATATAATTTTGACCATTTTATATTAATTTGTCCATATTTTATAATTTTATATTAATATATGTGCTTATTTTTTACATGTTATGCATATTCAATATATGTAGAACCATATTATATATAATTTCACTCTATTTTATTATTTTTATAAGATCTTGATATATCTTAAAACTTGAATCTCAAGTTTTTAATGACTATCAGCTTTACCAATAAATTTAGGTTTTTATAAATTTAAATCATATATATCCTTTATTTTGAGAAATTAACTTTACTAAGTTACTTATTCTAACTTTTTTCACCTTATCATGAAATTTAAACTAAAACGGATAACGCTGCCTAACACCTTAAATTTATGGGCTCAAAACCTTAGGATATTACAGTATTCAATGTGAGCACTTAGAAAATGGAATTCTTATTCATCAACTGAATTATATAGAAAAAGTGCAAAAACATTTTTATATAGATAAAGGCCATCTACTAAGTTTAATAGTGGTCGTAAGTTTACTTGATATAAATAAGGATATTTTTCGATCTTGTGAAGATGACGAAGAAACTTTTCATCCTAAAGTACCATATCTTAGTGCAATTGGAGCATTAATGTATCTTACAAACAACACACATCTTGACATATCATTGGTTGTGAATTTGTTAGCAAGTTATACTTCTTCATATTCACCTAATCAAAGACACTAGAATGGAATTAAACACATTCTTAGATATCATCGAAGGACAATGAATATTTCCAAACTTGATTTCTCTCCATTAGTGATCATTCTTAATTCAATCTAAACCATACTTTCACCATCTAGAAGACCATGAATTCTCATTCTTCATCCTCCAACAATAACAAAACTTGACCTTTCTACCAACAAACATATCAATATACCTTAAACCAACACATGATTTACACTAAAAACCATATCTTTAATAATTAGAACATCAACCAAAATCAACGATAATTACACCATGTTAATCACCCTTAAAAGATAAAACTTTGTAGAAACAAAGAAGGGTATCGAGCTTAGTTTTTTCACCTCCCCCTTTTTTTTTTTTTTTAAAATTTAGGTCTTCTTTAAACCAATCTGTACTAAACCCTTATCCATTTAATGCTGACCCTCGACTAGGGTTTAAAGAAAATCGTTTAATTTGAATACACATTATAATCCTCACCCGACTAGAGTCGAGAAAAACAGTCAAGTTATAACTAATTGGATGAATTAGTTATAACTTAGTTATTAGTCTACGATAAAACTAATTTTTAAAATAACTTTTGAAAACCAAAGATTTGGATTCGGGGGTTAGAAATTTTAAACCTCTATGGGTATCATTGACTTTCCAAATTTAACCTTGACCTTAAAAATCACCTTTCAAATTTATAAAATAAAACTCAGTTATTCATTATTCTAATTGGATAAATGAAGTAATCTAAACTAAAAAAGGAAAATTAGGTTTTTTATTTTTGTCATCGCCTAGTAGGTGCCTATATCCCCACTATTTGAGATTAGACGTACATAGTTTTTTTTGTAAAACTTTAGTAGGTTAGTTTTGTTTTAATTTGAAAACAACCAAGTTTATGCTTTACTCAATTTGATTTATTTAAGAAAATTCCTAAAAGAAGGTCTTAAATTGGTTTTTTTTTTTTTTTTACTTTTTGTAAAATTTTAAAATGCCCTAATTTGGAAAGAGTTTGTTTTTGTTTCATTTGGAAAAAAAAAATGACTTACTAAGTGTTAAAAAACAATTTTATTCATTAACTACTTTACTTATTTTTATTGTCTTATTTATTATTTTTTACTTATTTATTACTTATTCTATTTTATCTATTTCTATTGGACTAAAAATAAATAAATAAATAGATAAATAAAAAGCATACTATTTTTTTTCTTTTCTATTTCTTTTTCTTTCTTCTCTTTCTTTTTCTTTTTCTTTTTTTTCCTTTCTCTTTTTTTATTTGATTTGATTACATTTACACTATAATAATAATAATAAAATTAAATTCACAAAATGAACAACAAATCAAATAAATTACAAGTGAAGGCCAACTTAGGGATAGGTACGTAGATCTTAGGTTTGGATCAGAGTGGGTCTCGAATCTTGGGTTGGTTCGGGTTAGGTTGCTCTAATGAATTTTGGTCATCGTTTAGAAGATTAGTGGTGTTGGCAGAAGGTGATTCAAGGCAGAATCATTTTCATAAGTTTTGGATTAGGATTAGTGGGGGGTAGAGAAAGTGCCATGGCTTGGGGTGGTCATTTGGTGGTTGTTCAAGGTAACGACTGTCGGTAATCTTGAGGTCTTCAGCATAGTGGTAGCTAGAGGTAAATGAGATGTATGGGTAGGGGTTTTTGGTGGTGAAGAGCTTGACTGTAGGGTTAGTTTAGGCCTAGGGTGGTCAGAGATGGTGGTTCTGTAGGTGGCAAATGTAGGTTAAGGTTTGAAGGTAGAGGCTACGAATGGTCATGGTGGTATACAGGGGTTGTTGTGTTGAAGAGTTTAGAATGTGGGGGTTGTAGCTAGGGTAGTGGTGTTCCTCAAGGGTAGCTAAAGAGAGAGAGTCGAAGAGAGAGAGTAGGTTCAATAGGTGTTAGAGAGGGAGTGAGTAAGGGGAGAGAGAGAGAGCCTGTGAGTTGTTTCTTGTTGGTTATGGATGTTTAATGAGCTCCCCTAACACCCCTTTTATACATGAATTTAACCTAGAAAATATGGAAAGCTCGAATTAAACTTGAATTCAAATGCCTAAAAATTAAGTTTTTTTTTTTCAAATTTTTAACACTCAATTAATCCTTGCAAAGACCAAATATGGACGTGTTTCTTGTACTAATTCGTAGTAAGTCATGCGGTAAACAAGATTAGTGTAAGAAATTACGTGTGTGTGTGTGCATGGCGAATTTGTGTAAAAATTAGAGCTAAAGTGATACGTATCAGGATATCGTCCGATCCGACAATGCTATATATCAGGATACGTGGTGCAATCAGATCCTGATACATAGCAGCTCTTGATGTGATAAAAATAAAAAAACTTTTACATGGCTTTACTAAGATTCGAACTCAAGACCTCTAACCAAACCTAATGTATATGTCTAAGCACTTATCCGTTAAACTATTGACTTATGTCTTATCCTTATGTGCAATTCAAGTCAGCTTGAATTAGATTTAAATCCAAACCCAAGCCCAAGCCCAATGGGCTAACATTTAAACTTATTTTAAAAATCTACCCTATTAAATTGTTATTTTCTAAACTCCCTTAAATCTTCTATTTTTTTCAATTTTCTAAATTTTTTCATTTTTTTCTAAGCTTATTTTTTTAGGTTTATTTCTAAATTTCCTATTTTTGATATTTTTCAAAATTTCTTATTTTTTGTGTTTTTTCTTATTTTTGTATTTTTCTAAAATTCTTATTTTTTTCTAAATTTCCTTATTTTTGGGTGTTTTTCAAAATTTAGGACCTATTGAGGAAAATAAAATAAAATAATTAAAAAAGGGGGGGTGGGGGGTAAGGGGGGGTGTGTGGTGTGTGTGGAAATTGGGTGTCTATAAGGGATATGACTTACTTAGGTGAATAAATGATTTTGATGATGAATGCCATACCATATAAGTGAAGCAACACAAAAACTATACAAGTACAATTTTGTTTGCTTCTCAACCTAATGGAAAGAAGCGAACTTGGAGTTCTCCACAACAAAAAATTATCCAAACTTCCTTAACAAGCTTTCTAATGTTTTTTGTAAATCTTCTTGAAGAAAATCATTGTTTTCTATGGCAACTTGTAGAGAACAGATGGGAACTGCTATGGAGGGGATGTTAACTAAGATTGAGGAAAAGAAAGAGAGAAAGAAAAGGAAGAGGAGTGTAGAATATGAGTATGAAATCATAGGCATGGGTTTTAATCTACAAATTTACAAAAATGTCCCTCTTTAAGATATTTTTAAAATGGCTTATATATATATATATATATATATATGAATTAATAAGAAATGGTTTTGATAAAAGCATATAACAATCACCCCTTCATTTCCCCTAACATAATAAAACTTTTGTCTTCGAAAGTTATCTAAATCCAGAAATAACTATAGGTACTTTTTCCTCTTTTCCTCTTCTAGCTCTTAGGTAGCCTCTTACTTAGTTTGGTTGGTTGGTTCATTACACCTTAACATAAGGAATGATGCTTCTCCTTAGTACTTGTTGTTTAGTATCCACTACTTTGATAGGTTGCTACACATTAGTAAGGTTTGGTTATAGCTCTAAGGGTTGCATTATTGTGACGTTATTTAGGTTAGGGACAAACTTTCTTAGCATAGACACATAGAAAATGTCACGTACCCATTTTAGGTTTTGTGGTAGAGCTAATTTGTAAGTTACACTTCTAATCTTCTCTATGATTTCAAATGGTCCCACTTACTTTGGATATAATTTTCCTATTAAACCAAAATTGACCATGCCTTTAGTAGGCAATATTCTTAAAAGCACCCAGTAACTAACTTAAAACTCAAGAGGATGTTGCCTCTTGATAGCATAACTCTTCTAGTTGCTCTAAGCTATTTGCAATCTCTAATTGATCCACTTTACCTTGTTAAGAGCCTTATATACTAACTTAAGCCCTTACATTTATCTTTCACCTACCTCATCCCAAAGCAATGGGGATGATAAGGATCAATGATAGCAGATCTTGAAAACCCAGCATGGGTCGAGTGAGTATGACGAACAAGAAGTGAAATGGTTAATTTTGATGGTGAATGTAAATGGATATCATGCACCAAGACACAAACATTATCAGGGGTTTGAGCTCGAAGTAGGGTTCGATATAACTCATGAACACTAAATGTCGCTTAGGATTCAAATGGGGGTTAGATGCAACTCACTCACTGGTTCAAATGAAAGGTTTAGCACAATCTTAGGGTCAAGATTGATAAGAACGTAGGAGGGATTAAACAGTTTGATCTATACTCGATAATTTGGCAATGCTAGTTCAAGAGTAACCTTGCTCAAAAAGGGAAAGGGTCTAAAACACTGGAATATACTTTTCTACCTATTCACGTTTGTAAACCCCTAAAATTTTTTATTTAGCTTTTGAAATAGACTCGAGTATATTAGATAATTTAAGAGTTGACAAAGCTAATAAAAGTGAAAATCCTAAAAGAAGTAATCAATCGCGTAAGAAACTTTTCTACCCTAAATGTATCTAAATGTTAAAGATTTCATTCAAAAGTGATAGAAACCCTAAAATGATCACCTTAAAGACATATGTGCACTAATTCATCATAATATACCCTAAAACCCTAACTGATAATATAATCCTCGTATTTTGCCAAATCATTAATAAAAGGTTAGAGATGACTCTCAATCATGCATATATATTTAGAATCCTCATGTAGTCCTTTAGAAACTAAGATAATGAATCATAAGATTACATTTATCTCTTAAGTATATGATTAAGATAATATTACATAGAGTTAGGGGTATAGTTGAAAAATAGGCTAAATATAGTGAAACTTAATACCCTAATTAGTACTTTTCATATTAGTTACACTAAGTAGTTTACCAAATGATGTTTATAGGATATAAATACCTAAAGTAACACCTCATCATCTATTTTTACTAATCAATTCACCAAATACATCATTTACTTAATTTTTTCCTTAATTTCCATTAATTACTACATTATGTGTACAAAATTACATATGCTTAAGGAAAGTTGACCAAGTCAACACATGTTGACTAAAGTCAACAATTTGAAAAGTTAACAAAAGACAGTAATGCATAAGGAAAAATATCTTAGCACTTAATAATTTCTTTTCTTTTCTTTTCTTTTCTTCTTTTGGTTTTTCTTTCTTCCCTTCCCTTTTATTACCATCCATTCATAATCAAAACAAAGCAAAAGAAACAAAACAAAAAGCCTCTCCATTGCTGTGAGCTTTCTTCTTCCATTTCACTTTCAACACTTTCCTCTTTGTCTCCATAATTCCAAAACAAGTTAAGGTATGTAATTAAGTTAATTTATGTTCCTTTATATTATTAATTAGTTAGGTAATTAAGTAAATTAGATAAGTAGACATGTGTTATGTGTGATCTTGTAGATTAGGACATAAAGTTCCCATCTTTAAGTGTAGGAAGTTAGGAACCATGAAGAGGAGGAAAGGAATGCATGTGTATATGCTCTTAAGTATGTGTACATAAGGAAATACTAAAAGAATACTAGTATGGGAATCTTTGTACATGGGTATTTACCATGTACATAACCTAAATTAAGACAAAACTTAACTATACATACCTATACTATACTAAATACCAAAAGAATGAAATTAGGAAGATTTTCTTAAGAGGAAAATTAGGCATACAAAATTTATACAAAAATACATACATGACTGTATAGGTATATGAGTATATGTACAAGTATAAATACGGTATATGTATAAGTATATATATAAATATGCTAGTATACATATAAGTAGAGGAAAGGTATAAGTATATGTACATTATGTAAGCAAAAGATGATGTAAGCAATGATGTAATTAAAAGATGACATGAGCCATGACATAAGCAATGATATAAGCAATTGATGATATAAGCATAAGCTTATAAAATGAGAACATAAGTATGTACATGTACTTAGGATCCAAAACTTTTAACCCTAATACACTTCCTAAATTGAATCAAACTTAATCAAGGACATAAATTAGTAATACCAATGTAAAATTCCCTAAGTATAAGAATAAATGGCTAATTAAATCGTTAACTACTAAAATGGAACATAAAACTAGCTAATAGGAATAATTAAGCTTCAATAGTTAGAATTTCAATAAATTTAGTCTACATCGTAAAACATGGATCTTAACGTCCAAAACGGATATCATCGTGTGAACGTATGTCTGAAAACGATGAAAAATGACTATAAATTTGTAAATATTGAAAATAGAATGAAAAAGTTATATACAATTAGCAATTAGGTTTAATCGAATAAAGGTTGATAGTAATCTAAGTAGAATTAGGTAGATAGATATCTAGAACCATTAGATGAGTCAACTACTTATTATCCTCGTTATCTCGTAATGATTAGGTAATCTCGACGAGGGCGAGGATCTCCCGATTGGTTATTACGACTAAAGTGAGCCATCATAGTTAAGTGAGTACTCCCGATGACTCTATACTTGTTTGTGCTCGTAGTTAGTGCACTTAAATTGAATAGCAATAACTTGATACATGGGGTTTTGAGATATGCGTATGCTTAATATTGATTGATTATTGTAAGAAATATTGTTAAATACGATAATTAATGATTTGATGATATGATTGATTTTTATATGATTTGGATGGTTTACTGATATTAATTGATCGCCTCATAATTTGATTTAATTATATTTGGCTTATCTTAAATTAAAAGGGTAATGCATTATCCATGCATCGCATTACTTGTTCTGGCTGTCACTTCACGTAGAGATAAAGAAAGGCCTTGCGGGGCTTATTTATATATATTAAAGTGTTTCTGTATGATGCACTCGTACAACATGACCTTACTTAAACCTATGGGCTTACTAGACGATGGAGATGCCAACTGTATTGTTAAGAGTCGAGTCTAAAGATCTTCGCTATAGGGTGTGAGTGTGGACTGCGGGGGCCACCTCACCACTAAGCTTGGGATTTTGTGTACTGTTAGATGACTTAGAAATGGAAATATATTTTATGAAATATGATATTCAAAGTTATGGGTAAAAACCTAGGTGCTAGAGCCTGGTTGTGATTGTTGTTAATGAACCTCCAACCATTATCTCGAAGGGCGTTAAAATCCGATATTCTATGCAGTACCAGTCAACTACATATATTGTTTGGCATTTTGCGTATGCATGCATTCATATGGTTGTAACAATTTGTTTGACAACTTGTTTGTCAGTATGGTATGAGGGATAGCTCACTAAGCTCTCGTAGCTTATTCTCCAATAGTCTTTCTTTTGTAGGTTTACATACAATGGGATTGGGATAAGTCTCAAGTGCTGAGTGCGAGATGAAGATATGTATATTAGTGTTAGAATTAGTCGAGATCTTTATAGGTGATACACAAACACTCTTTGTAGAAAATATTCACATGTTAGAATTTAATATAATTTAATTCTTCTTATAGTTTTATAATGTTGGTATGTCCAGTCCTATTATTTGGTAGGGGATACTGATTCTCTGCAGTTCTGAGCAACTATGGGATATCAGATACCCATAGTTATTTATATTTGTATTTTACAGTAAATTATTTACTTAAAAATCAGTAACCTTATTAATTAATCATTTAGAGTCTTACGATCTCTAACTTGCAAGACGATTTTCATATCATGAGTGTACACATGTTATGGAAATTTTAGGCAATCCTACTAAGCCCCCTGTAGGGTCCTGACAACGTTCGTCTCTGATGTTTACAGATGTTGCTATTTATAGCAAGTTCTAAACTCTAGTAGCAAAATTGTAAATAATGTATAAGGTCTTAAACCTTCAAGAATTGGGCTCATAAATAAAATAAAGGACAACATGTATAAGAATACAAAACTATACATTTTATAAGGGAAGTTAGCATGTAGTCACTCGGCATGTCTTAGAATGAATAGTATTTGAACCGGACGGGGTCAGCTATTGGATGTACATGTTTGAGAAGGAGTCTTGGAACTCTTATGTGGCATAGCCAAGACATCAAAGAAGTCAGCCTACAATTACTGAGTTCTAGAGTTAGTCGACATTAGTCTCTTCGTACTATGTCGAGTGGATCCTACTCTTGATAATGTGGTCTCTCTGCTACTCAGTCGACGACAAACTTGTTACTAAGTGGTTATTTTTCTTCTGTCATCCTTCGAGCTTCAGTTGGGCTTCGGTAAGCATTGATCGACTTCGACTTTGAATAGGTTTGCTTCGGCTTAGATGTAGTCAAAGGTTGATTCCCATCATTATTGTGGGTCTGAAAGGAAGTCATCCTCTATGTTAAGCGTTGAGCACAAGCTGGGATGCCAAATAAACTCCTCTTCCCTCGTTGCTTCATCATAGGTATTGAATGCCTTTGGATTTCCTCAACACTCATAGAGGTCAAGCATTAGCATTTCCTATCCTTCCAAACAATGTAAGTGTTGAGGAAACTGTCATGGATTACTTTTCAATCATACTCTTATGGTTGCCAAGAAACAAATTAGCGGCATTCATAGGGGCCATATCGAACTCAATGTGATCCTCATACTACCTTGTCTTAAATGCTATCCGAGCTCTCTTATGTGAATGGACCATACCCTTGTTATCAAACTACTTCAATCCATAGGGTTGGGGATGTGGGTAGGTTGGCAATTTCATCTTTTCGACTAACTTGGCAAAAATGATGTTAGTGCAGCTTCCCCAAATCAACAACTAGGGAATAGGTCTTCCCTTTGACCAGACACTGCATATGAAATAAATTTCCCTTTTGTTTGGGATTTGCCTTTAGGTTAACTCGTGTCACCATAGCTAAGAGTTTATCTAGGTCTTCGGCATAGACATCTTCTTTTATCAACTGGTTTTCCGAACTCTTATCACTTTAACTTTCGATTTGGGCCTTGAGCCCTTCACCCTTCAAGACCATAACCCTCTTATTTGGGTATTGAGACACTATGTGTCTGCAGCCTAAGCATTTGAAGCACTTCACATCTCGGGCCTTGTTGCTGGGTACCTTTTCTTTCTCCACAATTTTCTTCTCGACATGGACAGGTTGGCTAAGCTCTCCTTTCTCCATCCCCCTCTCTAACCCTTTTCTCTCAACATACCTCTCAAGCTCGGGGCTGCCTTGTTGAGGTTGGCTACTCGGCCTATGATGCCTCCTCTTCCTCTGTCTCTTTACTCTTAATGCCAAATTAATTAGCTTGTCTAGAGAGTTAAATGGCTACAATTTAACTATGTTGACAATATCATCTTGGAGTCTACTGAAGAACTTAGTAATGGTGCAGTCTTGTGGCTTGACAATCTCACATCTCGTCATCAAGGTCTCAAACTCTTACAAATACTTTTCAACAGTATTTCAACCTTGTCTTAGGTGTTGGAATGCAAGGAGCATCTCTTACTTGAAGTACGTCGGCACAAATCATTGATTTATCGATCACTTCATAAGCCTCTAAGTCTTGATTGGCTCCTCTCCTTCAGCATCTCGTTTGGCAACCAACTTATCCCATCAAAGGATTACATATACTCAATAAGGGATAATGAAGCTAGCTTGACTGTTGTTCAATCATCACACTCGTAGCACTCGAACAACTTCTTGACTCGGGGAACCCAGTTAAGGAACTCTTCAGGTCGGCTACTTCCATTAAAGGTCAGCAACTTAAGCTTTATATTATCAAGTCCTCAGCCAGGTGCTTGAGGTTCATCCCTTACATTCTTAGTAGGTTGATTCATCTCGGATCGACCACTTCTATTGGAACTTTGCTCAGCCATGTCCCTTTTTGGCCTCAACTCTCTTCTTTGAGCTTCTTGATTTGCTTTAGAGTTAACACTCCTTTCATTTCTTCTTCTTGGTACAGGTTTGTCTCCTTCTCGACTTGATAGCTCTTCTTAGTTGTTGCTCATCATGATCAAGTTCATTAGAGCTACTCCTATTGGTAGGTGTCTGTTCCCTTCTTTCTTCTCAGCCATCATGTCTGCAAACCCTGACTAAACCAGTGAGTTCTTGGATAAAGTCAGCGAGATTCTAAATTTGATACTCTAAGTTGTCAACATGTCTCCTCAAGCTTCCATAGGGACTATCACTACAGTTGTTGACACTATCTTTCGACATTCTTGTACGTACAGTAATTTTCTAGATTATTGAACAAATACGTTTTACAACAAAAACACTACAACAACTAGAATCAACTACTAAAATTACTATTACTCGACTTAATCAGCACAATACTACAACTACTAAAACACGAACACACTATACTATAGAATGGTGGCTAATAGAAATGTTTAAACCAAGAATCAAACTTTGAAGAATCACTAGCACGTCTGTCTCCCCAAAGCTTTGATACCAAAGATGATAAGGATCAATGACAGTAGATCTCGAAAACCTAAAATGGGTTGAATGGGTATGATGGACATGAAGTGAAATGGTTAATTTTAATGGTGAATGTAAATGGATATCATGTACTAAGAGACAAACACTATCAAGGGTTTAAGCTTAAAGTAAGGCTCGATACAACTCATGAACACTAAATGTCGCTCAGGATTCAAATGAAGGTTAGATGTGACTTATTAACTAGTTCAAATGAAAAGTTCACCATAATCTTAGAGTCAAGATTGATACAAACATAGGAGAGATTAAAGAGTTTGATCTATACTTAATAATCCGATAATGCTAGCTTAAGAGTAGCCTTGTACAAAAAGGGAAAGGTTCTAAAACGCTAAAATATACTTTTCTATCTATTGACATCCATCTCTGATGTTTATAAATGTTGCTATTTATAGCAAGTCCTAAACCTTAGTGACAAAACTATAAATAATTTACAAAGCCTTAAACCCTAAAGAATTGGGCCCATAAATAAAATAAAGGAAAACATGTACAAGAATATAAAACTGTACATTTTACAGGGGAAGTTGGTATGTAGTCACTCAACATGTCCTGGAAGGAGTAATATCTAAACCAGATGGGGTAGGCAGTTGGATGTATGAGTTCGAGAAGGAGTCCTTAAAGTCTTGCATAGCTTGCCCGAGACACTGGAGAAGTTAACCCATTATTATCGAGTTCTAGAGTTAGTCGGCACTAGTCTTTCCATACCATATTGACTGGATCCTATTCTTGATAACATGGTCTCTTGGCTACTCGATCAATGACAGACTTGTTGTTAAGTGGTTATTTTTCTTCCTCTTGTCCTTCTGGCTTCAGCTGGGCCTCGAAAAGCATTAATCGACCTTGGCTTCGAATAGGTCTACTTTGGTTTAGATGTAATTAGAGGTTGATTCCCATGAGGGGACCTACAGTTCTTCCATACAAGGCTTCATTAGGAGCCATTTGTATTGTCACCTAATAGCTACTATTATAAGCGAACTTAACCAAAGGGAGTTTCTCATCATAGTTTCCACCAAAGTGTAATACACAAGCTCTCAGCAGATCTTCTAAAATCTATACCATAATCTCACACTATCCATTAATCGAAGGATGGAAAGTGGTACTAAATTGTACCTTAGAACTTAAGGCCCTTTGTAAACTCTTCTAAAACCTACTTATAGACTTGGTGCCTTTGTAAGAAGTTATTATTACTAGAACTTCATGTAACATAACCGCTTCTTAAATGTATAGGTTTATCAATCTTTCCAACTTGTACCATAAATTAATAGGTATGAAATAGGATAACTTTATTAGTGATAAGAATCAAACAATTGGACTTTTAACTCGAGCCTAGGCACTAGGTCTTGAAGGACCGATGAAGTAGATTCAATTGTTCCAACCAACTCCTATTGAGGCCAAGTTGATCCTTATTGCTAACTAACTCTAGATGTTGAGTTAAGTAACTTCTCATTTGTCACTAATCAAGTGTCGATTTTTCTAAGTGTTAAAGAACAAATTTTATTTATTAACTTATTTGCTTATTTTTTATGTTATCTTATTTATTTTTGTTTCTCTATTTTTTACTAAACTAAAAAAAGAAATAAACTATTCTTTTTTTTTCTTCCTTTTTTCTTTCTCGTTTTTCTTTTTCTTTTCTTTCTTTTTTTTTTTCATTTTCTTCTCTTTTGATTTGATCACATTTACATGGGATAAATAAATAAATAAATAAAAAATTTTGATAGAGGTTTAGACAAAGGAGGAAAGCATAGGTCAGGTTGATCATAGGTTGCAGGTTGAATCGTGGGTCGGGTTATTAGCTTGGGTCAGGTCGTCTGTAATTGTACTTCAGTAGTGTTGGACAGAGGTGGTTCAAGACAATTTAAGCTAAATTCTTTAGGGGTGAGGACATATTTGTGTATATTAGATTAGAGATGGGAGGGGGGTAAACTCAATGCTACGGTGTTTGGGAGTAGTTTAGAGGTGTTTTGGAAGTTGGCCATGGGTAGTGGTGGTGGTTTGGCCGTATGGTTGGGTGGTGCCTAGGGTAGTGTTTGGTGGCGGTTCGAATGGGGCATAGTAGTGGCAATGAGGGTTTGGCTTCAAGGCTGTTAGGGGGTTTGACAACGGTCGAGAGAGGTTAGGTTAAAGAGCCTAAGCTATTGGGGGGCTTAGCCACGGTAATGGCTTGGCTTAGGAGTGGCTTAAGGGAGGGGTTTAAAGAGAGAGAGAGTTAAAGAGAGAAAGTTTGTAAGAGTGAGAGGATGGGTGTTTTAAGCAGTTGTTTGAGGTTATGTGTCCTTGTTGATGGTCTATGAGCTCTAATTTATAGTCGAATTTAACCCGTAAACAAAGGAAAGCTCGAATTGGAGTTTAATGGGAATAGTTGAATTTCCAGTTTTTTCCCAATCTTTGAAGCTCAATTTGAATGAGTAATTGACTGAACTTGGACGTGTTCTTGATCACTATTAACACTAGGCCATGTGTGCAATGAAGAAGGGATGAAATCTTCCTATAAAGTACACTGTTCGAAAAAGAAAATGCAAGAAATCTTAGGGAAACTAGAAAAAAATCGAGGGAAAGAGGGTAGAAAGAAAGGAAAGGGAGAGAAAATCAGCTAATGTGGCGCTGATGTGGACCTGACCTATCATAGCATGCCATGTGTCGACACGTAACAAGTGGCAGTTGACATAGTACACCACATGGATGCTACGAAGCACCATGTTAGCAATATCTTTCAATTCGACGATGCTACGTGTCAGGATACGTAATGCAGTGAGACCTTGACACGTGGCAACGTGCTAATTAACAAAAAATAAAAAAGGCTTCCTTACCTTTGCCAAGATTTGAACCCAAAACCTCATACTCAATACCCAATCCAAGCCCATGTGTTAATCATTAAGCTGTTGGCCTGTGCCTTATTCATATGTACAACTAAATTGGACATATGGACTTAGTCAGCCTAGGCTAGATTTAAATTTAAGCCTAGGTTTAACGACCCAAATTCTAAATGTAAATTAAAAATAAAAAAATCTACTCTAATGAAATGTTATTTTCTAAACTTTTTTAATTTTTTTCAACTTTTCTAATTTTTTGTAATTTTTCAAATTTCTAAATTTTTTCTTATTTTCTAAATTTCTCAATTATTTCTTAACCTAAAAATTCTTATTTTTTCTAAATTTCATAATTTTTGGGTTTTCTTTAATTTCCAATTTTTTTTTTGTGTTTTTCTTAATTTAGGGCATATTAAAAAATAAAAAAAATATAAATATAAATAAATGGGGCAAAAATTAGGTGTTTATAACCAATAATCAATTTTTTTGAAATTTCATTTGTACCCTTTTATTATTCCTTCTACATTGCTTGTTTAGGTAATACCCCTTTTTGTCCTCTCCATTTAACTTTTTGAGTATAAATACCCTTTGTAATATGTAGTCGCATGATCATCATAGCCTAGTATTGAATATACTTCACTCTTTTCTAAGCATTACTCTTTGTATTGCTTTCTTATTTCACTCTTATTTTAACCCTTACGCAAATCTAGGTGGTAACTACCCTTATTGGAGTGGCTCCTACATCATATTGAGTTGATCCTTAAGTCCTTGATAGGTTTTTAGTATGTCATATCCTTAGAGCTAATTGGGGTTTTGATTATTTACTCCATTGTTATTCATGCATTTTCCATCTTTGTTTTCAAGCTTTCTACAAGCTCAAACCTACTCTAATATGATTGCCTTCATCTGCTTTTAGCATGGTGTATTATCTTTGTATCAAAGTAGAGGTTTGTTTAGGTAAGTTGTGTTTTAGCTTTGTTGCGAGTAGTGTTTGTTATGGTAGTGTATTGTAGTTGCGTAGAGGTTAGTTATGAATGTTTGAGTAAGTAGAAGGCATAGTAGTTTGTTGTTGTTATATACTTTATTATACTTTATTTTGAGTATACAAAAAATAGAGCAAGTTTCAATTGGGTTTGTTGTTCTTTGGAGTAGTTGCTATGTTGATAGATAGCCTAAACTTGTATGTGGAGAAGTATATGTGAGAGTTGTTTTGCTTAAGAGGATAGTGTTTGCTATTTCATGAATTTTGAGTTTGTTTACTAAGCTTTATCGAGAGGACAACAGATTCAAGTGTCAATGTTGGTATTGTAGATCATAATTATGATGTTGTCCATAACAGACAGCAACCCCAAAACACCCCTAGAAGTATAGATGCGTGAATTGATAAGATGGCTAACCTTATAGCTGGTCTTACTAGAGTTGTTTATGCATTGGTCTTTCAACTTGTTGAGGCTATGCAAAATACTTCCCAAGCCATTTGACTTATGAGAGGGTAGATCCTAGCTTGACAAGATCAAGGTGGAGGAATAGGAAGACGTATGCGGAGAAGAATTGACTTAGGTGATATGGATAAAGAAAGAGAAGAAGAGTAAAATGAGGAAGAGTAATGAGATCAAGCACCTCAAGTTGCTAACCATGTGAAGCTTTAGATTCTAAGCTTCAATGGTTTTAGAAATGCTAATGACTATTTAAACTGGAAAGATAAGGTAGAACGTATTTTTTATTATTAACAATAGGAAAACTACGAGAAAGTGAGGATTGTTGCTATAGAGTTTCAAGCTATACCACGATATGGTGGAAGAACTTCCAAATTATGAGGAAATGTGAAGGACATAGGAAAGTAAGCACTTAGCTTAAAATGAAGAGGATACTTAGAAATGAATTCATATCGGATACTTATTTCCATGATACTTTTGCTTAGCTTCAAGAGTTGAGGTAAGAAAGTCGAACTATTGATAAATATGTTTAGGAGTTCAAAATACTCCTGATTCGATGCGAAGTGGATGAACTATCAACTTGAGTAGTATCCAAATTTCTTATTAGATTGAGAAATGGCATATGAGATATCATGGAACTTTAATAGTTTACTACATTAGACGAGGTTATAAGAATAGCCTAGTGAATGGAAAGGCAGAGGAAGAATAGGTTAAGCTGACCTTTAATGAGACAACATGTGTAGTTAAGTTAACTTGCCTAAGGAAGTTTACCTAGCCCAACAAAGTGCTGAGCCAAGTAGAAGAATAGATGCCAAAGCTAAATAGAAAACCCGACCAATTGAAGGTGAAGTGCAATTGAGAACTTATGGAAGGGAAAAGGATCTAAGACTAAGACAAGCTAGATTAAGTACTTTAAATGCTAAGAGTTTAGGCACATGACCACCTGGTGTTCAAATAGAAGAACTAAGATTGTCAAAGGGGACATTTCAAAACTCGATGTGGATAGTACTAATGAGGAGCCTAATGAGGAGGTTGCTCCTAAGGAGAATAGCACCTAAGAAAATGAGCTTGTTGAAGAGGATGTGTTTGTCGAGGATTTTGATAAATTAACCTTAGTTGTTCAACATATGATGAGTATAAAACCCTTTACTAAGGAGGAGTAGAGAGAGAATTTATTCCATATCATTTGCAAAGTAAATGAGCAGGTTTATGCATTCGTAGTAGATAGTGGAAGCTGCACCAATGTGGTGTTTGTTGACTTGGTTAAGAAGCTCAAGTTGCCAACTATCTTATGCTCAAAGCCATATAAGTTACATTAGTTAAATAAGAAGGAAGCACTATATGTCACTCAACAAGTGTTATTGTTGATCTTTATTAGAAATTATTCTAATGAAATTCTTTATGATGTTTTGTCCATGTGTGCATCTAAGGGGTGGTAAGTAGACCTTGGCTTTTTTATCAGAATGTTATTCATGACAGTTTCAACAACACCTATGTGTTTGAGAAAGATGGTAGGAAGATTACTTTGAACCCTATGATGTCGAGTCAAGTTAACAAGCTATAAGCTAAACTTGCTCGAGGATCTAAGAAGGCCTTGATTTTAAATAAAGTTGAGCTTTAAGAAGCTATTAAGGCCAACATGTCGACCTTTCTGTTGATCATATGACTAGTAGAGTTGAAGGAGCAGATTGAGCTACCCTTAGAGGTTAAGGAGCTATTAGATGAGTATGCTCATCTATTTCCTAAACAGTTGCCTAAGGGATTACCCCCTCTTTGAGGCATTGAACATTGCATTGATGTAATACTCAGTACTACCCTACCAAATAAGCTAGCTTATTGGATGAAACTCGAACAAGCTATAAAGCTCTAAAGATAAATCGATGAGATATTGGAAAAGGGATATGTAAGGGAATGTCTCAACCTTTGTGTTGCGTTGGCACTTCTTGTGCTAAAAAAGGATGGTACCTTGCTTATATGTATGGATGATAGAGCTATGAACAAGATCACAATCAGGTACTGGTGTCCTATTCCTAGGTTAGATGACATGTTAAACGATCTGAATGGAGCTAAGGCCTTTAGTAAAATTGATTAGAATTCTAGCTACTATCATATTCGGATGAGGTCAGGAGATGAGTGGAAAACTATGTTCAAGTCTTGGCATGGTCTTTACAAGTAAATGGTAATGCCCTTTAGCTTATCAAATGCCTCAAGCACCTTCATGAAATTGATGAACCATGTGCCAAGAAACCCGATTGGGAAGTGTATTGTAGTATACTTTGATGACATCCTTATAAATAGTGCTAAACTACCAAGCCACTTTGAGCATCTCCATGCCATCTTTGATGTGCTCTATACCGAGACATTATTTGGCAATTTGAAGAAGTGTTGTTTTTGTTAGGAAGAAGTGGTTTTTCTAGGATATCTAGTTAGTAGAGGAGGCTTGTGAGTCAATGAGGAGATTTAAGCTATTGTCGAATGGCTAACCCTAAACACCTATGTCGAGGTGAGAAGTTTCCACGGGCATCCTTTTACCAAAGATTCATAAGAAATTTTAGTACCATTGTTGCACCCATTATTGAGCTGACAAAGAAGAATATTGAATTCAAGTAAGGAAGAGAAAGGAGAGAAGTTTTGTTGAGGTGAAGACAAGATTGGCTCTTACACTAGTATTAGCTTTGCCCGACTTTAAGAAGATTTTTTAGCTTGAATGTGACACATCAAGTGTTGAGATAAGCACTATCTTGATGTAGGAAGGCCAACCAATTGGTTACTATAGTAAGAAGTTGAGAGGACCTTAGTTAAATTATTTAATGTATGACAAAGAACTCTTAGCCCTTATTTGAGCACTCTAAGTATGGTAGTACTACTTATTATCAAGAGAATTTGTCATTTTATACAGATCATGAATCCTTGAGGTACCTTAGAAGTCAAACTAAATTATCAAAGAGGCAAGCACAACAAATTGAATTCCCATAGGATTCAACTTTGTGATCAAGTATAAACCAAGGCAAGGCCAATGTGGTTGCTGATGTTTTATCACACTAACATATTCTTCTAACTGAGCTACACATAGGACTCTAAGGATTTACGAACATCAAAAAGCAATATCCTCAAGACCCTCATTTTGGTCCTATATTTGGACAATGTGTAGAGGGAAGAACGGTGTATGACTGTCATACGGAAGATGGTTATTTTTTTTGAAGCAATAAGTTATGTATGCTAACTTGTTCTATATGAGAGTTGTTAGTAAGAGAAGCTCATTCTGGTGGGCTTTCTGGACATTTTTAGGAAAAATAAACATATGAATTGTTGAATGAAAGATTCTTTTGTCCTAAGATGTGGTGAGATGTGCATCGAATTGTTGACAGCTGTACTACTTGCAAGAAGGTCAAATGCCGGTCAAACAAGGGAAAGTAATGCCTTTGTATCATATCTCGACATAGCATAGGATGTACCATTACCCAAGAATACTTGTTTATATTTAATAAAAGTTTTATTTATAACAAAAGAGTATTACAACGGAGTTCAGCTTTACACCTGTTTATGCAAAAGAGTACATCTAGCAAACTTAACTAAACCTAAAACATAATACTTTTTTTTTTTTTAATTTCATATGTATAGATCCTTCATGGAACTAACATCAAAATACAGTAAGGCTTCTTAAAAAATGGCTGACTCTGTTTTACGTGCTCTTAAAAGACTTTTTCGTAACTAATGTTGATGTCTAATTAATTCTCTTTATAACCTAAGGATACATATGTATCCTCTTAGCTCTCTATGAGCTTAATGAGAGTGGATAAAATAAAGCATAAAACAAGCATAATATACATTCACAGAGATTAGTTTCGTAGAACATTTAATTTCATAATCTGAGTTATCAAGATAAACTGTTTATATAAGGAATCCGTGCTATGCTCATATACATGGCATGCATTGGTATCGATTGTTGTTGGTGAATTTTGGGAGTTAAAGATATCTTACAAAGATAAGAAAAATGTTTGGTACCAAGGCTAGTTCGGTATGACCATTCCAATGCCTAAGTCAATAAGTAGGAATGGGAAAAGTAAAGTTGAGAGATTAAGAGTTATCAAATGTCTCTTATAGGGTTTATTTCTTGTATTTATAGGATATTGTCATGTATGAAGAGTAGTTATCAAAATAACTATTGAGATACGTGGAAGCTTCTTGATTGGACACCTTCCCTAAAATATAGGGAGAGCAGATAGTTATGTAATTATAATCGTGCTTATGATAACTATTCATACCATGAACTTGAATTCAAATTAGCGATGGATTTGTGTTACTCACCTTAGTGTCGAGAATGTTGAATACTTGACGAGGTGCCAAGAATATAGATTACGCAGCTTTTCGATAGTCAAATGGACGAGTAAGATGGGTAGACAAAAACTGACTATCAATATTTGCCCCCCAACTCCTGTATTCAAGAATTTGACAAAGGGAGTAATACAAAATGCTCTAGAAGCTGACTAAGGAGCAGTTCTTTAGTTGCCGAGTGAGTTAGAAAGCAAGATGGTTGCATTCTAATCCAAAAGCTGTGACTTTCAATTTCCTACCTGTTCATGAAACTAAAAAGTAAGTAGTGTGACACCTATTGCTTCAGTAATTGCTGGGGAGTTGTTAATCGTCAGATTTTTGTCACGAAACATGCATCAACAATCTATGCCAATATTAAATCAATGCATCATTACTGTAAAAAAAAAATTTTTAGTTACGAAGATAAGCTATCCATATTTAAAGTACTCTTCAAAATCAAAATTCATTTCTACTCAAACAAATTTTCTTGCTTTCATGTCTTTACTCTTAATTTCTTCAACTTCTCTGATACCACATTTCATAACCATTTAGGTATGGTTTGCAACATTGTCTGTTGACTTGTCCTCTCTAATTTCGAAACAATAAGAATTGAGGCCACTTCTCCCCCCAAATAAGGAGTGAGGCGGTGTGTTCTTCTGGTAGCTCGATCGATAGTATTGAGGAAAGAAGTGAGATCCTTGGCAAGATATTTGTATAAAAACATAGTGTACTTCTACGACTCTCCAGATGGAGCTGCCAATTTTGCCGACAAAGTTCTTGTCACAAAATAGAACAAATATTGACAAGATCTTCTTGGGACATAGAATTTCAAGAGGTCAAGAGAGAAGGAGAGGGTATGTTTCCCAAGGGAGCGTGAATTCCATATATACCTGAAATACATATATTTTAGGTTGTGCTTCCCTTTCTTGACTTTTACGAAGGGCTTCTTCAACTACTTTAGAATCATACCGAGTATCTTCTCACCAAACAAATACCAACTTCTAGTAGCTTTTGAGATAGTTTGTGAAGAGATAGAAGTTAAGGCTACGTAATGGGAATCAAGCTAGGAGACCCTTGGCCTGTAGTTGAGCCTGAGAACTAGAGGGGCTGGCATAACGAATCCTCATATTCCAACCAATCCCTACTAAGGCTGAATACTTACTTGCCGAGTCACCTCTAATGCCATGTCGTATGATCGCCTTTTATTCTTTGGCATGCTGAGTTGACGATTACTTTCTATTGCTAAGTTGCTCAATCACTTGACATCATTCTTACCGAGAAACCAAGAGAGATAATCTGGACTGATTAAGCCATCCTTGTTCAAACAAGCCCATCTATCCGTATTTTTTATCTACATCTCCTAATGACCCCAAATGCCGCATTGTCACATGTATAGTATCACATGTAGAATCTGTAGCACCAATGATTATTTTTCTTGTATATTCATTTTTATCCCTTTGTAACATGTACTTTACCCTTTTAGGAAATACCCTTTTAGGAAATACCCTTTTTGTCTTTTCCCTTTTAGGCAAGTTACCCTAGTTTACGGGTATAAATACCCCTGTATTTGCAATTATAGCATGATCAGATTACCTTCAATACAGTTGAGTACTTTCTTCCTTGTGTAAACACTGCTTGTTCACTCTCGACATTACTCTTATCCTTTCTCTTAAGCAAGGTTAGGTGGCAAGTGACCTCACCGAACCAATTCGTACATCATATCGAATTGTGCCGTGAGTCCTTAGAAGTTCCTTTGGTGAGTCATATCCTTTGGAACTGTTCGTGGGTTTTTGCTTACTACTCCATTCATCTTTGTCAATCTTTTTGTACCTTTCCCCATTAGCCCTTTTTCAAGCTTTCTACAAGCTTAGGCCCATCCAACAACCGGCCTTGTCTGTTCTTGGTCATCGTTTGCACCATCTTGGTATCAGAGCAGAGGTTTTGTGTGAACTAGAATTAGTTCTTAAATTCCTATTGTGCTCTGTTTTGCTTGTGTAAAATAGAGTCAGTTATTAAGTTCATTTGACTGCTGTATTATTAGCTGTTTACTTATTGAAGCGTTTGTTTAAATTCTAAATCTGTAAGGAAAAATAACAGACCCAAATATGAATGTTGGTACTAGTAATGATAGTAGAGTTGTCCACCATGGGAGTCAATCTCATAGAACTCCTAGAAGCACTGATGAGAGGCTCGATGAGGTAGCTAACCTCTTGGTAGATCTGACTCGAGCTGTTCATGCACTGTCTTGCTGACCCATTGAGGCCGCGCACAACACTCTAAAAGCTGCTCAACCTATTAGAGGTCAAAACTCAGCTCGACCATTTTGAGGTAGTGGAGTTGGCAGACAAGTAAGGCGAAGGATAGACATGGGAGAGCTTGATGAGGAGGAAAAAGAGTATTTTGAAGATGAGCATGTACCAGTCCCTAGAGCATCTGACCATGTGAAGCTTCAGATTCCAAGTTTTAATGGATTTAGGAATATTGACGAGTATTTAGATTGGGAAGAGAAGGTGGAGCGTATGTTTGATTATTACTAATATGAGGATTACGAGAATGTTAGGACTACTATTGTTGAATTTTCCGAATATACTGCCATATGGTGGAAGAACTTTCAGGCCATTAGAAGGAGAGAGGGGTACCAACAGATTAACACCTAGCTCAAGATGAAGAGAGTACTTAGAAATAGATTTGTGTAAAAAACGTATCTCCAAGATACTTTTACACGACTTCAGGAGCTGAAATAAGTGGGCTAAATTATTGATGAGTATGTTCAAGAATTCCAAATACTTATGATATGATGCGAAGTGAAGGAACCACCAACTAGAACAGTCTCAAGATTTGTTAGTAGTTTATGAGGAGACATCCAAGACATTGTGGAACTCCAACGATTTGACATGATGGATGAAATTGTTAGGATTGCCCAATATGTAGAGAAGCAAAGTGGAAATTGAACAACGACTTGAATGCTGATTAGTTGACCAGGATAGGCAAGTAACTAGACTTTACCGAGTGTCGAGCCAAGTAGAAGGGTTGATGTTAGAGCCGAGCAGAAAAGCTAACCTAAAGATTTAGTGCTGACCTGAACATAAGAGAAGGGGTAAGGGTCTGGCAAGAAGACCAGCCAAATTAAATGCCTCAAGTGCCAAGGGTTTGGACATATGGTTGCTTAGTGCCTGAATTGAAGGGTGATGGTCATTAAGGGAGGTATCCCAAAGTTAGACATAGAGAGTACAGATGAGCAACCCAAGGAGGAGGAGGAGGTTCTTATCAAGAAGGAGAACACCGAGAAAGAGTTGATTGAAGAAGATGTGTATGCTAAGGACTTAGACCAGTTACATATGGTTGTCTGATGCACTATGAGCATGGAACCCTCATGAGAGAAGAAGTAGAGAGAGAACTTATTTCATATTACCTGTAAGGTGAATGAATAGATGTGTATCCTCATCGTGGATAGTGGAAGCTATACTAGTGTGGCGTTAGCTGACCCAGTCTTAAAATTAAAGTTGTTGACTATTGCACTTCTAAAGTTGTACAAGTTGTACTAGTTGAGTGAGAAGGGAGCATTATACGTCACTCGGCAAATATTGCTGCTAATCATTATTGGCAATTACTTCAACTAGATTCTTTGCTACGTACTGCCCATGTGTGCTTCCCACATATTGTTAGGAAGACCGTGGCTATTTGATAGGAGAGTCATCCACGATGGTTATAGGAATACCTACATGCTTGAGAAGGATGATAAGAAGATCACGCTAAATCTGATGCCGTCGAAAGAATTTCACAAGCTATAAACAAAACTTGCTCATGAATTGAAGAAGGCTTTGGTGATGAGTAGAGCCGAGCTCTGAGAGGCTATTAATGCTAATGAGCCAACGCTCTTATTAGTCAAGTGACTACTGGAAATGAAAGAGAGGGAAGATTTACCCCAAGAGGTCAAGGAATTGTTGGATGAGTATGCTGACCTATTCCTAGAACAGTTACCTGAAGGGTTGCCCCCGACTTAAGGCATAGAGCACTGCATTGACTTAATACATAGCACTACACTGTTGAACAAACTATCACATGAATCTAGAACAGGCTTCTAAGCTTTAACGTCAAGTCAATGAGTTGCTAGAAAGAGGATACATGAGAAAGAGTCTCAACCCCTATGCTGTGCCTGTACTTTTACTGCTGAAGAAGGACGGAACCTAGTAGATGTGTGTTGATAGCCAAGCCGTAAACAAAATCATGATCAAGTACAAGTACCCGATCTCAAGGTTAGAAGACATGTTGGATGAACTAAGTGGAGCCAAAATCATCAACAAGATTAATCTGAAGTTTGACTACCATCAAATCTACACGAGGCCAGGAGACGAATGGAAGATTGCATTCAAGACTCGACATGGACTTTATGAGTGGATGGTTATGCACCTTCATGAGGCTTATGAACCATGTGCTAAGACATGTCATTGGGAAGTTTGTTGTAGTTTACTTCGACGACATCCTGATCTATAGTGTCGACATGTTGAGCCACTATGAACACATCAAAGTAGTCTTGGATATTCTCCGTGCCAAGAGATTATTGGGTAACTTAAAGAAATGTTGTTTTTGCTTGGAGGAAGTGCTATTCTTAGGCTATGTAGTTAGTGGAGGAGGTATGTAAGTCGATGATAAGAAGATCCGAGCAATTGTTGAATGGTCGAACCCTACTACTTGTACTAATGTGAGAAGTTTTCATGGACTGGCTTTATTTTACCGAAGGTTCATCAGGAACTTCAATACCCTCACTACACCCCTTACTGAATTAATGAAGAAAAACACCAACGTCCGATGGGGAGAAAGGGAAGAGAAGAGTTTCACCGAGATAAAGAAGAAGTTGACCTCCACCCCGGTGTTAGTGCTCCTTAACTTTGACAAAATTTTTGAGCTAAAGTGCAATGCGTTAGGTATTGGAATAGGCGCTATCCTGATGTAGGAAGGCCAACCAATGGCCTTCTATAATGAGAAGCTCTAAGGACCTTAGTTAAATTCCTTCCTATATGACAAAGAGCTCTTTGCACTAATTTAAGCACTGCAAGTATGGTAGCACTATCTATTGTCAAGAGAATTTGTCATATATATAAACTACGAGTTACTATGGTACCTCCAAAGTCAGACCAAACTATCTAAGTGACAGGCGAGATGGGTTGAATTCCATGAGGGATTCAATTTTGTAATCAAATACAAGTGATGAAAGAGCAATGTAATTGCAGATGCTCTTTTGAGGAGGCATGTGCTCTTGTCAGAACTACAAACCAGACTATTTGGTTTTGTGAGTATCAAAGAACAGTACTTCAAGGATCCACACTTTAGACCAATAATTTTGTGATGCATGGATAGGAAGATAATGGATAAGTAGTTTGTAGAGGATGGCCATTTGTTCTGAGGGGGGAAACTGTACGTGTTGATTTGTTCCCTACGGGAATTATTAATCAAAGAAGCCCACAATGGTGGACTTTTCGAACACTTTAGAGAAAGGAGGACTTGTGAGCTATTGAATAGTCGGTTATTTTGGCCGAGAACACAAAAAGATGTGAACCAAGTGGTTGAAAGTTATGTTATGTGCAAAAAGCTAAGTGCCGAGCTAAAGAAGGGAAAGCAATGCCCTTACTTATCCCGACGAGGCCATGAACTGAACTAAGCATGGACTTTGTTCTCAAACTACCAAGAACTGCTCGGGGAAAAGATTCTGTAATGGTTATCGTTGATCGGTTCAGTAAGATGGCACACTCCATGCCCTATACCAAAACTAATGACGCTTGAGCTATTGCTTCTCTTTTCTTATAAGGGGTTATACAAATATACGATGTGCCGAGAAGTGTGGTCTTCGACAAAGACCCAAAGTTCTTGAGCCATTTTTGGAGAACCCTTTGGCATCGGTTGGGAACCAAATTATTCTTCAGTACCTCATGTTGTCCTTAAACTGATGGCTAAACAGAGGTGGTTAGTCATCCTTTAGGTTTACTACTCTAAGCTACGGTAGGCAAGAACTTGGTTGGTTGGGACATTTGCTTACCGGTAGTCAAGTTTGCTTATAACTGAACCATACATGACACCACCAAGTAGACCCCTTTCAAAGTGGTCTATGGATTCAATCCTAAGTTGCCCTTGACTATGCCCCTATATCCACACCTACACAAGAGGACCCTGACGCTTTGGCCAGAGCACAATCCCTTCAGCACATCTATGACAAGGTCACTCGGCACATCAACCAGGTTACTAGAAGAATGCATGAAAGGACCAAGGGTTGGTCAGCTAAACAATTTTAATTAGGAGACTTGGTATGGCTACACTTCATCAAGGAGCAGTTCTTGAACAAAAGGAAGAACAAGTTATCTACAAGAGCAAAAGGACCTTTCAGAATCCTTTAGAAAATTAATGACAATGCATACAAGTTGGAGCTACTCGACAACTATGGGGTTTTTTATACCTTCAACATTACTGACCTCAGTCCATATTACCCTGATGGAGGACTAAGCGAACACCATTCAGATTTGATCCTAAATCTAAAACAACCCAAAGGGATGATGGGAATCAAGCCATGGGGCCCCTGACTTGTAGTTAAGTACGAAAACTAGAGGGTTTAGCACGACGAATCCTCATGTTCCAACCAACCCCTACCGAGGTCGAATACTTATTTGTTAAGTCACCTCTAATGTCGTGCCGTATGATCGCCCTTTATTTTGTAGCATGCCGAGTTGACGATTACTCTCTATTGCTAAGCCGCCCAATCACTTGGCATCAATCTTGTCGAGAAGCTAGGAGAGATAATCAGGACTGATTAAGCCATCCTTACTTAGATAAGCCCATCTATTCGTACTTTTTGTCTGCATCTTTTAATGACCCCACTAATGCTGCATCATTACGTGTACAGTATCACATGTAAAATCTATAGCACCAATGATTATTTTCCTTGTATATTCATTTTTACCCCTTTCTAAGATGTACTTTGCCCCTTTAGGAAATGCCCTTTTTGTCTTTTCCCTTTTAGGCAAGTTGCCTTAGCTTATAGGTATAAATACCCTTGTACTTGCAGTTGCAACATGATCAGATTACCTTCAATATACTTGAGTACTTTCTTCTTTACGTAAACACTACCTGTTTACTCTCGGCATTAGTCTTATCCTTTCCCTTAAGCAAGATTAGGTGGCGAGTAACCTCATCGGACCAATTTGTGCATCATATCGAATTGTGCTATGAGTTCTCGGATGTTCCTTTAGTGTGTCATGTCCTTTAGAACTGTTCGTAGCTTTTTGCTTACTGCTCCATTCGTCTTTGTCGCTCTTTTCATACCTTTCCCCATTAGCCATTTTTCTAGCTTTCTATAAGCTTGGACCCATTTAGCAATCGGCCTTATCTATTCTTGGTTACGGTTTGCACCATTACGCCTCAGTTATTTTAGTTTTTCTTCACAATTAAGAGGCAACTTGATAGGTGGTATTTTGTTGCTGCAAGGCATGGGCATAAGTTCTAGGATGAGTTAGAGTCCATGATCTACAAGTGGTATGACAAATTTGTTTTGATAATGTCTAATGAGGAGCTAGACTTCTAAACTCAATGGATTTAACCAATCTACACAATAGATATAGATTTGATGTCGAATGATGTAGTAGCGATGAAGAAAATTCAAGAAAGGAGGAAGAACATTTTGTTTTTCTAGGATGCTGAAAGAATTATATGGCATTATGAAAGTAGAGGGCCAATTGTTTCTGAAAAAGAAGGTATGCTAATGAGTTACCACCATGCCGAATATAGCTGTAAGAGGAAAGCCAGTCTCGCGACTTCGGGGAAGAATTGTTGCCTTTGAGCCTTAGTTGATACAAAGAATGTAAGTTTATTCTTTTCTAATGTTAATATTAACTTGTTTGCTCATTTTGTAGATATGAGTGTTCACAAAGTAAATCTTACGAAGCTACTGGTCCAAGCTAAGGCTAAAAAATCAAAAGTAGACAAAAGGGTAGCCACAACAGCCACTACGACTCGGCTTGTTGCCATAAAGAAGATGGCAAAAGAGGACACATCCAAGTGGGTGGCAATACAGAAGAAGACCTCACGGCCATACTAAAAGCAAAAGGGGGGGTAAGAGAACAGTGTCGACCGAGGTCCCTCATCCTGTAGAGCCTTTAGTAAAAAATATTCAACCCTTTGTCGAGATAAGAAGGGTAGGTCGAGAGAGCTAACCTAGTAATGAGGCTGATAATGGCACTGCTATCGAGGGGTTGTTGTTGGTGTTAGAGGTAGTGCCTAGTACCGATAAGAGACCGGAAAAGGAACTTGCCAACCAACCACTTACTAAAAGGTCTAAGGGTTTGGACGAGAGGACAAAGGAGGCAATGCGATCTAAAGCTCTCAACATCAGTAATGCTAAATTCGTCCCTAACAAGAAGGTCGGTGAGTACTTTGTCTTGTGCTAGAGCTAAAATGTCTTAGATACCGACTTGACCTTGGGCGATAGGACAAAATCTTTAGCCTTGATGAAAGGAATCATTCTTCTAAAGGACAAAAGGATTTCGATGAATGATGTTGATAGGGTTGGCGTTTGTAATATAGCCCATATTGTGGCCAAGTTATATGATGTGAGTCTCTGTATCCATCTTTTTAACTGTTGAATTTACTTAGCTGTTGATGTTCCTTTTTATTTTTTAGATAAGCAGCCACATTCTGACGGCTTTGGATGAAGCTGATAATTAAACTAAGATGGTAAGATCCATAGCAATCTTCATGTATTTTCCTGAGTTATTTTTGGTACTCATCATATTAAATGAAATTGTTGTAGAAAATTGAGGATGTATATAATGCATCCAAAGCCCAAACTATTGCTACTGAGAATGCGAGGATAAGGGTCGAGATAGAGGCAATAAAGCTCTAAGAAGACCTTACTGCTAAAAAGTTGGCATATAGCAGTCTTCATATTTTTTGTTGAGTCATTCTAAGGACTTATGGGACAATTCAATATGACACACGAATTGGTCTAATGAGATTACTCGCCACCTAACCTTGCTTAAGGGAAAGGATAAGGGTGATGCTGAGAGTAAACAAGCAGTGTTTACATAAGGAAGAAAGTACTCAAGTGTATTGAAGGTAATTTGATCATGTTGCAACTGCAAGTACAGGGGTATTTATACCCACAAACTAAAGCAACTTGCCTAAAATGGAAAAGACAAAAAAGGCATTTCCTAAAGGGGCAATGTACATGTTACAAAGGGGAAAAAAATGAATATACAAGGAAAATAATCATTGGTGCTATAGATTTTACATATGATACTATACACGTAGCGATGCAGCATTGGTAAGGTCGTTAAGAGATGTAGACAAAAAGTGTAGATAGATGGGCTTGTTTGAGTAGGGATGGCTTAATTAGTCTGGATTATCTCTCTTGGCTTCTCGATAAGGATGATGTTGAATGATTGGGTAGCTTAGAATAAAGGGCGATCATATGGTACAGCATTAGAGGTGACTCGGCAAGTAAGTATTCAGCCTTGGTAAGGTTTGGTTAGAATGTGAGGATTTGTCATGCCAGCCCCTCTAGTCCTTGGGCTCGACTACGAGTCAGGTGCCCTATAGCTTGATTCCTATTATTCCTTCTAGGTTGTTTTAGATTTGGGATCAAATCCGAATGGTGTTTACTCAATCCTTCATCAAGGTGATATGGACTGAAGTCGATAATGTTGAAGACGTTAGAAACCCTATAGTCCTCAGGTAGCTCCAACTTGTAGGTGTTATCACTAATTTTCTAGTGGATTCTGAAAGATCCTTCTACTCTTGCAAATAACTTGTTCTTCCTTTTACTCGAGAACCGCTCCTTATTGAGGTGTTGTCACGAACTAAGGACGGCCTAGTCGTGGCAGACGCCGTATATTGTACAAAGAACCCTTGATTGGTTACCCTTCCAATCAAGAATTCTTCACACAATATACAAGGCTCTACAACCACTAGTTTCCAAAGAACATCCAGACTCACATGATATCATTACACAAACATATTCATATAAAATTTAAGTTACAAAGCTTACATTACGTAGCGTTTAAGTATGTCTAGGTTTATAATAACAAGATAAACAAAAGTACATGAGTAGAAGTCTACATAAATTGTTCTCTTAGTACACATAACAGCTCGCTCTTGCCCAAGTCCCCAAGCTAACCTGCGGCATTCCTTGTCCTGTTTCTACGAACAGGCTATCCTGCAACAAAAGTCTAAAGGGGTGTAAGCCTAAGCTTAGTGAGCAAAACCCTCAGCCACACCACAAGCAAGTTATAAGTACATTATATTCAAGCATATGAATGAATGATCATCCAATATGTCAAACAATACGTATAATTAACTAGTTCATATACGTAACTCAGATTTAACGCCCTCCGAAGTCAGGGTTGGAGTTTACACGGCACCAATCAGATCCGGGTATTATACTAGAACTTACTTTACTACAGAATTCCACATTCCGTATTTATGTCAAATAATTCTTTTATTTTCAGAAAAACCCAAGTTCTAGAATAATTGTGAGTGGGCCCCCGCAGTCTACACTCACCCCTAAACAGAGGCCTCTAGACTTGACCCTTAGCCAGGCGGTTGGCACCTCCAACGCCTAGTGTTCCCGCAGGCTAGAGTAAGGTCATTTTGTATGAGTGCACCGTACATAACCAAATGAATAAATAATATTAACCCCCGAATGGCCTCTCTTTACCTTCGTATGATGTGACGGCCGGAATAGTATCCATGCTATGCATGTTAATGCATGCCCCAATTTCTTTTTATAGGCCGAGTATAATTAGGTTCAAATTATGCTATGACCATCCAATTGTGCACACAATCATTTTCTATACTACCATACAACAAACATAGCATTATCAATATTTAAGATAAGTTCACAATTCAAGACATACTAACATACACAGGCATTTTCCCAAACCCTACACAATAGTCAATTAACAATAGTATTTAAGTCCACTATCTATAATCACAAAACAAGCATGGAATCATTGGGTAAATATTCACTCGGCCATAGTGATTTGCCCTAATCGTAGTAATCGATTGAGAGGTCCTCGTTCACCTTAGGGTTACCTGATCATTATGTGATAACAACACTAATAAGTATTTGAATTAACTAATAATTCTAAACATTTAATTACCTAATTCTACTTAGACTACTATTAACTTTTACCCGGTAAGACTTTAATTTCAATCGTATATAACTTTTTCGTTTTATTTTTTATATTTATGAATTTATAGTCGTTTTTTATCGTTTTCGGACGTATATTCACACGGTAATGTCTGTTCTGGATGTTAAGACCTCTATTTTACATTATGAACTAAATTTATAGAAAATTTTTGTTATAATACTTAAGTATTCTTATTACTGATATTTATATCCTTTATTCCTTAAATTCTTATAATTTAGGGATTTACTTTGTTATTACTAATTCATGTACTGAATTAGGTATATTCTAATTTACAAAGTGTATTAGAATTTACTAAGTTTAGTACCTAATTACCTACATTTTTCTTATTTTTCTCATTTTCTAAACCTATGCTTATGTCATTGCTTACATCATTTTTTCTTTTTATCATTGCTTATGTCATCACTTGCCTATGTAATGGCTTAGGTCATCATCTACCTCATCATTTGATTACATAAGCATTACCTTATGCTTATGTCATATGTACATATCTTATGTACATTTGTCCTTTACTTATACTTATGTACATATGCCTTATACATACATATACTTATACATCTACATATACTTATACCGTATTTATACATGTATTCCTACTCATATACTTATATGGTTGGATACGTATTTTTATACTAAAAATTCGTATGCCAAATTTTTCCTTAAGAAAATCCTCTCAATTTCATCCTTTTGTATTTCTATGTATGTATTTAGTATAGTATACACATATATAGTTAGATATGGTCTTAAGTTAGGTTATGTACATGATAATTACTTATGTATAAAGGTTCACATACTTGTATTCCTTTGGTATTTCTTTATGTACACATACCTAAGAGTACATACACATGTATTTCTTCCATTTCCTTCATGGTTCTTCATTTTCTATACTTAAAGATGGAAACTTTGTTTCCTCTTTGTCAAGACATCACTAAACACCTAACTACTTATCTAATCTACCTAATTAACTAATTAATGAATAACATAAAGTAACATAAAACAACTTAAGAACATACCTTTAATTGTGTTGAAGTTTATGGAGACCAAAGCAAAGGAATGAAAGTGAAAGAGGAGGGGGAGTTCACGGCATAAAAGGGTAGTTTTTGCTTTTGTTTCTTTTGTTTTGTTTTCAATTATGGAAGACAACAAATGGTGGGGCCTAAGAGGGAAAATTGTGGACGGCAACACTTAAGAGGAAGGGAAAAAGAAAAATCAAAAGAAAAGAAAAGAAAACCATCGTTAAGTTACTAAGATATTTTCCTTATCTCTTAAGACTTTTGACTTTTCAAAATGTTGACTTTAGTCAACATGTGTTGACTTGGTCAACCCTTTGACTTTGGTCAACATGCATTACCTTAGTCAACATTCCTTAAGTATGTGTAATTTTGTGCACATAATGTAGTAATTAAGGGAGATTAGAGGAAAAATGAAGGAAATGAGGGGAAATGAGATATTTGATGAATTGATTAGTAAACATTGTTGATGAGATCTTACTTTAGGTCTTTATAGCCTATATATCTCATTTGATAAACTACTTTGAATAACAAATGCAAAAAGTACCAATTTAAGTGTTAAGGTTCACTACATATAACCTAATCCTCAACTATTACTCTAACTCTAAGTGAAACTATCTTAATCACTTACTTAAGAAGTAAATATAATCTATGACTCATTATCTTAATTTCTAATGAATTGCTTAAGGATTCAAAGCATATAAGTATAAATGAGGGTCATCTCTAACCCTTTACTAATAGTTTAACAAAATATAAGCATTATTTTATCAATTAGGGTTTTAGGGTATATCATGTTGGATTAGTGCACATATGTCTTCAAGATAATCATTTTTTTGGGTTTCTATCTCTTTTGAATAAAATCTTTTGCATTTAGAAACATTTAGGGTAGAAAAATTCTTTACGCGATTGAGTAATTCTTTTAGGGTTTTCACTTTCATTAGCCTTGTCGACTCTTAAATTGTCTAACATAGCCGAGTTTATTACAAAAGCTAGGTTGATAATTTTAGGGGTTTACAGGTGTAGCCATATCAAGTTTCCTAGCTGAAATTGTTTGGTTGACCAACCCTTGGTCTTTTCATGCATTCTTTTGGTAGCCTAGTCGATGTGCCAAGTAACCTTGTCATAGATGTGCTGAAGGGATTATGCTTTGGCGAAGGCATCAAATACAATTTGGTTATAAGCAAACTCAAGTACTGGTAGGTAGATGTCCCAATCAGCCAAGTTCTTACTTACCGCAACTTGGAGTAGTGAACCTAAAATACGATTAACCATCTTTGTTTGGTTATTGGTTTAAGGGTGACATGAGGTGCTGAAGAGTAATTTGGTTCCCAGCCAATGCCATAGGGTTCTCCAGAAATGGCTTAAGAACTTCGGGTCTCTATCGGAGACCACACTTCTCGGCACATCATATATCCGTACAACCTCCTGTAAGAAAAGAGAAGCAATAGTCGAAGCATTGTTAGTTTTGGTGTAGGGCATGAAGTATGCTATCTTAGTAAACCGATCTACGACGACCATTACAAAATCTTTTCCTCAGGTAGTTCTCAGTAGTCTGAGAACAAAGTCTATGCTTAGTTCAATCTATAACCTCGTCGGGATAAGTAGGAGCATTGCTTTCCCTTATTCGGTTTGGCACTTAGCCTTTTTGCACATGGCATAGCTTTCGACCACTTGGTGTACATCTCTTTGCATTCTTGGTCAAAAGAAGCAGCCATTCAATAGCTCATAAGTCTTCCTTTCTCCAAAGTGTCTGGAAAGTCTACTGCTATGGGCTTCTCTGATTAATAATTCGCATAAGAACAAGTTGGCACGCACAGTTTCCCCCTTCGAAACAAATAGCCATCCTCTACAAAATACTCATCTACTATCCTCCCATCCATGCATCGCAAAATTATTGATCCAAAGTATGGATCCTCAGAGTATTGTTCTTTAATACTCGCAAAACCAAATAGTCTGGCTTGCAGTACTAATAAGAGTGCAAGCCTCTTTGGAAGAGCATCTATAACTACGTTGTTATTTCTTCACTTGTATTTGATTACAAAATTGAATCTTTTAAGGAATTTAAGCCATTTTGCTTGCCGCTTAGATAGTTTGGTTTGACTTTAAAGGTACTATAGTGGCTTGTAGTCTGTATATATGACAAATTCTCTCGGAAGTAGATAGTACTACCACACTTGCAGTGCTCGGATTAATGCTAAGAGCTCTTTACCATACATGGAGTAATCTAACTATAGTTATCGTAACTTCTTACTGTAGAAGGCAATTGGTTAGCCTTCCTGCATTAGGACATCACCTATTCTAATGCTTGATGTGTTATACTCTAGCTAAAAAATTTTGCCAAAGTCGGGGAGAACTAACATTGGGGCAGAGGTCTACTTCTTCTTTATCTTGGTGAAACTCCTATCTTCCCTTTCTCCCCATCGAAAGTTGGTGTTTTTCTTCGTTAATTCAGTAAGGGGTGCAGTGAGGGTATTGAAGTTCCTGATGAACCTTCAATAAAATGAAGCTAGTCCATAGGAATTTCTCATGTCGACACAAGTAGTAGGGATCAACCATTCAACAATTGCTCGAATCTTCTTATCATCGACTCATAAGCCTTCTCTACTGACTATATAGCCCAAGAATACCACTTCTTCCTAGCAAAAGCAACATTTCTTTAAGTTATCGAAGAATCTCTTAGCATGGAGAATATATAAGATTGCTTTAATGTGTTCATAGTGACTTGACATGTCGGCATTGTAGATCAGGATGTCATTAAAGTACACCATGACATACTTCCCGATGAGATGTCTCAGTACATGGTTCATAAGCCTCATGAAGGTGCTTGAGGCATTTGACAAGTCGAAGGGCATGACCATCCATTTGTAAAGTCCATGTCAAGTCTTGAACACAATCTTCTACTCATCTCTTAGCCTCATGTAGATTTGATAGTAGCTAGACTTGAGATCAATCTTGTTGAAGTTTTTGGCTCCACTCAATTCATCCAACATGTCTTCTAGCCTCGGGATTGAATACTTGTATTTGATCGTGATTTTGTTTATGACTCGATTGTCAATACACATCCACCAGGTTCCATCCTTCTTCGGCATTAGAAGTGCAGGCACAACATAAGGGCTAAGACTCTCTCTTACGTATCCTCTTTCCAGCAACTCACTGACATGATGTTGAAGCTTAGAAGCCTGCTCAAGATTCATACAATAAGTTAGTTTGTTCTGCAATGCAGCACCGGATACTAAGTTAATGCAGTGCTCTATGCCTTGGGTTGGAGGCAACCCTTCAAGTAACTTTTCTAGGAGTAAGTTGGCATATTCATCCAACAGTTCCCTTACCTCCTAAGGTAAATAGTCTCGCTCCTTCATTTCCGATAGTCACCTGACCAATAAGAGGGTTGGCTCATTAGCATTAATGGCCTCTTGGAGCTCGAATCTACTCATCACTAGAGCCTTCATCGATCCGCAAGCAAGTTTCATCTATAACTTGTGAACTTCTCTCGGTGGCATCAGATTTAGCATGATCTTCTGATCATCCTTCTTAAGCATGTAGGTATTCCAATAGTTGTTGTGGATGACTCTCTTATCAAACAGCTACGGTCTTCCTAACAACATATGAGAAATGTACATAGGTAGTATATCGTAAAGAATCTAGTCGGAGTAATTATCGATAATGATTGGCAACAGTATTTATTGAGTGACGTATAATGCTCCCTTCTCACTAAACCAGTGCAACTTATACGGCTTCGGATGTGCAACAATTGGAAACCTTAGTTTTGAGACTAGGTTGGCTGATGCCACATTGGTGCAACTTCCACTATCTACGCTGAGGGCGCACATTTGTTCATTCACCTTGCAAGTGATATGAAATAAGTTCTCTCTCTGCTCCTCCTCTCGTAAGAGTTCTATGCTCATAGTGCGTTAGACAACCATGAGTAGCTAGTCCAAGTCATCAGCACACACATCTTCTTCAATCAACTCTTTCTCGATGTCTCCCTTAATGACTATCATCCTTCGATTCAGGCACTAAGTAGCCATATGTCTAAATCCCTAGCACTTGAAGCATTTGATCTAGCTAATCTTCATACCTGACCCTTGCCCCTATTCATACGTTCAGGTCGGTACTACATCTTTGGGTCGGCTTTTCTGCTTGGCTTTGACATTAACCCTTATGCTCAACTTTGCACTCAGTAGAGTCCAGTTACTTGCCTATCCTGGTCGGCTAGTCGGCATTCGGGTCATTGCTTGACTTCCTATTTGCTTCTTTATATGCTAGGCAATCTCACAGCTTCATCCATCATGTTAAATCGTTAGAGTTCCATAATGTCTTGAATGTCTCCTCATAACCCACTAACAAATCTTGAGACTGTTCGAGCTGGTCGTTCCTTGACTTCACATTGTATCATAAGCATTTAGAATTCCTGAACATACTCATCAATAATTCAACCTACTTATCTTAGCTTTTGAAGCCGAGTGAGAGTATCTTGGAGATACATTTTCGGCACGAATTTGTTTCTAAGCACTCTCTTCATCTTGAGCTAGGTGTTAATTTCACGGTGCCCCTCTCTCCTTCTCATAGCCTAAAAGTTCTTCTACTGCATGGCGGCATATTTGGAAAATTCAATAGTAGTAATCCTTATATTCTTGTAATCCTCATACTAGTAACAATTAAACACACGCTCTACCTTCTCTTTCTAATCTAGATACTTGTCAGCATTCCTAGATGCATTAAAACTCAAAATTTGAAGCTTCACATGGTCGAATTCTCTAGGGACTCATACACGCTCCTCTTCAAAATACTCTTCTTCCTCCTCATCAAGCTCTCCCATGTCTATCCTTTACCTTACTTGTTCGCTAACTCCTCTACCTCGAAATAGTTGAGCTGGGTTCTGACCTCTAACATGTTGAGCAGCTGGTGGAGTGTTATGCATGGCCTCAGTAGGTTAGCAAGATAGTGCATGAACAGCTTGGGTTAGATCTACTAAGAGGTTAGCTACCTCATTGACCTTCTTGTTAATGCTTTTGTGAGTCCTTGAGACTGGCGCCCATGGTGGACAACTTCACTATCATCAACAGTACTAACATTCGTATTTGGGTTTATTATTTTTCTTCATAGACTCAAAATTTAAACAAACACTTCAAGAAGTGAATAGCTAATAACACAGCAGTCAAATGAACTCAATAATTGACTTTGTTTCGCACTAGCGAAATAGAGCACAATAGAAATTCAAGAAGAACTAATTCTAGTTCACACAAAACCTCTTCTTTGATACCAAGATGATGCAAACTATGACCAAGAACAAACAAGGTCGGTTGTTGGATGGGTCTAAGCTTATAGAAAGCTTGAAAAAGGGCTAATGGGGAAATGTACGAAAAGAGTGACAAAGACGAATGGGGCAGTAAGTAAAAACCTACGAATAGTTCTAGAGGATATGATACAGTAAAGGAACGTCTAAAGACTTATGGAACAATTTGATATGATGCACGAATTGGTCTGGTGAGGTTACTCACTACCTAACCTTGCTTAAGAGAAAGGATAAGAGTGATGTTAAGGTTAAATAAGTAGTGTTTACATAAGGAAGAAAGTACTCAAGTGTATTGAAGGTAATTTGATCATGTTGCAACTGCAAGTATAGGGGTACTTATACCTATAAACTAGGGCAACTTGCCCAAAAGGGAAAAGACAAAAGGGTATTTTCTAAAGGAGCAATGTACATGTTACAAAGAGGTAAAAATGAATATACAAGGAAAATAATCACTGGTGCTACAGATTCTACATATGATACTATACATGTAGTGATGTGGCATTGGCGGGATCGTTAGGAGACGTGAACAAGAAGTACAGATAGATGGGCTTATCTGAGTAGGGATGGCTTAATTAGTCCAGATTATCTCTTTTAGCTTCTCGGTAAGGATGATGCTGAGTGATTGGGTGGCTTAGCAATAGAGAGTAATCATCAACTTGGCATGCCACAAAATAAAGGGTGATCATATGACATGGCATTAGAAGTGACTCAATAAGTAAGTATTTGGCCTTGGCAGGGGTTGGTTAGAACATGGGGATTTATCGTACCAGTTCCTCTAGTCCTCGGGCTTGGCTATGGGTTAGGGGCCTTGTAGCTTGATTCTCATCAATGCTTGTCATCGCTAATCTATATCGATAAGGAAATTACTTTAGCTACATGGACAGGTTGACTGTTAAAGGCATAGAGATCATACTTATAATTGCTTAGATATGCTTTGATCTTAGGTCTCATCTAGTTGAAGGTATGCTAAAAAATGATGTTTGCTGAACTTCCTGTATCAACATGAATCTTTTTTACTTCGAAGTTAGTAACTTTTTCACTAACAATGAGTGCATCATCATATAGTCTCTGGATGCCCTCAAAATCTTTCTTTATGAAAGAAACTGTATTGGCAATCTTGATCTTCTTACCTTGAATATTGCAAACATAATTTTTTGTGTTAATTAAGCTCGAAGAGCTCAACTAGCCTATAGTAAGCTCGTCAAAAATGGTGTTAATCACTCTATTGGGTGCTCTGTTAGAAATCACATCCCTTACATCTCTTATGGCTACTGCTGGTTTAGTATCATTCTCTTATTCCTCACGACTCCTCTAAGACAGTCCTTCAATAGTCTCGGCATCATACGCTAGGAACTTTTGCAAATGCCTACATTGGATCGCATCTTCAATTGCATTCTTGCATTGAATTCACTTATTTGTATTGTGAGCTTTGTCATGGTGGAAATCATAGTACTTATTAGAGTTTCTCTTTAAGGGATTTCCTCTCATTCTCTCTAGTTACTAGAGAATGCCTTTCTACCTACATACCACCATCAGAATGTTCGAGATTGGGCAATTGACAAATGTGTAGGATGAGTATGTTAGAATCCTTGGTTTCTTTCTTTCGGCATTCGAACTTTGGTCATCATTCAAGTTGAGTCTATCCTTCGCACTTTTTCTCTTATCATTTTTTCTATCTCCTTTATTCTGATTGACCTCTCACTGAGCTTTTATGTTATCTTCTTGATGGATGTATGAGGTAGCTTTAGCCTTGAACTCAGTGAAAGTTTTCGACTTGTTCTTTACGACAGACTTAAAAAGGTCTCCATGGGGCTTAACTCCATTGATTATGGTGTTGAGAGTCACACTCATATCCAATTCTAGGATTTGAACCATTATAGCCATAAACCTGGCTAGGCGGTTTCTAATTGACTCATCTAATTTTTGTTTGATTATGTTAAGGATTGAAGAATCCTTAACTGGAAGTTTACTTACAAGGAAGTGTTTAAGAAACACTTATACTAATTCATCAAAACAAGAAATGTTGTTTAGTTTCAAGTGTTTGAACCATGTATTGGCTACATTCCTCAAAGTTTAGGGAAAAGCTGATAGGCCACTACATCACTCAAACCATACAACTTGGCCAATGTACGGTAGTACTCCAGGTAGCCTTCGAGCTCCTTTGTTCCATCATATGTTTCAAGCTATGGTAGCTTGATATGCCGAGGTATCACTTCCTCTAAAACCTCCTGAACAAAGGGACTCTTCTTAATTTGGAATTGCTTGCTTGATGCAACAATCGAGCTAAGCCTAAGGATTGGAAGCAACAAAAGGAATTAAGCTACTGGACCATTGACCTACAGTTGAGCTCGAGGACTAGAAGGCTTAGAACAATGAATTCTCCTACTCTAGTCAACTCCTATTAAGGCCGAGTATCTCCTTCCCAACTATTTTTGCATGCTGAGTCAAATGACTCCTTATTTCTCATAGATAGTATGCTGAGAAGCAAAAGGTCGAGAAAATAAGCAATCTTCACCCTCACTCGTGCCTAACCAATTACCTACTTAGCATCACCCTTGCCGATATGCCGAAAGAGAGAGAGCCTAGACTAACTAAGCTACCTTTACTCGAACAAGCTAGCCAATCGTACTTTTTATCCACATCTTGCAATGACCTCACCAATACATCATTGCTACGTGTACAGGATCAAGTGTAGAATCTGTTACACCAATCATTGCTTTTCTAGAATATTCAGTTCTACCCTTTTGTATTCTTGTACATTACTTCTCTAGGGTAGAACCCTTGCATAAACATTACTTGTTTACTCCTTATTACTTGTATTGTAAGTTTTCGGAAGTTCCATTGGTACACATATCCATTAGAGCTATTCATAGGTTTTTGCTTACTTTTTCATTCACATTTGTCCTTACGCGCCATTTCCCATTATTCCTTTTAAGCTTTTTGCAAGCATCGACCAACCTAGCAACTAGCCTTATCTATTCTTGGTCATGGTTCACATCATCTTACTATCAGAGTAGAGGTTTTGTTTGAGTTAAAGTTTGTTTTCGAAGTTCTATTTATACCTTGTTTTGCAAGTGTGAAATAAAGCAAGTTACTGTATTCATCTTAGTTGTTGTGTTTGCTAACCGTTAATTTCTTGAAGTTTTTATTTGAGCTCTAAATCTGTGGAGAAAATGACTAACATAAGTGTAAACATTGGTATGGGAGATGACAATGGAGTTGTCTAGCATGGACGACAGTCTTAGGGAACCCCTAAAAGCATTGATAAGAGACTTAATGAAGTAGTTAATCTCTAAGTAGATTTGACCCGGGTTGTTCATCCATTGTCTTACTAACCGACTAAGGCCGAGCAAAATAGCCCATAAGCTACTTAACCTGTTAAAGGTTAGAACCTAGCTCAACTAGTTCGAAGTGAAGGAGTAAGTAGGCAAGTAAGATAAAGGATAGACTTGAGGGAATTAAATGAACGGTATAAGGAAGAGTACTTTGAAGAAGAGTAAGCTAGAGTCCTTAGAGCATCTGTCCACATGAAATTTTGAATTTCGAATTTCAAGTTTGAATGGATCTAAGAATACTAATGACTATTTCAAGTGGGAATAAAAGGCGGAGCATGTTTTTTATTATTATCAATATGAGGATTATGAGAGGGTGAGAATTGTTGTTGTAGAGTTCTTTGGATATGCTACCATGTGGTGGAAAAATTTCCAAGCTATAAGGAGATGAGAGGATTACTGATAGATTAATACTTAGCCTAAGATGAAGAGAATACTTAGAAATAGGTTCGTATGGGAAACTTATCTTTAAGATACTTTCACTTAGCTTCAGGAGCTAAGATAAGGAGGCTGGACTATTGATAAGTATATTCAAGAATTTCAAAAGCTTATGATTTGTTGTGAAATGGAGGAGCCACCAACTCAAATAGTCTTAAGATTCATTACTAGGTTAAGAGGTGACGTTCGAGATATTCTAGAACTCCAACGATTTACCACAATAGATGTGGCCATCAAAATAGCCCAATGAGTAGAGAGGCAAAGAAGGAGCCGAGTACCAGTCGGGATGCCAACTAGCCAACCTGGATAAGTAAGTCACTGAAGTTAGCTAAGTACCGAGCCAAGTTAAAAGATAGATGTTCGAGTCGATCAGAAAGGCCGACTTGATGGTGAAGCCCTGGCCTAAACTTATGAGAAGAGGTAAAGATCAGGCAAGAAGACAAGTTAGATCAAGTGCTTCAAATGCCAAGCGTTTAGACATATGGTCATTCAGTGTTCGAATTGAAGAAGTATGGTGATTAAGGGAGATGTCTCGAAGCTAGAGGTAGACAATATAGATGAGGAACCTAAGGAGGAGATCACTATTAAGGAAGAAAATGCTGAGAAAGAATTGATTGAGGAAGATGTGTTTAGTGAGGACTTAGATCAGCTGATCATGGTTTTTTGATGCACAATGAACATGGAACCATCACGAGAAGGGGAGTAGAGAAAGAATTTGTTTCATATCACCTATAAGGTGAATAATCAGGTGTGTGCCCTCATTGTGGATAGCAGAAGTTGCACTAATGTGGCATCGACCAATCTTATTTCAAAATTGAAGTTACCGACCGTTGCACACCTAAAGCCGTACAAGTTGCATTAGTTGAGTGAAAAAAGGGGCACTACATGTCATTCGGCAAATACAACTATCGATCATTATAGGGAGTTACTCTAATCAAGTTCTCCATAACATACTGCCCATGTGTGCTTCCTATGTGTTGCTAGGTAGACCGTAGATGTTTGATAGGAGAGTTATCCATGATGATTACAAGAATACATACATGTTTGAGAAGGATGGTCGGAAAATCACACTGAACTCGATGCCACTGAGAGAAGTCAATAAATTGCATGCAAAACTTGCTTATGGATTGAAGAAGGCTTTAGTGATGAGTCGAGCCGAGCTCTAAGAGGCCATCAATGCTGACAAGTCGACCTTCATGTTAGTCTGGTGATTGTTAGAAGTGAAGAAGCCGGGTAAATTACCCTAGGAAATCAAAGAGATGCTAGAAGAGTATGCTGACTTGTTCCTAGAATAGTTACCCGAGGGGTTGCCCTAAACTCAAGGGATAGAGTATTGCATTGACTTATTACCTGGTGCTGTGTTGCTAAATAAGCCAGCCAATTAGATGAATCCCAAGCAGGCTTTTGAGCTTCAACATCAAGTCAATAAGTTATTAGAGAGAGGTTATGTAAACCTCACGAATTTAGCTTTCTAAGTATAGAAACAAACGTCTAAACTGTAGATAATTTCCTGAACTCAAAAGAGCCAGTAAGATTTAAAACCGATTAAAATCTCAATCCAAAACCTAAAGTGGATACGAAGAACCTTAAATCATCAATTGAATCCCTAACTACATACAAAGATCCTAAAACCTCGAACCTTATCAAAACCCTAAGATGACAATTGAAAATTTAATCGCGTAAGAATATATGAAACCCTAAATGTGTAAAAACATTAGAGATGGTGCCTTAAAGTATTAAGAACCTTAAAACCATAACTTTAAGGATATAAAAGCACTAATTCACCATAATTTACCCTAAAACCCTAAATGATAATATATCCTCCACATTTTGCCATGTCATCGGTAAACAACTAAGGATAACGCTCAATCATGCATAAACATTTAGAATACTTAAGCGATCCCTTAAAAACTAAGATAATGAATCATAGATTACATTTATGTCTTAAGTATATGATTAGGATAGTCTCACTTAGAGTTAGGGTTATAGTTGAAGATTAGGTTACATGTAGTGAACTTTAATACCCAAATTAGTACTTTTTGCACTTGTTATCCAAAGTAGTTTATCAAATGAGATATATAAGTTATAAAGACCTAAAGTAAGACCTCATCAACTATGTTTGCTAATCAATTCATCAAATACCTCATTTCCTCTCATTTCCTTCATTTTTCCCTTAATTTCCCTTAATTACTATATTATGTGTACAAAAGTACATAAGCTTAAGGAATGTTGACCAAGATAATGCATGTTGACCAAAGTCAAAGGGTTGACCAAGTCAACACTTTGAAAAGTCAACAAAAGACCAAAAGATTAAGAAAATATCTACTCTTTCATGATGGCTTTTCTTATCTTCTCTTTTGATTTTTTTCTCTTCTCTTTCTCTTCAATTGTTGCCGTCCATACATCTCCCTTGTAGACCCCACCATTCTTCTTCTTCCATAAGCAAAACAAAGACAAAAGAAACAAAACATAAATCCCCCTCCATTTCCGTGAGCATCTTCTTCCTCTTTTACTTTCACAATTTCATTTTTGTCTCCATAACTCCAACACAATTAAAGGTATGTATCTAAGTTACTTATCTTGTTTTATCTCCTTCATTAGTTAGTTAATTAGATAGATTAGATAAGTAATTATGTATTTAGTTTTGTCTTGAAGAAGAGGAAGCAAAGTTTCCATCTTTAAGTGTAGAAATTAGAACTTTTGAAGAAGAAGAAAGGAAGACATGAGTATAAGCTTATAAGTATGTGTACATAAAGAAATACCAAAGGAATACAAGTATGTGAACCTTTATACATAAGTATTTATCATGTACATAACCTAACTTAAGATCATATCTAACTATACATACCTATACTATACTAAATATATACATAAAAACACAAAAGCATGGAATTAGGAAGCTTTTCTTAAGGAAAAGCTTAGGCATACGAATTTTAGTATAAAAATACGTATCCAACCGTATAGGTATATGAGTATGTATATACGTATAAATACGGTATAAGCTTAAGTATAGATATGAGTATAAGAATGTATAAGGTATATGTACATAAGTATAAGAGAAAGGGGTAACATGTACATAATACATATACATATGACATAAGCATAAGGAAAGGCTTATGTAATCATATGATGAGGTAAGTGATGACATAAGCACATGATGACATAAGCCATGACATTATCAATTGATTACATAAGTGATGATGTAAGCATAGGTTTATAATAGAAGAAATAATAAGATTACATAAGTACATAACATAGGTATATACATGTATTTAGAAGTCGAAAATTCCTTAAACCCTAATACACCTCTTAGATTGAATTAAACTTAATCAAGTATGTGAATTTGTAGCACTAATGTAAAATTTCCTAAGTATAAGAATCAAATAGCTAATTCAATCATTAAATCCTAAACTAGGGCATAAACATAAGTAATAAGAGTAATTAAACTTTAATAAGATAAAATTTCAATAAATTTAGCCTATATCATAAAACACAGGTCTTAATGTCCAAAACGGACATTACCGTGTGATTGTATATCCGAAAACGATGAAAAACGACTATAAATTCGTAAATATTGAAAATAAAATGAAGAAGTTATATACGATTAGAAATTAGGTTTAATCGAATAAGGGCTGATAGTAATTTAAGTAGAATTAGGTAGATAGATATCTAGAACCATTAGTTTAGTCAACTACTTATTATCTCTGTTATCTCGTAATGATCAGGTGATCCCGACGAGGGCGAGGATCTCCCGATCGGTTATTACGACTAGAGCGAGTCGTCATAGTCAAGTGAGTACTCCCGATGACTCTATACTTGTTTGTGCTTGTAGTTAGTGCACTGAAATTGAATATCAATAACTTGATGTATGGGGTTTCGGGATATGCGTGTGATTGATATTGATTGATTGATTGTTATAAGAAATATTATTGAATACGATAATTGATGATTTGATGGTATGATTGATTTTTATATGATTTGGATGGTTTGCTAATATTGATTGATCACCTCATAATCTGACCTAATTATATTTGGCTTATCTTGAATCAAAAGGGTCATACATTATCCATGCATCGCATTACTTATTCTGGCCGTCACTTCACGCGGTTGGTAATGAAGGGCCTTGGAGGGATGGATTCCCACATGATTTGATTAGTACCGTGCAGGAGCATGGGTACAACAAGACCCTACCCTTGGCTCGCGGGTTCTATTGGCACCGGAGACGCTAACCATAGGTAGCTGGGGGTCGTGTCTAGAGACCACCGCTGTAGGGTGTGAGTGTGGACTACGGGGGCCACCTCACCGCTAGGCCTGGGACTTTGTGAACTATTGGATTTTTGGAAATGGAAATGTGTTTTTGTGTATTACAGAATTCAAAGTTATGGGTAAAAACCCAGGTGCTAGAGCCCGGTTGTGATTGGTGCCGTGTAATCTCCAACCCTTATCTCGGAGGGCGTTAAAATCCGATATTATATGCAGTACCGGTCAACTGCATATATTGTTTGGCATTCTGCGTGTGCATGCATTCATATGGTTGTAATAATTTGTTTGATAACTTGTTTGTCAGTATAGTATGAGGGATAGCTCATTAAGCTCTTGTAGCTTATTCCCCAATAGTCTTTCTTTTGCAGGTTTACATACGATAGGATTGGGATATGTCTCGAGTGCTGAGGGCAAGATGAAGATATGTATATTAGTGTTAGGTTTAGTTGAGATTTTTTATAGGTAATACATAAAGACTCTTTGTAGAAAATATTCACATGTTAGAATTTAATATAATTTAATTCTACCTACAGTTTTATAATGTTGGTAATCCTGTCTTATTATTTGGTAGGGGATACCGATTCTCTACGGTTCTGAGGAACTATGGGATACCGGATATCTATAGTTATTTATAATTATATATTATGTCATGTTATAATAAATTAATTACTTGAAAATCATTAACCTTAGTGATTAATTATTTAGAGTCTTGCAATCTCTGACTTGCAAGGCTGTTTTCATATCATAGGTGCGCACATGTTATGGAAATTTTAGGTAATCCTACTAGGCCCCCTTTAGGGTCCTGACAAGTTATGTTAGAGAAAGCCTTAGTCTTTGCACTGTACTAGCCCTTCTAATGCCGAAAAAGTATGGAACCTAACGAATGTATGTTGACAGACGAGTTGTAAACCAGATCATGATCAAATGTAGGTATTTGATCTTGAGGTAAGAAGATAAGTGAGATGAGTTAAGTGGAGCTAAGGTCTTTAGTAAGATTGACTTGAAGTCTAGCTACCATTAAATTTGCATAAGGCTAGGAGATGAATGGAAGACTGCGTTTAAAACTTAGCATAGACACTGAGTAGATGGTCATGCCATTTGGCCTATCGAATGCCTCGAACACTTTCATGCGATTGATGAACTATGTATTAAGACATCTGATTGGAAAGTGTGTTATGGTGTACTTTAGCGACATACTAGTCTATAGTATCGACATGTGATAACTCTTATTCTAAACATATTTCATATGGTGATTTTATAGTATTTCTCTTACGTTTTTGGTTTTCATTTAAGAAATTGTACTTAATTGAGTAAAATTTTGATTTCAAGGTTTGAACGTGTTCTTGGATTAAAAATGAAGAAAAGGAATCAAGTTTCACTCAATTTGGAGTTCAAATGAATGAGTTATGAAGTTTTGAAGTTACACAGTCTAGGATACGGTCATGTCCCTAGGCTGTGTCCATCCAGAAAAATTTGCCAAGGTCAGAAAGTTACATGACCTAGGGACACAACCGTATCCCAGGGCATATCTGGTGACGAAAATAGAAACCTTACAATACATTATAAAAGGACATACTAGGGTTTCACATAGAGAATTAGAAACTTGAGAAGTGAAGAGACTTGAGGAGAAGGAGAAGAAAAAGGTGAAAGCAACACCAACTTCAAGATTGGAGAGATTTTTCATCAACCAAAGGGGTTCTTCATGTTTTATTTCATGCTTTTGTTGGAACTAATTTTTAGTTTTATTATGATAGCTTAAAATTCGTGTATTTAGGATTATGGAACCTAGGGTTTCATGTGACTCTTGGGTTGATTTATAATTTTCAATAAAGTTTCTATCTTTTCTTGATTCAATTATGTTGTTTAATTGGTAATTGATATTTCTTGGGTAACAATTTATGATATTATGCATGATGATTGAGAAATTACATGTATAATAAGATCTTGACATAATTGGAGAGAATTACATATATACTTAGAAATAAGATACATGTTTCTTTCGGAAAGTTGATTACTTATGTGGGAATTCATTATACATTAATGCGATTCTAAATTATATTATTAAGTGAAGAGATTTCGGTAAATAATTTAGAATTAGGGTTAATATGCTTGAAAAAGGTATTAACTTTAATTGTGAATCCCTCCGGACAAGAATAATAGAGATTGAATTGAATATATTTTAAGCGGTCACAAGTTAAACATTAGGGGAAATAATTCCTAAATACGTTATTGCATTCTTGAAGTCGTTCTTAGTTTTTTTGCTTTCTAAATTGCTTAATCAAGTCTCATAATTAGTTTAGTTTGTTAATTTCAGTATTTTTAATTCATTCAACTCATCACAATTTTCCAGTTAGATAATAGAGCTAAGGTTAATATTAGTACTCGAAATCTCTGAGGAATCGACTCGGACTCACATCCACTATATTAAAATTAATAGGTACACTTGCTTGATATCAAGTTTTTGACGCCGTTGCTGGGGATTTTCGATATTAAGAACACTAGTTGCTTTATTACTTTGACCATTTTGTTTTTTCTTTTGTTTTCATTGTTTATTTTTATTACCTAGAGCTGCAACTAATTCTGTATTTCTTGCCCTTGTAGTGCATGACCCAAAGTAACCCGGAAGATTTAGCGGAACTTGATCCTGAAATTGAGAGAATTGTCCTTCAAAATTTGAGATCACGACCTAGACAAATTGTGGCTACCATAGACAATGAGTCAATCGTTGAGATTAAGGAAGAGGGTGAAGAGGCCAACACTCAATTCATTGAGCAAGAAGATCTACCACACATGGCTAACAATGGGAATGAAGCAAATTGGACCATGTTCGACTATTCAAAGCCTACACTTATTAGAGTTGACTCTAATATTGCAAGGCCAACCATCATGGCTAATAACTTCCAAATTACACCTAACATCATACAAATAGTGTGATAATATGTTCAGTTTGATGGTCTTCAAGATGAAGATCCTAATGCCCACATCTCTAGCTTTCTAGAGATTTGTGATACATTTAAAATCAACGAAGCTACGAATGATGCCATCCGATTGAGACTATTTCCTTTTTCCTTGAGGGGTAGAGCAAAACAGTGGTTGAATTCTCTACCATGAAATTCAATCACAACTTGGAATGAATTGGTAGAGAAATTTATAGAGAAGTATTTCCCACCTACGAAGACCGCTAAACTTCGGAATGATATTTCTTGTTTTGCTTAATTAGAAGCGGAGACTCTATATGACACTTGGGAGCGGTTCAAGGACTTGCTCAGGAGGTGCCCACATCATGGCCTCCCACTATGGATGCAAATTCAAACCTTCTATAATGGTCTCAATTTATCTATGAGACAGATGATTGATGCATCCGCAGGAGGTACTTTGAACACAAAGACACCTGAGCAAGCACAAAACCTGATTGAAGGAATAGCGATGAACAATTATCAGTGAGAAAGCACTAGAGCCAAGCAAAAGGCTATGGGAATTTATGATGTGGACTTGACCACTGCTCTAGTAGCCAAGGTGGACTTATTAAGTAAGAAGATTGATGCACTCTTTGTTGGCCCTCAACAAGTATAATCGGATGTAAGTAACTTTAGTATGCAGGGTTATGAAGCACAAGAACAACTAGAACAGGTAGATTATCTAGGAAATCCACCCATGAAACAAAATAACCCCTACAGCAACACTTATAATCCTAGATGGAGGAATCACTCCAATTTCTCATGGGGAAATCAAAACCAAGGCCAGTAGAAGACCAACTTTGGCCCACCTGGATTTCAAAGACTATTCCCACCTCCTCTTCCTTAAGAAAAGAAGTCCAGTGTAGAAGAACTTCTCATAAAATATATTCAAGGCAATGAGGCTCGCTTATCCAACATTGAATCATCATTGAGGAATCAAGAGGCTTCCAATCGCAACCTTGAGAACCAAATTGGTCAACTTGTGAAGCTAATTTCTAAAAGACCATAGGGAACACTCCTAGGGAATACTGAGGTCAATCCCAGGGAACATGTTAATGCTGTAACCTTGAGAAGTGGTAGAAAACTGCAAGTGGAGAAAAAGGATGGTGGGGAAGTAGTTGAGAAAGAAGCGGAAGTCAATCATAAGGAAGATGCAAAGCCATTAAAATCAAAAGAAAGTATGGAACCACCGAAAGTGGAGGAGTACAAGCCTACCATCCCTTACCCGCAGCGCCTCAAGCAATGTTACACTAATCTGAATAAGGAATTTGGTAAATTGCTTGATATTTTCAAACAATTACACATTAACTTACCTCTTGTTGATGTCATCTTGCATATGCCAAAGTATGCAAAATTTCTAAAGGATCTTCTATTGAACAAGAGGAAGTTAGAGGAGCTTACAACTGTCACATTGAACGAGGAATGCTTGACACTTCTCCAGAAAAAGATGCCACTAAAATTAAACAATCCAGGGAGTTTCACTATTCCTTGTATGCTTGGCAATTTGTTAGTAGATAATACTTTGACAAACTTAGGAGCCAATATAAATTTGATGCCGTATAAATTGTTCAAAAAGCTAGGGTTAAGAGAACCTAAACTAACGTGTATAAGTCTTCAATTAGCTGATAGGTCTATCACATATCCTAAAGGCATCATAGAGGATGTTTTAGTGCAAGTAGACAAATTCATCTTTCCTGTGGATTTTGTTATACTTGATATAGATGAAGATATTGAGGTGCCAATCATTTTAGGTCAACCCTTCCTAGCCACTATTAGGGCTATTTTTGATGTTAGTGAGCATAAGTTGATATTATGGGTCAGGGATAATGAAATAGTTTTTAAAACTCTAGAGGCAACGAACAAATTTCTTGACCCAGAGGACATATGTCACAATGTTAATGCCACTAATGTTGTTATATCTACATGTGTACAGGAAATGCTTGCCAAGGATTCCTCAAGTTATTGCTTGCAAAAGAGAGATGAAAATTTGATGACTAACCCCAATTGTGCAGAAATGGTAGCTAAAATAAAAGTTCATGAATCTATTGTAGACAAAAAGGGGGTTGTTTAACTCCATAAGTCAAAAGATCTTAAGTTAAGATCCTTTAAAGAGAAGCCACCAATTTTGGAACCAAAACTATCAAGAAACCATTTGGAACATGTCCTTGTAGTGAAAAGTTCAAAACTTCCAATGACAACCGCATCTAAGCTAAAAGCGGACAAAATGAAGAAGTTTAGGCTACATGAATTTGATAAGTGGCATAATAAGGAGAGAAACTATGGAGGTTATGCACTAATGAAATGGAATTGGCAAGGTCGATGGCCTAAGGGCAAATTTACGCTCGTATGGAGAGTTCAAAAGCGAGATACAGGAAGAGTCCTATCTCCACTTGGATGAAGAATCATGAATGACAAGACGTATCCCGTTGAGCTATTGACGTTAACTATAGTGCTTCTTGGGAGGCAACCCATGTCTAACTTTGCTCATACTTTAGTTCTTTAAGTTTATTCCATTTTATTTTTCTTTTATCTAACTTTGCTTTACTTCTTTTATTTGTTTCAATTTTAGTCATAAGCTTTTCTCTTTTAGTTTCATTTTTTTTCTCTTTAGTTTTCTTTGTCTTATTTTTCTAATTTAAGTACTTTTATTTCTTTAAGTTTCTTTTATTTTTAAATTCATGAATTTAGGTTAGGCAAAAAAAAAAAAAAAAAAAAGAACAGAAAGTTACACGGGCATGGGACACGGTCGTGTCCCAGCCTGTGTCCATCCAGGCCCCTTTAATCCGTCACCACAAAAAGTTACACAGGCGTGGGACATGCTTGTGTCCCAGTTCGTGTACGCCCAGCTACATACTGTGCAAACAGAAAGTTACACTGGCGTAGGATACGGTTGTGTCCCAGCCCGTGTACACCCAATATTCCCAACCGCTAATAGAAAGTTACACGGGCATAGGACACAGTTATATCTCAGCCCATGTGCGTATAGAATTCATGATTGAATACAGGAAGTTACACGGGCATGGGATACAGTTGTGTCCCAGCCCGTGTCCACCCAGAAAAGATACTGCCCACATAGGAAGTTGTACGGGCGTGGGACACGGTCGTGTCCCAGCTCGTGTCCGCCCAGCACCCATACGACTCAACACACGCCTTACACAACACTATCAAAACATAAACATACACACAACTTCACTTCACCTTTCATTTTTTCTCCATCTTCTTCTCACATTCAACTTTTCATTAACTAACTTTTTCATCAAATCCAACATGATCCAAGTTGTCAATGGCAAATAGTGAAAAGTAGATCGTTTGAAGGAGGTCCAAATCTATTACATCATCTTCTACTCATGAGGGCACTATTGTCGTGCTACTAGCCACTCTTTCTCTACTAGAGTATTTTATGCTTTAAGGTAAGGAAGTATTAGTTTCTTTTTCAATACATGTATTTCCTTTTTCCCTATGATGATTTTTCTTGTTTCATATCTTGCTGCTATGATTTCTTAATTGTACATTGAGGATAATGTACGTTATTAAGTGTGGGTAAGGGATATATATGAATTTGTTACTGTTTAGGATACCAATTATTCACATTTGACCAAATTAATTTTTAAGTTAACTTGCAATAGGTGATTAACAAGTGTTGAGCCAAATTAACTGTGTCGAGCCAAATTAACGGTGTTATCTTGATCATTATTGATCTTATTATACTTTACTAGAATTGATTAGTCAAATCTGTAGAGAGCAAAGTTATGAGTTATTTAGCTTAGGACTTTAAGACTTGAGATTGGAGCAACATCACTAGTTGAAAGTTAGTCATGGTTATTTTTAAATTTATTTTTATGTATACCTTTCCCTTATAAATTTTTAAGAGTCCTGTAATTTTTAACAAACAAATGAAATTCTTCTTTTGAGAAACCCCTGAAAAATCACAATGATTGGAGGTCAAAAGTAATAACAAGTGTATGAATAGAAAAATTTGGTAAGGATTTGTCTTGGTCCGTCAGAAGAGCGAGATTGAGTCCCAATGCCAATTCTAATGAAAAAATTGATATGGATCGGCCTTAGTTCGTCAGAAAAGCAAGGTTCTTTCCCGCTATCAATATAAGAGATAAGTTGGTATGGATTGGTCTTGGTCCGTTAGAAGAGCGAGATTCTTTCCCTCTACCAACACAATTGTGCTTAAATAAAGTAAATTTAAAAGACCTCCTAATAAAAGCATGAACTAGGGAGATGATCAGAGGATGAGTGGATGTAAAATGTGTTTGTTTTGAATTATGGCACTTGGTGAGATGAAAGAGAGAATTGTATACACTTTAGTCAAATGGACAAAATTTTTATGACTCTTTCCCAGCTGGCAAGATGTTAAATCTAATTTCTAGTTTAAGAATCCTTGGTTAAATGACTCGGATAAACTTTGATTTCCATAAATTAACTAATGAACTCTAGTATTAAGTATTATTGGAGCATTCGAATATGGTTAAGTGAAATTATGACATTGTTAAGGGTGAAATTGGTTGACTTTATTATTGCAAGTTAGTTGAGAATGATTTTCTTACTTTTCTATGGGTCAAGTGTATTCATTCACTGGTTTCCTAAATAGTGATAAATTTTATTTAGTGTTTCTTGTCCTAAACATATTTCATATGGTGATTTTATAAAAGGACATACTAGGGTTTTACATAGAGGATTAGACACTCGAGAAGTGAAGAGACTTGAGGAGAAGGACAAGAAAAAGGCGAAAGCAACACCAACTTCAAGATTGGAGAGATTTTTCAACAACCAAAGGGGTTCTTCATGTTTTATTTCATGCTTTTGTTGGAACTCATTTTTGGTTTCATTATGATAGCTTAGAATTTGTGTATTTAGGATTATGGAACCTAGGGTTTCATGTGACTCTTGGGTTGATTTATAATTTTCAATAAAGTTTCTATCTTTTCTTGATTCAATTATGTTGTTTAATTGGTAATTGATATTTCTAAGGTATCAATTTATGATATTATGCATGATGATTGGGAAATTACATGTGTAATAAGATCTTGACATAATTGGAGAGAATTACACGTATACTTAGAGATAAGATACATGTTTCTTCCGGAAAGTTGATTGTTTGTGTAGGAATACATTATACATTAATGCGATTCTAAATTATATTACTAAGTGAAGAGATTCCGGTAAATAATTTAGAATTAGGGTTAATATGCTTGAGAAAGGTATTAACTTTAATTGTGAATCCCCCCGGTCAAGAATAATAGAGATTGAATTGAATATATTTTAAGCGGTCACATGTTAAACACTAGGGGAAATAATTCCTAAATACATTATTGCATTCTTGAAGTCGTTCTTAGTTTTATTGCTTTCTAAATTGCTTAATCAAGTCTCATAATTAGTTTAGTTTGTTAATTTCAGTATTTTTAATTCATTCAACTCATCATAATTTTCCGGTTAGATAATAGAGCTAAGGTTAATATTAGTACTCGAAATTTCTGAGAGATTGACTCGGACTCACATCCGCTATATTAAAATTGATAGGTGCACTTGACTGATATCTACATGCTAAGTCACTATGAGCATCTTCGAGTCGTATTGAATATTCTCTGTGTAGAGAAATTATTCAGTAACTTGAAGAAGTGTTGCTTTTTCTAGGAAGAAGTAGTCTTCTTGTGCTATGTAGTCAGTGGAGGAGGCTTACAAGTAGATGACAAAAAGATCCGAGCAATTGTGGAGTGGTCAACTCTTACTACTAGCTTCATTCTATAAACGATTCATCAGGAATTTCAATACCCTCACTATACTACTTACTAAGCTAACAAAGAAAAACACCGACTTTCGATGGAGAGAAAGGGAGAAGAGGAACTTTGCTAAAATAAAAGAAAGATTAACCTTTGCCCTAGTGTTAATTCTACCTTACTTTGAGAAAATATTTGAGCTAGAATGTAATGCATCAAGCATTGGAATAAGCACTGTCCTAATATAGGAAGGTCGACTAATTTCCTTCCACAGTAAGAAGCTTAATGGACTAAGCTAAATTACTCCGTATATGACAAGGAACTCTTGGTGCTAATTCAAGCATTGCAAGTATGGCAGCACTATTTACTGCTGAGAGAATTTGTTACATCTACTGACCATGAGTCATTGAGGTACCTCTAAAGTCAGGCCAAGTTATCGAAGCGATAAGTGAGATGGGTTGAATTCTATGAGGGATTCAATTTTGCAATAAAATACAAGTAAGGGAATAGTGACATAGTTGCAGATGCTCTTTCGAGGAAGCATGCACTTCTAAGTGAATTACACACCAGACTGTTCGAGTTTGTGAGTATCATAGGGCAATACTTTAAGGGTCTACACTTTGGACCCATAATTGTGCGATGCGTTAATTGGAGGATAGTAGACGAGTATCGTGTAGAAAATGGCTACTTGTTTCGAAGTGGAAAATTATGTGTGCCAACTAGTTCCCTAAGGGAGTTATTGATTAGGGAAGCTCATAATAGAGGACTCTTTAGACATTTTAGAGAAAGAAGGACCTATGAACTATTGAATAGTAGATTCTTTTGGCTAAGAATGAGGAGAGATGTACATTGAGTTATCGAAAGTTATGCCTTATACAAGAAGGCTAAATACCGTGATAGGATTCTAAGTAGTAATTCGATGACATGCATTATTTCAGACTATAGGGGAGGCCTGTTCACAAGCTCTACTCGAATGGTTGACTTATTTATGTACTCCATCAATATTGAACAACTTGCCTTACTTTATTAGGTTTGCCATGTAATGTTGAATCCGCCTTACCCTACCCTAACCAAGCCCTTAGAGAGATCTTTCTATAAGCTTCATCCATATAGGAAGACTTACCTTACTCGGAAAGTTCTGTCCTGGCTGACTAGTGCTTTGTTTTGTCATGCCTTCCTTACTATACCAAGTCTATCCTGCCTTTCCAACTTGGCTTGGCCAGTTCTGCTCGGGTCGATTGGTCAGCTCTAAGCAGGTTAGACTGGTCCATGTCAGATCGACACGTTCATTCGAGGTCAGCTACTATCATGTCAGGTTCGCCTTGAGTTAGTAATTGCCATACCAATTTGGTTTGGCCATTTGGAGGTTAGCTTCGGCAACATTAAGTCAACCTTAGCAACATCGGGTCGGCCTCAAACATATCAGATTGATCGCAGATAAGACAGACCATCCAAAAGCTCAAATCCACCTAGATTGAGGCTCTAGGTTCTCCAATAGCTCCTCAGAATCTAGCATCAACCCTTAGCTTGAAGATATTATGCAGTTACCCATTTTACTTATGTTATTTGGATTTCCCTTTTTCTTGTATTTTCCTTAGTTTCCGTTCATCTCCCATTTGTAATTAATGGAATGCCACTAAGGCATCCTTTAGTCATTTGTTTACAACTTTACCCTTTTTGTATAAATAGAATACTTGTATAGGGTTTTAGGGAAACTTAACATTTTTAATGAAAAACCCTTGAGGCTTTTCTCTTGGAAAACTCTCTTCTTCCCACTCTTATCAATCCCTTTAGCATGAATTGTAGCGAGCAACCTTATCACTTAAACTGATGCATCACATCTGGCGAGTCTTAGCCTGTGTTGGATCTTTTTAGTGTGTCATATCTAGCTTGATAGCTCACGAATTTGCTAAAAACCCCTATTTTATTTTCTTTTCTTATTCGTTGTGGTGCTTCTCTGTGTGTATAACCCTGGAGATGCATCATATTAAGCTGAATAAGGGAAATCAATGCCTTTTCTTACCTTGAGGAAGCCATGGACTGAATTGAGTATATACTTTGTTCTCAAACTACAACGAACTACCTAAGGCAAAGATTCTATAATGATCATTGTAGATCAGTTTAGCTAAATGGCACACTCTGTACCTTTCTCCAAAATTAACGATGCTTCAGCTATTACTTCTCTTTTCTTGCTGGAGATTATGTGGATACACAGTGTGCTAAGAAGTGTAGTCTTTGATTGAGACTCAAAGTTTTTGAGCCATTCCTAGAGGACCTTGTGGCATCGGATGGGGACCAAACTACTATTCAGTACTTCTTGTCACCCTCAAATTGATGGCCAATTAGAAGTAGTTAATCATACTTTAGGATCACTGCTCCGAGCTACAATAGGCAAGAACTTGGCTGATTGGGACGTCTACTCGTTAGTGGTCAAGTTTGCTTACAATCAAACAATGCATAACACCACCAAGCAAACTCCCTTCAAAGTGGTCTATGGTTTTAATCTTGAGTTATCCCTCGATCACACCCCTGTACTTATACCTATGCAAGAGTACCTTGACTCCTTGGCTAGAGCACAGGCCCTTCAACATATCTATGACAAAGTTACTCGACATATCTACCAAGTTGCTAAAAGGATGCGAGAGAAGACTAAGGGTAAGACAGCTAAACAATTCCAACAAGGAGACTTGGTACGGCTACACATTAACAAAGAACAGTTTTTGAGTAAGATGAGGAACAAACTATCCCCAAAGACTGAAGGACCATTTAGAATCCTCCAAAAGATCAATGATAACGCTTATAGATTGGAGCTACTAGAGGACAATGGGGTTTCTAACACCTTCAATATTGCCGACCTCAGTCCATATGACCCCGACAGAAAGCTGACGAGAGATCATTTGGATTTGATCCCAAATCTAAATCAACTCAAAGGGAATGATAGGAATTGAGCTACTGGACCATTAGCGCATAGTTGAGGCCAAGGACTAGAAGGCCTAGCATAGTGGATTCTCCTACTCCAACCGACTCTAGCTAAGGTTGAGTATCTCCTTGCTAACTCATTCTACATGTCAAGCTGAATGACTCCTCATTTCTTGTAGATAGTGCACGGAGAAGTAGAAGGCCGAGATAATAGCCAATCGTTGCTCTCATTCATGCTTGACCAATTACCTACTTGGCATCACCCTTGCTGATATGTTGAGAGAGAGAAAGCTTGAACTAACTAAGGTACCCTTGCTCAGATAAGCTAGCTAACTATACTTTTTGTTTGCATCTTCTAATGGCCTCACCAATATAGGATCACCACGTGTACAGGATCATGTGTAGAATTCGTTAACCAATCATTGCTTTTTTAGAATATTCATTTTCACCCTTTTGTATTCTTGTGCATTACTTCTTTATGGTAATACCTTTTTTGTCTTTTCCTTTTTAGGCATGTTGCCTTAAATTCTCAGGTATAAATATCCTTGTACTTGTAGTTGTAAATCACAAGATTGATTACCATTAATACACTTAAGTATTTTTTCCTTCCTTATATAAACACTACTTATTTAGTCTCAACATCGCTTTTATCTTAACCCTTGAGCAAAGCTAAGTGGTGAGTATCCTCATTAGATCAATTTGAGCATCATATCAAATTGTGCCATGAGTCCTTAGAAGTTCCATTAGTGATGTAGCAACCTTAAGAGGGGCTAGTAATATTGCTTAGAATTTCCATATCACGTGTGCACCCATGATAAGAAAATCACCTTGCAAGTCAAAGATTGCAAGACTCTAAATAGTTATTTACTAGGGTCTTCAATTTTAGTTCATTGACTCATTATATAATATAAATAATTATGGATATCCATTTTTTTTTCTACAATTCCTTAGAACCATAGAGAATCGGTATTCTCGACCAAAATAGTGAAATAAGATAGATAATTCTAGAAAATTCTAAACTTACTAAAAGTACTAAACTTAATTGAAATATTAGTCATTTTTTTGAAGCATTTTGAAGTAACTACATAAGCTTTTCATCATACTGACTCATTGGTAGCACTTTGCACTCAATTCCTATCCCTAACTATCGATTAACCTGTAAGGAAAAGAACTGTTGGGGTGTAAGCTTACACTTAGTGAGATAAATACCCTCATCAATATCGCAAGGCAAAATTTATTAGATGCACAATCATATGAATGCATGAACAATCAGTATGCCAAACAATGCATGCAATGGCCTAGGAACTGCATACGACTTAGAATTATGTCCCCTGTAGTCGAGGTTTAGAGATAATTAACCGACCCAAACCAAAATCCGAGTTCCAGACCTTGGGTTTTAATTCATTAGCACTATTGTGCTTAAGTCAAAACAAAACTATGTATATATATACATATATATACTTTCATTATCGAATAATAAATCATATTTTCAAAATCCCAAGTCTAGCGATGTGATGGTCTCCACAATCCACAACATACGCCCTAAGCAAAAGCCACAAGACTCGACCATTTGCCAATGGTTGGCATTTCCCAGCGCCTAGTAAGCCCATCAGCTTAGGACAGAGACTCAATAAAAATAATGACATAGCTAGTACCCAATTCTGCAGGAGGCTCGTCCTCTTGTGAGTTCCTTCCCATTTTTTGTGTAAAGCAGCAGTCAGTGCTATCCAAATGCAATTATAGGGAATGCATGATTCATCTTATTTCTTAATCATATAGATAGTTAATCTGATTTTTCAAGGTGATTAGACAATTTCATTCCATGTAATCTTATGTATAAATTTATCACAACAATTCCCATTTTATATAATTAACAAGTCATAGCATTTAGTTCACAAATTCATACACATGCATTTCCCATATCCCATAAGCATCTAAATTTATATATATAAGTTTAGGAACATCTATTCTACAAGCAAAATCAAGTAAAGAGTCATCAGGAATTTACTCACTCAGCCATGCGGATCAACCAAAATAATTCGGGGTAGGTCATCTCCTAAAAGTTGGGTCCCTTGGACATCACAAATATAATACTATAAGGGTTTGAAATAGAATTTGGAAAACTAAACTAAAACCCTTTTTGTTATACTTTCGACATGGCTTCATATTTTTCCCGGTTTTTACTTAAAGTTTAATCGCATATAACGTTTTCATTTTAAATCCAACTTTTATGATCTTATAGTCAATCTTCATCGTTTTCAAGTGTACTTTAACGTAGTGAGATTATATTTTCATGATGAGGTACTCAAAACTGCCCATAGGTCAGAATAGTAGCGATCCTCATTATTTGGAATGCTTTTGGGCTTTGTTTGGTTAATGGGCTTTTTAATAACTTAGGAAATTCTTTGGGGTTGGGCTTAGGACTTTATTCCAAACATAAAATACTCCTTAAGGTCAGATTTTCAACTTTGGTTTACACTCTTGGTGCTAACAACAACTCCTTGGGCTTTTATGTAGGTTTAAGTTATCAAATGGGCTTGTTTTTGGTTCAAATCAAATTTAATGACTTTGTTGGGCTTATGGAGTCTTAGGTGGGCTTCAAAACAACCTTTCTTAATACTCGAAAGTACTAGTCAGAATTTTAATGAAGACCCAACTTAGAGAGTTTTAGGCTCGTTTTGAGAGTTTTAGGCTCAGTTTTGAGTTTTAGGTTTTGTATACTTGCTATACTTGCTTCGGTTGATCTTTTCACTTTGTTCACTTAGCTTTATCATATTTTTAAGTGGCTTTTACTTATGTTTCAGATCTGGTCATGATGAATCCAAGGGGTTCTCACTTGGTTTTTCAACTTGTTTCATCATTTCGTTAAGTTTAAGGGTTAGATCATGAACCTAGGTTACTTATATTCACATCTTAACTTAACTTCTTTTCCATGAGATGATTACTTAGCTTATACTTTACATGAAAATAGTAGATCTCATACTTATCACAACTTTCATATCATAGTTAATATCTCACAAGGTTGGTTTCTTCATAAAAGCTTCATGTAATGGATTTTCCTTTACCTAGGGCTAGGTTTGAGCATCTTTAACTTAATAGAAATGGAAATAACATCTAAATGACTCACATGTACTCCACATCCAGCATGATGTCTCCTCATTCATGTATACATTCCATGATTTTCTTAATTTAAAATCTTCCATTCTAAGTGTTAAACATATATCTTTACATAATACCAACTTAACATGCTCATATTTCAACTTTCATGTAAAGGGGTTCACAAGCTTACTTCTTAATGTGGTTTAGCTATTTTATCATCTTATGATCATGCTAATATCTTCATGAAAACATGGTCTCCTAACATGTAATACTAAACCACTAACACAAAGAAACAACTTACTCGTCTTCAACGTGAAAACAAAGGGGTGGTGCAACTAAGTATCCTCTTAGCTTATTGTTTTCCTTCCTCTTCTTGTAAGTTCTTTCGAAAGCTAGAGTCTTGATCTTTGAAGGGGGGTTTTGAGGATATTTTAAAGTTCCTAAAAGTAGTTTTTGAAGTTGACAAATAGAGGGTACAAAAAAAAGCTTGGTGCCGTTAGTATAGAAGCAAAAATAGTGGCGGCAATGTTGAGATTTTGTGGGGTTGGATTTCCTTTTTTGATTTGTGTTTAAAGTGAGAGAAAAGGAAGTGAAAATGAAAGTGAAAGAGGGAGAGAGTAGCAGATTTTTGAATGGGAGAAGAAGTGTGTGTAAGAAGTTTTAATTGATTGTCTTTTAGTATGCACAAATGCTAACTTTTTGACAAAACTAGATGATATAATCATTAAGGGGTGAATAGTAGATGTGTAAGACAATTGAGTGATTGAAAGTTGACAAGGTATGGCCTCCCTTAGGCTCTCTTCCCAAATAGCCATAGGGTGTCTTCTTTAGGCATTGAGTTGTCTTGTCACTTAATTAAAAGTTAAACACATAAAATAATGTGATAACTTGTCCATATGTAGTATAAGTTATGGTGTGATAAGGGAAATGTTTTATCATTAGTTTTTGATAAGTTATCAATTGATAAATGGTTCCAACTTTCAATTGATAAGTTATTTAGGGTGATTGGTTAGTTTACTTATTCATGTGCACAAGTCTCATGCATGAAGATAAGAAGATTGTCTTATATGAAATTCTTTTAGGGTTTGTTTCTTAAATTGATTTGTATGTTATGATTTAATTCTTATAAAATTATGAAAATTTCTAGAGTTGAATAAAATTATTCAAATTAAATTATCAATTAGTTTCTTAGGGTTATAAGTCCTTATTGTTTTAGGGTTTAAGGTTTTGAGTGACTTAGAGTCCATGGTTTTCGTAGTCGAGTTTTTATCGGTAATAGACTTTTGAATTGGAAAATTATATTCATTTTTAAATGTAAACTTGAATTCTTAACTTAGTTTATCCTTGGGAACATTTGGGAAGTGTTTTTAATTGAATCACAAGTCCGCTAAAAAGTAGGGTTTACAACATATCCATATGTAACATAACTTATAAGTGAAAATAAGGGCATTATTTTATATGAAATTCTTTTAGGGTTTGGTTCTTAAATTAATTTGTAGGATGGGATTTGCCTCTTAAGAAATTTTAGAGTTTTCTAGAGTTGAATAAAATTTATTGAAATTATATTTTTAATTATTTATTTAGGGCTATAAATCCTTGATTATCTCAAGGTTTAGGGTTTGAGTAAGTTTAAGTATGTTTTAGGGTTTTTCACCAACTCGAGAGTAATTGACTTACACTTAGGAGCTTCAGGTTCAATTGGCTTAATTATTTCAAACCATCGCTTTATTATGCAACATATATATATATATATATATATATCATACAATAGATTAAGAAAAGAGAAGGAAATTGCTTAGTAATATATTTATATATATACACGTATTATGAGGCTACCTATGTACACAAGTAAAATAATTTTTGTAAATTTATTAATTTATTCCTTTAAGTAGCTAAATGTTGTTGTTTATTATTACTTAAAATAATCCTTGATTCATTTATTATCAGTTTTATATGATTTCACAAAATTATTAATAATTTTATTGATTTATGGCTTTTCAAGTATTAAGATAATTTTATAGAGTTTTAAAAATTTTTATGATTTGATATTTACTGTTTCTATTAAGTTTAGGTTTACATTTTTAAAAGTATGCGTATGTAGGGATTGAGGTTTTCTTGCATGATTAGGGTTTCCAAATTGTATAATAGGGCCTTTCAAGTTCGTTTTAAATTTCGAGTTTAAAATTTTAGTCGGTTTTCATTTTATGTGGTCTTGTTAACTTAGAAAAATATCTACGATACTCGAGTCCGACCATATTTAGAAGGTTAAATTTACGGAGTCTACAAATGCGTCATATCTATTGGAGCTATTCATGGGTTTTTGCTTACTTTTTCATTCATATTTATCCTTACGTGCCATTCCTTATTATTCCTTTCAAGCTTTCTACAAGCTTAGACCAACCTAACGACCGGCCTTATCTATTTTTTATCATGGTTTACACCATATAGAATCTCGTATTTGAACAAATTGCAATTGTTTCCTAGGTTCATTTTAATAAAAATTAAGTTTCCACCTATTTTGTATATTGGAATCTTCATTTGGATTAGTCAACTAAGCTTACAGTTTTGGTTTAATAAGAATGAAGGCATCATCAGGTTGTTTAGATATGAATAGAACTAAAATAGTTGAGAGCTAGCACTCTATTCCTTTAGGAAATACGACCTTAGAGCTCACCTTATGCTATTAGTCGATCAGTACGCTTACCAAAGTTTTCTCAATTTCCATAAATTTTTATCAAACTTTGCAAGCTTGTTCGATTAGTTATATCTTAATTTCACTATTTTAAGAAGGAGCTAATTTTTCCAATTAGTGCATGACTTGTGGAAGTGGTGACGTGATACTAAGTTTTTTACGGAATGGATAGGTGCTAATTTCAATTTTTAGGACTATTTGTAGGCTAAGCTTTATCTTAAAAAATAATAGAGATTTTTCCTTTCTTATAAATATTTGTTTACTTCCTTAAGTTTTGTGTATAGTTTGAGATTCTACTCTTTTCTATTTTCCTTTTGTAAGTACTTGTCTAGAAGACCTACTGAGCTACATTGAATAATGTCACTAAGTGTTAAGATTGAATTTTCAGGTCGATGGATAGTATGGGTGATGATATGGAATGGTCTATCCCATTTTTGTGTTGCCTTACTTAGATAAGAAAGAAAATATATCATTTTGAGCAATACTAGGATGAGTGCTTAGGAGATATTTAAGAAGCTAATGGGAGACTATCCTTTTCATGAGCTGCGTACTTAGCTACAGTTGTCATTATTTTTACATGGAATAGATACTCATGCTAGAATGATGTTGGACAGAGTTGCTGGAGGATTAATACTGTATATGCCCGTAGAAAGGGGGATCATGTTAATTAATGGCTTTACAAGACCCCTACCTAAAGGGCCATACCGTCCTTATCCAGTAGTCTATTTAGTTGGTATATGATAACATGAGTGCACTTAGTGCCAAGAAAGTAATTGAGAGTAGTACCACCTGCAAGAAGAAGATTCAAGGTAAGGTAGTGCTACAAGCCCCTCAATTATAACAGCAACCCTAGACTTTGAAATTGTAAAGAAATTTGATGATTTTATTATGTGTCTAAAGCAAAAGTGGGCTAAAAAATTTAGAAAGCAAGAATTGATCATTTAGGGGTTAAAGGCTCAATTAGTATAGCTAAATGAGCGCTTGTTTATTTTAGAGATAAAAAGTAGTCAAGTGATGGATTCGATAGTTCTCAAAGCGAAGATAATGAAGTTTCCTCAGTCATAAGAGGCCCAAACCCTATAATCTAAATGATAATAGATAGAGCTGCACTACAAGCATTTGAAGAAGAAAAGGCTCAATAAGATGAACCAGTAGTGAAGACTTTTGAAGAGATTACAAGAAGAGGGTTGGATGAGTGATGAAGAAGAGAATAAGGTTGCTTCGAAGATCAAAAGAGAGAAAGGAACTATGACTGAGTCTCTAGAGGATGAAGTGGTGTTTATAGTAAGAGACACAAAGTTGATGGTAATTCCTCAAGGGCTAATGAGGTGAAGATTTAGGAAGAAAAACCAACCTGGGAAACTACAATTGAGAGGCTTGCTCAAGTCACCATGGAAGGGTTTGAGGGGTTAGGGAAGAGGCTTGATAACATTGTAAGTACCTCTACACCTATTGAGCATATAAAGGAAGTACAACTTAGGTCAAGTAAGAAGGTTGGTAGGCATACTTCAACTTCTACATCAGGTAAAAAGGAGGTGGTACAGTAGGTGTTAACCCCTATCATTAATGAGCATATTATGAATCTATATGTACCATCGATGCCTTTTCCTCAAAGGCTAAGAATGAGAAAAAATGATGAGAAATTCAAGAAATTTATGGCCATGTTTAAGAAGCTAGAGGTGAATATCCCATTGATTGATCTATTAGAAGAAATACATCACTACCAAACGTTCTTAAGAGAAGTTTTGAGTAAGAGTAGAAGGATGGATGGGTGAGAAATGGTCATTTTAGCTTAGACATGCACTAAAGTAGTAAGAAACACCCTTCCTCCCATATTAAATGATCTAAGAACATTTGTATTGAATGGCACCATTGGTGATCGATTATTGGGGAATGTATATTGTGACTTTAGTGTTAGTTTTAATATGATTTCCTCGTCTGTGGTTGAAGAGTTAGTGTTAGGGGAGGAAGTAAAGAAGTCTAAGCTAACCATTCAATTTGATGACCATTCTTTAAGAAAACCCCAAGGGATGATTGAAAATGTATTGGTAAAGATAGATAAGTTGCTATTTCCTATAGATTTTGTAGTGATAGACATGGATAAAGATTTAGGGACACCAATCATTCTTGAGCACCCTTTCATGGACCTTACTGGAGCTACCATCGACATTAAGAATAGTAAGGTGTTCTTGAGCATTGGAAGAAAAGAATGAATTGTGAACATTCAAAAGAGGTAGGAAAGAAACCCCCTTCAAGACGCGAAGTTTGATACAACACTTGATGGGAGGTAACCCATTGATTCGATTTACTTTTCATGCATCTTTCTTTCTTTTCTTCTTTTAAGTTATTTCACTCTTGTTTTATGTTTTGAGAAAATGGAAAAATTAGATACTTTGAGATGGTTTATGTTCATGTACACAAGGCTTAAGGTTGATAATAAGTGGACTTGAAGAACAAAAAGAAATTACGATAAAGCAACTCAGCTTAATCCCTAGGATAGTCTTATTCTAACCCTATCTTCTTAATTTGTAATTAATGATAAGATGAAATTATAAAAGAACTTAAAGTTGGAGGTAGGGAATATGTAAAGTGGATTGAAGCTCTGTTTGCAATTTTTGTGTTGAATTGAGCTTATATTTGTGTTAAGTTATTTAGTGGTTGAGTTTATTTTGTTTTCTTGAAATTTCTAAGTTGTGTAGAAAAGGAGTAAGTAACATTTGTTTTTATTGTGTTCATGAATAAGGATCAAATGGAGTTAACTCTTTACATTACTATATAATCAATGGATAAAGTCTTTAGATTGGATTATTACTCTTTATATATAACTTTAAATTCATGAGCTAAGAATAAGATAGTGTCACTAGCTAGAGTTAAGTCTTTACTTTTTAGAAAATTGATTTTCATGTGTCGTGCTCTTTGAATTTTCAAATGGCTAAGTATAGGTTAGAAAAGATGCTAAAATTGTTTTGGTCTTGAAAAGAATTTCCCAATAAAAAATAGAATGAAAATTAAGTAAAATTCAAAAGTTAAAGGTAAACCCAACCAAAATAAAACATTGAAAAGAAAAAGAAGAGAATAAAAAGAAAAAGAAAAGAAAAACAGAGCTTGAGTGAACATCTGGTGTCAGGACCCTAAAGGGGACCTAGTAGGATTACCTAAAATTTTCATAACATGTGTGCACCCATGATATGAAAACCGTCTTGCAAGTCAGAGATTGCAAGACTCTAAATCATTAATCACTAAGGTTACTGATTTTTTAAGTAATCAATTTACCGTAGAATACAAATATAAATAACTATGGGTATCCGTTATCCCACAGTTCCTCAGAACCGTAGAGAATCAGTATCCCCTACCAAATAATAAGACAGGATATACTCGCATTATAGTAAGATTTAATAAATAAATATTTTCTACAAAGAATGTCTATATATCATCTAAAAAGTACTCAGCTACTTCTAATACTAATGTACATATCTTCATCTTGCACTCAGCACTCGAGACATATCCCAATCCCATCGTATGTAAACCTGCAAAGAAAACTAAGGGGGAATGAGCATAAAGCAGCTCAGTGAGTTCATTCCTCACTACTACCGGTGAAGCAAGTTTTCACACATTATTATCACACATGCAAGCAAGCTATCTACATACATAATGAATGCAGGCGTGATGAATGCAAGCAACACATCCATAGGAGTCCGGAACTATGGAAGGTGTAGAATTACGTCGTTCACACTTCGATTATCCCCTGTACTTACCCGCACAGGGCACCTCAGCTTACCCGCAGAGGCTACCTAGGGGCACCACCCCACTAGGCAAAACTCGACTATTACCCTAGCCGAGAAAAAAAATTTCAATCCAAATAGGGGGAGTCCGAACTAGGACTATCCACTGTGGCGACCCTAGGAGGGGCCTAGTAGTATTGCCTAAAATTTCCATATCACGTGTGCACCTATGATAAGAAAATTGCCTTGCAAGTCAGAGATTGCAAGACTCTAAATAGTTGTTTACTAGAGTCTTCAATTTTAATTCATTGACTCATTATATAATATATATAATTATGGATATCCAATTTTTCCACAATTCCTCAGAACCGCAGAGAATCGGTATCCCCTACCAAAATAATGAAATAAGATAGACAATTTTAGAAAATTCTAAACTTACTAAAGACAGTAAACTTAAATGAGACATTAGTCATTTTTCGGAGCATTCCGAATTAACTACACAAGCTTTTCATCATACTGATTTAATGGTAGCACTCTGCACTCGATTCTTATCCCTTTTCCCAACTATCGATTAACCTGCAAGGAAAAGAACTGTTGGGGTGTAAGCTTACGCTTAGTGAGATAATTACCCTCCTCAATACCACATAACAGAAATTTATTATATGCACAATCATATGAATGCATGAACAATCAGTATGCCAAAAACGCATGCAGTGACCTAGGAACTGCATACGACTCAGAATTACGCTCCCTAAAGTCGGGGTTTGGAGATAATTAACCGACCCAAACCAAAATCCAGGTTCTAGACCTTGGGTTTTAATTCATTAGCACTATTGTGCTTAAGTCAAAACAAAACTAAGTATATATCCACATATATATACTTTCCCTACCGAATAATAAATTATATTTTCAAAATCCCAAGTCTAGCGATGTGGTGGCCTCTGCAATCCACAAACACACGCCCTAAGCAGAAGCCACAAGACTCGGCCCCTCGCCGACGGTTGGCGTCTTCCAGCGCCTAGTAAGCCCATCAGCTTAGGTCAGAGACTCAATATATATATATGATGGCATAGCTAGTGCCCAATCCTACAGGAAACTCGTATTCCTGTGAGTCCCCTCCCATCTTCTGCGTGAAGCGGCAGTCGGTGTTATCCGTATGCAATATGGGGTATGCATGATTCATTTTGATTTCTTAATCGTATAAGTGATTAACTCGATTTTCAGGGTGATCAAACAATTTCATTCCATACGATTCACATGTATATGTAATGCAAGCAATTCCCATTATTAGATATAATTAACAAGTCATCACATTCATCCACAGATTCATACACATGCATTTCCCATATCCCACAAGCATCCAAATTCATATATATAAGTTTAGGTGCATCTATTCTACAAGCACAATCAAGTAAAGAGTCATTGGGAATTTACTCACCCAGTTATGCGGATCAATAAAAAAAATCTGGGATAGGTCGTCTCCCCAAAGCCGAGTCCCTTGGACATCGCAAATACGATACTATAAGGATTTGAATTAAAACCTAGAAAGCTAAGCTAAAACCCTTTAAGTTATACTTTGGACTTGGTTTCATGATTTTTCCCGGTTTTACTTAAAAGTTCAATCGCGTATAACTTTCTCGTTTTAAATCTGATTTTTATGATCTTATATTCAATCTTCATCGTTTTCGAGTGTACTTTAACGTGGTAAGGTTAGATTTTCGAAATGAGGTATACAATTCTGTCCATGGGTCAGAACAGTAGCGTTCCTCATGTGTTGGAGTGTTTTTGGGCCTTGTTTGGTAAATGGCCTTTTTGATAACTTAAGAAATTCTTTGGGCTTGGTCTTTAGATTTTATCCTAAGCTTAAAATACTCCTTGAGATCAGATTTACAACTTTGATTTATATTCCTAAGGCTAACAACCACTTCTTGGGCCTTTTAGTGGGCTTAAGTTGTCAAATGGGCTTGTTTTTGGTTCAAACTAAAGTTAATGATTTTGGTGGGCTTATGGGGCCTTAGGTGGATTTCTTATGGGCTTCAAAACAACTTCTCTTGGTTCTTTAAGTTGCTGGTCAGATTTTTGTTGAAGGCCCATCTTAGAGTTCTAAGCTTGTTTTGAGAGTTTTAGGCCCGGTTTTGAGTTTTAGGCTTTGTATGCTAATCATACTTGCTTTGGTTAATCCTTTCACTTTGTTCTTTCACTTTTATCATATTTTTTAGGCCTCATTTACCCATGTTCCAGATCTGTTCATGTTGGTCCTAAGGGGTCCTTACTTGGTTTTTCAACTTGTTTCATCATTTCCTTAAGTGTAGGTGATAGATTATGCACTTAATACTTGTGTATAAATCTTAACTTAAGTTTCCTTCCATCAAATGATCCTTTAACTCATACTCCACATAAAGAAATAAAAGATCTTATACTTCATAAAACCTCCATATCATAGCTCATGCCATACAAAGTTGATTTCTTCATAAAACTTCATGTGATGGATTTTTCCTTAACTTAAGTCTAGTTTTGAGCATGTTTAACTAAATGGAAACAAAATCAACATTCAAATGATCATGGAACCTTCACGTCCAGCATGCTTACCCTTCATCAAAGTTCTCATTTCAAGATTTCCTTAGCTTAAAATCTTCCATTCAAAGCATTAAACAAATGTCCATACAAAACACCAACTTTACATGCTCATATTTCAACTTCATGTAATGGTTTTAGGGTTTGTTTCTTAAAACGAATTTTTGGTGCTATAACAACTCAAACCTTACTCATATCTTCAAGAAATCCAAGTCTCCTAACATAAATATTAATCCACACATCACAAAAATCACTTACTCGTCCTTAACGCAAAGTTTGGTGGTTGTGCACTAAGGTTTCTCTTAAGCCTTTAACTTTGCTTCCTCCTTTTTGCTTACCTTTTGAAACCCGAATCCTTTGGTCTTTTGGAATGGGGTTTATGGATGATTCTAATGGGCTTAGATGATCTTAAATGATGAAAGAAAATGGCACATGAACAAAGAAAAAAAATGCCGTGAGTTGAAGCTTTCAAAATGGAAGAAAATGGATTTTGTGGGGTAAAGTTGTTTCCCCTTTTTATGTTTGTTTTAAAAGAGAGAAAGATGAAGTGAAAGTGAAATTGAAAGTGAGAGAAATGGGGAGGAGTGCAGCCGGTTGGAATGAAGAGAGAAGGAGTGTTTAAATGCATTGAAAGTATTGTCTTAAAGCTTACAAAAAGTCAACAATTGCAACTCTTGATGATGTAAGCATTAAGGGGTGAATAGTGATGTGTAAGGAGAAGTGATTGATGCTTGAAAGACAAGAGTATGGACCCCCCTTCCTCCTTGTTTAAATCTGCCATTGGAAGTCTCTTTATGCCATGGAGTGGTCTTGTCACCTTTATTAAAGTTAAGCTCATGATTTCTTGTGAAAATTTGTCCATATGTAGTATAAGTGAAGAGGTGATAAGGAAATTGTCTTATCACTAGATTTTGATAAGTTATCAATTGATAAATAATTCCAACTCTCAATTGATAAGTTATCTAAGGTGATTAGTTGGTCTACTTATTTATGTGTAAGGCTTATGCATGAAGATAAGGGCATAGCCTTATAGAAAATTGTTTTAGGATTTTTATCTTACATTGTTTTAGGATTTTTATCTTACATTGTTTTTTGATTTATGATTTGATTTTTGTAGAATTGTGAAATTTTCTAAAGTTGAATGGAATTATTCAAATTAAATTATCGATTAATTATTTAGGGTTAAAATTCCTTAATGGTTTTAAGGTTTAGGGTTTTAAGTAGCTTTAGAGCTCGCAATTCTTCAAGCTCGGGTTTTATCGACAATTGGCTTTTGAATTGTAAAAATTTAATTCGTTTCTAAATGTAAACTTAAGTTTTTAGTTTAGTTGATCCTTGGAAACGTTCGGACAGTACTTTTGATTGAATCATGGGCCCACTAAAAGTAGGGTTTATATTTATCAATTGATAAGTTATTTAGGATGATTGGTTGGTTTACTTATTCATGTGCACAAATCTTATGTATAAAGATAAGGAGATTGTTTGATATGAAATTCTTTTGGAGTTTGTCTCTTAAATTGATTTGTAAGTTATGATTTAATATTTATAAAATTATGGAAGTTTCTAGAATTGAATAAAATTATTCAAATTAAATTCTTAATTAGCCGCTTAGGGTTACAAGTCCTTAATTGTTTTAGGGTTTTGTGTTTAGAGTCCATGGTTCTCGTATTCGAGTTTTATCGATAATAGGGTATCGAATTGGAAAATTAAATTCGTTTTTAAATGTAAACTTGGATTCTTAGCTTAGTTTATCCTTGGGAATATTTAGGAAGTGTTCTTAGTTGAATCATAAGTTTGCTAAAAGTAGGGTTTATAATTTATCCATGCGTAACATGGCTTATAAGTGAAAATAAGAGAATTGTCTTATATGAAATTCTTTTAAGGTTCGGTTCTCGAATTAATTTGTAAGTTGTGATTTGTCTCTTAAGAAATTTTCGAGTTTTCTAGAGTTAAATAAAATTTATTAAAAATATATTTTTAATTATTTATTTAGGATCGTAAGTCCTTGATCATCCTAGGTTTTAGAGTTCGAATGAATTTATGCATGTTTTAGAGTTCGAGTGAGATTATGTATGTTTTAAGGTTTTTCACCAACTCGGGAATAATTTACTTACACTTATGAGCTTAAGGATTAATTGGCTTAATTATTTAGGAACATCGTTTTATTATGCAACCATATGATAATTTTATTGATTTATGGCTTTTCAAACGTTAAGATAATTTTATAGAGTTTTAAATTCTTTTATTATTATTATTAAATTTTTTTTTTAAAGTACACATATGTAGGGTTGGGGTTTTCTTGCATGATAAGAGTTTCCAAATTATATAATTGGGTCTTTCAAGTTCGTTTTGAGTTCCAGGTTCAAAATTTTAGTCGGTTTTCATTTTATGTAGTTTTATTGACTTAGAGAAATGTCTACGACACTCGAATCCGATACTATGTTTAGAAGGTTGAATTTACAGAGTCTACATCCACCCTCCAAGGCCCCTTGGGCACAAACATGTGAGTCCTCTCGCAACCAAAAATAACCAAGGCCTTTCAGGCACAATAAAGCGAGTCATCTCGCTATCAAGTGGAGAACCCATGCTAGCTTTGCCTTAACATTAAAAATATTATTTATGGCTTCACAAGCCCTTACAGCGATCATGCAAAAATTTGTTTAAGGTTAGAAAAGCTTTTGCCAAAAATACTTTTCTTAAGATTTTTGCAAGGCTAGCACTCTCCATTCATACCTTTACCAAGTCATAGACATGCGACGAGTAAAACTGATTATTTAGGTCAGACATTTATATTTATTAACTCAAAAAGGTGATCACACAGATGATGGCATACAAACAGAATAGTTATTCAAACATACAAGCAATAGCAAACAACAAAACATCATACAAATAACACGCACAAGCAAGTAGTAGGTCATCAGAATTCCCTCACTTGGATTATTGCTCATTCTCAAGGCCTTTAGGGTTTCTAAGACTCGATATCGAATGCCTAAATCAAAATGGTAAACCTTATAAGTGTTCTCAGAATTCAGACCCCTTAGTCAACTAAAAGTCTATTGTAGTTTGTCTAGTTTCCTCCAATATAACCCGAGTATAGTATGTATAGGGCTACCATGCTCCATGAGATTAATAGTAGCTATTTTCTTATATTAGTAAGGTATGAGGCTCCCGATATGTATTTTGTAATTTTTTCGTTTTGATTCCGATATCAGCAAACTTATAGTTGTTTTTCATCGTTTTTAGACACACGTTCACACGGTAATGTCCGTTTTGGACATTAAGACCCGTGTTTTACGATATGGGCTAAATTTATTGATATTTTATCTTATTAAAGTTTAATTACTCCTATTGGCTAGTTTTATGTTCCATTTTAGCAGTTATTGATTTAATTAGCCATTTAGTCTTATACTTAGGGGCTTTTACTTTGCTATTATTAATTTATGTACTTAATTAAGTATGATTCAATTTAGAAAGTGTATTAGGGTTTACTAATTTATGATTCTAATTATGATACACTCTTCTTCTTTTCTTAGTTTATAATCTATGCTTATGTCATGCTTACATCATCATTTGCTTATGTCATTGCTTATGTCATTGCTTATGTCATCATGTGCTTACCTCATCACTCACCTCATCATTTAATTACCTAAGCTTCACCTCATGCTTATGTCATGTCTTAATGTCTTATGTATACTTTAATTAAACTACTATGTACATATACCTTTACTATACTTATATGTATACTAGTATACTTAAACATATACTTATACATGTACTTATACTTATACTGTATTTATCCATATATACATACTCATATACCTATATGGTCATATACGTATTTTTATACAAAAATTCGTATGCCTAATCTTTTCCTTAAGAAAAGCTTCCTAATCCCATTCTTTTGTGTTCTTAAGTGTGAAATTAGTGTAGTATAAGTATGTATGGTTAGGTTTTGTTTTAATTTAGGTTATGTACATGGAAAATACTCATGTACCACGCTCCTCATGCTTCCCTTCTTTTCGGTTTACCTCATGTACACATTCATTAAGCACATATTCATGTTTTCCTTTCTTCTTATTCATGATTCCTAGATTTCTACACTTAAAGATGGAAACTTTGTTTCCTCTTCTTCAAGACAACACTAACACCTAACTACTTATCTAATCTACTTAATTAACTAACTAATAAATAACATCAACCAACATAAAGTAAGTTAAGTACATACCTTTAGATGTGTTGGATTTAAGGAGGCAAAAGTGAAGAAATGAAAGTGAAAGGAGGAGATGAAGCTCACGGCAATGGAGGAGGATTTTTGTTTTGTTTCTTTTTCCTTGTTTTGCTTATGGAAGAAGAAGAATGGTAGGGTCTACAAGGGGAGATGTATGGACGGCAATTGAAGAGAAAAGGAGGAGAAGAAAAATCAAAAAGAAAGAAAAGAAAAGCCATCATTAAGTAAGAGATATTTTCTTTATCTCTTAAGTCTTTTGTTGACTTTTCAAAGTGTTGACTTGGTCAACTTTTTGACCTTGGTCAACTCACCTTAAGCTTAGGTAATTTTGTGTACATAATGTAGAGATTAAGGGAAATTAAGGGAAAAATGAAGGAAATGAGAGGAAAAAAGGTATTTAATGAATTGATTAGCAAACATAGTTGATGAGGTCTTACTTTAGGTCTTTATAACTCATATATCTCATTTGATAAACTACTTTGGATAACACGTGCAAAAAGTACTAATTTGGGTATTAAAGTTCACTACATGTAACCTAATCTTCAACTATAATCCTAACTCTAAGTGAGACTATCCTAATCATATACTTAAGACATAAATGTAATCTATGATTCATTATCTTAGTTTCTAAGGGATCGCTTAAGTATTCTAAATGTTTATGCATGATTGAGGGTTATCCTTAGTCGTTTACCGATGAAATGGCAAAATGTGGAGGATATATTATCACTTAGGGTTTTAAGGTAAATTATGGTGAATTAGTGCTTTTATATCCTTAAAGTTATGGTTTTAGGGTTCTTATTACTTTAAGGCACCATCTCTAATGTTTTTACACATTTAGGGTTTCATATATTCTTACGCGATTAAATCTTCGATTGTCATCTTATGGTTTTGATGAAGTTTGAGGTTTTTGGGTCTTCGTATGTAGTTAGGGATTCAATTGATGATTTAAGGTTCTTCGTATCCACTTTAGGTTTTGGATTGAGATTTTTATTGGTTTTAAATCTCACTGACTCTTTTGAGTTCAGGAAATCATCTACAGTTTAGACGTTTGTTTCTATACTTAGAAAGCTAAATTCGCGAGGTTTACATCTGGGGCACTTAATAAGTGCTTGGCACATCATTTAGAATGGGTTCATGAGCCCTTAGTGTTCACTCGAGGAAAAGGTGAAGAATAAATAGCTCCCTTCAATAAAAGTTCAGGATGCATGAGTGAAAAATGGCCATTGGTAAGAAAATTTTGGGAGATCTAAGTAAAGAACAATCTAATTTTATCATAATTTTCTAAATTATAGCTGGCTTAAGGGAAGGATTAAGGTTATAGATACATTGATCGATTTGTAAATTCTACATGTCTTTCTCTACCTTTATGACAACTTACTTAATCTCAGGTTATCCAATGTTAAGTTAAATAAGAGGTTTAACTTTATGAAACATGGATTAATTCACTAATTTTATTGGATATGTAATTAGGTACACTCAACCAATTACTTAGATTTCATGAACAGTTAGTTGCTAGATAAAACTAAATTGAAAAAATCATAACTTTGTATGTATAAACTAAATGATAGACTTAACAGCCAAAGAGTAGAGAGTCCATCTTTTACCCATTGTTCTACAAGCGGTTTAAGCTTGCTTGAGGACAAGTAAGTAATATTGCTTAAAGAGAAGAAAGTTAAAAAGTTGGGGGTACTAATAAGTGTGCAAAACTACACACTTATCTAAAGGATTTCTCTAACAATTATATATGATTTAATAGAATTCTGAGCGAAAGTGTGTGAGTTTTCATTAAAATTACATATAATTTCTTAACATAAGTGTAAGTCATATTTTTATGTTTTAGTGTTCAAAAGTTATGTTTATTTGAAGAAGTTAAGCTCTTTGTGCTTGCACTTACATGTCCTAAGGCTACCATGCCCCTACATGAAAAGCCCAAAAAAAAAAAACCAAAAAAAAAAAACAAAAAGAAAAAGATGAAGACATGGAGCAAGAACTATTAGCTTGATAGTAATTCTAGCTATAGTCAAGCTAGCATCTAGAATAGAACCTTTACAAGTATCACAAAGAGTGGACCATACCATCTTAACAGTAGTCCCAACTACAATCATGATGATATCTATTATCATTATAAACCCCTAAATTTTTCGACCTAACGTTTGAAGTAGACTTAAGTGTGTTAGATATTCCTAAGAGTTGTCAAGGCTAGCAAAAGTGAAAACCCTAAAATAACTAATCAATCATGTATAAAACTTTTTATACCCTAAATGTATCTAAACACTAAAGATCTCATCCAAAAGTGATAAAAACCTTAAAACTATAAATTTAAGGATATAAAAGTACTAATTCATCATAACTTACTATAAAACCCTAATTGATAATATATCCTTAGTATCTTGCCAAATCATTAGTAAAAGGTCGAAGATAATTTTCAATCATTCATAAATACATGTAATATTAAAGTAATCCTTTAGAAACTAGGATATTGCATTATTGATCACATCCATCTTCCAATTATATAACTAAGTTAGTATTATATAGAGTTAAGAGCTTAGTCGATGATTATACTACAAATAGTAAGTATTAATATCCTAAATGACATTTTTCATAATAGTTACATTAAGTAGCCTACCAAATGATGTATATAGGATATAAACACCTAAAAGAAGATCTCATTACCTATTCTTACTAATCATTTCAATAAACCCCATATTTCCTTTCATTTCCTTAATTGTCTACCTAATTTTCCCTAATTATTTCATTATGTACGCTTAGATTACATGTAAACTTAAGGAGTTGACTAAGTCAAAGGTTGACCAAGTCAATATGTTGAAAAGTCAACAAAATGTCATTGTTATCTAGAGAATTCTTTCCTTTTTCCTTAATTTTCTACATATTTCTTTTCCAATTTCACCCTTTCTTTGCTGTCCATTCCTCCCCTCCTCTAAACCTTACTCATCCCTTTTATAAAACACAAATTGAGACAACAAATCACTCTCTTTTTCCTCCTTACCAAACCGTAAAACCCCTTTCTCCCTTGATTCCAAACACTTTCTCACTTCACTTTCACAATTCCTATTACCATAAATCAAGAAGAAAAAGGTATGTTATTATGTAATTTCCTATCTTACTTAGTAGTTAGATGTATAGATTAGGTTAGTGTAGAAACTTAGAGTAATATGTATTATATGTTGTTGAAGGAAGAAAGTTCCATTTTTTATGCTTAGAAGTGTAGGAAATCCTTAGTTAAATGAAAGAAGAACACATGTACATATGCCTAAGTATGTGTATATAAGAATACACTTGATAAACATATGTATGGGTATTCTTGTACATGAATATCTTTTATGTATATAACCAAAAAGGAAGAGTATACTAACTATACATACATATACCTTGTTAAATAAGCCCTTAAAGTGCAAAAATATGAAATTTGTGAAGCTTTCTTAAGAGAGTATACTAGGCATACGAAAATACGTATAAAAATATGTATGTAACCATATGTATATATGGGTATATGTACTAGTATACATATAAGTACACAAGTATATATACTAGTATATTAGAAGTATAAGTATATACATAACATATGTATAAAGTACATAAATACATAAGGAGAAGTATACATATGTAGTAAATGATATAAGCAATTGATGACATAAGCCTCTAAAATAATAAACTATAAGATTATCTAAGTGTAAGAATTTAATGGCTAATGAAATCATTAACTACTAAAATAGAATATAAAACTAGCCAATAAGAATATTTAAGCTTCAATAGTTAACATTTCAATAAATTTAGTCTATATCATAAAACATAGGTTTTAACATCTAAAATAGACATAATTGTATGAACATGCGTTCGAAAACAATGAAAAATGACTATAAGTTCGTAAATATTGAAAATAGAATGAAAAAGTTACATATGATTAGCGATAAAGTCTAATCGGATAAAAATTGATAGTAATCTAAGTATAATTATGTAAATAGATATCTAGAACCATTAGTTAAATTGATTGCTTACTATTCTTGTTATATCGTAATGATTAGGTGATCCCGACGTGGGTGAGGATCTTCCGATTAATTACTATGACTAGAGTGAGTCGTCATGGTCGAGTGAGTATTTATCCTATGATTCCATGCTTGTATGTGATTATAGATAGTGAATTTAAGTAATATTGTTAATTAATTGTTATATAGGGTTAGAAAATGATTGTGTATGTTATTATGTGCTAAATTATGAATTTACCTTAAGTATGAATAATAATTTGTTTGTTGCATGGTAGTATAGACAATTGTGTATGCAATTGGATAGTCACATCATAATTGGACTTAACTATACTCAACTCATAAGAAGAAACAGGTACATGCATCAACATGCATTACATTGACATAATTCAAGCCATCAGATCACACGAAGGTAGAGAAAGGCCATTTGGGGGTTGTTATTATAAATTTATTGGTTTTGTATGGTGCACTCATACAAAATGACCTTACCCTGACCTGCGGCAATATTAAGCATTGGAAGCATCAACCGCCTGGCTAAGGGTCGAGTCTAGAGGCCTTCGTTTAGGGGTGAGTGTGGACTGTAGAGGCCCGCTCATGATTATACTAGAACTTGATTTTTATGAAAATAAAGGACTTGTTTGATTTAAATATAAAACATGGAGTTTCGTAGTAAAGTAAGTTCTAGTATAATACCCCAGATTTGACCAGTGCCGTATATACTCCAACCTTGACTTCAAAGGCCGTTAAATCTGACTTGCGTATACTAACTAGTTAACTATATGTATTATTTGGCATTCTATTTGTTCATTCATTCATATATGTGAATATAATATATTTATAACTTGCTTATGGTGTGGTTGAGGGTTTTGCCTATTAAGCTTAGGCTTATACCCTCTTAGACTTTTGCTACAGGATGGCTTATTTGTTGAGGCTGGTCGAGAAATGTTAAAGATTAGCTTGCCAACCTGGGTAAGAGCAAGCCATTCAGTGTGTTGAGAGAACTAATTATGCAGACTTTAAGTACTTTTGTTTTGTCAGTAGTATAGACCTAGATGTACTAAATTACTGCTTATTGTAAACTTTGTAGTTTAAATGTTATATAAATATGTTATGTGATGATATCCTTTGAATCTGTATGTTTTTGGGAAGTTAGTATGTTATAGAGCCCTGTATATTGTGTAAAGAGTTCTTGATTGGAAGGGTAACCGATCAGGGGTTCTTCATATAATATACAGCGTCTGCCATGACTAGACCATCCTCAGTTCATGACAATCATGTTGATAGTACCATCAAGATAGTACCCCCTTGATATAAAAATTTGAAATTCACAGCTCATTTAGGGGTTGTAAGTTTCTTTCTGTTCTAACTTCCTTTCTTCTTTTCTTTCTAGGGTTTCTAAGGTTTCACCTTCTTAGGTTATTTTAGGTTAGATTAAGTTAGTTTTAATGGATTCCATGCCTAGGATGTAAGAAAAACATCATTCCAACATGGATTGAAGATTGGAACTTTTCTAGTGAGTTAGTTTCTTTCTTTACTCGATTTCTTCTTATTTAGGATGTTGAATTATCTTGTAGTGATTAATGGAGATTTTGAATCCCCTGTTAATGTTGGATTATCATTTGGTGTTTGGGTTGATTATTGTGATCATGTGCATATGGATTGTTGGTTTTACGCATTAGACATGTATTTTGATTGTTAAGGAAAATGTGTAGATTTGGATTATGTCTCTTTACATACATTTAAATCATTCTCATGCCTAATTAGCTATGGTTAGTTTAATTATTTCCAAATATTGTTAGGGTATTGTTGTTCAAATCAATTGATGACCCATTTTCATATGAATATAGGAATAGTTCAAATATCTCACCTCTTGATGATTCAATGAGTAGTTCTTAATCTTACTCATATGGGGCTATGGTGTAATACCCTAGGATTTTAAGCTAATTTAGTAACCTTAGGATTTGACCTCCTAAATATAGGGTATCGAACTAAGTTATCAATTTTATTTCAAACTTCACAATAAAGTTAGAAAAGTTACATGAAGTAATTCAAGCAAAGCCAATTTCTCAAAATAAGCTATATAAAAATATTAATTTGAAAAAAACGTTAATTTATCGATAAAGCCGATAATTGTAAAATTCGAGCTTTTAAATATAGCGAGATATTAGAGATAAGTTAATTAACTTTCAAAAATAATAAATGAAGTTGAACTATACATAATATACAAGTATTACATGTGAAATACATTATATGTATTAAATATATACATATAATAATAATAAATTATCAAAATTAGGCAAAATAATGGAAAATTAATTAAGAAAAATTACATGGATGAGTCATCAAATAATGTGTCAAGCTAGTATTAATTAGAAATGGTGAGTTAACAGTTGCTTAATGAGGAAATGATACATGTCCTTTAGGAAATTGGAAAATTGATATGTGTCATACACATGTCCAAATTTTATTTGATTATGAAAAGTACAAAAAATATAAATAGGACCTAAACCCTCAAAATCAATATTTTGAAACTCTGAAAATAAAAGAAAACAATCTAGAAAAGTTAGAAAAAAATAAAATAAAAATAGAATAAGAAAAAGGGTCGGAGTTAGGCTAAGGTAGTTTAATAGGTTATCTACAACTTGACTTAGTGGGACTTGCTGGTCCAACAGAGGGTGGTCGGAGAAGCTCTTTCGACATGGTGTGGTGGTTAGGTGGTGGTTGGCCGTAGCTGGTTTAAGTAAACTAAAATTTTGCATGTAATTTGTTTAATTTGCTAAAAATATCAATTATTATCGATTCATTATGAAATTTGGTTTTCTAGGACTATTTTAGGTGTAGATTAATGTAATAATTTTATTTTAATTAAATAATTAGTGTAAATATAGGTTCCTTAAGAAAATGCTCTGTTTCGACAAAAATTGAATAAATTTTTATAAATATTAGATGATGTTGTTTCAAGCTCAATTTTTTTATGTAATACACCTAGTATATATATTTAATTTTGGTAACAATAATTTTTTAAATTAAGCATGTTTACTATTTTTTATAATGATTTTGAATAAAACTGCCGATTTTACCGAATTATTGAAATAATTAGTTTTTGATGAATTTAATGAATGAGCCCTACATTTTTTTATTTTTAGATGTTTATAATGATATTTGGAATACTTAGTTTTTTATCTCACACTTAAATTTGATTATTTTCCCTAATTTTGCGTAATTTCGAGCTAAAACTCCTATTTTTGTAAAAATAGATAATAGTCAATTGAGTTTAATTGATGGTTGATAATTAACCTACATATTTTTGTATGTCTATAGAATTTTTTGTGAAAATAACCACGCTCTTATACCATTTATTTTGTATTTTCTTAATATAAGCTTATATATTAGCTTAATATGTAATATAGTAATTAATATTAGTAAGATACTTATCAAATTACGTAAAACAAACACTTTAGGGTATAATAAGTATTGTTGGATGAGTTTGGAAAGTATAATTTTTAGGGTTTTTAGTTCAGTACTAAAGCTTACTTAGGTCAATTTTGGACATAGGTTAGCATATGGTTAAGTCGTAATGAGAAAAGGGTATTTTTGTGTTTTTTCGAATTATTGTTCAATCTTGTTTCTTAATATATATCAATAGTACTCAAAATGACAATCGAGATGATATAAAGTTTACTAAAATCGGATAAGAAATGAGTAAGATTTGATTAAATGAAATTTAAAAACGTGAAAATGTAAGCTTATAATAGTTCGGGTTGAACCAACACTTGATTTGAAGACTGCGTCATATTTTCATACGTGTGATGAGTAAGGAAGGACCACGTCGTGAAGTTTAAGATTTTTCACTATTACTAAGTCTAGGTAAGTGGATCTAACCCATGCTTAGAGTAGATATATCGCTACTCATAACACTGTATGCTGTTTGATGCTATGTTGATTGAATATGGGTATATCTTTGGTGAATTGATATGCTAATATAATAGATGCTAATGTGTTGATTTTGAATGGTAGTAACTGTATTTTGGTTAAACTGTTATGTTGCCATGTTGAGCGATAATATGTGCTTACAAATAATTGTGCTAACCAGGGAAGTTGAGTGATTGCTAACTCAATATTCTAAGTGTTCATGTAAGTGAACCCTAAGTAAGATGTTAGAATTCCGCTAGGGAGAGTTTGAAAACCAGAATTAGATCACTAGGTTGAATAAAACTTAAAGATTGATTGTGCTAATTGATATTATTGAGTTGCTAATGCATATCATGGCATAACATGGCACAAAAAGGGACCTACGGGTCAAAATTTTCAAAATGAGGCTTCCAAATTATCATGGAAAAAACATAGCTTTATGAACTCAGTTTTTAGAAGCATATAGATTGCATTGCCCAAACATTGTAACTATTTTGATAGTCAAATTTAGTAGAATATAGTGTATCGTTTAATTTGGCAATGTTACCACTTTGATTTGGTGAACTATAGTATGTAGTCTAATTTTGTAAGGTTGGAGTCCTACTCCTAAGCAGCTCCTTATTGCCCTTTTTGAAAATGGTAGACTACAGTGTGTAGTCCAATTTAGTGGGGGTCCTACTCTTAAGCAGCTCCTTATTACCCCAAGTTCCTGGATGTTGTATTTAGATGCTTGGTAGGGGTCTTACTACTAATCGATCATTACACTTGCTGAAGTTTTCACATTTTCCAAAAGTTTTTATCAAAATGTGCAAGCTTGATCGAACAGTTGTATATTGATTCCACTATTTGAAGGAGTTAATTTTTCCAATTAGCGTTTGACTTGTGGTAGTGGTGACATGATACTAATTCTTCCTTATCTATCATACCTAGGAAAAATACACATAAACCCTTAAGTCAACTACAGGCCGATACCAAACTCTTATGAGCTTTTGCTATCACGTTTTCAAGCTTCTATTGATTGCATCTTATTCATTTCTTATCTCATTTTAATAAAATTTATATTGTCACGATCATTATTTTGAGTGACTAATCAATATTGTCACAAGCCCAAAAATACCCTTTCTTACTACTAACTCAACCATATGTTATCATAATGATCAACTCTAGACAGAGCTTTCAAGTTTTACAATTTATAAACCTATATTATATCCTTAACTTGGTTCGACAGGCAAGTATACCTATCATTTTATAGCATAGATGAGTATAAGGTGGTCTTCATTTGGAAAATGACTCAAACATTAGTACTTAATAATTTTTCCTATTATCTAGCAATCAATTTCATCAAGTGATCGTTTATTAAGATTCTAAATGTTAACTAAACTATACTAATCTGCAATTTAGAGTGATTAAAACAATGATTACAAGAACAATTACAAAGATACACTTAACATGTAGGCTTCTTTTATCATTTAGTATAATCTTACCAACATACTTTTCATCCTAATACTTGTTAACTACAGGAAATTACAGTGTATAAGCATTCTTCTTAGAACTACTTACTCCTAATCTTAATTGTGTCTATTGGAATCTCTCCCTAATTAATAGCCAACTAAGATTGCATTAATGTCAAATTAACATATCGATTCCCTTAAGGATGCAGTAACTTTCCTAATAATATCTCTATTACCAGGAGTAAGTTGTTCTAATGAACTAGATCTATCCAATAGAATTGTCTTTCAACATATTCTCCTAAAATCTGTCCTAAGTCAGTGTCTTGCACTATATCGTACTTAGATTCATTAAATGTCATTCATTAGAATTAACAACATCAGGAAATTACTTTTTTCAAGCACTTAATCATACTAATTAATGAAGCAAACCCTAACGAACTACTCACATATGATAAAACAATGACAAAAACTAGCAAGAAACATAATTAAACAAAAATAGAACATGGAATAGTTAAAGTAAAAACCCCTTTTCACTCCACTGAAGAAGTTTGATGAATACACAAACAAAAAATTCCCATCGTCTATCTCGAGTGATTTTGGGAAAAATACAGTACACACTTAAGAAAATGATACAGGATACAAACTAGTATAAGGTGGGTGAAAATGTGGATGTGTATAAGCAGGTGATATGTTGTTTTAAATGATGTTTACTCTCTTAAAATTTGATATTTGAAAAAGAATCCTTCTTCCCCTAGTTGTGGTAGCTTTTTATATTCTCCTCATCAAAAGACTCGAATTTACCCCTTTACGGCACCACTTAACGTTTCCCATATACTAGTTCATGTGAAAAGGTTGAACCGAACAGTTGTGCCCCTTCCTATCACACTTGTAACTTGAGATATGACAGTCTTGAAAAAAATTATTCTTCACTAATCACGGCCATTATTGAGGCGGTAAACTCCTCGTCACATCATTAAATCTCATCATGCCAGTAACCATGGCCATGATCATCCTTCTACTATTCAATCACGACTGTGATCGACAGGGGGATTGACAAAACTTCCCTTCATCACAACCGTAATTGAGGGCATGACCAAGGTGGATTCTTCATTGCTTCATTATCACACAGTAACTAATGCTTCTACACTTATTTCTTCTACTTCACGGTCGTAACTAACATGAATGTTGTTATTCTTGTGTATACTTCCTCCATTTGCTTATAATTTACCTAAAATCATTATTTTATTCAATTAAGTACCCAATCTAAAGAATTAAATCACCATCTATGATCAATTCTATGCCTAAACATACTTTGAAAGTGTAAAGTAATTTACACTTATCAACTTCCCCATACTGAAGCTTTGCTTGTGCTCAAGCAAACACTCAAAACAATTTATTGTACATTTGATAAAACATCCATAATAGCTTAACTTTATGCATACCCCATTGTGTTCTTAGATTACAAAAACAATATTTTAAGACTAATCAAAGTAAAACACACTTATGCTTTGAAAGTGTAAAGTAATTTACACTTATCAACTTTCCTACACTTAAGCTTTGCTTGTCCTTAAGCAAACACTCAAAACAATTTATTGTACATTTAACAAAACATCCATAGTGGCTTAACTTTATGCATACCCCATTGTGTTCTTAGAATACAAAAATAATATTCTAAGACTAATCAAAATAAAACACACTTAACCCTTACTATTTAGCAAAGGCTTTCAAAGGTCCAAAGTCAATCACAAAGTCAAATAGATCAATGACAATTGGTTATACTTCATCCTCTTCCCTAAATGTATAAGAAACCTTCAACTACTTCTTAAGAACACTAATCTAGAAGAAAAGTATATTGCATCCATCTTTCTCCTATATTTTTACTTCTTTTATTGAATCTCTACAATATGAATTACACATTGCATTCATTTTTTTTTTTTCATTTCATTTCATTCATTGAAATTTTTTTTTTTTCATAAGAATACCAAAGATTAGCAATAGAGTTAGACTTCGCTCTTCTAAGAGATTGAAGCCTACCTTTACTAACTTGATCCTTATAAATTTTTATTACAAAGTTATAAAGACAAAAATTAGTAGTAGGATCCATCTTTGCTCTTTTGAGGAACCAAAGCTCGCTCTTACTAATTCAATCCTTATACTTTAATTTATTCTAATTTAAAGAGATTCTTAAGAAGTATCAACAAGTGAATTACTTCATTTGCCCTTTTCATTCAAGATTAAATGATCTCCTAAAAGTACTTGAAAAGTAGATATATTAAGAAAATTTAGAAGTATAACCAATTAGCTTTAAAACAAAGACTACAATTCACTTCCAACCCTTAAACTAATTCATTAAATAGTAAGCAAGTGTGATTCACTAAGATTTTATCCAATAATCTTGATCATGTAAACTAAGTTCATAAGAATTGAGTGAGGCATAAAATTAACTCACCAAATTGTTTGTTGTTTTGTTAAATCCACAATCCATTAAATCAAGTCATCCTTTAAAACAAACAAACTAAGTGAAAGGTTTTTGATAAACATAATTTACCCTTCCCAACACTTAATGAGAGACATTGTCCGTAATGTCGGAAGGAAGTAAACATAGAATAGGCATATAATTGAAATAACTAGAAAGATGAGAATGAAGAAACAACAAGAACTAGCCTTCCTTGAAACATGAAGTTCGAGTAATTCATTGATTCTTAAACAATTATAGAGTACAGTTTCCAACACCAGGACAACTTAAACAACAACATACACCTAACCATTAAGACAAAACAATAAAACAAAAAAAACATTAATAAGCTCGTGATACGAGAGTCTTTATGACAATATATATTAGTAAAAGTAAGCTTTCAATGAACTAGTCATCTTAACCAACAACAAACATCAAAAGAAAACAAAGAAAATAACAAAAAAAAAAAAAACAAATAAGAAACAAGTTAGTCTTCATCGACTACTATCTCCTCATCTAACCTATCTTCATCCTCCTCAGAAGACTCCTCCTTACTCCTATCCTTAGCATCTTGTCCAATTGGTGCTTACTGAGCTTCTTTAGTGCCTTCTTCATCATCACTATCGGCTTTGTCAAAGTTGTTCTCATCATCACTAGAGTCCTCCTCTTCAGATTCTTCATCTCCTCCTTTTTCTTCTTCTTAGGGAGCCAACTTTGTTAGGGGAACCAAAGTTTAACTGGGACCAATGTCCTCTTGAGTTTGGGGATGAGAGAAGTAGGAAGTTATAGTCGCTCCCACTTTGGTGGTTATATTCTTTAAGAGCTCGATGATCCCCTTCTGAGTTTCCTTAATCTTAGCCACCTCAAATTCTAATCTCTTCAGATTGCCGACTAAGAAGCTAGAAGTTAAAGATGCAAACTTAGGAGCTTTGGGGTCTTCGATATCCAAATTAGGATCCAAGACTCTTGCAATACCTCATGATTAAAAGAGATTCTTGAAAGCGGTTCAAGGTAAGCGTAAGAGTCGTTCGGCCTATTACTTATAGGCTACAACCTTAGATTCCTTAGAATCCTCGTTATTAGCCCCCCTACGAATATACCTTTACTCTTATCAAAAGTCTATTGACAAAGTCCATATGCGGTTAAGATGCCTACACTCATTGGAAACCCTTTCAACATACTATATAAAGTTAATAAATCATGCTCCCCCATTGCTCTAGGGCTCTTGTGCTTCCCATAGATCATCCTGACTAGAATATAATGGAAGACTCGAGCACTAGTCTTCTTTAAGGTAAAAGCTTTTGATTTACTTACCCTGAAGTTATTTTCATTAGATATTTCTCTCTAAATTTTGGTTATTGAAGTTCCATGGGGTAGGCATATAGGTAAATCAACAAACTCCTCATCTTCCTCATCTTGAGGCTCAACTTGGGTGTATAACCCCATTGCCTATATGAATGTCAGCATGTCAAAGGTGTGAGTCCTTCCAAATGTAAAGAACTCCACCTCATTATCCATCTTAGAGTCAATATATTCGTACTTATTCTTGAAGGATGAGAGAAAAGACAAGGTTGTTTACCGATAGGTTTTTTCTTGCACTAAAAACAACTTCAGCCATGGTCCATTCCCTAATAACTATTGCACAGGTATCTTTAAGCCATACTCCCCCAGTACATCCCAATCCACTTCATAATGTCTCTTAATAATCTTCTTCGTAGCAAACTCCTTGAATATGTCTACTTACACATTAGTCATACCAGTTGGTGGAGCAACTAATTGACTAGAACTTGCAATGTCAGAACATCGGGGAGGAAGAGAAGGAGGACTATCAACTGTTGGTCGTTTATGTTAAGAAGTAGTTGAATGTTTCAATGCCATCTGCAAATATCAATTGTTAATTCAAACTTCAAGCACACTTCAATTCAAGTAAACCTAATTTGACTACTTGCTACTTACGAACACAATGCATCTATTGATTAATCATGACCAATCCTAACCAACTTCCAAGCATCCACTACAAACGAATTAACATAACTCAACTCGAGCCACAACATCAAGTAAGGATGAATGTCTTCCCTTGACTAAACACACGTAACGTTACATTATTACACATAACACAACACTTTCATCATACAAAACAGCAACTAGCAATGCAATTCAACAAATCATATAAGTACGATGACGAGACAAATTCATCAACTTAGGCTCAATTTGCAATAATCCTTAATTCTATCATTATCTAAAGGAATTAAGGTTTCATTTTGAATAATCAACTTATATTACAGATTCGTGCAAATTCAAAGTCTAAGGATGATACAAATAACCTAAAACTACTATAACAACAATTTCACAATTAATAGCAAACATAGACAGATAAACCCTAAAATTACATGAAATGAATCACTATATATGTAAAGAAAAGAAAAGAAAAAAGAGGGAAATCATACCTTAGAAGCGTATTATTGTGTTGAGAATGATCGAGCAAGTGTTTAAATGGTATGGGTTTTTCGTAAGGGACAGGCGTGGATAGTGTTTTATCATGTGGTGGAAGTTTAAAATGTGAGAAATGAGGAGAGAGAGGGAAATTTCTTATATAGTAGGGCGACAGGAACATGTTCACAACCGTGACTCCGGTCGTAATCCTTTTTTTAAGTTTTATCGCAAATGTGATGACTCTTGTGATAAGCTCGGTACCTAAAAAATTTAGACCATTATGGCCTTCCCCCTTTTATAATCAAGGGCACGATGCTACCCATGACTAGTACTATGGCCTTAGATTTCACAATTATCTCATTAGATCACGGATGTGATGACATGAAGAACTTTTAAGGTATTGATCACGACCGTGATTGAGGTGTAAACTCTTATAGGGGATTGATTACGGCCGTAATGGATAGGTAGATTAGCCCTGTTAATTTGTTACGGCCGTGATTGAGCCCATGATGTATGTTTTACTTGAAAATAAAAATTCAATTACTTACCTTTATCACAGCCAAGATGCATATTGGGCTTCCATTTTTCCCTCAACGTATCTACACTCCATGAATTCTCATTTTCTCACTAAATTGCCAAAACTTTCACTCTATGTTGTCTTTCTTTGTGCATTAACTAAAAACAAGATGCTTAAAATAATCCAACGCACTAACAATAATAACAATTAATTAAAATTAAAAACTCAACAATTCTCAAAGTACTTAAAACAAGCAAAATGAAATTAAAAGTCTAATAAATAAACAAACATGCTTGTTTAATGTCTTAAGTTCGATGTTCCCAAAGTATGCAACTTCATTCCTTGACTAGAGGAGTCTCAGCTCCTCCTTATCTTAAAGTTATAGCTTGAACTTGTTCTCTTAGGTTAGTCTCAGTGTTCTTTGGAAAAGATCCTAGAACCCTTTCAAAAAGTGCTTGTGTAATATGCCTAACTTGATTTTCCAAGTTATGGATCAAGGCCCCTTGATTTCTCAAAGAAATTTCAATGGCCTAGTGACGTGCTTTGGAAGTTTTGATGTATTGAGCCAACATTTCCTCAATGGACATTGGTTTACCTTAAGGAGGTGGCACTTGTCTCTAAAATCTAGGAGGAGACATGTTAGAACCTTGACTGGTGTTGTTACCCCATCGAAAATTTAGATGATTTCTCTAACCCGGATTATAGGTGTTGTTGAAAGGATCATTGATAAGTCTGATTGGGTTCCCCATGTAGTCAACTTCGTCCACTTGATCAATCTCGGATGGGTTAGTCAACTCTAAACTTGTAACTGCTAAAGCCTGTTCTAACCCATTAAGAGACTATCAATTTTCCTTATCAACACTTCCACCTTATGTGCTAAAGCGGAAGTGGTATCTAATTCATGTTTTCCTACTGACTTTCTTTCTCCTCCTCTTGTAGATGACCACTAATAATGATTATTGGCCATGTCTTCAAACAATTGAATGTATTGCTTAGTTGACTTATGGTTCAGGCCTCCTCCAATGGCTACATCAATGAGTTGCTTAGTCATATAGTTCAATCCATTGTAGAATGTCTGAACTTGATGCCAATCTGGAAGACCATGATGTGGACACTTTCTTAATGACTCCTTCCACCTCTCCTATGCTTCATATAGAGTTTTTGAATCCATTTAACTGAAAGAAGAAATATTTGCCCTTAGCTTAGCTGTCCTTAAGGGTGGAAAGTATTTTCTTATAAACAGTTCTGCTATTTCTTACTAAGTATTAATGGAATTCCGTAGCATAAAGTTAAGCCACTGCTTTGCATTAGACCTTAGTGAAAATGAAAATAGCCTAAGTCTGATAGCATCCTCAGAAACTCCACCTATTTTGAATGTGTCACATATCTCCAAGAACTACTACAAATGGTTGTTGGGGTCTTCGTTATTGAACCCATCAAACTAAACACATTGCTGGATCATTTGTATAATACTCCACTTGATTTCAAATGTATTGGCTTGAACTGTAGGCTGAGCTATATTAGTATTAGCCCTATTTAGGTTAGGCCTACAATAATCTAACATTATCTTAAGAGCTATAGGCAGGTTTACTCTTAGCTTGATTCTTGTTCGTACTACATTCCAATTCACATCAAGATGTGGGTCCAAATTAAATGGTAGATCACCTTAGATACCATCATTCGAATTTAAGAATTGATTTCCTACTAGCGACTTGGCATTTTGATCTGGGTTATTCATCTTAGATCTCAATGGTTCTCATGCTCTTACTTCCTTATTAGTTGAAATTTGCTTCACAAAATATTCTCGAACTTTCCTTAAGTTACTTCTAAGTGTTCTCTTGGGTTTAGGATCGAAGTTAGCTAGTTTAGTTGTGCTACTTCGGGTCATAAACTGTAATTCAACAAATAATCAAATATGAGCACAAGTATTTCAACTAAACTACTAACAATTATGAAAAGAAAAATAAAGGCTAGAAGAACGAGAATCCTAATGTTTCTAATGATGATGCCGATTTTCCCTAGCAACGGCGCCAAAAACTTTGATCAATTCTAAACAGAGCTTCCAAGTTTTACAATTTATAAACCTATATTATGTCTTTAACTCAGTTGGATAACTGAGTGTACCTATCATTTTATAGCATTGATGAGTACAGGGTCGTCTCTATTGGGAAAATGACTCAAACACTAGTACTTAATAATTTTTCCTATTATCTAGCAGTCAATTTCATCAAATGATCATTTATTAAGATTCTAAATGTTAACTAAACCACATAATCTACAATCTAGAGTGATTAAAACAATGATTACAAGAACAATTACAAAGATACACTTAACATGTAGGCTTCTTTTATCATTTAGTATAATCTTACCAACATACTTTTCATCCTAATACTTGTTAATTACAGGAAATTACAGTATTTAAGCATTCTTCTTAGAACTACTTACTCCTAATCTTAATTATGTCTATTGGAATCTCTCCCTAATTAACAACCAACTAAAATTGCATTAATGTCAAATTAAGGTATTAATTCCCCTAAGAATGCAGCAACTTTCCCAATACTATCTTTATTATCAAGAGTAAGTTTTTCCAATAAACTAGATCTATTTAATAGAATTGTCTCTCAATATATTTTATTGAAATCCATTTTAAGTCAATGTCATGTACTATACCATACTTAGATTCATTAAATGTCATTCATTAGAATTAATAACGTCAAGAAATTACTTTTTTCAAGCACTCGATCATATTAATTGATGAAGTAAACCCTAACGAACTACTTACATATGATAAAACAATGACAAAAACTAATAAGAAACATAATTAAACAGAAATAGAACATGGAATAGTTAAAGTAAAAACCCCTTTTTATTCTACTAAAGAAGTTTGATGAATACACAAATAAAGAATTCATGTTGTCTCTCTTAAGTGATTCTGGGAAAAATACAATACACACTTAAGAAAATGATACAGGATACAAACTAGTATAAGGACGGGTAAAAATGTGGATGTATGTAGGCAGGTGATGCATTGTTTTAAATAATGTCTACTCTCCTAAAATTTGATATCTAAAAAGAATCCTTCTTCCCCCAATTGCGGTAACTTTTTATATTTTCCTCATCAAAAGACTTGAATTTACCCTTTCATGGCACCACTTGATGTTTCTCATGTACTGGTTCACGTGAAAAGGTTAAAACAAATAGTTGTACCCCTTCTTATTACGCTCGTAACTCGGGGCATGATAGACTCGAAAAGAATTATTCTTCACAAATCATAGCTGCTATTGAGGCTGTGAACTCCTTATCGCGTCATTAAATATCATCATGCCCATGACCATGGCCATGATCATCCTTCTACTATTCAATTATAGCTGTGATCGATAGGGAGATTGACAAAACTTCCTTGATCACAGCGATGATTGAGGACATGACCAAGGTGGATTCTTCATTGCTTCGTTATCATGCCCATGACTAATGCTTTTACACTTGTTTCTTCTCCTTCACAGCCGTGACTAACTTAAATGTTGTTATTCTCGTGTATATTTCCTCTCTTTACTTGTGATTTACCTGAAATCATTATTTTATTCGATCAAATACCTAATCTAAAGAATTAAATCACATTTATGACAAATTCTATGCCTAAACATACTTTGAAAGTATATAGTAGTTTACACTTATCACGTAAGTTCAAAATTCATTTGAATAAACACTAATCCTAAATCAAAATCCTAAAATTCCATATTTCCCAAACTGATCAGCATCTATTAGGTACTTAAAAGTACTAATGTTTTGTAAATTTAAGAAATAGCTCATTAATACTAATTACTATATCATATATTAGGTTAATATATAGGTATATATTAGCAAAATATATAATAAATAGTATACGAGCCCGATTAATTATACGAAAAATATTTTGAACTCACTAAAATGTATGGCTTAGATATAGACCATTATTTGTACTAAATTAGCTTATCGCCTATATTTCTTAAAATAATGTTGTCATTCAAAATTTGAGAAAATTAAGAAAATAAGTGAATTTAATTATAATATAAAAATCAAATGCTCCAAAAATCATTATAAACTTTTAGAAGTTAGAATACATAGGGCTCATAAATTGACTTTGTCATGAACTAATTATTCTAACAAAACAGCAAAACTACCAATTTTATCCAAAATAATTATAATAAATAGTAAACTTGCTTGTTTTCAAAAATTCTTGTTATTGCAATTAAATATATATATTAAGCATATTATGTAAGAAAATTCAGCTCGAAAGGACATTATTTAATATTTCAAAAAATTGATTTAATATTTGCCAAAATAGGGAAATTTCTTAGGCACCTTATATTTTCACTAATTATTTAATTAAAATAAAATTACTATATTAATCTACACATAGAATAACCATAGAATACTAAGTTTCATAATTAACTAACATTATTTGATATTTTTAAAAATTGAAAAAAGGTTTAACGAAAAATTCAGTTGAACTAAACCAACCGCTCAACCTTATCAAAATAATTGGTTGCACTACCCTTTCTCTAAGTCTAAATGGCCACCACAATAGGACATTAATACCCTATTGAATCGGCTTAGACTAAATTCGTGCTCTGTTTTTGTTATGTTTTTCATTTTATTTTCTAATTTTTTCTTATCCAAAATTTGGTTTACTAAAATGTCTAATATTTAGTATTATGGGTCTATTTATAGATTTTAAATTAAATGAGTTGATGAATCATCATGCTACGTGTAATTTTCTTAGCTTAGGTGTCATTTTTAGGTTAATTCAACATGCTAGATGTCATTTTCTTATGTTTTGACTTTTGACTCATCATTTCTAATTAATCTTAGGCTGTGATATCATTAAATGACTCATCAATTCATTTTTTATTAATTTTCGATTATTTTTTACTAATTTACCCTATTTTTATAATTTATTATTATTATATACATGTATTTAATGCATACAATGCATATTTTATGTTAATACATGTAATTCAACTTTATTTATTATTTTTCGAAGTTAAATAACTTATCTTTAATATTTTGTTATATTTTAAAGCTCAAATTTCACGTTTTTAATCAATAAATTGATGTTTTTCTTAAATTAGTCCTTTTATATAGCTTATTTTTGGAAATTGACATAACTAGAATACTTTGTCTAACTTTTCTAGTCTTACTATAAAGTTTGAATTAAAATAGATAATATAGCTCGATACCCTAAATTTAAGGGCTCGGATCCTAAGATTATCCTATGAGCTTGAAACCCTAGGGTATTACATCCTAATCCCCCATACAAAAGGTTTCATTCTCAAAACTTAACTAAGACTTGAAAAATATAAGTTCCTAACTTTATTCTAGGAAAAGAATAATCAATGACAGCATTACTAACCTTAAACGAATGGTGTATAGACTCCACAAAACTTTCACATATTCAATGTCTCAGTTCCTCAATCTCTAAAACTTCTATCTAAAACATGAACTAGATGCTCTACATACATAAGGTTTTCTTTTAATTCTACTGGAGGTACATTTAATATCTTTATGGGATCACCTACAAATTTCCTTAAAGTTGAGACATGAAATACACTATGAATTCCTACCATCTCATTAAGTAATTCAAGTTTATAGGCAACTTTTCTAGTCCTTTTCTTAATTTGATATGATCTAACATATTGAGGACTTAACTTTCCCTTAATACCGAATTGTCTTACACTCTTCATTGGTGATATCTTAAAAAATACCCATTCACCTACTTGTAATTCTAACAGCTTTCTTCAAACATTCATATAACTTTTTTTATGGCTCTAGGCAGTTTTTATTTGTTCCCTTATTGTTTGTACCTTCTCCTTAAGATTTTGTAACATGGATGGTTCAATGACTTGTTTGTTTCCTACTTCATCCCAATACATAGGGGATTTACATTTACATCCATACAATGTTTCATATAAAGCCATTTGGATGGTACTATGATAGCTGTTATTGTAAACAAATTCTACCAATAGCAAATGGTCATCTAAACTACCTCTAAAATCCATCATGCATGCCCTTAGCATATCCTCTAGAGTTTGGATTATTCACTTCAATTGTCCATCACTTTAGGGATGAGAAGTAGTACAAAAGTTTAGCTTGGTTCCCATTTCTACTTGTAAGGATTGCTAAAATTGAGACATAAAAAAAGAACCATGATCATATATTATCGGCACTGAAATACCATGCAAACAAACTATCTCTTTGACATAAACTTCTACTAGATGAGAGAAAGTCACTGATTGCCTTATGGCTAGGAAATGTGCTAATTTTGTGAGCTTATCTACTATAACCCATATCATATCATTGTCTCCTTGTTCTTGGTAGACCACTTACAAAATCTATTGTTACATGCTCCAATTTTCACTCGGGTATAAGTGAAGGTTGTAACAATCCTCCTAATCTTTGATGCTCAGCCTTCACCTTTTGGAAAGTCATACAATACAATATATATTATGCTACATCTCCTTTCATCTCTATCCACTAAAACTTTTACTTCAAGTCCTTGTACATCTTATTATTCCTAAGGTGTAGGGGATATCTTACACTATATACTTCATCTAATATCACCTCTTTAACTTTCAAATCCTTTAGCACACAAAGTCTTTTTCTAAATCTTAACATTCTCAATTTATCAATTCTAAAGTTAGGGTGTTACTCAATATCATTTTTTATTCTTTGTAGCTCTACATGTCTCTTTTGAGCTTCCTCGATGCTCTCAAGTAACATAGGTTCTAACCTCATATTAGCCAATATACTGCTTTCTTCTCTTATTACAACTTTCAAGTTCAATTTCTTCATTTCTTTGACTAATTCTTGTTGATCTATAATGAGTGCAGCGACACTACGAAACTTCTTTCTACTTAATGCGTCGGCCACTACATTAGCTTTCCCAAGGTGATAACAAATCATAAGATCATAATCTTTTAGAAATTCTAACCACCATCTTTGCCTCAAGTTCAATTCTTTTTGTGTAAAGATATACTTTAAACTTTTGTGATCGGTATATACCTTACATTTCTCCCCATATAAGTAATGCCTCCTAATTTTTAAAAGCAAACATTACAGTTGTGAGCTCTAAATCACGAGTCGATAGTTCTACTTGTGTAGCTTGAGTTGTCTCAAAATGTAGGCAATTACCTTATCATTTTGCATTAGCATGCATCTTAATCTACTTCTAGAAGAATCACAATAGATAGCATACTCTCTAAATCCATTTAGTACCGTTAACACTGGAGATGTTACCAATCTTCTTTTAAGCTCCTGGAAACTCTTTTCACACTTTTCATTCCATTCAAATCTAATAACTTTTTGTGTCAATTGGGTTAATGGCATCGCTATTTTAGAGAAGTCCTGCACAAATCTCCTCTAATAACCAACCATTCTTAAGAAACTACTTACTTCTATTACAATGGTTGATGTCCATTCTATTACTGCTTTCACTTTTCTAGGTTCAATTGCTATTCCTACACCAGATATTATATGTCTAAGAAACCCTACTTGATCTAACCAAAACTTACACTCCTTTAGCTTCACTTAGAGTTTATGGTCCTTAAGAGTCTAAAGCACAATCCTTAAGTGTTGTACATGTTTCTCCTTACCCCTAGAGTATATCAAGATATCATTAATAAACACAACTAAGAACTCATCAAGGTACATTTTAATGACACGATTCATCATATCCATGAATGTAGTAGGAGCATTAGTTAACCCAAATGACATCACTGAAAATTCATAATGCCCATACCTAGTCTTAAAGGCACTCTTATGTACATCTTCTTCCTTAATTTTCAACTGATAGTAACTAGATTGTAAATATATTTTTGAGAATATTATAGATCCCTTCAAGTGATTGAATGAGTCATTGATCACCTCTAAATAGAGCTTCTGAGTTTTATAATTTGTAAACCTATATTCTATCCTTAACTTAGTTTAACAAGCAAGTGTAGCTATTGTTCTATAGTATAGATAAGTATAGGGTCGTCTCCACTGGAAACAGATAAAAGCAGTAGTATGGATAAATCTTCCTATGATTTAGTAGCTAAATTAATCAAGTGATGAAAAGATTAAATATCTAATTTACTAGCTAAACTACACTAATCCATAATAACTTTTATTCAACACAAATGCTATAGAAACTATTAACACTTCAATGATTATCATACAGACTTGCTTCACTACTTAGTATGATACTACCAATATACCTTTTGTCCTAATACGTGTTATTTGTAGGAAATTACATGTATGCAAGCATTCTTCTCAAAATTACTTAGTTCTAATCCTAATTATGTCTATTAAAATCTATTCTAAATTAACAGCTAATTTGAATTGCATTAATGTCATGTTAATTTATCAATTTCCCTAAGAATGCAACAACTTTCCTAATAATATATCTACTATTAGGAGTAAAGTGTTCCAATGAATTAAATCTATTCAATAGAATTGTCTCTTGACATATTCTATTGAAATCTAACCTATGTCAATGTCGTGCACTATATCGTACTTAGATTAATTAAGTTCAATTTATCAGGAATAACAATATCAGGAAATTACTATTCTAAGCACTTAATTATACTAAGTCGATATAACAAGTCTTAACATACTACACAGTATGATGAAATAATAACATACACTAATAGGAATCATAATTAAATAGAAATAAAACATAAAATAAGTAAAAACACCTTTTTATTCCACTGTAGAATTCTCATCAATACATAAACAATGAACTCCCATTGGCTCTCTTGATTAATTTCGAGAAGAATACAATTTACATTAACTATTGTCCCGAAGGACAGTTGAACAAAATACAAAAAATGGTACAAGGTAGATGAATAGGTGTGTTGTGGGTTAATGATGCGATGTGATATGATATGATGAGATCCTCTTGATGATGTTGATTATAATATATCTCCCTTCATATGAAAATTGTTGTATATTTATATTCTTCTTATCAAATGGCTTGAAATATACCACTTTAAGACACCCTTTGGTGTTAAGACCTATTCTACGCACTAATTCATATGAAAAAGTTAAAGTAGAACAATCATATCCACTACCATTTTGCCCGTGACTTAGGGTATGATAGTCTTGGATAACACAAATCTACAATAATCACAACTGTGACCATGTATGTGAACTTCTCGTCGCAAACATTTCATCTCAACACGCTTGTGATTTATGAAGTGATCACCCTCTTGATATACAATCAAAGGCATGACTAATAAGGGGATCATAAGAACTTCCTTAATAGCACCATGATGGAGGGCATGATCAATGCTAGTTATTCTAATCTTTCATTATCACGCCTATGATGGTGCATATCTTAGTTTTCCTTCACGGTTTTTCTCTCCTCATAGCCATGATTACCTTAAATTGTATTGTTTTTATGTAAACTTCATTTCCTTGTTCTTGAATCATCTGAAATTGATATATTACATAATTAAGTACTAAGAACTTTATAAATGAATATGGTTATGAACAATTTATGCCTAAATATATCTCGAGAGTGTAGAGTAATTTATTCTTACCAAACTTCCCTACACTTAAGCTTTGCTTGTCCTTAAGCAAATACTTAAAAATAATCAATGAACACAGTAATTTTTTTCAATTGCATATCCAACAAAGTATTCTCAATAGATTAACTTTGTGCTTACCACATTGTGTTCTTAGAATACATAAACCAATATTCTAAGACTAATCAAAGTAAAACGTAATACACCCTTACTATTTAACAATAGCTTTCAAAAGTATAAAGTTAACACAAAATCAAATAGAACAAAAGAAAATTGGTTATACTTCATCTACTTCCTTAAGTGTATAAAAACCCTTCAATTACTTCGTAAGCACAATAATCTAGAAGAAAAGTATTTTGCTTCCATCTTCCTCCTATATTTCTACTTTTTTTTATTGAATCTCTTTAAGGACAACTTACACATTACATTTTCATTTTTCATTCTTTTTTTTTTTAAGTAAAAGAATAAAGACCAAAGATTAGTAGTGAGATTAGACTTCGCTCTTCTAAGAGACCAAAACCTATCTTTACTAACTTGGTTATAAGGACAGAGATTAGCAGCGGAGTCAGACTTCGCTCTTTTGAGGGACCAAAGCTTACTCTTACTAACTCAATCTTTATATATCCTTATTGCAAGTTATAAAGTCAAAAATTAGCAGCGAGTTTAGACTTTTCTCTTCTAAGGGACCAAAACCTACTCTTTACTAATTTTGTCCTTAAACACTTCAATGTGCTTTATATTGAAGAGATTCTTAAGAAGCATCAACAAGTGAATTATTTCATTTGCCCTTTCCATTCAAGATTAAATGAGCCCTAAAAGTAATTGACAAGTAGATATACTACTTAGTAAATTTAGAAGCACAACTGTTTAACCTTGCACTAAAGACTACGATTCACTTCTAACCTCTAAATTCATTCATTAAATTGTAAATAAGTGTGTTTCACTTAGATTCTATCCCATAATTTTGATTATGTACACTAAGTCCATAAGAAGTGAGTAAGGCAAAAAATTAACTCACAAAATTGACTGTTATTTTGTCAAATCCACAATCTTACTAAGTCAATTCATAAGTTGAAACAAACAAGCTTAAGTGTGAGACTTTTGATAAGCGAAGTTAAACCTTCCCCATACTTAGAGAAAGACATTGTCCTCAATGTTTGTAGAAAACAAACACATAATAGGCATATAAAAAGAAAAACAAAAATAAAATGAAAGACAATAATGAGAACAAGACTCCTTTATTTGAATTTTGAACAATACGTTAGGTCTTAAACCATTGGATAGTACATCCTCTAACACCTTGAAAAATCAAACAACAAAAGAGACCTGACCATTAATACAAGACAAAAATAAAACATAACAAACACATGATATGAGAGTTTCCATTAAGAATACATCATTAAGGTTAAGCTCTCAACTAGTTAATAAGTCAAAAAATAAAAAAAATAAAACGAAAGAAAAAAAAAAGACAAGTTAGTCATTGATAGGATTCCAGGTACCAATCTGATGTCCTACCTTGTTTTAGACTATATGGGAGGCCTGTTCATGAGCTCCACTTGAATGGTTAGCCTATTTACAAGCTCCATCAGTACTAAAAGACCTACCCTACTCTGTTGGGTCTACCCTATTATGCTGGGTATGCCCTGCTCTACCTTGAATGAGCCCTCCTACAAACTTGTCCATGAACTATGACAATATTGGAAGACCCAATGTACTTTGCAAGTTCTGTCCTAGGTTACTATCTATGCCCTACTTTGCCAGGTCTTCCTTGCTATACTTAGTCCATTTTGTCCTACTGTGGTCAGCTCTATTCTATTGTACCGGGTCTTCTCTGATCAACTATATAGGACTATCCTATCTTACCTGCCCACTTTACTTTACCGAGATCGATTTGCTCGATCGAATTTGCTCTGCTAAGATTTGCTTAGTCATGATGAGGTTGCCTGGCTATTCTATATCAACTTAGCCATATCGGGACATATTAAACAGGTCACCAACATCTAAGTTAATCGAGTGACCATACGAGCTCGGCTACTATCATGTCATTTCGGTCACTACCATATTAGGTCAGATTAGCCATGCAAGGTCGGCCCTAGTCCTGTCAAGTCGGCTATAGACATAGCAAATCTACCCCAAACAAGATAGGTAGTCCAAAATCAGGTCTGCCTAGATCATAGCTCCAAGTCTCTAATAGCTCTTCGGAATCAAATGTCAGCCCCTCACCTGAAAATCTTGCTCAGCTGTCTATTTCATTTGTGTTATTTAGATTTCTTATTTCTTGTATTTTTTGTAAGTTGTCTTCATGTTTTATTTGTAATTACTGGAATGCTACTAGGGCATCCTTTAGTCATTTATTTACAACTTTACCACTCTGTATAAATTGAACACTTATATAAGGTTTTAGAGAGATTTTTGAACATTAATGAAACAAAAACCCTTAAGTCTTTTCTCTTAGAAAGCTCTCCTCTACCCGCTCTTATTAATCCCTTTAACAAGGATTGTAGGGAGTAACCTTAGGCTTAGTTGTAAACCCTTAAAATTTCCTATCTAAATCCTAGATTCGATTCAACTATGTTAGATGACTATAAGAGTTAACAAGACTAGTTCAGATGAAAACCCTAAGATAACAATCGAAAATTTAATCACATATGAATATATTAAACCCTAAATGTATAAAAACACTAGAGATTGTACCTAAAAGCGATAAAAACCTTAGAACCCTAGCTTTAAGCTTAAATAATGTGCTTATTCATTAGAATCACACTAAAACCCTAATTGAATGTATACACTTAACAATATGCTAAATCATATAAAATCATCAACCAATGATCAAAGATAACTTTTAATTACTCATAAATTTGTGCAATATTAAGTTAATTTATTAGAAACTATGATATTGCATTATAGATCATTTTAATCTCTTAATTATATAACTTAAGTTAGTATTATATAAATTTAAGTGTTTAGTTAACATTAATACTACACATAGTCTATGTTAGTATTCTAAATTGTACTTTCCATGATAGATATGGTAAGTACTATATTAAATAATATATATAGGACATAAAAACTCAAAAAAGGGTTTTAATAATTGCTTTTACTAATTATTTCATTTAATTCCATATTTCCCTTCATTTTATTAATTTTTCTCCTAATTATCCTTAATTCCATCATTATCTACATAAATTACGTCTAATTTAAGAAAGTTAACTAAGTCAATATTTGACAAAAGTCAACATGTGTCACTTTCAATCGAGAGTTCTCCTCTATTTTCTGTGAAAATCTCCCTACTTTTCACATGATTTTTCTTTTCTCCATCCTCATCCCTTCCCTTGCTGTCCACCTTATCCCCTTTCTAGACCCCACCTTTTTCTTCTATAGAACACATTTACAACACAAAACAAAACCCTTTTCTTCCCCTCTATTCCAACCGTCACCCCTTTTTCCCTTTCCTTTCCTTTAATTTTCCAAATTTACTTCCATATTTTAACCACTTCTTCTACACTATATGCTAGCACTTCCTTTATATATTACAAAGGAGAAAAATGTATGTTTTCACATGATCTTCTATCTTAATTAATAATTAGTTGTTTATGTTATATTAGCTTTAGAATCATCATGCAAGATGTACATATATGTTAGTATAAAATAGGAACCTTTATGCACATACATATAAGTGTAGAAATACTTAATTATAGAAGTAGAAGTACATATGTATACATGTGAAGTATTTATGTATGGATTTTTGTAAAATACATAGTATAAGTATAAGTATATATAGATAAGTGTAGAAGGAACACATATACATATGCTTGAGTATTCTTATACAAGAGTATCCTTGATGTACATAACCTAAAGTAAGGAAAATACTAATTATACATACATATGGCTTACTAATTGAACCCATAATATGCAAAAATATGAATTTCATGAAGACTTCTTAAAGGTATATGGAGGACAAACGAAAATACATATAAAAATACGTATATAATCGTTTGTATATATGGGTATATGTACAAGTATATTAGAAGTACATATACACATAACATATGTACAGGGTGTATAAATACATAAGTATAAAGTGTTGTTAGTGAATTTCGGGGTGAGGAAATTATCCTTCAAAAGGGAGTAAAATACTTGGTACTGGGGTTAGTTCGGTGCAGCCACTCCGATGCCTAAGTTAGAATGGTGATTTAGTATAGTAAGTATGTAAATAAGAAGTATTCGAGAGTTCTTATAGAGTTTCTTATCAATATTTATAGATGGTTGTTGTGTCTAAGGCAGTTGTTGGGGTAACTGTTAAGATACGTGAAGACCTCTTGCCTTAATATCTCCCCTAATATGTAAGAATAGCAAACAACTGTAAAATATAACCGTACTTATGATAACTGTTCACGCCATAGATTTGAATTCAAAGCAAGAGCATTTCTTATACTTGGCATAAGTGTCGTGTGCCTTCTACAGAGTGCGAATGTCGAGAGAGTCAATTACCCAACATCTCGGCCGATGAAACGACGAGTGTAAGTTGAGCAAAAACTAACTATCAACATAAAGTAAGTACACATAATAGTATTAATAATGCAAAATTATAAGACCGTAAGAAATAGATGAATAATTAGATCATAAAGTAATAAAATAAGATATAAAAATAGAAAATAAGAATATTTAAGTTACAATAATTAAAATTACAATAAATTAAACCCATATCGTAAGACATAAGCCTTAACATCTGAAATGGACCTTATCATGTGAACGTACATTCGAAAACAATGAAAAACTACTATAAGCTCATAAATTTTGAAAATAAAACAAAAAAGTTACATATGGTTAACTATAAGGCTCAACTAAAGGAATACTAATAGGAACCTAAGTAGAATTAAGTAAATATATACTTAGAATCATTAGTTAACTTAGTTACTTATTATCGTCTTTATCTCGTAACAATTAGGTGATCTTGATGAGGGTTGCGATCTTCTTAAGGACTACTACGATTAGTGTGAGACGTCATAGCCAAGTGAGCACTCCCGATGACTCTATATTTATTTTGTGCTTGCAGTCAGTGTACTTAAATTAAATAGTAATAACTTGATGTATGGGAGTTCGAGTTATGTATGTGCTTGATATCGACTTATTATTGTATAAAATATTGTTAAATGTGATAAATTGAAGATTTGGTTGTATGGTTAATTATAGTACAATTTGAATGGTTTACCGATATTGATTTATCACCCAATAATTTGATTTAATTATATTTAGCTTATCTTAAATTAAAATGATTATGCATCAACCATGCATTGCATCATTTGTTTTAGCCATCGCCTTATGCGGGAGTAAAGAGAGGCTATGCGAGGGTTGTTTCTATCTATTGAATTAAAGTGTTTTGGTATGGTGCACTCATACAACATGACCTTACCCTAACCTATAGGCTTACTAGGTGCTAGAGATACTAACCATATGGCTGTGGGTTGAGTCTAGAGACCTCCGCTATAGGGTATGAGTGTGGACAGTGGGGCCTACCTCACCAATAGACTTAGGATTTATGGTATGCTATTAGATTGCTTGGAAATGGAAATGTATTTTGGGAAATACAAAATTTAAATTATGGTTGAAAACTCAAGTGCTATAACCCAGTTGTGATTGGTGTTGATGTATCTCCAACCCTTATCTTAGAGGGCATTAAAATCCGATGTTATATGCAGCATCGGTCAACTACATATATTGTTTGGTATACTGCATGTACATGCATTCATATGGTTGTAATAATTTTTTTGATAACCTGCTTATCAGTATAGTATGAGGGATAACTTGCTATGCTCTTATAGTTTACTCCCCAATAGTTTTTCTTTTGAAAGTTGATAAACAATCGGACATGGGTTAAGAGCCGAGCATTGAGTGCAAGTATTAGGATGTTTTAGAGGTTAAAATTAGAGAAAGATTGTATAGCTCATTTGAGACTTTAAATGTAACTACCGTTTATATATTTAGATTTAATAACTTCGATAAATTTGAATTTTAAGTTTATACTATTTGATCTTATCATTTGGTAGGGGATACCAATTTTCTACGGTTCTAAGGAACTGTAGAATATTGGATATCCATAGTTATTTACAATTTATAATATGTTAATTAATTAACAATTTATAAACCCTAGCAATAAAGTATTTAGAATCTTATAATCTCTAACTTACAAGGTGATTTTCATATCATGGGTACACACATGATATGAAAATTGTAGGCAATCCTACTAGGCCCCCTATAGGGTCTTGACACTAGTGTTCATGCATTATATCAAGTATTAGCTTAAGTTTGTGTGTAGTTCTACAATGCATTATATCCGTAGAGTTAGTGCGTGAGATTACTAAACCATCAACTTTCACTTACTTTTCGAGCCATCTTGCTACTAGGACACACCCTTTAGTTATACTAGGTTCGTATGTTCATCCACAAATCCGTATCAATCATCCTTAGCTTCTATCTCTTCATCTAAGTCATCATCATCCTCCTAAGATGACTCTTCTTCGCTCTCATTCCTAACTCCTGGTTCTATTGTTTCTTGTTGGGTTCCTTGAGTTTCCTCCTCATCATTACTACCTTCTTCTTCTTCTTATTGAGCACACTTACTGGTAGGGGAACCGAAGGTCGACTAGCACCCACATCTTCTTGGGTTTGAGGATGAGAAAAAAAAGAGGGAATAGCCACACCCACCTTTGTGGCAATGTTTTTCAAGAATTCAACAATCCCCTTTTGACTTTCTTTGATCTTAGCCACTTCAATTTCCAAATGCTTCAAATTTCCAATTAAGAAACTGGATCTGGCTAGCGCGAAGTCTAGAGCACCGGGGTCCTTAATGTTTAAGTTAGGATAAGAGAATCTTGCAATACCCTACTCATTAAAAGGGGTTCTAAGAAGCGGTTCTAGATTAGTGCAAGAGTCTCTTTAGCCTATCACTAGTAGGCTATAACCTTGAATTCCTAAGAATTCTTGTAATCAAACCTCCAACAAAAATACCCTTACTCTTATCAAATGTTTGCTGGTGAATTCCAAATGCAGTGAGGATTCCCACATTCACTAGATATCCTTTAAGTACACTATATAAGGGTAATAAGTCAAGTTCCCCCACCACTCCAAGACATTTATGCTTCCTATAGATTGTCCTAACTAGGATGTAGTGGAAGACCTGAGCACCAGTGTTCTTCAAAGTTGAAGCTTTTTACTTGTTCACTTGGAAAGTACTCTCATTGGAGATTTCCCTCCAGAATTCATTCACAGAAGTTCCCTAGGGAAGACTCACTAGTAAGTTTTCTAACTCATCATCATTCAACTTAACCCAGGTATATAATCCCATGGAATGTATAAACGTCATCATATCAAAGGTATGAGTTCTTCCAAAGGCAAAGAACTCCACCTCATTTTCCATTTTTGAGCTAGTGTACTCATATTGATTTTGAATGATGCGAGAAAGGCTAATGTTGTATGGTTGTAGGTTTTCTCTTGAACTATAAATAACTTCAACCGTGGTCTACTCCTCAATAACCTTTGCATAGCCACCTTCAACCTATGCTCTCCTAACATATCTTAGTCGACAAGGTAATGTCTCTTGATTATCTTTTTAGTAACAAACTCCTTAAATCTTTCTTTTTATTTCACAATAATACCAACTAGTAGAGCGATTACCTTAGTTGAACTCTTTGCATTGGATCATATAGGAGGAGGAGAAGGAGAATAATCAGCTCTACGCCTCTTGTACTCAGAAGTTGTTGATGATTTCTTAGGTACCATCTACAAACATCTACGTTAGTTTAAGAAAAGCAAAATTTATGTACAATCTAATGGTTGTTTAGACTAAGCATAGCCATTCTAACTTCCTCCAACTTACAATTATAAAGTTTTTACCAACTAAACATAATCAAAACTAGCCTGTTCTTAAGCAGAAATCACATAAGTGAGTTCTTAATGAACTCAACTTGTAACCTAAGCTTCACTAAGGATTATTATCTCCCCTTGACTATACAACATTCTAATTCACAACATCAACACATAAACATAATCCAATTCCCAGTTTGTCATACAACACTTCAACATTTAGAAAACCAACTTGTAACATTATCTTACATAACAGTTAATTACTAACGACGAAACTAAATCATCAAATTAGGATTAATTTACAAAAATCCCCAATTCAGTAATTGTCAATGGAAATTAAGGTTTAAGCTAGACATTCCAAATTTTAACACAAAGTCATGTAAATCAAAGTCTAATTGCTATACAAACATAACTACAAGTATGATCTAATACATTTACAAATCATAGTGAACACACATATATAAACCCTAAAATTTCATGAACCAAATCTATGTAAATGTTGAAGAATTAAAAAGAAAGGGGAAGATTATATCTTAGAAGAGTGTAGTAGGGATGAAAATGAAAGTGTAAGTGTTAGAAATGATTAAAATAAAGGTTGATGTTAAGGAAATGGTGATAGAGTTTCTTAGGAAATCGGCATGTGAGTGTTATCATGGGGTGAAGTTTTAAAATGTGTGAGAAATGAGGAGAGAGAGAGAGAAATTTTTTATATAATGAGGTATCAAGGACATGATCACAACCATGACATGGGGTGTGATGCCTCTTTCAAGCTTGATCACAAGCATGATGACCCTTGTGATTAGCATTGTAGCCAAAAGTATTGGACTATCATGGCCTATAACCTTCACCAGTCACGGATGTGATGAACTCTGTGACTAGTACTATGGTCAAAATTTCAAGTATAGCCCTTTTTATCACAGTTGTGATTAAAGATGTGAAATCATATAGGGAGTTCATCACGGCCGTAATGGATACGTAGATTAGCCCTGTTAATTGATCATGGCTATGATTGATTCCGTGATTGATGCTATGTTTGAAAAAATTAAATACTTACCTTCTATCATAGCTGTGAGGCATATTGACCTTCCATTCTCCATTTACGTCCCTATATTTAGTGAAATTCTTCTCTTTGCTTTGAATTGCTATGACTTCCACTCGATCATTCCTTTCTTTTTACACCATAGAATATACAAATGTACACAAAACAAAGCAAACAATTAACAATAACAACAATAAATAATCTAAACTTAACAAACATCAAAGTGATGAAACAAACACAAGTAAGCAAATCTAATTAAAGGATACATGCTTGTTTAACATCTCAAGCTTGACATTTCTAGAGGATTCAGCTTCATTCCATGATTTAGAGAAGTTTAAACTCCTCCTGACCTTCATTCCAATCAACCTCTCCATGGTATAACTTCAACCATTGTCCATTAACCTTAAATGTTCCCTTTTCCAGATGTGTTACCTTCACTGCTCCATAAGGGTATACTCTCTTTACTAAGAATGGACCTAACAACCTAGACTTAAGTTTTCCAATGAATAACTTAAGCCTAGAGTTGTACAAAAGTATTGGGTCACCTTCCTTAAATTGCTTAGGGTGCTTAGTCTTGGAATCATACAAATATTTGGCTCACTCCTTGTACATTCAACACTTCCCATAAGCTATCTAACATTACTCATCCAATTCATTGAGTTAGAGGTGCCTAAGTCTATTGACTGCTTCATAATCTAAATTTGCAATCCTCAAAGCCTAATATACCTTATGCTCAATCTCTACTGGTAAATGGCAAGCCTTGCTGGAAACCAATTGATAAGGTGTAGTACCTAATGGAGTTTTGTAAGCAGTTTGGCATACCCATAAAGCATCATCTAGCTTATCAAACTAATCTTTTCTACGATCTTCTCTAAAATCCTTTCTCTCAAGGACTCGTTCAATCTGATCATTACAAAAGTGGGTTGTTCTATCACTTATCAATGCTTAGGGTGTCATAAATCTAAAAAATAACTTTCTCAAGAATCTTACTACTACCCTAGCATCATTTGTTGATAAAGCTTGAGCTTCAACCCACTTTGACATGTAGTCCATTGCTATTAAAATGTACTCGTTGCCATAAGAATTAGGGAATGGTCCAATAAAGTTTATTCCCTAAACGTCAAAGACTTCACATTCTACAATTTATTTTTGTGGCATTTGATCCCTCTTGGAGACATTCTCAGTTCTTTGACACCTATTGTAAGCTACAACATAATCATGAGCATCTCGAAATATACTTGGCCAATAGAAACTAGCCTCCAGTACCTTTTAAGCTATCTTGTTTACATTGTAGTGACCACTTGTTGGATACTATGATGATGAAACAAGATCTTCTGCCCTTCTTCATATGATACATAACGTTAAATAATCTGCTCAGCATACTCTAAAAAGAAAAGGATCTTCTTAGAATTAATGTTTTAAATCTGAGAAAAGCTTCTTCTTCTTGTAGTGATCTAAGTCTTGAGGTAGAAACTTCCCTGACAAGTAGTTCGCTCTATTAGCAAACCATGGAATGTTGTAGGTTTCAACTATGCAAAGAGCAAACAAGCTTTCATTTGGAAATTTATCATTGATGTCATCCTCATTCAATTCCTCTAGATATGGATTGTCTAACCTAGATAAGTGATCTACAACCAAATTTTCAGCCCCCTTCTTATCCCTTATCTCTAAATCAAACTCTTGAAGTAATAACACCTAATGGATCAACCTTAGTCTTGCATCAAATTTAGATATAAGGTACCTTAAGGTTGAATGATCAGTATAGACAATCACTTTCAAGAGGATGAGGTAGGGTTGAAACTAGTCAAAAGCAAAGACAATTGCTAATAATTCCTTCTCAATTGTGGTGTAATTCACTTGAGTTGGAGTGAGTGTCTTATTGGCATAATATATTGACTAAAAGTGTTTTTCTTTTCTCTACCCCAATATCGCTCTTACTGCTAAATCACTTACATGACACATAAATTCAAATGGCATGTTCCAATCGGGTACTACCATGATAAGAGTGTTGGTTAATTTTTCCTTCAAAACATTAAAAGCCTCCAAACAACTAATGCTAAAATCAAACGACACATCCTTCTCAAGGAGCCTTGTCAATGGCCTAGCTATCTTAGAGAAGTCCTTGATGAATCGTCAATAGAATCTAGAATGTCCTAAGAAACTTCTCATAGCCTTTACAGATAATGGTGGTGGTAACTTTGATATCACCTCTACCTTAACCATAACGACCTCAATGCCCTTGTTTGATATCTTATGTCCCAATACAATGCCTTGCTGTACCATAAAATGGTACTTCTCCCAATTAAGCACCAAATTTGTCTCCTCACATCTCTATAGCACGCTCATCAAATTTTCAAGGCATTCATCAAACGTATCACCAAACATGAAAAAATCATCCATAAAGACTTCCATCACATCCTCTACTAAATACCCAAAAACAGCCATCATGCATTGTTGGAAAGTGGCTGTTGTGTTACAAAGTCCAAATGGCATCCTACGATATGCAAATGTATTATAGGGGCAAGTAAAGCTTCCTTGCCAACACCTCCACCTTATGTAGTGAAGTGGAAGTGGCATCCAACTCATGTATTCCTACTAGCCTTCTTTCTCTTCCTCTTGTAGATGACCATTGATAATGGTTATTGGCCATATCTTCAAATAATTGGATTCATTGCTCTGATGACTTATAGTTTAAGCTTCCTCCAGTAGCTGCATCAATGAGCTACTTAGTTGTATAGTTTAAACCATTATAGAAGGTCTGAACCCGATGCCAATCTAGAAGCCCATGATAGGGGCACTTCCTCAACAAATCCTTTTGTCTCTCCTATGCTTCATATAGAGTCTCTGAATCCATTTGACTAAAAGAAGAGATATTCGCCCTTAGCTTAGCTGTTCTTAAGGGTGGGAAATATCTTCTCATGAATAGCTTAGCTATATCTTGCTAAGTATTAATGGAATTCCTTAGCATAGAGTTGAGCCACTGCTTGGCATTATACCTCAATAAGAACGGAAATAGCCTAAGGTAGACAGCATCCTTTGAAACTCTACCAATCTTAAAGGTATCACAAATCTCCAAGAATTACTGTAGATGGTTGTTGGGGTCATTATCACTGAACCCATCAAATTGGATACACTATTGAATCATCTGAATAACATTCGACTTTATCTTAAAAGTGCTCGCTTAAATACAAGGCTAAGCAATGCTAGTGCTAGCCCCATCCAGGTTGGGTTTACAATAATCTAGCATTGTTTTTGGAGCCATAAGTGGATTTACTCCTAGCTTGTTCCTTTGTTGTACTACTTTCCAATTTCCATTAAAAGGTGGATCCAAATTCAATGGCAAAACTCTTTAGATACCACCTTCTAAATACAAGAATTGGTTTTCTAATGGTGGCTCAACATTTTGGTTTTGATTATTCATTCTAGATGACTCTGATGTCTCTACTCTAATTCTCAATGGTTAACATGCTCTTAATTCCTTACTACCAAATGCTTGCTTCTCAAAATATTCTCTAACTTTCTTCAAGTTGCTTCTAAGTGCTCTCTTGAGTTTAGGATTTTATAGTCAGCTAGATCATTCTTGTTGCTATGTGTCATAAACTCTAAAAAAAAAAAAATAGCAATCTATTTCAAATTAAGCATAAACTATTTTCTTGAAAGTAACAGATCAACAAAAATAAAAGCTCGATTAATTTTCCTAATGATGCTGTCCCCAGCAATGGTGCCAAAAACTTGATCACCATTAAATAAAGCTTCTAAGTTTTATAATTTGTAAGCCTATATTATATTCTTAGCTTGGTTCAATAGGCAAGTGTACCTATCGTTTTATAACACGAATGAGTTTAAGGTCATCTCCACTAGGAATAAATACAAGCATTGGTATTGATAAATCTTCCTATGATCTAGTAACCAAATTTATCAAGTGATGAAAAGATTAAATATCTAATTTACTAACTAAACTACACTAATCCACAATAACTTTTATTCAACACAAATGCTATAGAAACTGTTAACACTATAATGATTAACATACAGACTTGCTTCACCACTTAGTATGATATTACCAATATACTTTTTATCCTAATACTTATTATTTGTAGGAAATTACAGGTATTTAAGCATTGTTCTCAAAATTACTTACTTTTATTCCTAATTGTGTCTATTAGAATCTCTTCTAATGTAACAACTAACTCGAATCGCATTAATATCATGTTAATTTATCGATTTACTTAAGAATACAGTAACTTTCTTAATAATATCTATACTATCAGGAGTAAAGTGTTCCATTGAATTGATCTATTTAATAGAATTGTCTATCGACATATTCTATTGAAATCTAGCCTAAGTCAATGTTGTGTACTATACCATACTTAGATTAATTAAGTTCAATTTATCAAGAATAACAATATCAAGAAACTATTATTCTAGGCACTCAATCATACTAAGTGGATATAGCAAGTCCCAACGTACTATTCAGTATGATAAAACGATAACATACACTAATAGGAATCATAATTAAACAAAAATAAAACATGGAATAAGTAAAAAGTAAAAACCCCTTTTTATTCCACTATAGAAGTCTCATGAATAGGTAAACAATGAAGTCTCATTGTCTCTCTTGAGTAATTCAAAGAAGAATATGATTTACACTAACTATTTTCCTAAAGGACAACTGAACAAAACACAAAAAATGGTATAAGGTAGATGAATAGGTGGATTGTGGGTTGGTGATGTGATGTAATATGGTATGATGAGATCCTCTTAATGATGTTAATTATGATATATGTCCCTTTGTCTCAAAATTCTAGTATATTTATATTCTTCTCATCAAAAGGCTCGAAATATACCACTTTAAGACACCCCCTAATGTTAAGACCTATTCTATGCACCAGTTCATGTAAAAAAGTTAAAGAAGAACAATCATGTCCACTCCCATCACGATTGTGACTTAAGGTATGATTGTCTTAGATAACACAAATCTACAATAATCATGGTCGTGAACTCCTCATTGTAAACATTTCATCCCATTACGTCCGTGATCTAAGGAGTGATCACCTTTCTAATATACAATCATGAGCGCGACTAATAGGGAGATCATAAGAACTCCCTTAATCATGCCCGTAATGGAGGGCATGATCATTGCGAGTCATTCCAATCTTTCATTATCATGCCCATGATGATGTGTATATTAGTTTTCCTTCAAGGTTTTCTTTTCCTTATGGTCGTAATTGCCTTAAATTGCATTATTTTTATGTAAACTCCATCTTCTTATTCTTGAATCATTTGAAATTGATATATTACACAATTAAGTACCAAAAACTTTAGAAATGAACACAATTATAAACAATTTATGCCTAAATATGTATTAAGAGTGTAGAGTAATTTATTCTTATCATTCATCAATCTTAGGAAGTGGGTATTTGTTCTTTATCGTTACTTTGTTCAATTCTCGATAATCTATACACAACTAGAAACTTCCATCTTTCTTTTTAACAAATAGCATGGGTGTGCCCTATAGTAATGTAGTTGGCCTTATGAATCCTTTGTCCAGATGCTCCTATAGTTGCTTCTTGAATTCTACTAATTCCATAGGAGCAACTCAATAAGGTGTCTTAAAGATAGGTGAAGTATCCGGCATAAGATCTATGGTGAATTTGATCTCCATTTTTGGTGGTAGTTTAGGTAAATCATTTGGGAAAAATCTCTAAATATTGAAACACTATTGGTATATCATCTAATCTCACTTCTTGAACTCAGGTGTCTACTATTGAAGCTAGAAATCCTATGTTACCATTTCTTACTAACTTCCAGGCTTTACTTATCGAGACTATTTGAGGGGTTACCTTTCAAGAGCTTCCTTTAAAATGAAATTCTTCTCCATCAGGCTTTTAAAATACCACCATCTTTCCTTCATAGTCTACATTCGCCCAGTGTTCAATTAGCTAATCCATCCCTAGTATAGCATCGAATCCTTTCATATCCAATACCACTAATTCCGTAGGCAATTTATATAGATCTATACACACATCACTTCCCTTCAACTTTTGCTACACAACTTGTTCTCCTCTAGAAGGAGTTATCACTATCAGATCATACCTTAGAGTCTCTATTAGGTATCTAGTCCTATTAATATAATCCTTAGATACATATGAATGTGTTGCTGCCGTATCAAATAACGTATAAGCATAGTTACCTTTTAGGTGAACCTATTGTTGGTGCATTTTAGAAGTTAGAAATGTCCCGTAAAGAAAAGAAAATTGTTTGGTACTAAGGCTAGTCCGGTACTACTACTCTGATGCCTAAGTCAATAAGCAAAAATGAGGAAAGTAAAGTGAGTGGTCAAAAGTTATCAGATGCCTCTTACATAGTTTCTTTCCCTTATTTATAGGAGACTTTCATGTCTAAAGTAGTAGTTATTGAAATAACTATTAGGACATATGGAAGTTTCTTGATTAGATACCTTCCCTAAAATGTAGGGAAAATAGATAATTATGTAATATAATTGTGCTTGTGATAAATATTCGCACCATGAACTTAAATTCAAATTAGGAACGGATCTATGCTATTCGATGGAATGCCGAAAATGTCAATTACTCGGCGAGATGCCAAGAGTGTAGATTACCCAAGTTGTCGGCAGCTAAATGGATAAGTAAGTGAAGTTATATCAATGCTTGTTAAATCGAGTGGACGAAAACTGCCTATCAATTGAACCAATCCTAAAATAACAATCACAATTATATCATTACTCTAGGTGCACGATTCAAGTTAACATACATCATATTATCATATAAAAAAATATAAAAATCATAAGGTTCGAGACTCGTACCTATAACTACGTTGTCATCCCTACCTTTCTTATCTTAGATCACATATAACCTTCCTTGAACACTAGGTTTGGCTCTAACCTCTCCTGGTCGATTATTTCTATTGGCAAGTCTTAGCCTACTGGCTTGAGTTTAGTTTAGCATTATGTCCTATTTGATGACACTTATAGCAGTATATACTTATAGGGTTCGGGTTCCGACATTACTTAGCCAAATGCCTAGCTTCTCTACACATAAAACATTTCTCTTGTAGTTTTGGACATTGCATAGCTTGATGCCTACCATTATATTTCTAGCAAAGTGGCATAGCTCCACCTAACCTTTGATTCTTGTTAGGGGGTTGATAAAGCTGTTTCCCTTTTATCATCTTATGGCTATTATTAGAACTTCCCATAAATTTCCCTTTCTTACTTTCTATTTCCTCAATTACCCTTTGTAAGTCATGAGTTTTCTTAATCGAATGGGTCACATTAATAATATCGGCATATTACACTAGCCTTGTCCTTTTTAACTAACCTTGAAAATAAAGATCAAATCCAGCCCTAAACCAACTAACCTTGGCAAGTTTGTTATTCTATACTACTTTCGAGGCAAACTTTAACAACCTATTAAACTCCTATTCATATTCTCAATAGTCCTGCTTACTTGCATCAACTTATAATATTCTTCACACATTTAAGGAAATACTCTTCTAAAAATGCCTCCCTAAACACATTCCATCCTATAGGCTCTACGATTATCAATTTCTTACTCCTTTACCAATTATTCGCATGTCCATCCAATAAAATAGTAGCAATCATCATTTTCCTATTATCTTCTACCTCATGTAATCAATCCATTCTTCTACAATTAAAGGATCAATTTTTATCCCCTTGAATGGTTACACTATACATTGCTCCTGAGCTAACTTATTCCCACATCAATTACTTGTATAGGTGGAGTATGATATGGTTGATGTTGTTGTTCCTCCCTAATTTGTCTTCTAGGAGCAGTTGATGAACCAAGATCCCCACTTGCATGTGTTTACACCATTTTCTAGATAGTAGTAAACACAATAGACATAGTCAGTTTTCTTATATTAGTCGCTACTAACAAAGTTAAGTTCATATGGTACTTAGCTACCCTATACACCTCATACGCATCTAATACTATGGTTAATTTATGCTCTAATATCACTTAAAGGATATCACATCCTAACATAACACATAATGTATCATCATATAGGAATACCTGTTTATATTCAACAAAAGTTCTATTTCTAACAATAGAGTTCAGCTTTACCCCTGCATATACAAAAGAGTATATTTGTCAAACTTAACTGAACCTAAAACATAATACATTTTTTTTCCATATGTACAGATCCTTTATGGAACTAAGATCAAAATACAACAAACCTTCTTCAAAAGTGACTAACTTCGTTTTGTACGCTCTTGAAAGATTTTCCCTAACTAATGTTGATGCCTAATCAATTCTCTTTATAACCTGAGGATGCACAAGTATTTACTCAACTCTCTATGACCTAAGTGAGAGTGGACAAAATAAAGTATAGAATAAGCATAATACACATTCACAAAGATCGATATGATAGATTATTTAATTTAATAATCTGAGTTATCAAGACAAGCTATTTATGTAAGGAACTTGTGCCATGCTCACACACGTAGCATGCATTGGTACCAATGCCTTATGCTCTTCCAATTACTCATCCAATAAGTCAATATACCCGAACATTTAGATATAACGTCCATAAAGTTAGGGTAACAAGGAGCTACCTGGAGTAGGACCCCCAACTCAATAAAATAGAAACTATCCACTATAGTTTGAAAATCCAGCACATAGCTGGCCCTAGTTGAAACCATACATTGTAGCTAGAATAAGTTGAGCAATGCATTTCTATATGCTCAAAACCTTGCTTAGTAGTGTTTAAGTTTTTAGAAACTTAACCAATAGGTCCTTTTGTGCCATACAATGAATGCAATAAACCATACAATATCTTAATATCAGGCATGAATCTTAAGTTACATTATAACAATTTGACTATCTTTACTTTAGCTTTGTTTCTCAACTTTATAATACATTCCTTCATGTAGGGTTAACTTAGGTGAACAACTTAAAGGACTAATCAATTTCTAAGTTTCCTAAGTATAAATATGCATCGTTAAATCAGTCATACATGAAGAAACGCTTCATTCAATTAATGCACATTCAATAGAACCATGTATCTAATTAATTCAGCACATCATTACAGTTTATGTTGCAGTTGACTCTAAGTCAAGTAGATAAGTAGACATAGGTCCACTTGCACAAAAATAGAAATATCCACTTACTCGAGCTGAGCTTGATAGTAGCGTAAAATCCTAAGTTTCATGATGTAATCCTTCCTCATCTATCATACCTAGAAAAATTACACACAAACCCTTTAGTCAACTATGGATCGATACTAAACTCTTATGAGCTTTTACTATCGCATTTTCAAGCTTCTTTCGATTATATCTTATTCATTTCTTATCTAATTTTATTAAACTTTATATCGTCACGATCATTATTTTAAGTACTATTAGCATATCTTAAGAATCAAGATTAATTAATAATGTCATTTGCCTAAAAATTCCCTTTCTTACTACTGACTCTACCATATGTTATTGTAACTTCAAAATTGATTCAAATAAACTCTAATCCTAAATTTAAAATCCTAAAATTCCATATTTTCCAAACTAATCAGCATCTATTAGGTACCCAAAAGTACTAATCTTTTGTAAATTTAACAAATAGCTCATTAATTATATGAAAAAATACTGTGAACTCACAAAAATATATAGATTACATATTAACCGTTATTTGTACTAAATTAGCTTATTGCCCATATTTCTAAAAATAGTGTTTTAGCTCACAATTAGTGAAAATTAAGAAAATAAGTGAATTTATTTATAAGATAAAAATAAAGTGCTCTAAACATCATAATAAACTTCTAGAAGTTAGAATATATAAGGCTAATATGTTGATTTTGTCATAAACTAATTATTCTAACAAAATAGCAAAATTGCCAATTTTATCTAAAATAATTATAATAAATAATAACCTTACTTATTTTCAAAAATTGTTGTTATTGAAATTAAATATATATATATATATATATATTAAACATATTATGTACAAAAATTCAGCTCAAAAGGACATTATTTAATATTTTAAAATTTTGATTTAGTTTTTACCCAAATAGGGCAATTTCTTAAACACCCTATATTTTCACTAATTATTTAATTAAAATAAAATTACTACATTAATCTACACATAAAATAACCATAGAAAACCAAGTTTCATAATTAATTAACACTATTTGATATTTTTAAAAATTTAAGAAAGATTCGACTGAAAATTTGGTTCACCTGAACTAGCTATCTCTAGTCACTCTTCAACTGCCTAACCTTATCAGAACAACTAACCACACTACCCTTTCTTTAAGCCTAAATGGCCACCATAGCAAGATGTCAATACCCTATTGAACCAGCCTAAACTAGATTCATACTTTATTTTTGTTTTTTTTTTCTTTTTATTTTCTGTTTTTTTTTTTCTAAATTCTTCCTATCCAAATTTAGTTTGCTAAAATGTCTAATATCTAGTATTGTGGGTCTATTTATAGATTTTAAATTAAATGAGTTGATGTATCGTCATGCTACGTGTCATTCTTAAGATAATTCAACATATTAAGTCTCATTTTCTTATATTTTGACTTTTGACTCATTATTTTTAATTAATCCTAGGCTAGCATATCATTTGATGACTCATCCATTCATTTTTTATTAATTTTTATTTATTTTTTACTAATTTACCCTATTTTCATAATTTATTTATATATATGTGTGTTTAATACATATAAGGCATATTCTATGTTAATACATGTATATTACATATAATTGAACTTCATTTATTATTTTTGGAAGTTAAATAACTTATGTCTAATGTCTCGCTATATATTGAAGCTCGAATTTCATATTTTCGATATTTTTCGGCTTTATCGGTAAATTGATAATTTTTTTTTAAAATTAATCGTCTTATATAACTTATTTTGGTAAATTGACTTGACTAGAATACTTTATCTAACTTTTCTAGTTTTATTGTGAAGTTTGAATTAAAGTAGATAATATAGCCAACATCCAAATTTAGGAGCGCGGATCCTAGGGTTATCTTATAGGCTTGAAGCCTTAGTGTATTACACTTTGCCTATCCTAACCCAACCTTAAATTGAGTTGAGTATGGAATTTGTTGTAGATTGCCCCAAACTACTCGAGGCAAAGATTTTATGATGGTTGTTATGGATAGATTTAATAAGATGTCACACTTTGTGCTTTGCTTTGAAACTTACGATGCTTTGGCTATTACTTTTGTCTATTTGTAGAAGATTATTCGTTTGCATGTCGTATTGAGTAGTGTGATATCAAATAGAGATCCAAAGTTTTAGAGCTAAGTCTAGAGGACTCTTTGTCATCATATGGGGGCAAAACTACTATTTAGCGCTTCTTGTCATCCTCAAACCGACGACTAAACAAAAGTAATCAACCATACTTTGGGATCACTACTTTAAGTTATAATGGAGAAGAACTTAGTTGATTAAGATGTCTATTTGTCTATGGTAAAATTCACTTACAATTGCACGATACATGACACCACTACACAAACACACTTTGAAGTCATCTATGACTTCAATCTAGAGCTATCCCTTGATCATGCCCTAGTACCTATGCCCGAGTGAAAGGACCTTGATGCAAGAGCCCGAGTACAGTCTCTATAGCAAATCTACAAGAAGGTTACTTAACAAATTGATTAAGCTACCAAGAAGCTAAGAGAAAAGAGTAAAGGGAGGAAGTTAGCACAATTTTAGCTTAATGATTTGGTATGGCTACACTTGAACAAGGAGAGTTTTTTGAACAAGAGAAAGAATAAGTTGTCTACCCGTGTCAAAGGTCCCTTCAAAGTACTCCAAAAGATCAGCAACAATGCTTATCGATTGGAATTACTTGAAGATTATTGAGTTTCTAACATCTTTTAACACTACCGACCTCATCCCTTATCAACTTAAAGGAGAATTGAGTGAAGACCAGTCAGATTTAATCTTAGATCCAAATCAACTCAGAAGGGATGATAGGAACCAAAAAATTGGACCTTTAACTTGAGCCTGACCTTGAGGTCTTGAGGAACTAACAAAGTAGATTCTCTTATTTTAGCCAACTCCTCCCAAGGTCAAGCTAATCCTTACCGCCGACCAACTCTACATGTTTAGTCCAGTAACTTCTCGTCCATCAATAATCAAGTATTGACCACTAACAATTGGTCCTTTCACACATCTACTTGGCCATGACCATACCAAGTAACTATTTAGCAGTACTACTGCCAAGAACCTCAAAGCACATCCGAACCTGCATCTTCTCAGAAGGACCACTAAGCTTACTTGGCACTTTTACTTGGCATCTTTACTTAGCAATCCCCATCCTGACCTTATAACTTGTTTGTTTCGACCAGAAGCACTTTGAATGACCGAATGCTAAGTGTCTAGTCCCATGTGAAAAGGATTCTGCTACACCAATCATCAATTTCTTTGAAATTTCATTTATACCATTTTATTATTTCTTATACATTACTTATTTAAGCAATACTCCTTTTTGGTCCTTTCTATTTAAGGTAGGTTGCCCTAACTTTTTGGGTATAAATATCTATTGTAATATGTAACCATGTTATCATCATAACCTGATATTGAATATACTTCACTCTTTTATGAGCATTGCTATCTGTTTTTCTTGCTTATTTCACTCTCATCCTAGCCCTTAAGTAAGGTTAGATAGCTAGTACCCTCATTGGACTAACTCTGCTTCATATCGAGTTGATCCTTAAGTCCTTAGCAATTCCTTAGTACGTCATATCTGTGAGCTCATTAGGGCTTTGCTTCTTTACTCCATTGTTATTCATACATTTCCCATCTTCATTTTAAAGCCTTTTACAAGCTTAGACCCACCCCAATGCACTTGCCCTCGTTTGCTGTTGGTGCAATGTATTAATTAGTTTATCAATTACTACACATATTACATCATGCTTTTCATTGGTCCTTGGGAAATGTGCAACAAAGTCTATGGTCACATGCACCCATTTCCATATAGCTACAATAGTGGTTACAACCTACTTATTAGTCTCTAGTATTCAATCTTTTTTGTTGGGAAGATAGACACTCGGAAACAAACTTTACAATCTCTCACTTCATATTCTTCTACTAGTAATGACATTTTAGGTTCTTGTATATTTTAGTGCTTTCAAGGTGAATTAAGTACCTAGAATAGTGCACTACTTTCAAAATCTCCTCCTTTTGCTCATAACTCTCTAGTATACATAACTTGGTTCCAAACATTAAAACCCCTTTAGTGTTAATACTAAACTTAAATGCTTTACCCTACTCCATCTACTCTTGATCTGTTAGATACTAGCATATTCAGTTTGAATTGCTTTAGATGGATGCATAGACTATCTAATCTTTCCCTTACCTCCTATGTTACAATCTATAACTCTAGCTTATGCATATCTTCAAGCAATTGTTTTTAGGTGGTAATTAGAGTAGCTATGTTACCTTATTTCTTTCTTCTAAATGCATCTACCACTACATTTGCCTTTCCTAGGTGATACTATATTCAATGTCATAACTTACGATTAGCTTTAACCATGTACTTTGTCTCATGTTTAGCTCCTTTTACATGAATAAGTACTATAACCTCTTATGATTAGTAAGGACCTGACACTTCTCTCCATAAGGGTAATGCCTTTAGAGCTTTAATGCCAAAACAATAACTATGAAGTCCAAATCATGAGTTGAGTAATTCTTCTCATATGGCTTCAACTAATGGGATGCATAAGTTATAACTCATCTAATTTGCATCAGGACACTACCTAGCCCTTAGTTGAAGCATTGCTGACTATTACAAATTCCTCTTTGCTCTTGAGTAATGTTAATACTAGAGCTAAAACTAACTTCTACTTTAGCATTTGTAAGTTGGCTTCACTTATATCATCCTAATAAAATCTTACTCCTTTTTAAGTCAAGTTGGTAAGAGGAGATACAATTCAAGAGAATCCTTCTACAAATTGTTTGTAGTTACCTACTAAACTTGGAATGCTTTTAATATCTGACACCATCTTTGATTTAGGCTAGTGTACTACAATTCTTACCTTCTTTGGGTCATCTAAGATGTCATATTTGTCTACCACATGATCTAAGAAAACCACCTGCTTAAGCTAGAACTCATACTTCTTGAACTTAACGTATGATTTCTCAACCTTTAATCTACTCAACACTAGCTTCAAATGCTCATCATGCTCTTCCTTTTAGGGTGCACTAATATGTCATCAATGAAGACAATTACGAACTCATCCAAGAAATCATTGAATACTCAATTCATAAGATATATGAATGCTAATGGCATGTTAAACTAAAGGGCATCATAAGAAAATCATAATGCACCTATGGAGTTATGAAGGCTATTTTGAGATTTCTTCCTCCTTAATCTTCAGTTGGTGGTTTCCTAACCTTTGGTCAATTTTAGAGAATACCCGAGTTCTCTACAATTGATCAAACAAATCATCTATTCTAGGAAGGGAATACTTATTTTTAATAATAACATAGTTCAGCTCTCTATAATCTATGCAAAGTTTCATGCTACCATCCTTCCCTTTAACTAAAAGAACTAGAGCACCTTATGAAGACACACTTGGTTTGATGAACCCCTTATCTTGTATGTCCTGTAGCTATGCCCTTAACTCTATTAGTTCTATCAACTTAATCTTGTAAATTGACTTGCACCTAACACTTTGTCAATGCTATATTCTACCTCCTTGGTTGGAAGTAACCTAAGTAAGTTCATTTGGAAAGTCTCTCACTACTAGTACTTACTTTAGCTTTACTAACTCACTTGATTCAATAGCTAGCGCAACTAGTATACTCTTACCTATAGCTCATAGGTAGGTACCCCTATCAGTCTTAGAGCTTTTAATTTAAAACTAAAGGAATCTCAACTAGGCATATTGAAATGGGCCACATTATTGTAGTTGTCGAGGGCATGTTGCTTTGAAAGCCAATTGACTCTAAAGATCACATTAGTATATGTCATCTCTAGCACCGGTAGACTTATCGGTAACACTCATCCTTCTCTCTAGAATTGATGCCTTTGCATGTCCTCTTTAGGGCTCTCTTATCTCTTAAAGGAATACTTATACCCATAGATTCATCTAAGCAATCAGAAATATAACCACATGCATCTACAAATAAGTTAGACATACATGAGTGGGTGGTAACGGTATCAAATAAAACATAGGCACTACAAGAAAACACCAAAAGAAAACTTATGATAGTATCCATGAGTAGGATGCCTCGGTGCAATTGTTGAAGTGTGAAAACTCTAGCTAATGCTCGCTACCTTAAGCTACCTACTTATGCTTGACCTACTTATGCTTGACCTACTTATATTCTCACTTAAGGCCCCATTACTTATTGCATTAGGGTTGCTTAGCTCCTTATTTGCCCATTGATGCAATCAACTACGATATGCCTCATTTTTTTACACATCTAATAGAAAACAAGAGGGATGGACTTCTCAATACAAGTCCTACTAGTATACCCTAGCCTCCTATAAGGAAAATAGGTACCCTCTAGCCATTCACATGTACTCAACTCATAGGAGCCCATAGCATCTTGTACATTTAATTATAAGAGAAAGTATTGGTGGAAAATCCAATGTTATGGGCTTAAATTGAATAGGAGGAGTTGAACTTAACATGAGTTTAGCCTAAAATACCTGTAGCCTCTTCCCTCATCCTAAATCACAATTCCCAAGGTTAACCTTTTACTCAAAACAACCCTTATTTGGTGTGCCAATTGCTTCTCCATCCACTTCATGCTTTACTCAAGATATTTTGCCTTATCAACAACATTAGCATAAGTATGTAGTTGGAATCCACTAACCTCATTTTGGAGATTAGGCTCTAAGCCCTTCATAAACTAGTTAGGCTTGAATCGATCACCAACTCTAATAGCCTTTAATAGAAACCTAATCAGGTGGTGTAGCTCTACATCGTACTCCTTCACAAAACTATTTTCCTTGTTTCGCTAGAAATTATAATAATATGCAGCCCCCATCTTATCCTGAGTACTACTCGACATAGGTGTTAATATTGCAAGTCAATTATGTAATTTTATGAGTTTATGATTTTTTTCACTCAAAATGAATGTAAAATTGTTTAGTTCTAAAATTTTGATAGAATTATAAATTTTGATGTATGGTTCTTTAAGGTTATGATTTTATTATTTTTGTATGTAACTATACAATTCTACTAATTCTATGCATTCAAAGTCTTAGTAGAATCACAATTTTGACAATCATGTTACTTGGGAAGTAATTCCAATAGAATAGGCCTCTAACTGTTTGCTAATCCCTAACTCCTCCTACCAACTTATAAGTTGAAGAAAACCAATTAGTTGCATCTCCTTCTAGTACTCTAAAAGTAGCAAAGGTTCTCTTAATGCCCTTTATCCACGATCTTCCTTTATCGGATCAACCGTCTTCTGATCAAAATCTTTTATTAGCCTACCAAACTTGTCCAACCCTATATTTTCCTAACGACCTACATGCCCTTGATTGACAAAACCATATATAGGAAACTTAGAAATTTCCTAAGCTAAATTTTTCTAGGAGTCTTATACCTTTTCCTTAGTCCTTTTCTAGAAATCCTTGAGCTAGATAGAGAAAGTAGATACTATAGATTTGTAAGAGCATGTATAGTAACTAGGAGATAGAGCATTGTTGATTGTAGCCAATGAGGTTATAACTTGTGATCTTTTTTTTTCCTTTTTTTTTTCAATATAGTGGAACAACTAATGTAGATGCTTGAATCCCTAATAGTAAAGCTAGAAGAGTAGATCAATGCACAGGATAGAACTATTATATATCCCTAAGCCTAACTCTCTCACTTCCATTATAATTTTATTTTAATTTTTTATTATTATTTGTACATAATTGCTCTAAGTTTTACCATACTTATTAATTAGTCAAAGGAGAAAATTTTTGAAAAGGTTTTAATTTTTGACTTAATAGTAAGTTCACCCCTCTTGATCACTTATTTGGGACTAGCACAACTTAAGTGAAATAGTGTTTTCAACAATGTTTCATTTGGCCTTCAATTAATTATTTTTAGGAAAAAAATCAAATTCATTATAAGTTAGATCAAGAATGAATCAAGGATCAAATTATCATCAAACTGTCTTAATTTTGAAAATATCATTTCTACTTATCCATGCTAAAGTCATTTATTATGTAGGGTGTAAAGTTAACTTTTTGAGAACCATTGAGCCCTAACCTAACATGGGCCCAACATTGATTTCATGATTAACTGGCCTAAGCCAGCTTAGCTTATAGCCGTTCTTATGCAATTTAAACTGCCTAAAAGAGTGAAAAGAGCTAGACAACTCAGTGTCTTAGGGGTTATGTTTACATATAGGGGGTTTTGAGTTTGATTCCTCTAAGATGCATTCATACCTCATTTATTTTTCCATTGATTGAATGGCTTATGTCCATGCATGGCACGCTTAAGCCATATGGCTCCTGACTCTTAGCCATCTTCTTCCATATTTAACTTCGATGAGTATAGAGAAACCAAGTTTTTGGTAAGTTGAATTCAATTGTTTTGGCGATTGATTATATTTCAACCACTTTCTTTTTCTTTTCCTCCAATTAAAGGTAAGAATTTCATTTAGAACACATTGCATGTTTTATTGCACAAAAAATTAACAAAAATCAGACTAAATTTAGCAAAATGGGTTAAACACATTGGAAAAGTTCACTCTAAGTTTGTATCTAAATCACTCCTTCCTAAGTATAGCTCAGGAATTCATATTTAGTTGATCAATAATTTTAAAAGCCTAGATTTCTTAGTTTGTACCCAAAACCTACAAAATTTGACATTCTCGCTCTAGAATTTTCCTTTATTTAGATCAAATTGGTTGAAATTAAACCCTAAAATAAGTTTTAACTCATCCAATACTGAAAAACCTTTCATTAATTCATGATTTCATTGTAATTCATTAATAAGTCCTAATTTTCTTTATGTTTGAACATTAGGATTCTTAGAAGTTCTAGCTTAACCTAAGTTTCTTTTGAGTTCAATTGAAGCTCTTACAGGCCTTAAAACCTAAACTTAATAGTAGATTCCGAAGAGTACTCGCAATAGAAATGGGCCAACATGGTTAAAGCCACTAACAACCATAAGAGGTACGAGTAACAAAGCATAAGTAATACTTATAACTAATAGCTAACTACCATTCGAATCCTTACCTTCCAAAGCTTCTAGCCACTAGTAAGTATGTCAACAACCTTAACCAACATCATATAAGTTCACTTAATGCTCTGTCTCTTAATTCAATAGTAGTCACACGCTAAAGTAATTTTTTTCCCTATTTCTTCATTTATGTTCTTTTTTATTTTTTTTTTCAAAATAAGAATAAAAAATGATAATGTTTTAGGAAAAAAAAAACTAAAAAAAGAAAAATGTCTTCCATGACATTGCTTTGATTTTTGCTTAATCTAGTGTTTTGAGTATATGAACATTTCAAATATTTGAGAAAGGACAAAATATAATAATGTTGGTTTTGCCTGAAATTTGACCTTTAGCATGATATCATTGATTTAACGTGACTAATGGTTTCTATTCTTTTATTTTTTATCTAGTACCTTATTTTGTGATATGCCATATCATTGAATATTTCTACATGTTAAAATTGATTTTCAAGGAAAAAAAAGTTTATTTTCATAAATTGTAATGTTTTTCACAAAATAATCGGATTAAAAAAAATTAGGGTTCTTATGATATTTTATGTTTTCATAAATTTATATAATCAATAAATTGATTTAAAAGAAATTAGGATTTTCAATGTTTTTAAAATTCATGAATAAAATTGGGGGATTTTAATAATTTTTAACAATATAATGAAAAATTAAAAAACATAATGATGGAAAATTTTAGAAAATAAAAATAATCAACAAACTAAACTATTTTTCAATAATAAAAAAAAAAAGTCATTTTTCCCAAAAATGAAAATTAGAAAATTAAAAAAAATTCAAATTTCCTAACAATCATTTTTAGGATCCTAAATTATACAGTCACATGAACAAATTAAAAAAAAAAAAGAAAATGAAATCTTCTTTAGTTTGACACTAAGACAGACTTCTAAAGATGATTCTTAAAAGAATCCTTCACAAAAAAATCCATAAATTGGATCAATGTGTTTGGTTTCCACAAAATGCTATCTTATAGCAGCTGATTTTTCTAAATATTCTTACTCATTGTAACTATCTACTAACTTGCATAACTAATCTATAAAGTCATAACCACTCTTACTAATTAGGCTTCCTTTATGGTTGTTGTGTTAGTTTTATTTTTGTTGGGCTTTACCAATTGCCATGGACTACTAACTTTCTACCTACATAATAACTATTAGAGGGGGCATTCTATTATTGATGGAGAAAATTTACGAGAATATATTAGTTTGTTGCATTAACTATTTTATTATTATTTTTATTTGATTATCCTTTTCTTATGATTGCAATTTAGGAAAACAACCTAGTTTCATATTTTTCCTATTCCTTTACTTTCTTTCTCATGCTTTGTTAGTGGTGCGTTTCGCTTTGGGCCTTAAACCTAGGTTAGCTTGTAGCTCAAATATTTAAGAAAGTAATAAGGAGCATTAGTTAATGACAACTGGAGTTTTACGAGTGTTAGTCCTAAGAATCATATATCATCTTTGGTGTGACCTCATTTTAAGGGTCGATCAAAATTGATGTACTCCTATAGATACCATATGGAATCAAATCTTTTAGAGCATTCTTAAGTTAGGTGTAGTTGGTGTTTGTGTGGCCTTTATCTCTATGGAAGAGATAATACTCGTCAAAATGCTAATACGTCGGGTTATTACACCTCTTTTTAAGCTATGCAAGAATGTCTCAACATTTGATTTCTAAAGGGTCTAGTCCTATGGTTTGAAGAGCTAATAGTGTTCCTTATGAAGTGAAATATTATCCTTCTTTGATGTGGAAGAGTAAGTATTACAATATATGGAGTGGGAGACTATTACAAGCATTAGAAAAAATCAGAATTAATGACAAAAACCCATTTAGAGCAAGGTTAGTTAAAACTAAAGCAGGTTAGACGTTAAATTGAGGCAACTAGAAGACATGCAAATGCAACCAAAAGCTAATGGATTAGACGAGTAGTTCTGATTTTCCTAAATTGTAGATTAGTTAACTTTGGAAGGCCACAATTTTTTTCATATGGAGTATTACGAAGTTCATAATATGTCAATAAATACTAATTTAAGCCTATTTTGGACTAGACAAATCGTTTTGCCATTTTCAAGGTTAAATTTGTTCATCTTGATAGTATACTAAGCTATCCAATATTTCATATTAGTATAGGAAAGTTTATCTTAATTTTATTTTATTCCTTATTAATTCTAGGCTTTTTAACTATGAATACCCTATGAATTAAGTGAATTCATCATCTTTTTGAAATAATATAAGCTTATTCGCTCACATATATTGTAAATTCATACAACACATTGCATCATTCTTCATAGGTATGTCACAGTTGTTAGGCCAAAAGTTAGCCTATTATTAGTAAAGCAAAGATCAAGCCTCTTTATGAGGGGTGGTTAGTCCCTCTTGTCTTTTCTTTTGCCTAAAGGCTGTTGCTTAAATTGTCTTCTTAGCTTATGTATTTTATTGCATAGGTTTATAATTCAGCAAAGTATTTAGCCTTTTCTTAGTGGTTGAATAAAAGAATTGGCTCCAGTCTTTTACTCCCATAATGACAATGTTAAATGCTATGTCCCTATTGAGTTTTAGGTTGATCATGGTAGCAATGAACTTAGCCATATATTTATAGAGTATCTTATCAAGTCATTAGCAAATTAAGGTTAAGACAAGCTATCCTCATTAGGCTCTTTACCAATTACAAGGTGTTAAGGAAAACACTTATTAATTCATTGAAATTGGAGATTAAGATAGTTGGAGACCTCGATACCTTGTCTAAGTAGCTTTAGTGAGGCTACCCGAGAAGGGCTTGCATGTAATGGCATCAATGAGCTAAGGAGCTTTGTCTAAGCATAGTAGTAAGATAAGTGTACAGTGGGATTAGTAGTCCCATTGTACAATTTTAGTTCGAATTCTTATTTAAGCAAGAAATGGCTCGTCTCTAATTGCTTAGACAATGGTGATTGTTTGATTGTGTAGGCATCCCAATGGCCACTTTGCTTAGATCCTTTAATCTCGGTTAAATGCTTGATCATGAAATTGAGTTGATTGATTAGAGCATCTTTTAGTAGTTACTCTAAAGGCAATGCTTAAGATTGCTTGGCAGGAGCTATAAACCCTACTTTTAAGTAGGCCTATGATTTGATTAAGAGTACTTCTTGAACATTTTCAAGGATCAACTAAACTAAGAACTCAAGTTTACATCTAAAAAATGGACTTACTTTTCCAACTTGAAAGCCTATTATCGAAAAAACTCGAACATGAAGAACTGCAGACTCTAAAGTCACTTAAGACCCTAAACCCTAAAACAATTAAGGATTTTTAACCCTAAGCGATTAATTGATAAATTAATTTAATTTGAATAATTTCATTCAACTTTAGAAAATTTCATAATTTTATAAGAATTGAATTAAAATCTACAAAACAATTCAAGAAGTAAATCTTAAAACAATTTCTTATAAGGCAATTCCCTTATCTTCATGTCTAAGCCTTATATATGAATAAGTAGGCTAACTAATCACCTTAAGTGACTTATCAATTGAGAGTTGGAGTCATTTATCAATTGATAACTTGTAAAAAACTAGTGAAAAGATGCTTTCTTTATCACCCATTAACCTATACTACATATGAACAAATTTTCATAAGATTTCACATGCTTAAGTTTAATAAATGAGATAAGAAAATTCCTTGCCCAAAGGATGGCCTAATGGCTGGTTCTTACATGGCTAAGGGGTGGGGGGGGTGGGGCATTAATCACTTTATCTTATACTCCATTATTTACCTCTTAATGCTTATATCATCAAGAGTTGTAATTGTTGATTTTTGTGTATGCTACAAGACAACAAAATCAAACTTCTCAAATACACTTCCACCCTCAATTCTAATCGGCCACTCTTTCCCCCATTTTCTCTCGCTTTCAACTTCATTTTTACTTCCTTTTCTCTTACTTTGAAAACATCTCAAAAAGAGGAAATACAAAACCCCACAAAATCTTACACTTGCAGCCACATTCTATGCACCTACACTCACGGCACTTTCAACTTCAATTATGTCTTACATTTGCCAACATTCAAAGCTTCTTTAGGAACCTTATAACAGCCTTCAAACCCCACTTCAAAGGGCAAAAACTCAAAGTTTCTAAGAAGGTTGCAAGAAGGAAGAAGTAAGACAAAAGCTTAAGTGGAAACTTAGTGCACAACCATCATATCTCTGCTTTGTGGATGAGTAAGTGTATCTTATGTTAGTAGTTTAGTATTCATGTTAGGAGACTGCTATTTCTTGAAGATGTGAGTATAACCATAAGTTGATGAAACATCTAAGACTACCCTAAGAAGTAAACTCATGAAACCTTTGCATGAAAGTTGAATTATGAACATGTAAAGTTGATGTTTTGTAGAGATACTTATTCAACACTTTGAGTAGAAGATTTTAAGTTGAGAAAATCTTGAAATGAGAACTTAAATGAAAGGGAAACATGTTGGATGTAAGGAATTAGGAGTCACTTGGATGTTGTTTTCATTTCTATTAAGTTAAATATGCTCAAATCTAGACTTAAGTAAAGGAATAATCCATCACATGAAGTTTTATAAGGAAACCAACTTTGTAAGACATAAACTATGATATGAGAGTTATGATAAGTATAAGAACTTCCACTTTTATGTAAAGTATGAGCTAAATATCATTTCATGAAAAGGAAGTCAAGTTAAGATTTGAATACAAGTAGCTTAAGTTTATGATCTACCACCTAAACTTAAGGAAATAATGAAACAAGTTGGAAAACCAAGTTGAAAGCCCTTACACCCAAACCAACCATATTTGAAACTTTGCTAAAAGACACTTAAAAATGTAATAAAAGCAAGTAAACAAAGTAAAAAGACCAACTAAGGTAAGTACGATAAGTGTATTAAGCCTAAAATTCAAAACCGAGCTTAAAACTTTCAAAACGAGCCTCAAACACCAAGTTTCACTCATCTTAAGTTTCTGACCAACAACTTAGCACAACAATAAAAGTTGTTTTAACATTCTCAAGAACCCCACAAGACACCCCTTAAGCCTAAGAAAGTGACTATTTTTTATTTAGATAAAAAACAAGCTCATTTGGTAACTTAAGTCCATTTAAGAGCCCAAGAAATGATTGGTGGCCTTAGGAGTGTAAATCAAAGTTGTAAATCTGATCTTAAGGAGTATTTTGAGCCTAAAATAAGATCCTAAGCCAAAGCCTAAAGGATTTCCTAAGTTACTAAAAAGCCTATTAACCAAATAAAGCCTAAAAGCATTGTAAATCATGATGACCGCTACTGTTATGACCTATGGATACATTTGAGTATCTCATCTCGAAAATCTAAGCTTACCACATTAAAGTACACTCGAAAACAATGAAGATTGATTATATGATCATCAAAATTGAATTTAAAATAAAAAAGTTATACACGATTAAACTTTAAGTAAGAAACCGGAAAAAATACAAAAACTAGTCAAAAATATAACTTAAGGGGTTTTAACTTAGTTTTCTAAGTCTTATTTCAAATCCTTAAAGTACTATGATTGTGATATCCAGAGGACCCAGTATTCAGAGATGACTTACCCCCAAACTACTTCGATTGACCTATATGGTAGAGCGAGTGAATTCTTGAATAGAATAGATAGACCTAAACTTACATATATAATTTGGATGCTTGTGGGACACGAAAAATGCATGTGTATAAACTTCTGGTTAAATACTATGGCTTGTTAATCATGTAATCATGGAAATTGTTTGTGATAACTTATATGTGTGATTGTATGGAATGAAATAGCCTAATTACCATGAAAAATCGGATTAATTACTTATATGACTAAGAAATTCAATGAATCATGCATTCCCCATAATTACATTTAGATAACACCGATTGCTACTTTATATAGAAGATCGAAAGGGACTCACTAGAAGAGGGCCTCTGGTAGGAATGGGCACTAGTTTTGTCATCATTTTTATTGAGTCTCTATTCTAAACTGATGGGCTTATTAAGTACCAGGAGATGCCAATCGTCAGAGAAGAGCCGTGTCTTGTGGCTTCTGCTTAGGGTATGTATTTGTGGATTGTGGAGACTACTACATCGCTAAACTTAGGATTTTGAAATTATGATTAATTGTTTAATAAAGAAAGTGTATATATATATATATATAGTTTTGCTTTAGCTTAAGCACAATAGTGCAAATGAAATAAAACCCAAGGGTTAGAACCTGAATTTTGGTTTGGGTCAGTTAATTATCTCCAACCCTCACTATGGAAAGCATAATTCTGAGTCATATATAATTCTTAGGCCATTACATGCGTTGTCCGGTATACTGGTTATTTATGTATTTATATGTTTGTGCATCTAATAAATTTTTACTATGTTGTATTGACGAGGGTATTTATCTCACTAAGCATAAACTTACACTCCAATAGATTTCTTTTGTTGTAGGGAAACCTCTTTGTTCATCCAAGCCGAGGAATACTCAAGGTAAATCTTGCGTAGAGACAGGTTTGAGCGATCAGGGAGTAAAGAAGAGATTTTGTAATAGTTTTTGTAGATAACTATTTACCTTTATTTTTGTTCATAATATAGTTTGAAGTTTACGATGCAATTTTCTTTACGAACGGCATTTGCTTGTAATATTCTTTTGGTGTGGAACTTAACGAGTCCATACGTTTATTTAATTAATTTACATCATAAAAGTTAATTTTAGTTAAATTGCTCTATATTACTTATCTATGGGCTTAGTAGTAACATAAAGTGGAAGGAGCCTTATGCCTAAAAAATTTTTTTAAGTATAGATTTTACTATAGTATTATCTAAAACAAAGTATAAACTAGATTTTTCATTGTGTTGAAGTCCTGGCTCCATCTATTGAATATAGTTGAGTAATATATTCAATATGTTCCACTAAAGTTGAATAAATCCATAGAGATTAATTCATTTTGAATTTACAAATCTTACTCATGATTATCTAACATACTAATTAAGGGGGAATTTTTAATAAAAAAAAAAAAACAAATGATCTATCACTCACAAAAATTTGGAGAAGAGTATTATGGCATCTTGATTTGAAGTATCTCTTTCTTAGGGAAATCAACAATAAAAGGAAGGATTACAATTTCTTTATTATCAAGATGACAAATCATCTTTTTAAAAAGCATCTCGGTCAAATATCTTGCATTTACATTAAGAAAATTATGGCAACTAGAACATCCATAATTTATTTGATTTATGAATTAAAAGGACTTAAATAAGCCCTTGGTCATTAAGGAAACAAATCAAGTTTTTAAAAGCTCGGTCAACATCTTCTTTTCTGGAAAATTAGGAGCTTCACATGTATTTTTCAAGGACAAATTTACTTGGTTATATATATGGTATTTATTTTCAAATTTCAATATCAAGATATTTTGGCACTATTTTTTGAAAGGCAAATGACCTCTCTAAAAAGGGATCATTCGGATTATAATTTGGCAACAAGATCAACTAGTTATTGATCAAGTTTACCACGGCTAGAATCAGGGATCTCCAAATCAGCTTATGACAGCAAAATGACGAGGAGATATCAAGCATCATAAAGGGATATGTCTCCATAATTGCACAAATTATGTTTTTTTCTAAATCTAAACATAACTATCCATTGCTAAGGAAGATTATATAAAGTTGAAGGTTTTAACATCGAAGTACAACAGACATACAAAAGTGCTACATTGAAAGTTTTCAAAGTTATCTTATATTCGCAAATGAGAAGATAGATCACAAGATACTACTTTCATACAAATATTTTACTTTATAATATGTTTTTGAGCTCATTATTAGAGGACTCAATAATTTATTTTCCTCAATGTTTTATTGTATATTGTAAGAGTTAGGATTTGGTGTTAGTAAGAGATTTATTTATATCACTATAGATCAGAGCATTAGCCAAGGATAGGGCAAAGTGAATCAGAGTAAAGAAATTGGTGGCTGTAATATCTCAAATTGTTTTTTGGTTATTTATTTATACGCTTGATTTTCTTTCCCTTCACCTTTTAATTTTGCGCATTGTTATTTGTGTTTATCTCTACTTTACGTTCATGCCAATTTTCTAAGTAATTAAAGGCTTTCATTTTACAAAAAGATTTGAAATTCCAAAGTTTGTAAAGCAACCAATTCCCCCTCCCCCGTTACTTAATCGGAACCTACAAGGAAGAATTAATTGAGGGCAAGGTGGTTGGCTGTTTGTACATATTTGTCCCATGACTTCATTTTTTAGCCATAAATAGTAGGTGCCAACTATTGATTGTGAATTCTTAATGAAGGATGTTGGGCCTATATTTAGTTTGAGTCTAGTGAGTTAGTTTACACAAATAACAAATGGGAGCTATTGGGAGCTTTAAAGGTGTCTCTAATATGTACACTTTGATGCTGAAATCATATAGATAGTTGAGAAAACACAACAAGAGTAATCAAAAGAGTAGTAGGTTTCAGTTCCTCTACTTTGAGGGCTTTAGGTAATATTTGTAAGAGTAGAAGGGAAGGATAGATTTAGCATGTATAATCTCTTCGTATTATACATTTGGGTGTAGAGAATTTTCAGATACGATCTTATTACCATATTTATTTAAATATGCTTTCTATAACTCCTCTTGGTGATCAAGATGTAGGTCGAGCTTAGGTTTGGAAGGCTCAAGGCTAAATTCACTACTAACAATTGAAAATTTACATTAAATGAATTTGGATAGGAGTATTGTATTAATTATATAATAGAGTGAATTACCAACGTCTTAACATAAGTTGGACCGTTTTAGATTAATAGATATTATATATTAGATTCTTATATCTAATATTTGTACGCCTTAAACATGATTTAGTTTTTAGTGACCGCATTGCAGCAAAGCCCAACTTTTTAATGTATAGAGATTTTTTAGATAAATAAATACGAGACATTATGTTACAATAGTTTTGGTATAATGATATCCTTAATAAATTAAGGATTTAATCGGTCAAATATTTTCGTCTATTGATGCAAAAGTGTCCCTTTACATATGCTCTGATGACACCTTTTCACTTTTAGGTACTGAACTGTCACTCTTTATGCTTCAATGTATGGAGTTTACTTGTTCTCTTAATCCCATCCAGGTCATATGTCATATTCATATACCATTCCTCTAAAAATGGCTTTTAAAATAATATAAGCAACGTAACGATGTTTCCAATTTATACGCATCCGGGAGAATATTGACAACAAGCCAAATACATTGAAGGACTACCATGAGCCAATATGCATGTATATAGAACTAGTTAAAATTTCATCATCACTTATCCTTCTTGTTCCTTGTAGTTGTTATTGCGAAGATGATAAATAATAATGGATCTTACAATGTCTATATACACGATTTCCAGCATTGCAAGCACTATTTTGTGATAAGGGATTATCTGCGTCATTTTCACTATAATCTTTGATGAGTTTAAGCTGGTAAGAAGTTGAAACAAGGCAGAGCACAAAAGAAAATAAAACATAACGCATAATTATTTCAATAGATACAAGAATGAGCAAGAACAGTAGTCAATATAAATATAGACCAAGGACTTAGACACGGTATAATTCACAGATAATAATCATTCGTGATTGTAGCCAATATCCTATTTACCAAGTCATGAACATAATTTTTTTTTGGATTTATGTGGATAGCTAATGAGGATATACATACATATATATATATATATATATCTAGCTATGTAACCACTATAATGAATAATATAATTATATTATGGATATGCATGTCCACCGGGGCCAGTGGAATGACCCGCACCAGGACTGTGGCCCAGAATTTCTGGGTCACTTTGTACCATGAGGTGCCCGTCTCCGGGGCTATGACCCGGATCTGTGCCCTCGAGCCATGCTTGATGCTGGAAAAAGTGGTGGCGCAAGGCGGAGTTGCCACTTATCAACCCTCGCGTCGAGGCTGTATCAAATGTATCCTTCAATTGCCTCGATTCACCATAAATTATTTGATCACTTGTTAATGTCACTAGAAGAATGATAGCACAAATAACGGAAAACTTGGAATTTGCCATGACAAAGCTATATATAATTGAGCAATATAATGTTCAGAAATCGAAATTGATACGTAATATCAAGATCTAAGGGTGATGATGCTCAAAATGCAATGCCTCCTAGGGTGTATTTATAGGGCTCGAAATGTGAGATGTAGTAGTAGTCTAGTTACCCAAACGTAATTCTTTGAAAAATCTAGAATTGCATCGGGCGTGCAAATTCGATTTTATAATTTCAATGTTTGTCATGATTATGTCTACGGAGATTCTTTTTAGAATTAAGAAGAAACTTTAGTGTGCGCACTGTGCGTTGGAGTATATTCTTTGCTACTACTAGGTGGATCTATTTTACACGATTTGCATGTCCCATGCAGTGGGTGCAAAAAAGTAAATCTGAATATTGTTTGCGACTATGTATATATATCTACTGGTTGTAAGACTATCAATTCTAATTGGTACGTCAATAGGTTAAAATATTGGTATAATTCGATTATTTTCTTTCACTATAATTGCGTATATATATCCGTATGGAATTTGGATTAACTTTTCAATAGACTTCTTGAATCGCCTTACGTTGAAGGATGCTTTTGATTGAAGGGTATATATATAGATATATCTATCGTAGTAATAATTATTGTGTAGGAGAGAGTTATTGTTACACGCACTTAACGATGGGACGTTTCTGGTACGAGTCCCTGCTTTGACTCAACCATCGATCTCAAAGTAATTGAATTTTGGCTGACTAGTTGCTTGAAAATGACTGCTAGTTCCATGTACTAACAGATTCAATATTAGGAGGTGAATAGCAACAAGTAACACTGCATATTTTTTCTCACCACAAAAATATATACACACTACATATTTTCTCGTTGAAATCAGTTGGAGAACTGTTTGCTTGATCGATATAAAAATATTTTTTGGAAGACATTTTCTCATTTTCTTTTCATTTTTTATGATAAAAATAAAAACATTATCCCTTCTAAGGGAAAACAAAGGAAAAATCCTAATATTTACACTATTTAAATCCAAAACCCGTTATATGAGAATTAGTCTCCATAAGTCTTTTAACTTTTGGAAAATGACTTCTATTTGGGGAAAAAAAACTTAAAACATATGCTACAAAATTATAAAAATAAGTTAAGAGGTTGTATTCCTACTTTTACATTAATATAGTATTCTTGTGGTAATTAATATGCCGATAATACTTTATCTAAGTAATATAGTCAAACAGTCAGCATATTTCAGGAACAAACCCAAAAAACACAAGGAAAATCATGAATAAGCAGTTTCCCTCAACGAATGGGCTGAAAGTCAAAGGCAAGCCATGTGCAAAAGCTATGGTGTGTGCTTTGCTGTTATAAACTTACAAAGGACCCAATGGCGGAGACATATTCTCTGACGGACATTGTATGATGGAAAGGATTGCAATTATTAAGGTTTAATCAATCCAACATGTTCAACAGGTTAAAAGCTTCCGTTCTATATTACCATTCCTTTGCAAAAAGGTTGCTGTAGATGGCCTCAACACTCCTCTTCATATGAACCAAGAGTATGAATAAATTTGAAAAGTTTCAGTACTCCATGAAAATGATTAGGTATCATACGCTGTATATTACGTATATATAGTAAATAAATATTAATATATGTGTTTTATATAGATGGTAATTATTTTAAAAAGTTATTCATTTTCACCGTGTATATATATATATATATATATACGTAACTTGTGATATTGAGTAAAACTTTTTTCCGAGAAGACTTCTTACTTTAGACTAGATAAATTTTCCAGTGATGGCATATGAAATTATAAGGAGATATTCGTGGAGGAATTATAGTCGTTCTTGTGTGTGGATTAATTTTGAAGGACAAAAGTAACCTTTGACTGGGCCAGGGGCGGCCTTTCGCTTGGCGGCTGCTGAGTGCTGAGTAATATATTAGGACATAATGGTAGCAAACATTGTGAGTTGACAACATGTGTACTGGAATGGTCTGTTTAGCTATTATTGTTGGAATCAGAAAGTAAGATCTGTGGGGCTTCTTTGACAGAAAATTCTTTCTTCCCACGTTCTTGGTTGAGCACTTGGGTTGGCCACAATTTTTTCGCAGTTACGTAAAGAGAAAACTTTCAACCATAACATGAAATGTCATATTGTCGGACTCTAACGTGTACAGGATATAAACTTTATACCTGCAACCCACGTATAAGTAAGTTTAGAAAAATTGCTATTTGAAACATATCCTATGAACCACAATATACATGTAAGACCTGCCTGACCAAACAAGGTATGGGTGGATACTTTGTAAGAAAGTATTACCCACTCACCCCATCTAAGACTTTAGTATTAGATTTACCATCTCAAGATTTTGTTGGTAGAGACTTTGGATCAAAAAGGCCTTCCAATTGTTGTAATTGGGCTTGCAAAATAGACACTCGTGAGAGAACAGTTGGCAAGTTGTCTATAAAGGACCATTTCATTAAGTATATGAAATAAATTCGACAAAGTAATAGTAAGATACCAATAAGAGTGTAACTGTGGTTGTAGGGAACTTTATCAATAGTGTTGAGGCTTTATTTATAATGGAGGACCCGGAGATAAATTCTGTAAGTGGAGATATCGAGGGAAAGTGGATATCTCCTCATTAAGGTGAATCTTGAATATCTTAGGAATGAGAAGGAGAGGCCTGGCTTTTCCATTATATAGGTTGTCCTTCCTTCATCAATGAGCTCGATCCTTAGTTAGCTCTTCTAAGTAGGTCCATTAATCTATTAGAGGTCGAACATACTCTTTAATGACTTGACTTGGGTATTAGATGCAAGATTACTAAGTTACTAGTAGTTCAAGTTAATAAGAGAGTTTATGTATGGGACCAAATGATTTGGACTAAACTTAGAAAAGGTTATACAAGGGTCTAAATAGCTTGACTGATAGCTCAAACAAGTTAGTATGGGCCTAAGGAGCTCATGCCCAAAATGGCTTATCAACAATTGCCCTTCATTCTCATTGGTTAAAGATTAGCAAGGAGAGTCAACTCATGGATAAGCTCTTAAGGCATATATTTGAGCTACTATAGATGATGGGTGGATTGGTGTTTGAAGTGTGGGCTTCCCAAATGCACTTCTAACCTTAGTTATGGCTTGGTAATCTGAGCTTTGCTTGATATGGAGTAGGTGAGTATGAGGGTTGTTCGAGTTGGATGTCACTCATACTTGATGGACTTATGAAGCACTTAAGATATCATTGAGCTAATAAGCAGAAGGTAAGCTTAGTCAAGCAAGGCTAGGTTGTTATGAGTTTTATCCCTCTTGATCGATTATTTAAGACTAGCTAAGTTGTATACTAGCGAGCTCTTGAGTTTTGATATGTAAGGCATCACTAAGTACATTGGACTACTCTCAATTGAAGGTAGCTAGGACTTCTCCAGGAAGATTTTATTTCTTTTGGGAAGGGTACATTAAATGTGGGAGGACAATTGTCGAATTCTTATTGCAAATGTTTGTTCAAGCCTATTATTACAAAGCAATCTTGATTGTTGAAGTTGAAAGAGTAGTATGTAGCAAGATTTGACTATAGGGATGTAGCATTCATCTCATTTCTCTATATCTATCACTTCAATTCTCAATGCATGGTGTCTATATATATCCAAAACTCCTTATTTCTCTTTTCTTCTCCTTTTTTTCATTTTTCTTTTTCTTTTTGCAATTCGTTTTTCCTTTTTTTTTTTTTCTTTTTCTTTTGCAATTCGTTTAACTTCTTCTCTTCCTCTTCTTCACACTTAAACTATTCTCTATAATATACTTTATTTGCTAAATAATTATGAACTTTCCCCCTCTACTTCTTAAGTTGTAAGTAAAGGCCAACATAATCATATAAGGAAGGTTACTTCCTCCCTATTAGGGGTATAATAAAAAACTTGAAGCTTAAGCTTAGCTCGAGTTTGATTGAGCTTTAAATTTTAAGCATGAGCTCGACTTGATGATATATTTGGTAAGCATAAGTTTAGCTTATTCAGCTTAATTAAGCTCGAATATTCATAAATTTTCCTTAGATAACCTTAAATTCACTTATATCTAAAAAAAAATTAAAAAGAAATTCAAAATTATATTAAGCTCGATTACGCTTACTAGCTTAACAAACTTAGTATTTTAAAGATCAAGCTTGGCTTGATTTGCTACTTGAATAACTATCGAGCACGACTCGACTGTAACTGAATCAAATTTAAGTAAAAGTTAAGTCGAACTTGAGTAGTTTGTGAACTAGCTTGGTTCGTTTACACCCTTACTCCCCATTGTCACCATTGATAGAGCCACCTAGCATGGTAACATTAGCGAATAGTAATTCTTCCAATAGCCTTATCATGGATACAGATAGGGAAGCAATAACAGTAAGCCTTCCCCAACATAATTATCCTGATGATAATGAGGAAAGGCAACTAATAATTAACTTATTTAGGGGAGCTAACAATAGCCTTAAGAAAAATTTAATTCAAAGCATTATAATCAATGGGCATATTGCATAGTGCAAGACGTGCTTCTTTATCACTCATCATCCAAGATGAGAGGTGTAAAAAGTGCAACCTGGTGACTAAGTGGCATTACTTCATGGGAGGAGGTTTTATGTATATTATAAGCAGATAGAATTCAGCCTCTAGCTCCTTCCACCAAATTCGAGAATTTGTACTTCAATTACCATCAGATGTGTCCAACATAGATTGAGATGAGAGGTTAGTGCTTGTTTAGGGTGTTTCAAGCTATGAAATCTCTTAATAGTGAGAGCAACTCCATGTACTTTTTTCAAGTGAAGTAAGTCTCCTAATGAATGGTATTACATAAATAACCACCCAAATAAGAAATTACTCGATGGCTTAGACGCTTCTGTTTAAGTGATGGAGAAGGTTATGGCGAGCAATTCATCATCCAACCTAGACCTCTAAACAAGGTGGGTAAAGCCAATCCATACTTCGACTGTTCAAGAGCATGGCACCAATGACAATGAGGTAGTCAAAGAGATAAAGGAGTTTATGAAGCTTAGGTAAGCAACACATTAACTTAAAAATGTTGGTTGGGGGTAGTACAATTTGCCAAAAAGGAAGAAACTCTTCCATGCATAGTCTACAAAAAAAAATAAATAAATAAGTAAAAGGAAGAAAGGGGATAAGGGAGGTAATATTTGCTACACTAACCATGTTAAGGCAAGCTTATTATAGGAAAAATTGTTCATCTAATGCTATTGAGGGAATTAGGTTCCCTCCTAGCCTACATTTGATACGGCATCTCCTATGTCATTGTTTATGGAATTATTCCAACTATTATACTATTGCTTTTTACAAGTAGGAAGCTAATCCTTGCTCATGGTGGCAACCTCACTATCATTAAGGTTGCTTTATAGAAAATCGCCTAGTAGAAAATGTTGTCTTCAAGGCCTTTAAGAGGCCTCTCCCTAAAAAGATCAACATTGATTTGACTAGGTAATAGAGATTGAAGTCCATAGTGAAGATGGTGAAATTGAGAGGCCTTTCCTACTATTAGTTTTGATGTAGAGGTGGTGGAACTAGTATAGGAGCTATAGAGGTCTAATGCTATCACAACAACCTTAAGGTACTAATGATCTTACCACTATTATAGCTCCCAAAGGGGCCAGTACTTCTAAAATCCTAAAAGAGGTTGCTATATCTACGACCCTAGGTATGTCTATGCTTATGGAGTCATGCTTTGATGATCTTGTGAAGGGGCATTCCATTAGGGTTCATCTTTAACGATTTTGATTCCAATGGTCTAAAAATGAAGAGGATAATATGCTTGCTAGCTAGGGATTCAGTAAAGAGATGTTGTAGGGTTCTATACTACTTGATGACCAAGATGATCGTGATAAGGATTAGAAGGACTTAAAGTGCACTGGAGAGGTGTATAGTCATAATTTTGCTATGACCTATGAGGTATGTAATGCAATGTTGTTACTTTTGATCATCATCTGATGTCTTCTCTAACTCCTTCACCTCTTATTATTCTATAGTACCATGCACATATCATAAAGATGATCAACTATTGGAATAAGGAGAGGTAGTAGGTAGACACTCTTTGTTCTAGCTTAGTTGTTTTGACAGCCAAGCACCTTATACATGTTGAAAAGAATAGGAAGTTAGCATTTGACATTACTTTTCAATTGTAGAGAGCTTAGGATGTCAAGAAAATGCTCTTTAGTGTATGACATGAGGATAAAGACGTTAAGAAAGTAGGTTGAAGCCGAGGTTGAGACTTAGAAGGACCTCTAGGCTCAACTTAACAGCATTAACTAATGTAATACTGAACTTAGTGTAGAGGTTGTAATAACTTGACCAAAACTCTTCCCACTGATGTATTGTTTGCTTTGGCTAAAACACCGTACAGTTTTGTTCCTTAGTGCAATAGTTTCCTAATAGACTACCTATCTTAGGATTAACTTAGTTTAAGCATGCTTAACTTCAAAGTTTCGATGTACTTTAAGCCGCTCCAATAATAGGTGCCTTGATGATTAGAGTTCTTTCACCTAGCACTTAGGGGATGCTACAATTCACCCCCCTTATAGAATTGACATCCTCATTGGGAACTCCACTCGTTGAGGTACTGTCTACTTTAGCATTAAATGCCATATGATTTTGCACCTTAATGTAACAATTTCTTAGTAGGTCACCTACTTTGAGATTGACTTAGCTTGAGTATACTTAACTTTGGAGTTTTGATATACTCAAAGCCATTACACCAAAAAGTGCCTTAAGAATTTAAAGTTTTGTTGCCTAACATTTAAGGGGTATTACAATCTACCCCCCATAACTGAACTAATATCTTTGTCAATTTTGTTATATAGGTCTAAGACTATGACCAAGTAGGGTTATACCTTTCCAGCTAGTGAATTACTCTGATACCACCTATATCAACTTGATTAGAACTCTACTGATTGAGGTATTGTTCGCTTTGGCATGGAAACTCATATAGTTTTGTCCCTTGGTGCAGTAGTTTCCCAAGAGGTTACCCATTTTAGGATTGATCTAGCCTTAACACGTTCAACTTCAAAATTATAACATGCTTTAAGCCACTATATCAAAAGATACCTTATTGATTTGAGTTCTATTGCCCAACATTTAAGGGGTACTATAATCTAGCCTCCTTATGGAGCTAATGTCCTTATCAGTTTCATTACACAAGTCCTAAACCATCATCAAGCAGGGACTATGTGCTTTTAACTAATAGACTGCTCTAATACTACCTGTAACAACCCAATTAGAACTCCTTCCATCGAAGTATTATTCGCTTTGGCATAAAATGCCACATGGTTTTATCCTTCGATTTTATCCTTTAATGCAATAACTTCTTAAGAGGTCACCCATCTTGAGATTGACCCAGCCTAAGCACGCTTAACTTTGGAGTTCTAACATTCTTTAAGCCACTACATTAAAAGGTGCCTCATTGATTTGAGTTCTATTACCTAGCATTTTAGGTGTGCTACATATAATGCCATGAAATAGACCTTAGTTGATGATATCCTATATAGTAGAGGCCACAACTTGCCCTTCCTCTGATGTCTTTGATCCAAAGAGGGTTAGCATGTATTAAAAGAGCTGTATGTCGAAGTGTACATCATTGAAATCAAGAGTCAGGCTCTCGATACTCGAGTTCTTCGACCTGACTACTGCTACTCTATGATGAAGCAGGATGTCAAAGATGCTTCAAAGGTGCGTACAATGTCAAAAGCATGCTCTAATAGAACATGAATGGAGAACGAACCTTCGGCCTCTTATAAGGCCTTAGCCTTTTGCTTAGTAAGGCATAAATATTATCGGTCCTTTCTCTAAGCCAACTAAACAACAATAGTACATCATAGTGGTTGTTGAATATTATGCTAAGTGCCTAGAGGGAAAAGTAGTAGTAAAAATTATAGAGAAGAGCATTGAGTCTTTTGTCTTCAACCATATCCCCGTCAAGTTTGGCATTTACTACATCTTAATCATAGATAATGGACCTTAGTTGAAAATTAGAAGTTTTAAAACTTCTAGAAGGAATACAATGCCAGGATCTACTATACTTTGATAGCATACCTCTAGTCCAATAGATAAGTCAATGTAGTGAACAAGACTATCCTCGATAGTTTTGAGAAGAAAGGGGACTAAGCCAAGGGAAAGTGGGTAGATGAGCTCCCTAATAAACTTTATGGATGTCAAATTACTCATAGAACCTCAACAAGTGACACCACTTTCCAACTTACCTTTAAATTACATCCTAAAGGTAGTATTGCCCATCAAATTGGTACTCCCCAACGTCCAAACCCAATTCTTTGACACAATGACAAACCAAGCCATCCTCCAAGCTAGCTTAGACATTGTTGAAGAAGTTTACCATCTAGCTAAAGCTCACCTACTAGCATAGTGTAGCTCTTTACTACGACAAGAAGGCTAAGCATAAGGTTTTCTAACTTAATGACTTAAGTCTTTAGGAAGCTATAGGCTACTTAATCATAGAAGGACAAAGAAAGTTGGCTGCTCATTGGGAAGACCCAGTTAGAGTTAGGGAAGCTTTAGGGAACATAGCATATAGGTTAAAAATACTTAATGGTTAGCTCATACTAAGGGCATGGAATGTTATCACTGTTAGGTTGTATTTTGATTGATCTCATGTACCATAATATATTTATAATGCAATGAATATTGGTGAAAGTTTATCATTTCTCCAAGATCATGCATTATGTTCTTTATATTTTATTTACCCTAAAGTTTTGATAACCTTCCTCGAAATTCCTTAAGTCTTAGCCTATTATAAGGTGAACAAACCTTACTTTCGTCAAGTCTTGTCCACTAGTGCAAGTCATCAACTCCTCTATATAGGTGTATTCTTTTAACTCCTTGGCCAGTTCCTCTACTTACTTCTTAAGTTCCTTTACCCTCTTCACCTAATCCAGAGTGCTTTTGTTGGATTATGTTATACTCATTCTCCTTGAAAATTTATTATTTGTTAAATAACTTTATACAACTTTTCAATCTCAATTATTTATTAGACTATGGGAATTTCTTTTATAATTTAACTGAAATCACTTCAACAAACCAACTCCTAACCTTAATTATATTCTATCTAAATTGTTTCTACAATAGAATATCTTAAGATTGTAATAAGACCTTAAATTCCACTATTAGGTTGCCCTAATCTAGAGAAACCATATAGCTGAACCTCATTCTATTTAATTATTTCTAATTACACCAATTTATTTACTATAGGATCTCGTAGACCCTACAGCAAACTTAAAAATTGAATTAATAATCCAAACTTATCAATACAACACATCAAACCACATTGTAATTAGATCATAATAGTAAATATCATTGATTGAATAAATGAAAAACAATGTTACATAGAAGAATTTGGGTTTTGAAACAATTTGTTGAGAATAATTGAATTAAAACATGAAATAGCATTTTGAAAGCTCAAGGGAAAAGAAAACAACCTTGGCATTTAACTTTACCCCACTTACTCTTCACCCCTTCCTATCCTATTACAACATAAACCTATGCTCTTATTTACAAGACTTGAAACCTAGGGTTACAAAGAAATTTCCAAAAATAAGAAAATCTCTTGTCAATAACATGTTCATGCCCCAAAAGAATGGTCATGAACCCCAAGTGTGATTTTCCTTTACACTCAAAACTCTTGAAATTCTTAGATGCAAGGATTACTAGTAGTAGTATAGGTATGATCTAGGCCATGATTTTCTCTAGCCTTCAATTTTCAACCAAAATTCCTTCCTTTGAATGCAATCTCATTAAATCTCCAAAACTCTATCGAATTCTTCAAAAATTATCAAAAGCTTTTCAACAAATCTACAAATGAAATCAAATAAATTATAAGTAAGTTTCAAATACTTCAAAAGACAAAGAGAATGATTCATAAAAACTTAACAAAAATACCCTAAAATATATGTACAAAATGAGTGTTATCATAAACACTCACAAGGAAGGATAATGCATACAATAATAAGATACTTTGGCTTAAAAAAATTAGCCTATTTATATTAAATCCCTTTAAGGAAAAAAGATAAGAGAAGAAAGACTAAAATGTACATTCTAAATATATAACTTAGGATGATATCGGAAAGGGTAAAAATATATAGACACATAAAAAATTCAATATGAGTGTGTAAACTTCGTGAATTTAGTTGTTTAAGTATAGAATTAAACGCCCAAACTGTAGATGATTTCCTGAAGTCAATAGAGCCAGTGAGATTTAAAACTGATTAAAAATCTCAATTCAAAACCTAAAGTGAATATGAAAAACCTTAAATTATCAATTAAACCTCTAATCACATACTAACTACATATGAGTCAATCTTAGCCTACTAACTATCCTAAGTAAGTAAGCTCTATGGCCTATAAATGGACCATGGAGCCATAAGTACAAGGATTCCAACTCTTAAGAGCTTTCATTACACTTTTTAAAACACATAACACTCTCTCTTTTCCTTCCTTTGCTAACTTAGGAATTAAAGGATCTTCACTAGCTTAGCTAGATGAGGCTTTCTTCTAGGTTCACTACGATACATAACAATTGGAGCAATAGACAACCACCTACCAATGATCAACACTTCACCATTTGGTGTCCACTTTGACTGGTAATCTACTATAGATGGCTAAGAGCAAGCACACTCACCTATAAGCCTCTTGTCAAGAGGATAGTAGTCAATCACCACTACCAGATCAAACTTTAAAGTTTGACAAGATGAAGGTAATATTCTATCAAATGATAGAGGAAACAACATGACTTAACAAGATAATACAACTTTGCAAAGGGAACTTATTGCTTGTAAAAGGCTTAAGACAAAACCTATGATGAAGACCCTTCCATTAGCTTATCTAATAGGTTGAGTAGGTAGAGAAGACACTCTATAACACCTCTTCTAAACCCAATGTGCCAATGTAATTGTAGTCAGCTTGATTACTACTAACCTAAGGACCTTTGTGATTGGCTAAACACAAATCATGGTAAGGCGCTCATACTAGGTAAGCAATCAAGCATCGGTATTTTAGAGGAGGTGCTTGCCTAAGGTGTTTGGTTCCTACACTTTAATACATATGATGGTAAAGGTGACCTTAATGACCATTTATTACACTTTGGCACCTAGATGAGCACTCACAACTTCTCTGATGCCATCATGTATAAGGTCTTACTAAGAACTTTGATGAAGGCAATGCTATTGTGGTTTAATACCCTTTTAGATTGCTTAATCCACTCCTTTGATGAACTTGTCATTAGGCTTTAGTAGAATTCCTTAGTAGTAAGGTACCGTATAAGGACTCTTCCACTCTCTTCAAGATCAAGCAGAGGCTTAATTAGACGCATAGGACTTACTTAGAGTACTTCAATTAAGCCATGCTCTAGGTGCTGAAGCTTGACATAGAGGTTGTGCTTCTAGTTATAATTAATGGATTCAACCCCTTTAGTAAACTAGTTAAGGCAATCACCCTCAATTGCCTTGAGACTCTTAGATGAGTTAATTAGGATGAGAAGAAATATGTTACCTAGGAAGATGCCATATAGGCTAAGATGGAGACTGGTAGCCATGATAGAAGAAGCTCGGTCGAAGATTACCTTGACTCTAGAGATGATGGACCATCCTTCTTAAGGAAGGACCACTAGGAGAGGCAAAAGTAGAAGTTTGAAGACTATAGCATCTATACCTACTAATCGCCCTCTTAGCGAAGTCCTTTATGAGGTGTGAAGATAGCTCCTAAGGCCTCCTTAGGTTCTAAAGACATAAAAAACTGGAGAGTCAAGTAAGATTTACAACTACTACAATATGTGTAAGCACAACACAAATGAGTGTTGGCTCCTTAATAATAAGGTTGAAGGCCTCATGTGTCGAAGTTGCATCAACCACCTCATCATTGAAGAGAGAAACTAAATTCAGTGGCCATCTCAGTACCATTGAATCAACGAGCAACAACAATACAACCCCGACAACTAGAAATGTCGAAGTAGGAGAGGCTGAGTCCAAACAATCACTGGAGGCCTAAGGTTAAGGAATGCCATCTCTTCTTTAGCAGTACAACACAAAGTCCTCACCATCTGAGGAAAGAAACTAAAGATTGACACCATTATCTCCTTTTTTACCAAGTGGCATCGAGTACCTACATATCAATCTCTTAGTCATCAATACAGAGATAGGCTACTTCGATGCCCTTAAGACATTCATTGACAATGGCTGCTCGGTGGATGTCCTTTGCTATGATGCATACAAATAGATGAAGGACCAGCTAAAGGAGCCCCTAGAACTCTATATGCAGAACTTAGCTAACTTTGACAACAAATCTATACTCGCCAAGGGCCTCATCACTATCTTTGTTTGGTTAGGTGATGATTAGTACATTGCCTCATGACTAATTGATTTCCACCATTGGTCCCTAAATAATGCCATATTTAGAAGAGCAAGCCTCCATAAATTCAACATGTACATTAGCTTGCACTACCTGAAGGTAAAGTTCCCTATGCTTATTGGAGTTGGCATAACTTAAGGCGACTAGAAGCTATTATGATCACTTTACCTCGAGGATATGGCTTGTGACAAGGAGATGTACTTGGAGTCAAGGGTAAAGGAAACACATGGCTCATAGGGAGAGCCTACTAAAAAGATTGAAGAAATGTAACTCAAGAGCAACCTCGAGTAGAAGATGTGAATAGGGATGTTACTATTCATCGACCTTGGAGATTGACTTGTTGGCTTCCTTTGGTCTAACGCTAATGTCTTCATATCATCCCTAAAGGAAAGGGGCATCAATAATATCCTTGACACGATGTCGTAACTCTAAGTAGATGCCAATATGTAGCCTGTTAAATAAAAGGGAAGATAGTTTACACTGGGGTGATAGGTTGCCATTGAGAAAGATGTACAAAAATTTCTTCGAGCTAGATTCATGAGGGAGTAGTACTACCTAACTTAGCTAACTAACATTATGCTAGTAAAAAAGTGTAATGGGATGTAGCACATGTATGTTGACTACACCAATCACAATAGGGCTTACTCGAAGGACTATTACCTTTTCCTTAGGATTGACCAACTCGTTAACTTGACATTAGGTCATGCAATGCTTAGCTTCATAGATTCTTATTCAGGTTACAATAAGATACATATGGCCCCTAAAGACGAAGTGCACACTTCTTTTGTCACTAACTTTGGTGCATACTGCTACAAAATCATACCTTTCGTCCTCAAGAACACCAGGGTGACATATCAAAGGTTGGTGACAACATTCTTCAAGGAAGTGCAATAGCTCACTAGTAAGATTGCTGAGCTCAATTGCTTTATGTCCCGAAATGTGGACAAGTGCTTTGAGTTCTTCAAACTACTAAAGAACCCATCATAATTTAAATGAACCAAAGAATGTTAGATCGCCTTCAATGAACTGAAGTAGTTTCTTCCTACCCACCTATGCTCTCCAAATTAGTCTTGGGGGAAGAGCTATATTTGTACCTAGCCGTTAGTAATCGAGTACTATCCTCTATGCTTATCTACATAGATGGACAAGATCACATGTTGATTTACTATGTTAGCCATATACTATAGGGCTCGTAGACTAGGTACATACAAATATAGAAATTTTCTCATGTCGTAGTCATCATAATAAGGAAGCTAAGACCATACTTTCAAGCTCATCTTATTGTCACCTTTACTAACCAGTTACTATAGACCATCTTGTAGAAGCTTGAAGCCTTTGGTTGCATGGTCAAGTATTCATTGGAGCTTAAAGCTCACAAAGTCCAATTCCAATGAAGGCGAGCTACCAAGGCATATATACTTATTGACTTTGTTGCTAAGTACACTGGAGAGGAAGAAACTTTGATAGAGATAAACATACCAATATTGACTCTCCATGTTAATGGATCATATACTCATGTCGAAGGGGAGAGGGGTTAGGGAAGGATGGGGAGGAGGTTAGATTAAGCATTGTTTTGCAAGGGCTTTATGGTACTAGGGTCCTATATGCACTTAAGTTTGGATTCCCAACAAGTAACAATAAGGTTGAGTATAAAGCACTCATTGCCAACCTAAAGATCACTAAAGACATTAGGGTTGAGAAAGTAGAGGTTAACTTAAACTTCATATTCATGGAACAATAAGTGAAAGGTGAATATGAGGCAATGGGAGAAACCATGGCAAAGCATCTTTGAGTAGTATGAGATCTCGCATTAGGGTTCACTTCATGGAAAATAAATAAGATCTCATAAGTGGAGAGCCTTCAAGTAAACAGACTATCAAAGCTCGCTTTAATGACTATCCTACTACCCTATAGGAGTGATAAATAGATCTTCTTGTAGTATGACCCTATACTCATAGTCGAAGAGCAGCAGCAAGAAGTCATGGAGATTTGAGTCTCTTCCTCTAAGCTTTGCTAAGAGAATCTGATTGTTGACTATCTTAAGATTATAGCACTATTTGAGAATAGAGGTAGGGCCTGGAGGCTAGCCAATAGCATGACAAACTATGCTGTCACTAATGACATCCTCTATGGCCTTGGGCACAACGTCTTACTCCTTCAGTGCCACAAACCCAAGGTAGGCATCCACTCCCTTGAAGAGTTCTATGTCAGGGTTTGTAACACCATATCCAAACCTAAGCACTCTACATATGAACCCTTCGCTTTCATTACTACTAGTCGATGATGAAGGAAAATGTAAAGGTTAGTAGTGATTAGGCATAATTAAGCTAGTTAAGTGTAATTAGGGCTTATTTTGGGTTATGTCATGTTTTGATACTACACTTTAAATAATCCAAGTATTTTATCATATATCTAGGGTTTCCTTAAGCTTTGGTATTCGTTTATAATTATTTAACTTGCATATGTGCTTAGAACTTAAGGTTTTAGATAATTGGTAAATTCGATTACTTTTAATGATTGAGCTAACCATATGATTAGGGTTTGTTTGTCATGTTATGGTATTTGGTAACTCAATTAAGGCACAACAATCTTTTTAGGGTTTTGTTATCATTCTAGGGTTTCTCGAGTATTAGGGTTTTACTCATATTATTAGGGTTTTAGGGTCTTGTTTTCTTGAGGGTTTTAGCTTAACATTTAGGGTTTGATTCTTTTATTCAAGGTTTCCATTATTATGGTTAAGTGTTTTTAGCAACTATCAAGAGACTTTCTTATCCGACTTTGCTTTCGATTACTAAAAACCCATCGGTTTTACACTCCCCCTCTTAAAATAAGTTTTGTTCTCAAAACTTTGAGAAGACTTAACTTGGTGACTCAAATAACTCCACGTACTTGCATTTCACCTCCTCCTTAACCTCTTAAGTAGCTTTCTCTTCTTTCTTAAGATTCCTCCATAGTACCTTGACGTGCTTGAACACTTTGGTTCTCAATTTTTGAGTCTTTCAATCTAAGATGCGGATTAGGTGTTCTTTTTAGGTGAGGTTTTCCTTCCATTGCACCGGCTCCAATTCTACTACTCTATCTAGGTTCAAAATGTGCTTGTGAAAGACTGATACGTGGAAGACATTATGTAGTTCCAATAGATTTGGTGGCAAGGCTAGCAGGTGATAGGATTCCAAGTACCAACTTGACGCCACGCTAAGTTTTAGACCACATGAGAGGCTTACTCATGAGCTCCGTGTGAGTGGGTAACCTATTTACAAGCAATGTCAGCATTAGATGGCTTACCTTACTCTGTTAGGTCTACCTTACTATGTTAAGTATGCCTCGCTTTACCTTGACCGAGCCCTCCTATAAACCTATCTATGAACTATGGCAATATTAGAAGACCCGACACACTCTACAAGTTCTATCTTAGCCTACTATTTACACCCTACTTTGCTAGGTCTTCCTTGCCATACTTAGTCCATTATGCCCTACTATAGTCTGCTCTATTCTATTCTATCGAGTCTACTTTGATCAGCTATATAGGATTGTCCTGTCTTGCTAATCTACTCTACTTCATTAAGATCGATTTGCTCGACTGAGTCTGTTTGGCTAAGATCTGTTTGATCATGACAAAGGTCCCCGGCTATCCCATATCAACTTAGCCTCACCGGGTCATATTAAACAGGTCAACCACGTCTACCCTAGATCGGCTCGGCCATGTAAGGTCGGCTATTATCATATCAGCTCGACCATTGCCATATCAGGTCAGTCTAGCCATGTAAGGTTAGCTTTGGTCATGTCAGGTTAACCACGGACATATCAGATCAGCTTTGGACAAGATAGGTCATATAGAATCAACTCTAGCCAGATCATATCTCTAAGTGTCAAACAGCTCTTTTAAATCAAACGTTAGCCCTTCACCCGAAAATCTTGTATAAGTACCTATTTTACTTATGTTATTTGGATTTCCCTTTTCTTGTATTTTCCCTTAGTTATCGTTAATGTTTCATTTGTAATTACTATAATATTACTAGGGCATCCTTTATTCATTTATTTACAACTATACCCCTTTTTTATAAATAGAACACTTGTATAGGGTTTTAGAGAGACTTTTAACAATTAATGAAAAACCCTTAAAACTTTTCTCTTAGAAAACTCTCCTTTACCTGCTCTTATCAATCCCTTTAGTAAGGATTGTGGTGAGCAACCCTATCATTTGGATTCGTGTGTCACATCCGGTGAGTCTTAAGCTATGTTAGATCTAATTGGAACATCATATTCCGCTAAATAGCTCACATATTTGCTAAACCATTGACTCCCATTTACTCTTCAAGTCATCTCGCAGCTCGGACCCATCCATTGTTTTTTATATGATACTGTATCTCATGTATCTACCCACGAGGATCCATATCAATCGATAGGCTAAATTTCTTACTTGGTCCAATACTTTAGAAGGTCTAATGTATCAGGGGCTCAACTTTCCTTATGTCTTTGCTCAGTGCACCCTCTTTACTGGCTTCACCTTAAGGTATACATGATCGCGAACCTTGAACTCCACTTCTCATCCTTTAAGTTGGTTTAACTTTTCTTGCAATCCAAAGCTTCTTTCATCGTCTGTTTAATGACAACTACTTTTTCCAAAGCTTCTTATATTAAATCAAGTCTTAGAGCTAACCTTTTGACATCATCCCAAAACAAAAGAGACATGTACTTTCGTTAATACAAAGCTTCATAGAATGGCATCTAAATACTCGAACAAAAGCTATTGCTGTAGACAAACTTGACTAGGGGTAAATGCATGTCCTAACTTCTCTTGAATTCTATAACACAGGCCCTTAACATATGTTCATGGTTTGCATGGTTCTTTCAGATTGTCCATCTAATTAGGGGTAGTAAATGATACTGAAACTTAATCAGGTATCTAGATGCTTTTGTAAACTCCCCTAAAACTTTGACACAAATCATGGATTTGTTAGAGATTATGCTCATAGGAACACCATGGACCCTCACAACTTCCTTCAAATAAATTAGTTCTAGTTTTTCCAAAGAGTAGGTCATGCTGATGGGGGAGAAAGTGTACGGATTTAGTAAGTCTATCCACAATCATCTAAATGGCACCAAATCTAGTTTAGGTCCAAGGCATTCCACTAACAAAATCCATAGGAATTTGTTCCAACTTCCATTTGGTAGTCAGCAATAGCTACAACAATCCTCATGGCCTTTGATGTTCAACTTTAATCTTTATCATGTCTCACACTTTTGTACATAGTCTATAAGATTCACCAACTTACTTAAGCTAAGATAAGGATATAAACCCTAAATACTATGTTTTTAAGGACCAAAGACAAATTCAATTATCAACTTATAGCCTTAAATAGCCTTAGAATATGATAATTAACAAGGAATACTGACTTATCGATAGAATTAGGGTCCACAAAGTTGACAACAGTAGAAAACATTTAAAATGATAGGACAAATTAGACTAGTTAGGGTTCTCTCCTTACAATTGGGTTGTAACACCTAATACTCTTATTGAGAGGCCAACCCCATGAAAAAGTAACTTGGAGTGCTACTTAGTAAAGTAGATTGCAACTTACCTAAAGTGAAAGCTACCTAGAGTAGGCAATCTAGAGTAAGCCAACATGGGCACTAGCTTTTAATAAGGAGTAGTAATATATATATGTATATACATACATACATACATGCATACATACAACATACAACATACAACATACATATATACATATATACATACATATAATAAGCTATAGAAGGTAGAGATTATCAATAAGTAGTAGAAAGGATTAGTTAATATAAAATAAAAAGTCAAGACATTAATTATAAAGCATCGACCAAGGATTAAAGATAATAAAAGTGATCTAAAACCAATTTGCCCCTAGAAGTAAAAGTAAGTAGTAAAAAATAAAAATAGAATAGTAAATAGTAAACTAGTAATAAAGTAAGGTAAATAAATAATAAAAAAGGGTAAATAGCATAATAATGGCCCATGCCCCTTACATATAACACATCATCATGACATATTTCCAAAAAAAAAGTAAAGTTTATATTTGGAAAAGAAAATTAAGTAATAAAATAATTGGATAGAATGCTAAAATATGATAAAAGTATCCTATAAACATCATAAAATACTCAAGAAATATTAAAAAAAAAATCTACAAATGTCAAACAACCAATGACATATCATAAAAATATCCAATAACTTGTAAGTAAAGTAAACAAAAATTTATAAAATTGGGAAATATCATAAAATGAATAAAATATGTTGATAAATTCTTCAAGAATTTACCAAAAATTGTACAAGTGGAATTTTTTTTTCAAAATTTAGCTATACGAATGTCTTTAGGTCAAGGACACATGTCAATTTTTCCATGAATTTACTCTTATTATAAAATTATAAATAAATTAGGCAACAATTTCAAAAATTCACCAAAATTTGTACACTTATCTAAAATTGGTGAAACTTTAATAGGAGATGTGTAATAATATAAGAAACATGTGTCTAATTTTCATGATTTTTTGACATGCGTACGATTTAATAATAATTCTTGAACACTATAAATACCTCTCTTCTCACTTCAAAAATTCACAATACTTAAACCAACCCTCTAAAATTCGAGGAAAATTAGTTGAGCTTCTCCATATTCCTCCTAAGAGGTTAGACAACGTTAGAACGGTGATGGTTTTATTCATTTTAATGGTTTTTACTTTAATAATTTTATAGCTGTCAATCCAGGTTATTTTAAGGAGTCCTTTTGCCTATAAGTACTCTATAACCATACCTTATTATAGTAATTTTCCTATCGTTAATTCTGCATATTTAGTATTTATAATGATTTTTCCAAGTTTTTTTCCATTTTGTTAAAAAGAATGTCTATTTCAAACAAAAAATAAAAAATAAAAAAATAAAAACTTTATCTATTAACTTCCTAAAATCCCTACCCATACTTTCTTCTATCTAATATGACATTTTTATTCCATCCTTGATCATTATTAAATTATTTGCTAATTTTCTTGGCATTTTAGCTTAATTTTCAATTAGAATATTGAATATACAATAAAATATATAATATATAAATACTCTTGAATAATAACCATTATTAATTATCATATATTTTGAGTTTTCCTATAACCTTATGTTACCATTTACAAGAGTTAACCTTTTTTATTAATTCTATAAAAGCTTGGGCAACACTAAGTGAGGTTCAATCAATAGAAGTTGACTAACCACTTTGCTAAGGAATCTAAATAGGAACTTTAAGGTGAATGAGGCATTGTTCTTCAGGGTTACTGGTGGGTATACTTTGCTTCCACTAAATATTGCTAGCTTAGATGTAAAGCCTTGTTTCTATTAATAGTGTAATGATAGCTATGGGCTCTATACTATCATCAACTATTGGTATGTACGGTGGGATTGTTATGATAATGGCACTTAGGGCGTAACATAGTTGGCTATATCTTGCTTCATGCCATTCCACTAAAAGATTTTCTTGAGATCCTGGTACATTTTTGTTCCTCTAAGGTGTACTAAGTAACTTGAATGGTGAGCTTCACCTATGATTTCTTTCGTAAGGGAGGCATCTTCTAATACACATAACTTACCTTTCATTTGAATAATCCCCTTTTCATCAATGCTGAAGTCTGAGTATTTTCCATTCGCTATCTCTTCCCTTACCTTTACAAAAGCAAGATTTATTTGTTGGGCTTCTTGGATCTTTTGCATCACTGTAGGTTAAATGACCAAGTTTGATAACTCAACATGCTCCTAGGCCCAAGTGAATTCAATACTAAGCCTCTTAAATTCTTTAATCAACTCTTACTACTTAGTAAGGAGTGAAGCAACTTCCATGCAATTCTTATGGCTCAAATCATTTACAACAGGGTTTACTCGCCCTAGGTAGTAATTAATCCTAAGATCATAATCCTTGATCAACTCAAGCCATCTCCTTTGCCTCATGTTTAATTATTTCTAAGTGAAGAGGTATTTGAGGCTTCTGTGGTTCATGTAAATTTCACATCTTTGGCCATACAAGTAGTGCCTCCAAATCTTAAGAGTGAAAAGTATGATAGCTAATTATAGGTTGAATGTAGGGTAATTCTGCTCATGGGGCCTTAATTAATGTAAAGCATAGGTTATGACCTTACCCCCTTGCATCAGTATACAATTGAGTCCATTTCTTGAGGTATCGTTGTACATGGAAAAGGGCTCACTAGTATTAGGTAGGACCAAAATTAGCATATATATTAGTCTACACTTCAAATCTTAGAAGCTTTGCTCTCTCTTGTCATTCCATTCACACTTTACATTCTTTTGTGTTAGTTGAGTGACTGGTCGAGTTATAGTAGAGAAATCTTTAACAAATTTCCTATAGTACCCTAGCAATCCAAGGAAACTATATACTTCATTGATTGTTTCTAGCCTTTTCCTTTCAACTATGGCCTTGACCTTCCCATGGTCAACCACTATCCAATCACCTGATATTATGTGTCCAAGAAAAGAGATCTCTTTTAGCCAAAAGTTGCACTTAGTTAGCTTGGCATTCAGCTTATGTTCCTTTAAAATCTGCAACACTGTCCTTAAGTGTTCTCCATGTTGTTCGGTGAAGGAGAGTAGACAAGAATGACGTCAATAAAGATAATTACACATTTGTCCAATAAAGCTTGAAACATATGGTTCATCAGGTCCATAAAGGCAATTGGTGCATTAGTCAACTCGAAGGGCATCACTAGGAACTCATAATGCCCATACCTCATTTTAAAGGCTGTCTTAGGAACATCTTCTAGCTTGATTCTTAACTAGTGGTATTCAAATCTCAAATCAATTTGGCAAAAGACTTTAGCATCCTTCTACTAGTTAAACAAGTCGTCTATCCATAGTAAGGGATACTTATTCTTGATAGTTACCTGGTTTAAATCTCAATAATCTATACACAATCTCATAGACTCGCCTTTCTTCTTTACAAACAATATGGGTGCTCCTTATGGTGACACACTACGTTTGATGAATCCTTGGTTGAGTAACTCTTTTAACTACTTTTTCAACTCTTTAAGCTCTACTGGTGCCATCCTATAAGGGGCTTTGGATATACGCTTAGTGCCTAGTAGCAAATCAATGACAAAATCAATTTCCTCTTAGGTGGCAATCTTAGAAGTTCATAAGGAAAAACATCAGGGAACTCATTAACTACTTGAATTTATTTTAATTGGGACTTCTCTTTATTGGTCTTGGTGGCGCTCAACTCAGTCTCTACCTAAGCTTGGAATCTTTCTTCTGAAACTATCTCGAGTGAGCATATTTCATCTAGCTTACTAATGGTTGAATCTCCTTTAAAAGTAGTCCATGTCCCATTTAGAGTTTCAAATTCTACTTCCTGGCTATGACAATTTACTTTCTCTCTTACTGTTAACATCCAACCCATACCCAAAATAACTTCATACTTGTTCATCTCAAGCACTATCATGTTAGCACAAGATTTACCATTCTAAATTTTCAAAGGGTAGTTCTTTACCATCTCTCAAGTTATTACAACACTTATGGTAAGGGTCTTAATCCCAAAGCTAGACTTTGCAGCCATTGCTTATAGTCCCACTTGCTTAGTAGCCTTAGGCATGATAAAGGAGTAGGTTGTTCTCATATCAAACAAGGCATACATAGGTAAGTTGAAGACATGGATATTCCTTAAACCATCATAGCTTTTGTGATATTAGTTGGTTAGTCATAAGGCATCTTTTAACTCTCTTTAAATTCTCCTTTATTATCTTTCACATTATCTTATATCTTATAACTACTGTTGTTCTTATTAAAATGAACACATAAGTTAAGTTACGTACCTACAACAAGTCTAATGTTTATAGCATCTCCTTCCTTAAAGGTAATGCCATCTTCCTCAAGTCCATCATTTACATAGTCCCACTAGCCCTCTAAGTTATAGACCTTAGCATGTACGGGTGCTCTTGGTCTAGTTTGTATAGGTCTTAGGCCTCTTACCTGTCTGTGAATTGATGGATGACTAGGAAGAGCCATAGGGTGAGTTGGCAAGGTAACTAGTGTAACCCTTCTTTGTAGACAATTTAAGGCAATGTGTCTTATCGACTTGCGAATAAATCAAGTCATGATGGCTTTCTTAAGACACTCGGCTGTGCGATGACTACCATCTACACATAAGAAACACTTATTTTGAATTAGGGGGAACTCTCTAGGGTAATGTCCTCCTTTGCACTTTCAACATCTAACTATGCTAGATCCTAATCTAAAACCTGTTACACCTAGGCTCAATTGATGGCAATGACTTTATATGATCTTCTTCCTCTTCTTAAGGAAATTGGGTCCTTCAATAGGCCCCTTCTAAAGATGTTCGCCCTGGTCCTCTCTAACCTATCCTTATAACTCTTGGCACTCTCAATTGTCTGGGCCATCTCAATAGCTTCTCTAAAGTTTTGTGGTTGAAATTCATATGCACGGCATTTGGTGTTAGAATCTAACCCTTTAACAAACATTTGCATTCTTAACCTATCATTGACCTAAAAGCGTTCATTAGTAAACTATAGTAACCTATTAAACTCTACATCATGTTGATCTATGGTATGGTTTCCCCCCTAAATAGAGAGAAATGCATCACAATACTGTAGCTTCATTGTCTTAAGAAAATAATTGGCAATAAACTACCTCCTAAACAACTCCTAAGCGATCAGTCCCCTAACTACTCTCTCCTTTGACTCCCACCAATTCCTAGCACGAAGTCTTAGCTTATAGGTACCATAAGTAACTCGTATGTGGTGGGAAATCTCAAAAGCTTCAAAAGTTTACTCAATTTGCATGAGCCAATCCTCTACTTCCTTAAGGTAGCTAGTTATCTTGTCAAACTACTGTAGACACCTAATTTTTACTCCTCTATAGTCCTAATTTTTATTTTTACAAAAAGGGTCCTAATTCAAAAATAAAATTACAAAAAAATTAATAAAAGATAAAAATAATAAAATTTAATAAATGATGAAAACACCAAAAAAATAAGAAAAGAAAAAAATTATTATAAAGAGTTTTGTAGATTTTTAGGAAGTAAATTATTTTAGAGAAAATAGTTTAAGTTTTAGCTTAGTTAAAAAAATTTTATTTTAGGGAAGTAAGTAGTTTAAGTACAATTTAATTAAACTGAATATCAAGGTATAAGCCAACGACTTAACGGATAAGCATTGGAGTATTGAAATAGACTTAGTTTGAGGTCTTGGGTTTGAGTCTTGCTAGGCACCTATGTCTTTATTTTTTTATCTTTGCAAAAGCGAGATGAAAACGGGATTCATATCGGATTAAATCATTTGAATTTAGTTTGATCTTCTTAAATTAGATTTAAATTAATTTGGATCTAGTTTGATTGTTTTCGAATCAGATACAATAGATATATCCAGATATGATTTGATTTGGACCTTAAAAACACACATACATGTGCATATAAAAGAAGTGACGGTAGAAAAAAGAATCGACTTTCACACAGTAGAATTCTTCAGCGACAAAAACACACATCCATTGACTAAAAAAAGCCAACCCCCTACTAACTACCCATTTGTTCGCAGCAGAAACTCCATACACACGCGCTGCAGACTATGCATGGATCATCAACACTAACCCTCACACCATGCGACAGTATACACACCTGCAAGCTGCAAATACGCCAACAGCACACACACCATACTGACCCTTATACCACGCCAACAGCACACACACACGCTGATCAAGTTCTCTCCCAACAACAGCCTACTGCAGCATCGATCTGCATAACCTATGGCAACAGGACAGCAGTAAACAGGACAACAACACAGCGAATAGGACAGCAGCACAGTGGACAGCAGCAAACAAGATAGCAGTATAGCAGACAGCAGCGAACAAGACAGTAACAAGGCGAACAGTAGCGAAGCAAACTCAGACAAAACTCCGACGCCAGTAGCCACATGCAACAGCAACTTCGTTAGGTCTGTTTCTTTCCAATTTTGAAATTGTTTGTTTAATTGTTTATTTATTATTGTTATATTATTATTATTATTTAGATCTTTAGTTATTGAATATAATATATATGAATATGAACATATTAGTTTTAAGAGATTTTATTCTTAGTCTTTTATGTATAGATAATTGTTTAATAATAATAATATATGTATATGTATATATTAATTTAGGTATTCTTCTTTTAACATTAGTTTTCTTGAAGTATTGATTTAAATGAATGTATATTTTATTTTAGTTTAGGAGTTGTTAGGATTGGTTATTTTTGTTAAGATTTGATCTTGTTTAAGGATTTGTTATATAGAAAGTTTTTTTTTTTTAAATTAATAAAAAATCCTTTTTTCAAAAAATTTTTAGGACTTTTAGTGAATTTTTTATAAAATAACAACACTCAAGTGTTAGGACCCTTTAGATTTTTTTAAATAAACCGAATAAATTAAAAACGTAAACTCGAGCAGTTTTCAAAATTAAAATAAAGCAACACATTAAAGATTTTTTGAAAGAACTATGATCGTCTGATCCCGGCTAGTGGATATGTAGGCACCTTCAGGGTGATAATAAAATATGTTAAACTTAGGTTCTTTTTCTTTTGATTTTTATTTATTTATCTATTTATTTTTATAATTAGAAGAATAATCCTAATTTCGGTAAATAGATGGTGGTACCCATTAGGGTTTAATAGGTTAGCCCCCGAACTCGGAACTCTTTAGTTCTTCATTAAAATTGAAATCACAGATTGGTAGCTAAATCGTAATCAATTTACCCAATTGATTGTGGTTTTTTTTTTCTTTTTTCTTGATTACGGTCAAGTGGCGACTCCAAAAAATTAGTTTCAATAAAAAAATCGGAATTTCTCAATTTGTTTAGTTGAGGATTAATATTAAATGGGTTAAGGTTTAGTATTAATCGGAAATGGGGAAATCAATTTTAAGTAAAAAAAAAAAACCGAAAAATCAAGCTCAACAATTTGGCGACTCTATTGGGGACCGCTAAAGGGCTAACCACTAGAACTTGCCGAGAAAAAGATTATTTTTAAAAAAATTAAAAATAAAAATAAAAAGATGAAATGATAAAAATAATAAAAAAGAACTTAGGTATGTTATTTTATGTATTTGTTTATTTTTTACTAACATTTTTTTGTTGTGGCAGTTTATTTAAGGGGGAATTTTAGTGGGTTTTACTTTTATTCTGTTTCTCTGCATCATAAATACATGTTAGATACGGTCAGAATCAGGCTGTCTTAGGACCTTAAGCGGGGGGGCGGTGCCATTGTTTAAGCTTCGAATGTTGTGGGGTAACCACCTTCCGGGGCCGATTAGGCTACCTCACTCAAGTTCAAATGCGACTACAGAATCGTTGCTTTGAAAAAACGTAGTGGTTATAGAACTTGAGAACTTTTAGAACCCACCCTTTTGCATTACACAAAACCTTTTTTCAAAAAAATTACAAGAACCTATGATGTGGTAAACCTAAATGGATAAAGGCAGTTGTGAAGTTGTGATTATAGTTGTAATATTGCCTTGTAAATAATTTGTAATAATTTTTATGTAAAGTTTAGATTACGTTGTATTGTAATTTTGATTTTGATTTTAATCAGTCATGGCTAGATCTAGTCAAGAGTATTTTGAAGACATTCATGTCCACCTACCACATTGGTCTCAAAAATTACTTCAAACGTAGTTTCAACTCTTCAACTCAAATAAACAGGAGTTTATTAAGAATAAGATTAGGCCCATCCTCTCTCTACAGAAGATCCCCATGAACATTACTCTAGTATGGGCCTTAGTCTACCTATGGGAGTTCGAATCCACCAATTTCTGTATGGGCCTACATCAACTAAGCCCAAGTTTAGAAGAATACTCCCAATTGTTGTGGGCTCTTACAATTACTAATGATATCTATGTCCCAGACTTGGAAGCTATAGCACCAAAGATCTTTAGCAAGTTGTTAGGAATTAGAAAAACCGAAATAAACTAGGTTCTAAATCAAGGAAAGACCATTCGATTAGAGGATGTCATGGGCTAATTTTCTACTGAATTGAAGCATAGAGAAAAACGCGAGGTTTTTTGTGCAAATTTAGAAGCATGACACCAGTATCGGGTTAGCGCTTTTATATTGGTGGTCTTCAATACTATCTTATTCGTTGATGATTGACCCCAAGTCCACTTTCGAATTGCTGAACTTGTAACCCAATTCCTTGAAGGGAAATCATATGTCCCAACCCTTCTGGCCGAGCAGATTTGGTCACTAAACCATCTCAAGAAAAAAGAAACAAGGAGATCTGAAAACTAATATGCTCTTACTGGTGGTCTAGTTTGTTAACCACATGAGAAGTTACCAACTTGATTTCAACTGGGCTGGGTTTACTCAGCAATACAACCTTATCAAATCTTTTGAAGAAAGAGTTGAGCTACCAGCAAATATAGCCGTTACTAGGTCTAGTACTTCCAGAATATGAAAGCGGAAGAGTTGTTGTTGACACCCAGGTGGTTTGCAAGCAAGGAAATGATAAAAGGGTGTGAAGACTTTAAGGCAGTCCCTCTGATCGGCTTCAACCTCTACACCGCATATGTCCCAGCCAATGGACTCATTGACGACATGATCCCTAGATCGTCATTAGAAGCTGTCTCATTAGACTTCCTTAACCCCGGCATGACAGTGGGTGACAAAGTAGCCAAGCTTCTGAGCATCCGAGCTCTTTGGTGCATAAGAAAGACTACCCTTACCACTAAAGGGATAACAGCCAGGAGCTAGACAACCAAAGGATTTTTTTATCACCAACTAAAAGGGCCGAAAGATATGGAAGACAACAAAGAGAAGCGGGAAGTTCAAGTTGAAGCTGAACCCGAGAAGACGAGTAAAAGAGAGTAGGAGTTGGAAAACCGTTGCATGGAGTATCATCAAAAGATAAAGGCATTAGAAGCACAACTGAAGAAGACCAAGGGCAAAAAAGAGCAGGCTCCCATGATTTGAAAGAGGAGAAAGACGTAGGATAAGCCTTCTAGCCACTAAGAGATTAGATTTTAGATTTTAGGTTTTTTTTTTTATGTTTTCTTTAGAATTCTTTTTTGTGAACAGAATAAGAGGTGTAAAGCTTCACAAGTCTTCAAGAAGTTGCGAAGGGATAATTTGATATAGTATGAACTTCTTAGCGATTGATATCAACCGAGAATCTTTGACCCTATAATAAAGTGTGAATACTACTGTGTTCAAGTGAGGCATTCGATTGATGCATGCTAGAGACTGAGGAACAAGATTCAAGACTTGATAGATGAAGGGACAGTGTAGTTAGATTTCGTGGAAACCTCGGTTCCTAACATTAACAATAATCCCTTACCCAACCACAGGTCGATGATTGGTATGATTTTTTATGACTGTACCGTCAACGTCATTGATTCAGATAAGAAGCCTAAGGTTTTTGAGTTTTATATTGGCAACTAGACTCCAGAAGTGAAGAGGTACACATTCCATGTACTATTGCCACCAAAAAATTACAAGGCTGCTCCATTTAACTATCACTTGGTAAATCAGGAAAAACCAGGTCCTCTAGTAGGGGGCATTACTCGATCGGGAAACATTTATCACCCGGGAGAGGAGCATGGGAGGAAGGTCACATTGGGAGAATCAAATGATAAGATGGCGGCCGAACGCATTAAGGGGCTATCGGCCTTTACAAAAATGATCAAATCGAGTGAATATAAGATCATGGATCAACTTAGTGAGACTCCTGCACAAATATCGTTGATGAGCTTGTTAATCGCATCTAAACTACACAGGGAGGCTTTGTTTCACACTTTAAATGAGGTGAAGGTCCCTCGGGAAATTCCAACTAAGAAGATGGGACTGGTTACTAATTCTGTCCTAGCAATGGATCAAAATTCTTTTTCAGCTGAAGAATTAGGCGAGGAAGGGAATAAACATACAAAGCTACTCTTTATTTTGGTAAGGAGTAATGACATGATTATCACCAGGGTGCTCATTGACAACGGATCATCACTGAACGTCTGCCCACTCGCCACCTTGGATTTGCTGGGCATTAATACGTCTACAATTAAGCCTTCTTCCATAATAGTTAGGGCCTTTGATGGTTCCAAAAGAGAGATTATAGGGGAAATTGATTTATTTATGAGTATCGCCCTTAACACTTTACTATTCGATTATAAGTCATGGACATTCCAAGATCTTTCAATCTACTCTTGGGAAGACCTTGGATTCATGCAGTAGGGCTAATACCCTCAAGCTTGCACCAAAAGTTGAAGTTTATCTCAAATGGCCAGGTGATTACAATTCTAGGAGATCAAGATTATGAAATCTGCAAGGAAACGGCTATACCCTACATAGGAAGTGAGGGACTAGAAGAGCTGGGTTTACAAATGTTTGAAGAAGTGAACATGATCACCAGTCTTGATAGAGAAGATGATAGAAGAATGGGATTCAAGGAAGGCCAGATCAGCACCTACAACCTTAGCTACAATCTTACCTCGGTAGAAGAATTCCCGAAGAAATAAGCGAAGGGCAAGAGAGGTAATAGATTATACCATGCCTCGATGACCTTTCCACCGCTAGTTGAGACATTCATACGGGAAGAGACTTAAGCCCGTGAATCTAGTAAAGAAGGATTAACAAACTCACCACACGAGTTCCAGCATCATTTGAATAACTAGTTCTCTATCCTGATGAATAGCAACAAGTCTTCCCTAGGGTAAGGGGGTAACCCATAGTTAGTATTTTCTGAATTTTTATTTTCAATAGTCATCGTTTCAAATGTATCGTTAAACCTTTCATTCAAAATTAGTTAGGCCTATATCTCATTTGAGACCCACTTCCATTTATTCAATGAAATCTTAGTTCATTTCTTTCCTATGTTGCGTTTCAGTTCTCTTTTACTTACATACACTTTTCTTTATGCATTCTCATTTAGATCCAATGAATCAAGCAAAAACTAAGAATACCTTGCGCAGGTAGAAAATGAGAATATCGATATCGCTTCCGGCCCTATTGGGTTAGTCGTTGGGAGCGATGTCGATGACTATAGTAATATATAAGAGAAATGGCAAAAACATAAACTGGGTAGAATCACTATTGATGAACCGATTGAGACAATTAATGTAGGGAACGAAGAAAATCCTAAGAATCTAAAAATTGGGGCAAGTTTAAAAGAGAAACAAAAAACAGAAATGATTGCGTTATTAGCCGAATATCAAGATGTGTTCGCTTGGACAAATAAAGACATGCTTGGGTTGGACCCGTCGATTGTAGTCCGCCGTTTACCCATATATGAAGACACTAAACCAAAAAAGCAAAAGTTAAGGAGATTTCGACTTGACGTCTTGCTGAAAATTAAAGAAGAAGTGAAGAAACTACTGGAAGTTGGATTCATTAAAGTGTCGGATTACCTAGAATGGGTAGCTAATATTGTTCCAGTAATGAAGAAGAATGGGAAAGTTAGAGTATGTGTAGACTTTCGAGATCTCAACTAGGCAACGCTTAAAGATAATTTTCCATTACCTCACATTGATGTCTTGGTGGATAACACGGCTGGAAATCATCTATTCTCTTTCATGGATGGTTTTTCGGGATATAATTAGATTTGGATGTCCGAAGAAGATAAGACAAAGACAACTTTCATTATGACTTGGGGAACATTTTGCTACAAAGTGATGCCGTTTGGGCTTAAGAATGTAGATGCAACATATCAGAGGGCCATAGTTGTAATTTTTCATGATACGATGTATAAAGAAATAGAAGTGTATGTTGATGATGTGATAGCAAAATCCAAAGAGGAGGAAGATCATTTAGAAAACCTAAGGAAGCTATTTGATAGACTGAGGAAGTACCACTTGAAGTTGAATTCGGAGAAATGTACCTTTGGTGTGACGTCAGGAAAATTGTTAGGGTTCATAGTCAGCCAAAGAGGTATTGAAGTCAGTCCTAATAAAGCCAAAGCCATAATTGACATACCTCCTCTATAAACACTCAAGGAAGTACAAGGATTGTTGGGGCATTTAAATTACATAGCCCGATTCATATAATAGTTAATAGACAAATGTTGCCTTCTTTTTAAGCTATTAAAAAAGAATGCGAAGATCAACTGGAATGAGGAATGCAAAGAGGCTTTCACGAAAATCAAAGAATACCTCATGAAACCTCCAGTATTAGTAGCTCCTAAACTTGGAAAGCCATTCCTTTTGTACCTGACCATAATGACCGAATCCATGGAATCCATGCTTAGTTAGAAGGATGAAAAAGGGAAAGAGCGAGTCATTTACTATCTAAGCAAGAAGTTCATAGAAGGGGAGTAGAAATACTCATAAGTCGAAAGAACCTGTTGTGCATTGGTCTGGGTCATGCACTGGCTTAGACAATATACACTTTATTATCAAATTGAGTTGATAACACAATATGATCCTTTGAAATACTTGGCTGAAAAACCGACTCTCATTGGTAATGTCTCAAAGTAGCATACGTTACCGATAGAATTTGACATTAAGTATGTGAGCCACAGTTCAGTCAAGGGGCAAGCTTTGGCAGATCAATTGGTGGAGAATCCTTCTGAGGATACCTCTCAAGAAGCATAGGTTGAGTTTCTCGATGAAAGTATCCTAGTAGTAGGAAAAGTTTCTGATTGTGAAGTAGTCGAAAAATCTTTAGGGTGGAAAATTTTCTTTGACGGAGCAGCTAATGTGTCCGGATGTGGAGTAGGGGCAATTCCGGTATCGCCTGAAGGTATACAATTTCCAATGGTTGTGAGATTGGCTTTCCTGTGTACTAATAATATTACAAAATACGAAGCATGTATTTTGGGACTCAAAATCGCGTCGTTTAAAGAGATACGGGAATTACAGGTATATGGAGATTCTTTGTTGATCATAGGTCAAGCTCGGGGTGAGTATAAGATAAAAGACCCCAAATTAGTACCTTACCACCAATACCTAGCCGAGTTGATAACCAAGTTTGAAAAAATTACATTTGTGTACGTACCAAGTGTTCAAAACCATTTTGCTGATGCTCTTGCTATTTTGGCATCAATGATTTAGATATCGAGAGGAGTGGAGATTTAGTCACTTAAAATTGAAATTGAAGAAAATCCCACTTTTTGTTTGGCAATAGAAAGTTCATGTGACGAAAAGCCTTGGTATCATGATATCAAAATGTTTCTACAACATGGTACGTACCCTGAAGGAGCAGAGAAGAAGGACAAAAAATTGATTAGAAGATTGGCAGCTCAATACTTGATGAGCGATTCTACGCTGTACCGACGATCATTTGACGGTATGCTTTTACATTGTGTAGATGTGAAAGAGGCAGAGATGCTAATGAAAGAAGTATACGAGGGAGTATGTGGCCCCCACATGAATACCTACATGCTTGCCAAGAAAATCATAAGGATGGGATATTACTGGTTAATTGTAGAAGTGGATTGTATCGGACATGTTAGACGCTGCCATTTGTGCTAGATCTATGCAAACAAGATAAATGCTCCACCTCAAGAATTACATACACTATTAGCATCGTGGCCTTTTTCGATGTAGAGCATATATATCATTGGCCCGATCACTCCACAGGCATCTAACGGGCACCGATTTATATTAGTAGCTATTGATTATTTCACTAAGTGGGTTGAAGTCTCATCCTACTCTAATGTGACGAAGGGAGTAGGGGTTAAGTTCATCAGGAGAGATATACTATCTCGGTATGGTATGCTAGAGACAATTATTACTGACAATGGTATGAATCTGAATAATAAATTGATGTCTAAGTTATGTTGACACTTCAAGATCATTCATAGAAATTCTACTCCTCATTGGCCACAAATGAATGGAGCCATGGAAGCGGCCAATAAGAACATCAAAAGAATGATTGAGAAGATAGCCATTACGTATCGAGATTGGCATGAGATGTTACCATTTGCACTCATGGCCTATCAAACTTCTATTAGAACATCAACAGGGGTAACCCCCTATTCGTTGGTATACGGAATGGAGGCTATACTACTAGTAGAGGTCGAGATCCCATCTCTTAGAATATTGTCAGAAACTCAGTTAGATGAGGCTGATGGGTAAAGAAGCGTGTTGAGCAGTTGAACCTAATTGATGAAAAGAGGTTAGCAGCTTTGTGCCACAACATTTGCTATCAGCAACGAATGACTAGGGCTTTCAATAAAAAAGTACAAACCCAAAGTTTTGAGTAAGGAGATATGGTGTTGAGGAAGACGATGCCTAACACAATTGATTCAAGAGGGAAGTTTGCTTCAAACTATAAAGGGACTTACATTGTGAAGAAAGTATTGCCTGGGGTAGCTGTTATGGTCCTCTTTGTTCGAGAAATGAATATGTTTTACATTCGTTTCAGGTTTAAGTTGCTTTCACAAAAAAAGAAAAAAAGAAGAAAAAAGAGGACAAAAAAGGGAAAGAGAAGAGAAGGAAAAAAAAATGGGGGTTAGAAAGAGACAAAAGAAGAAAGAAGAAGAAGAGCAAGAACAAGAAAAGACAATGGTAAGGGTCAGAATCATTGGTTCTAATCGGACTGCTCAAAAAGACATTGGACTACTTGGGAGCTATCACTAAAACCAGTTAAGTGTTTCTAAGCCTGATAAAACATTGCATTGGCAATTGGTTTTCTCCTAAAGATGATAGCATGTTTTCCAAAAACAATTTCTTAGTAAGTCAGCCATCTTGTAGAGCGTAGTCCCAATCCAGAGTTTCTTAAACTCCCAGTAGTATGACTCACAGAATGTTACCCAACTCAAAATTTCTTCAAGGGATTTAGAAAGCTCAGGAAACGCTATCCCAATTTAAGTTTTCCTTGTCTTTAGGTCTTAGCTAGCTTAAAGGGTGCTTTGACCACCTTGGTTAGTCAACTCATTAAGGTACGACCAAGTTTTCCTTATCTTTAGGTCTTAGCCAGCTCAAAGGGCGCTTTGGCCGCCTTGGTTAGTCAGCTCATTAGGGCACGACCAAGTTTCCTCATCTTTAGGTCTTAGCCAGCTTAAAGGGCGCTTTGACCGCCTTGGTTAGTCATCTCATTAGGGTACGACCAAGTTTTTCCTTATCTTTAGGTCTTAGCCAGCTCAAAGGGCACATTGACTGCCTTGGTTAGTCAGCTCATCAGGGCACGACCAAGTTTTCCTTGTCTTTAGGTCTTAGCCAACTCAAAGGGCGCTTTGATCGCCTTGGTTAGTCAGCTCATCAGGGTACGACCAAGCTTTCCTTGTCTTTAGGTCTTAGCCAGCTCAAAGGGCACTTTGACCGCCTTGATCAGTCAGCTCATCAGGGCATAACCAAGTTTTCCTTGTCTTTAGGTCTTAGCTAACTCAAAGGGCGCTTTGACCGCCTTGGTTAGTCAGCTCATCAGGGTACGACCAAGCTTTCCTTATCTTTAGGTCTTAGCCAGCTTAAAGGGCGCTTTGACCGCCTTGGTTAGTAGCTCATCAAGGCACGACCAAGTTTTCCTTGTCTTTAGGTCTTAGCTAACTCAAAGGGTGCTTTGACCGCATTGGTTAGTCAGCTCATCAGGGCACGACCAACTTTTTCCTTATCTTTAGGTCTTAGCTAGCTCAAAGGGCACTTTGACCGCCTTGGTGAGTCAGCTCATCAGAGCACGACCAAGTTTTCCTTGTCTTTAGGTCTTAGCCAGCTCAAAGGGCGCTTTGACCACCTTGGTTAGTCAACTCATTAGGGTACGACCATGTTTTCCTTATCTTTAGGTCTTAGCCAGCTCAAATGGTGCTTTAACCACCTTAGTTAGTTAGCTCATTAGGGCATGACTAAGTTTTCCTTGTCTTTAGGTTTTAGCCAACTCAAAGGTGCTTTGATCACCTTAGTTAGTCAGCTCATTAGGGTACTACTAAGTTTTCCTTGTTTTCAGGTCTTAGTTAACTTAAGGGGCACTTTGACCACCTTGGTTAGTCAGCTCATTAGGGCACAACCAAGTTCTCATTATTCTTTTTAGGGATTTTTGCCAACCTACAAAGGTGCTACCTCTAGCTATTCTTCACTTCAAATTAACCTTCGTCAAGTATCTTAACGTTTCTTAGGATAGAGTTATCTCGAGGCAAAAACGGTGTCTCTTTTGTCTTTCTGGCAAAGTTTTGTTCAAACTTCACCACAAAGAGGGATAGCTATAGACACCTAATTTTTTCCTCTCTATAGTCTTAATTTTTATTTTTTCAAAAATTGTCGTAATTCAAAAATAAAAATAACAAAAAAATTAATAAAAGATAAAAATAATAAAAATTTAACAAATGATGAAAATACCAAAAAAATAGGAAAGGAAAAAAATTATTATAAGGAGTTTTGTAGATTTTTAAGAAGTAAATTATTTTAGAGACAATAGTTTAAGTTTTAGCTTAGTTAAAAAAAAAATTTATTTTAGGGAAGCAAGTAATTTAAATACAATTTAATTGAACTGAATATCAAGGCACAAGCCAACGGCCTAATGGATAAGCATTAGAATATTGGAATGGACTTAGTTTGAGGTCTTGGATTCAAATCTCGCTAGGCACCTATGTCTTTATTATTTTATTTTTGCAAAAGTGAGATGAAAACGGGATTCATATCGAATTAAATCATTTGAATTTAGTTTGATCTTCTTAAATTAGATTTAAATTAATTTGGATCTAATTTGATTGTTATCGAATCAGATACAATAGATATATCCAGATATGATTTGATTTGGACCTTAAAAACACACATATATGTGCATATAAAAGAAGAGACAGCAGAAAAAAGAATCGACTTTCATACAGCAGAATTCTTTAGTGACAAAAACACACATCCACCAACTAAAAAAAGCCAACCCCTTGATGACCACCCATCTATTTGCAGCAGCAAAATAGAAACCCCAAACACAACCAGTTAACAATCCACTTTTGGGTGACAACAAAACAGAAACTCCATACACACGCGCTGCAGACCACGCATGAATCGTCAACACTAACCCTTACACCACATCGACAGCATATACACAGCACTTGACTCCTTATAAGCTGCAACCATGCCGACACCACACATACGACACTAACCCTCACACTACGCCGATAGCACATACATACGCTGATCAAGTTCTCTCCCAACAACAGCCCACTGCAGCATTGATCCACATAACCCATGGCAACAGGATAGCAGCGAACAAGACAGTAGTAAGGCAGACAGCAGCAAAGCGGACAGCAGCAAGGCGGATAGTAGCAAAGCAAACTCAGACAAAACTCCGACGCCAGTAGCCATACGCAACAGCAACTCCATTATATGCCTACTATCGTCCTTCACCACGTAATCAAGAAGTTTAGGTCTGTTTCTTTTCAGTTTTGAAATTGTTTGTTTAATTGTTTATTTATTATTATTATTTAGATCTTTAGTTATTGAATATAATATATATGAATATGAACATATTAGTTTTAGGAGATTTTATTCTTAGTCTTTTATGTATAGATAATTGTTTAATAACAATAATATATGTATATGTATATATTAATTTAGGTATTCTTCTTTTAACGTTAGTTTTCTTGAAGTATTGATTTAAGTGAATGTATATTTTATTTTAGTTTAGGAGTTGTTAGGATTGGTTATTTTTGTTAAGATTTGATCTTAATAATAATATATGTATATGTATATATTAATTTAGGTATTCTTCTTTTAACATTAGTTTTCTTGAAGTATTGATTTAAGTGAATATATATTTTATTTTAGTTTAGGAGTTGTTAGGATTGGTTATTTTTGTTAAGATTTGATCTTGCTTAAGGATTTGTCATATAGAAAGTTTTTTTTTTAAATTAATAAAAATCCTTTTTTCAAAAATTTTTTAGGACTTTTAGTGAATTTTTTATAAAATAACAACACTCAAGTGTTAGGACCCTTTAGATTTTTATAAATAAAACGAATAAATTAAAAACATAAACTCAAGTAGTTTTCAAAATTAAAATAAAGCAACACATTAAAGATTTTTTGAAAAAACTATGATCGTCTGATCCCGGTTAGTAAGTACGTAGGTACCTTCGGAGCGACGATAAAATATGTTAAACTTAGGTTCTTTTTCTTTTGATTTTTTATTATTTATTTATTTATTTTTATAATTAGAAGAATAATCCTAATTTTAGTAAATAAATGATGGTACCCGTTAGGGTATAAAAGGTTAGCCCCTAAACTCTAAACTCGGAACCCTCTAATTTTTCATTAAAATTGAAATCAAAGACCGGTAGCTAAATCGTAATCAATCCACCCAATTGATTGTGGTTTTTTTTCTTTTTTCCTGACTATGGTTGGGTGGCGACTCCAAAAAATTAGTTTCAATAAAAAAACTGGAATTTCTCAATTTCTTTAATTGAAGATTAATATTAAATGGGTTAGGGTTTAGTATTAATCGGAAATGGGGAAATCAATTTTAAGTTAAAAAAATCGAAAAATTAAGTTCGACAACTACCTAGGACACTTAAGGAACTCTAGCATTAAGGACCTCTAAGGCCTATGATCTAAGGATGCTATAAGGGCTATGTGCACCTACTTAACTAAAGTTGGCAATAGTAGTACCTCCTCCACAAGTACAAACAACGAAACAAGAGTTAGGGGTATTTTATCCCTCTTATGAAGAGTCCTCAACAACTCTTGTATAGCGATCGTCACCTCTTTTATATGATCTCTCGGAAGATCCTGTACTGGTGGATTCACTAGAAGATCCTACCTCAATAGGAGTTTACCTTTACCTCTCTTGTTCTTAAAGGCAAAAACAATTCAAGGAAGCTTTAAGTACATATTACTTTCCAAGTTCCAAATTTGCATCCATAACATAAGAGAACACATCAAAACTTATGTAAAGTAAAACATTCCATTTCATTAATTCCAATAACAATGAGGTTACACCAAGTGGTGGTCACTTCCAAAGAGTGTGTCTCCATTAGTATTATGTCTAAATACAGTAAAAAGCTTCATCAAAGTTTCACAAATACAACAAAGCAACTCATGGCAAAAAATCAAAACAAGTGCATCCAAAATCTAGTGACCTTATGTAGTTGTACATAACATTTAATACATTAGTAGGCTAGTGGCCGAACTAGCCCGACATTCTCAAGCTTAATAAAAGAATTAAAATTTATAGATCTGGACTCATCTAGGATTTTTGAGTCATCTACATTATAACCTACACTAGAGTTGGTTGATAACTCTAACTAGTCCTCCTTTGTTGGGTCCTCTACTACAAGCATTAAGGGGTAGAGGATAGGCTCTCTTACATCCATCTCACCTCCATCCTCACTCAACTTAATTGGATAGTCAAGAGCATCACCTAGTGCTACCAAGGGTATGAGCTTAAGTGGAATCTCTTCTGGGGGTAAATCCTAAGTAGCCCCATCCAATTCCATCATAACTAAGGTAGGGGTTCCTTGAATTTGCTCTTTTGACCCATCATCCTCATCATCCAATGACACTATCATCCCAAAATCTAACTCCATCTCCTCCTACATATCATCTGCAGCCTACTATATGTTGATCACTAGCAAGGCTAGGTAGCTACCCATATGGTCTTTAGCAAAAACAACTGTATGCCCAACCTACCTCCATCGGCCAAAAGTTGAAGCTAAAGGTCGATAAGAGTTGCTAACTTGGAAAGCTACCATTAGGGGTGGTCCAATAAGCCCCTTAACCCACAACTCATGCTTTAAGACATGGATAAATTGGCATGTCCAATCCATAAGTATCTCCTACATTAAAATCTCCAATAGTTTGTATGCCTACTCTCTACCGAGATAGCATTGTACTCATGTTTCGAGGCTCTCTAACCAAAGTGAGAACCTCACAAAGTAAATGGAGACGATGTTGGTAATCAAGGAGCATCTCATCCTCCTCCATTTAGAACTCTAGCTAGCACTCCATAAGAGTTGGGAAATCCTCCTAGAGTCATAAGAATTTCTTTCAATTAGGTTTTATTAATCTTTTAAGTCAACAATTTTCATGTAAGATATTTTTAACTCGATTCTACCCTTCTCAACTTACTTAGTAGGTTTCCTAAATATCTAAGGTCAATTTTTAGTTATTTAACCTTTGTTTTGATACCACTTAAATACTATCACAACTCGGAGGGGTAGTTAAGTTATGGAAGTATTATGGTGTACTATAAGATGATCCAAGATTAAGTACCATTCTTGATCAAGAATCTTCAATGCACTACACCAAACGTCTCACAATCCTAACTTCCACTCAGAGATTAGTATCAAATAATAATGGAACATTTAATATAAGTTAGACCATAATATCTAAATCTAACATAAAATAAAGGTGTAGTTAAGGTATCCCCTAACTCAAGTCACATAGGTCTAAAATAAAATAGTACCAGTAGTCTATGTTACTCAATTATTAAAGGATCTAAAGAAGCATAGAGAGTCTAAATGACACATAAGTGACAACTTATGCTAATGTGCTTAAGAGCTCAATAATTAGGAGGTAATAACTAAGTGGATCCTTTAAGATATTGAAGAAAGAGGAAGTGGGTTGGCAAGCATAGTAGCTTCTATGTAGCTACTCTTTGAATATGATTCATCGAGGAACACTGTAAAACTTAGTATTATACTTGATATGATGCATAAGGTAATACTAAGGTTTACTTGTCACTAATCTCGAGCTATTCGATAAGATTAGATAGGATTGTGAAGTGGATGTATTTGAAGAATGGCTTACAAGAATAAGAATATTCATTAACTATAAGGTGTAAGATGATTTCAACTATAAAAAATAAAGGATTGTTTAAAGTGAGTCCCTAGGGCAACAAGGAAATCATTGCAATTACAATTAAGGGTAAGACAAAAAAATAACCTAGTACATTACTAAAAGGGGTAAATGAGACAATTATCGTAAAGAAAATATAGTATAATGTTAGGAAAAGTGAATATTCTTGTTACTAAAAGGTTCATGCTTTGGAATCTTGGGGCATTGTGGATGAGCTGAATTGATGTAGGGTTACGATTGTTGAGTTGTGCTGAGAGCTACTATGGTGATAGGATGAAGTTGTAAGTTAGTAGGATGGAAAAGGAGAGCTCGGTATACAGGGACTTTTGACTTGTCACTTGGTAGATTAGCCTCAACACTTGGGAGGTCATCAATTAGGTAGGAGTTTGAATAGAACAGTGTGTTCAAGCTAGGGCTCTAAAGTGTTCACCCATAGCTCTTCTATGTATGGGAACTCATCCTTAATAGGTTTATAAGAGAGTATTAGCTTGGTAAGAGATTGTAGGCCTCAAAGGTGAGTGCGAGTGAGAGGTCTGGAGGTCGGTAATCCATCAACTTCCCAGGGTTATTGAAAATTTGCCTTCAAATCTTGATCTTCTTCTCCTTCTAACATGTAGGGTATCGGGTTGGTGACGTTGAAAGTTACAGACACTCCATATCCGTTGGGTAGTTTTAACTCATAGCCATTGTCATTAATGCATTAAAGGATCTTGAAGGGGCTATCAGACTTAGGAGATAGCTTGTTGTTCTCTTTCTAAACAAGGTCTCTTGGGCTATAAATAACTCTCCTCCTACCTCAGGTTCCTTGTTCTCATTGTTGGGCTATAGTCTAAGCTAATTACTCAGCAACCTTCTAATATAGTTTATGAAAATCTTAGGCATGCTATAGACTTAACTGATTCTCCTTGAGAGGTTAAGTTAGTAATCATATCTAGTGGCATGTTTAGATTAAGTCCGTAGACAATCTCGAAATGAGACCTTCTTGTTGAGCTATGGGTAGAGTGGTTGTATGCAAACTCGATGATGGGTAGGAATAAATCCTAATCATGCAGATTCTTCCCAACAATATCTTGAAGGAGGCTATTGACTGTTCTATTCATAACCTCTATCTGGCTATCTATTTGTAGATGTCAAGAAGTACTGAACATGAGCTTAGACCGAGTTTCTTCCATAGCGTTATCTAGAAGAAGCTCGTGAACTTTGAGTCATAGTCTATGACAATACTCCTTGGAATGCCATGCAACCATATAATCTTTTCCAAAAGAGGTTAACAACAAAAAAGCATCGTTATTTTTGTGACAAGAGATACAATGGCTCATTTTGCTAAATCGATCAACCACTACCATAACAGAATCTTATTTTCTGTGGTATTCTAGGCAAACCAAGCATAAAATCTATGTTGAGATTGATTCATGGTCATTCAAGTATGGGCATAGGTATATATTCTCCACTTGGCTCCTTTCTTCCCTTGGTTTGCTTGCACACCTCACAATGTTTAAGAATTTTATGCATATTCTTTATCATCTTGAGCCAATAGAAATGTTCTTTCAATAACTCGATAATCCTTTTCTTACTAAAATGACCAATTAAGCCCTCAACATGGGCTTTCTGTATAAGCAAGTCCCTCGCAAAACTGCTTGGTACACAAATTTGTCTCCCCTTCATTAAGAATCCCTGGCTCAAGTATAATCCATCCACTACTCCTCCAATATTACACTTGATCACTAAGGGTCTGAAGTATGGATCATGTTCATATTGATCAGGTAAAGTACTAAACCTAAGTATCTTAGCTTATAATGTTGTGATAAGAGCATACCAATGAGAAAGGGCATCAACTACAGTATTAGAACTTCCTTTCTTATACTTGATGATGTAGCAAGAAGTTTCATGGTACTTGACCCACTTAGCATGGCATCGGGAGAGTTTTTGTTGTCCTCTAAGATGCTTAAGAGAGTCATGATTTATGTAGATAATGAGCTACCTCGATAGTAGGTAATGTTGCCAATTTTAAAGTGCTCAAACAAGGACATAGAACTTCTTATCATATGTTGAGTAATTTAGTATGGCTCTTCAGAGCTTTTCACTGAAATATGCAACTAGACAGTGCTGTTACATGAGAAAAACTCCTATACCGACTTCTAGTGCATCACATTCTAGCTCAAAAACCTTGTTAAAGTTAGGCAATACTAGCATTAGGGCAAAAGTTAACTTAGATTTGATCTCCTCAAAACTTTTTTGAGCTCTCTTGGACCATTTGAATTCAGAGTTCTTCTTAGACAACTTGATCAGTACAACAGTTATGGAACTAAAGTTCCAAATGAATCTTCTATAAAACGAAACTAGACCATAAAAACTCCTTATTTTTGTAGCACTAGTTAGCATTGGCCATTCAAGAATAACTCACACTTTCTTATCATCAGCTCTGATTTCTTTACTAGAGATAACATATTCGAGGAATACTATCTAGTTTTGACAGAACACGCATTTCTTCATATTGCCAAACAATTGCTTGGCATGGAGGACATCAAATACAAATCCTAAGTGTACCACATGAGAAATGAGGTCAGTACTATAAACCAAAATATCATCAAAGTAAACAAAAATACATTTACTAATTAAGGATCTTAAAATATGGTTCATGAGCCGCAAAGGTGCTTGGCACTTTTATAAGACCAAATGGCATCACCAACCATTCCAATAGATTGCCCTTTATTTTGAAAGTGGTCTTCTACTCATCTCCTAATCTCATTCGAATTTGGTGGTAGCCACTCTTTAGATTAACCTTCAAAAATACTCAAGCACCATGTAACCCATCGAGCATATCATCCAATCATGAGATTAGATATCTGCACTTGACAGTGATCTTATTGATAACTTGGCTATCAATGTAAATTCTCCATGAGCCATCCTTCTTCAGCATTAACATAACTAGTATGGCATAAGGACTCTTGCTTTCTTGGATATATCTATACTCAATCAACTCATCAACTAGTTTCTTCAACTTAGTTGCCTACTTGGGATTGAGTCTATAGGTAAGTCAGTTAAGTAAGGTAACTCTAAGCTAGAGGTCGTATAATGCTCTATACCTTTGTTAGGGGGTAAACCTTTCGGTAGGTAATAAGTTGGTATATTCTTGGAGTAATTTCTACACCTCAACAAGTAATGCTCCAACTTCCTTCAACTTTAGTAGTCTTCTAACCAATAAAAGTACACACTCTTCTATCTTAATAACTTTAGAAAATTAGGCTCGAGAAATCACTAAGAACTTTCTTTATAGTAATCTAGTAATCTTCTCTTTGGACTCCTAAACCTTTTTGGAGCTCATTGGCATTAGTATAACTTTCTTCCCATCCTTTTAGAATATATAAGTGTTTCTATACCCATTTCAAGTCGGATCTAGGTGTCAAAATCTTCCTAAAACTTGTCTAACAAGTGATTAATATTCACCTTTTCATCCTCACCTTCACTAGCACTTTTCACTTCAAACTGGGGCTTATCTCTTTTGATGGTCAAGACACGTCGGTGATAAGTGTGTATTTTACATACTTTTTTCATATTAAAATCCTACAATTTTTATGTAATTTATAGTACTTTTATTGAATTAATCATATAAAAATAATAAATTACACATTAAATAGGTGAAAACAATAAAATACTAAAAATTGATCAAAACAAATGTTTGAATAACTCGTATTGTGCTTATATGTCTTTATTTTATATGAATGTCATTTTTCTCGTATGTATGCAGTACTCCAATGCACTAGATCACTTTCCCATTTAAACTTGCAATCAACAGCTAGAAAACCAAGGGAAGATGGGCTCACGATGGACCCATTACACAAGATCATCCCCCTTTAGTTTCATTTGCATGCTAACGCCTGAAGGGAACAATTGAAAGGAGCTTACCACGTACCCAACACATAAGATCACTCCCCACTTCTTTCACTTGCAAATGACGCCAGGGAGGGAATTTAATTGAGGTCCACGGTGCACCTGCTACATAGGATCAGACCCTCCTTTTGTAATTGCTTTTTCACGCCTGGGACAGCTTGCAATTAAGGCTCATCGTGCACCTGGAACATGGAGTCCTCCCTCAATAGTGCTACTGCATTTCACGCAGAAAAATTGGATAGAGGGATTGCTCACATTTACTTCACTACACTGGATTATTGCTCTTCCTTTTCTCAGTCGCAACTTGCAAATAGCGCCTGGGACATGACATATATACGTTTTCTTGCCCATTTTCAGGGGACGCAGATTTTAGGTTTCCCTTTGTTTTCATTTCCGCAGCCGCAAGTCCCAGACATTCGGGTCTTCTTCTTTTTCTTTTATTTTTCCGTTATTTAGCTAGTAGATTTCAGTAGTTTACGTAATTTATTGGTGATTGAAACACAGGTAACATCGGATTTATGCTACATTTATGGGTTGGAGTTTTTGTACTAATAAAAGGAGATTTTCTCTTACCCTCATCTTATGAATATCTTAATGTTATTAAAATTTATATTATATGCATTTAATATTATATCCTTTGTTACTATGTTTATTGTTGATATTATGAGCTAATATATGATATCAAGGTTATGTGAAATTTAATGAATTTATTATTGTAAATGGGTTTTTGATATTGTGTTGCATATGAATGTAGAAGTTTAGCTAGTTATAAGGTAGTTAGGATTTTACATGAATGCAGGGTTAATGTCTAGCCTAATTAGCGGTTCCCTTATTTTTAAGCTAAGGCTCCATGTATTCCTAATAGAATTGAAACTTTCTGGTAGAACCTAGGATTCCTAATTTTGTCAAAATGATATTTACAGATTAGGGTTCAAATTCTAGTATTTACCATAAGCTAAAATTGGTTAGGATGATAAATCAATTCTAACATGGTTATTTAAGTGGTAACAGGATTTAAATAACTAACAAATAGTGTAAATTGGGATTTGATAATTCAATACCATTGCTACATTATAGGTTCCACAAAATAAACTTAGTAAGTGTGGTTAAACTCCATTTTGATATCAACACGAATATCTCTAGAACATAGTAATAATGAATTCAAAGGATTAATAAAGCACAACCCTACCTTAAATATTTGCTCAACATCACCTGATAGTTTTGAGTCACCAAAATTGCATTTAATTTGTTTTCATTTCTTTTTATCAAATTTAATCTACTTGCATGTTTTAATTACTCATCTTTGCATTACTTAGATTAGAATAGGGCTGATATAGTCTACTACGTAGTTTTACCTTTTATCCTTTTCCTTCTTGTGAAAAAATATGACCTTAGTGATAATCATATATTATAAATTGACTAGTGCACTTGCCATTAGCTCATGGTTTTCACAAATATTTTTCAAAAGATTACAAGTGAGTTCAATTAATTGTATAGTATTTCCACTATTTTAAAAAGGGGAAAGTTTTATATTTGTATGTGGAAAGCGATTGTGCCATGTGTACAAAACCAAGACATTTGAAACACTTTATCTCTTTAGTCTTCCTCAACCATCATCTGTAAACCCGATGAATCTAGCTTTCTAAGTATAGAATTAAATGCCCAAACTATAGATGATTTCCTAAAGTTAATAGAGCTAGTGAGATTTAAAATCGATTAAAATCTCAATTCAAAACCTAAAGCGAATATGAAAAATCTTAAATTGTCAATTGAACCTCTAATTGTATACGAAGACCCTAAAACTTCAAGTATATATAACTGCAAAAGTTAATCTCAAACCTCATTAAAACTCTAAGATAACAATTAAAGACTTAATCGCGTATGAATATATTAAACTCTAAATTTGTAAAAATACTAGAGATTGTACTTGGAAGTAATAAAAACCCTAAAACTATAACTTTAAGGATATAAAAGCACTAATTCACGATAATTTACCCTAAAACCCTAATTGATAATATAACCATTGTATTATACTAAATCAATAGTAAAAGATTAATGATAACCTTTAATCATTCACAAATATTTATAACACTAATATAATCCTTTAGAAACTAAGATATTGCTTCATAGATCACATTCATCTTCTAAGTATATAATTAGGATAGTATTACATAGAGTTAGGAGTTTAGTTGATACTTAGGTTATATGTAGTAAACTTTAATACTTTAATTGATACTTTTCATACTTTTCATACTAAGTAGCCTACTAAATGATGTATATAAGATATAAATATCTAAAGTAAGAACTCATTATCTATTTTTACTAATCAATTCACCAAATGTCTCATTTTCTCTCATTTTTTTAATTTTTCTCTTAATTTTCCTTAATTACTACATTATGTATACTAAATAGCTTATGCTTTTGAAAAGTTGACCAAGGTCAAAAGGTTGACTAAGTCAACATTTAGAAAAGTCAACAAAAGTCACTTTCACTTAAGAAAATATCTAAGTCATCTAATGATTTCTTTTCTTTTCTTTTCTTTTAGATTTTTCTTCCCTTTTTCCTCTCTTCTTTGTTGTCAACATCCCCTTTCATCTAGACCCAACTCATTCCTTTTTGAAAACACAAATTAAGACAACAAAACACTCTCTTCTTCCCCTTCTCAAACCATAAAACCCCCCTTGTTCCTTATTCTTACTCTTTCAACACTTCACTTTCATAATTTCTACTCACATAAATAAAGGAGAAAGAGGTATGTTATCATTTGATTATCTATTTTATGTAGTAGTTAGTTGTGTAAGCTAGTTAGTATAGAAAGTTGGTATGATATGTGTATATATGTTGTTAGAAGTGGAAGCTCCATATACATGTATTGAAGAGTAGGAATCTTTATAAAGTGGAAGAAGATGCATGTGTATATGTCTTTAAGTATGTGTATATAAGGGTATACTAGAGAAATACATGTATAAAGACCTTCATACATAAGTTTCCATTATGTACATAACCTAAAATAAGGCATATATTAACTGTACATACATATACCATGCTAAATACACCCTTAAAATACAAAAAAGATGAAATTTGATAAGCTTTCTTAAGAGGGTAAATAAGGCATACGAAAATATGTATAAAAATACGTATGCCATCGTATGTGTATATGGGTATATGTATTAGTATATGTATAAGTACATAAGTATACATATTAGTATGTTAGAAGTATAGGTATGTATATAACATATGTATGAGTACATAAGGATATACATACATAAGGATATATATATATTTATATGTAATGAATGATTATATAAACCACGACATCATGAAATGATTACATAAGCGATGACACAAGCAATTGATGACCTAAGCGATGACATAAGCATAGACTTATAAAATAATAAGTTATAAGATTACATAAGAATATAACATATATATGTATATATGTACTTAGGAGTCGAAGATTCTTTAAACCCTAATACACTTCTTAAGTTGAATTAAACTTAATTAAGTATATGAATTAGTAAGACTAATATAAAATTCCCTAAGTGTAAGAATCTAATAGCTAATTAAATCATTAAGTACTAAAATAGAATATAAACATAATCAATAAGAATAACTAAGCTTGAATAGTTAAAATTTCAACAAATTTAGCCCATATCGTAAAACACTGGTTTTAATGTCCAAAACGGACATCACCGTATAAACATGTGTTCAAAAACGATGAAAAATAACTATAAGTTTGTAAATATCGAAATTAGAATGAAAAGTTACTACATACATAAAGGAAGTCTCATAACTTACAAATATAAGAAAATAGCTACTATTAATCCCATTGAGTATGGTAAACCCTATATATATTATACATAAGTTATATCGGGGGAACTAGACAAACTATAATAAACTTTTAGTTAACTAAGGAATCTATTTCTCAAGATACTTATAAGTTTTATTATCTTTTAGGCATTTCGATATCGAGTTCTAGAAACCCTAAAGGCTTGGAGAATGAGTAATAATCCAGGTTAGAGAGTTCTAATGACCTGCTATTTACTTGTATGAGATTTTGCTACTTGCTATTGCTTATATGTCTGAATGACTGCTTTGCTTGTTTGCTATCATCTATGTGATTACCTTTTTAAATTGATAAATATAAGTATTAGACCAAAATAACCAATTATACTTATCGCATGTCTATGACTTAGTAAAGGTATGAATGGATAGTGCTAGCTTTGCAAAAATCTTGAGAAAAGTGTTTTTGGGAAAAAAACTTTTCTACTCTTAAACATATTTTTGTATGATCTCTATAAGGGCTCGTAGAGCCATAAATAATATTTTAATGTTAAGGTAAAGCTAGCATGGGATCTCTAATTGATAGCGAGATGACTCACTTTATTGTGCTTATAAGGCCTTGGATAATTTTTGGTTGCAAGAGGACTCGCATGTTTGTGCTTAAGGGGCCTTGAATGGTAGATGATCCTAGTTTGGGATCTACCTATTTAGATTGAAACTCTTTTCTCGATTAGGGTAATAGTCAAGTGTTGCCTAGAGGGGTAGTGCCCCTAGGCAACCTCGTGCGGGTAAGTTGACGTACCCTATGCGGGTAAGTACAGGGGATAATCGATGTATAGACAACGTAATTCTACACCGTTCATAGTTCTAGACTCCTATGAATGTATTGCTTCCATACATTACACCTGCATTCATTTTGTATGTAGATAGCTTGCTTAAATGTGTGATAATAATGTGTAATAACTTGCTTGAACGGTAATGGTGAGGAACGAATTCACTGAGCTGTTATATGCTCATTCTCCCTTAGTTTCTCTTGCAGGTTTACTTATGATGGGATTGGGATAAGTCTCGAGTGCCGAGTGTGAGATGAAGATATATATACTGGTATTAGAAGTAGCTAAGTACTCTTTAGATGATACATAAATATCCTTTGTAAAAAATATTTATATGTTAGAACTTAATATAATTTAATTTTTCTTATATATATATATTTTTTATAATGTTAGTATATCCTATCTTATTATTTGGTAGGGGATATCGATTCTTTGCGGTTCTGAGGGATTGTGGGATATCAAATATCTATAGTTATTTATATTTATATGTTATGTTATGTTACAATAAATTAATTACTTGAAAATTAGTAAACTTAGTGATTTATTATTTAGAGTCTTGCAATCTCTAACTTGCAAGGTGGTTTTCATATCATAGGTGCACATATGTTGTGGAAATTTTAGGTAATCCTACTAGGCCTCCTTTAGGGTCTTGACATCATCAAGTTGGCTCAACACTTGACCCTGGTGGTAGACCTCGAAAATGTATTGAGCTCAATCATATCTAGGTTAACTCAACATATCAATTCTATTCAATAAGCCAGGTTGGCTACTTTATGCTCAACTGAGCTGATTTCACCTCTACCTCTCAACCCTTTGTGCCACTCGAATGGTATAAACTAGATTTCCAAGCCTTTGCACTTCTATTACATTACTAATCTCATATCTTAATCCAAAAATAAACCTAACTACTTTCTACACCTCGAGCTTGCCAACATCGTAATGGATCATTAGCAATTGGAATTCTCAAACATACTCATCCATTGATCAGCTACCTTATCTGAGCTTTTAGAGACATCGAAAGGTGTCTTGCTTATCGTTTTATGGAACAAATCTACTCCTCAAAACTCTCTTGATCTCATTCTAAGTTCAAATTTCACATTAGGCTTAGTATCATACATTTTAGCAGGTTCTTCCACCACATTGCTACATACCAAGAAAATTCTAAAGCGGCTACTCTTAAACACACTAAGTCTTCATAATCATAGAAGTCAAATATCTTCTCAATTTTCTCTTCTCAGTCTAGGTAGTCAACAGTACTACCAAACCCATTAAAACATGGAATTTGAACCTTAAGGTGTTTAGCTCCTTTAGGAGCATAGAGCTCATGCTCTTTAAGTCCATCATACTATTCTTCCTCTCCTCTATGTTCCTCAACTTCATCCAATTCAAGTCTCCTCCTCATAAGCCTCTTAACATGTTAGGGTGGAGCTAGGTTTACATTAACAACTTCTAGCGCTCTATGCTTAGCTACTTGTCTTCTAGGCCTGTCTCTCACATCTCAACCTCATTCATCAACACTTTCCTAAAGCTTAGTCTCTACTATCCTTTGTACTGATATAGCAAAGTTGGCTACAATAGTAATAAGGTCTTCCAATTGCTCGTCAATAGTTTGTAAGGTCTGTTGGGTAATATGACTACAACCATGAGCATTACTTTCGGCATCATTAATCTCTCCTTGAACACTATGATTTGACATTCTTACTATGGAACCATGGGAAGTTCACTACTTAACAAAGTTTACGCACAACTTTGCTAACACAATATTGCATAGTGACTTTAAAATTTGCTCTATTTTCCATTAGAAAAACAAAGTGTAACAGAACACATAAGTATAACAAGGTACAACTACTATAATACTTAGCTTTTAGTCATAAACTCAAGCTTTGATAACAGGATTATATAACTTTAAAACTTGCTCTATTTTCCATTAGAAAAACAAAGTGTAACAAAACATACAAATATAACAAGGTACAATAACTAAATACTTGGCTTTCGGTCATAAACTCAAGCTTTGATACCAAGATTATATGATGTGCCTAGGAGCTTAATAATCACTAGGACTTACCACAAAAGGTAGTAACTAAGTAGATCCTTTAAGATATAAAAAAATAGGAAGTAGGTTAACAAACATAATAGCTTCCGTATAGCTACTCTTTTAATATGACTCATCGAGGAACACTATACGACTTAGTATTACATTTAATATGATGAACAAGCTAATATTAAGGTCTACTTACCACTAATCCCAAGCTAGTCGACAAGATTAAAGAAGAGTATGAAGTGGATGTATTTGAAGAATGTTGTCTCAAAAGAAGAAGAATATTCATTAATTGGAAGGTGTAAGATGATTTTAGCTACAAAAGATAAGGGTTTGTTTAAAGTAAGTCCTTAAGGCAACAAGGAAATGTATGCAATTACAATAAAGGGTAATACAAAAAAATAGCCTAGTATATTCCTAACAAGGGTAAATGAGATCATTATTGTAAAGAGAATATAGTACAATGTTAGGAAAAGTGACAGATAGGTGGTAGCCTATCAATAGGTTCATGCTCTAGAATCTTAGGGCATTGTAGTTGAGTTAAATTGATGTTAGGCTATGGTTGCTGAGCTGTGCTGAGAGTTACCGAGGTGATAGTGTAAAGCTGCAACTTAGTAGGATAGAAAAGGAGAGCTGGATGCATAGGGACTTTTGACTTGGTATTCGATAGATCAACTTAGGCACTTACCAGGTTGGCATTGTTGCTCAGTAAGTAAGCAATTAGGTAAGAGCCTAAGCAAAGCAGAGTATGTCTAAATTGGGGTTTTAAAGCCTTTACCTATAGCTCTTCCATGTATGGGAACTCGTCCTTGGTAAGTTGATAAGAAAGGATTCACCTGGTGAGAGATTATAGGCCTTGAAAGCGGACATGAGTGAGAGGTCCAGATGCCTCTTCTTACTAATAATCCCCATATTGGTAGTACTAACCTCAGGCATCCTACAGCTTAACACCAACTAAAGATCCTACTGTAACAAAAAAATATAATAGGGTAAGCTACAGTAACTTGGTGAATAACCTTCTTATCATACCAATAAATGAGTAACAAGTAAGTGAATTAACATGCATATGCAATGCAAACAAGCATATGAAATGTAACATCCTATGCAATCCATCGGTGATTGCATAGAGTACAGTATTACACCTAACATTGCTCGGGATAAGAAGTATTTAGGCATGTTAGGACTTAGGTTACTACATCTATCATCCAAGCATGTTCATCTCTTTCTTAGTGGAGCTAAAGTAGCAAATATGGCTCAATCTTAAGTAAAGGGTGATACTCCCTACAGATAAGTAGATCTTAAAGGTTAAGGTAAGAACATGACATATGAATCAACAACCTACATAATAATAATAATACTGGATCCAAAATGCATGATCTCCTACTTTACTATATAGTGCCAATGCCCTATACAAATAATGCATAAACATATAATGCATGGATTGTTTTTATTAAGGTTAAGTAGTTATTATTTCGGTTCATAGGTGACCAACCAAATATATATGATAGATAATCTAAGGCCCTATTCACTAATGCAACATCCAATTCATAGTTCAGATATATTATTATCTCTTAAGAAGAAAGTATATCTAAATCAAACACATGCATATAGTCTTGACGCTAAGAATATTCATTTCTTCCATATAATTAAATGGTGCTCTACACAATAACCATAAGCAAGATAAGACATGGGTCGATATGCTCTTTCTTCCATGTAATCTAATAGTCCTAGTGATCCTCGACTGCATCACACTTTAGGTGCTCATCACCTAAAGAATACATTTAAAGTATATAAGTATTCTACTTGTACTAACTATCTATGCTTTCTTGCCTTAGATTACTATTTTAATAGTTTTTGGATTTCAAGCGTAGTTTCCTTGTTTTAAGTTAATTTTTATTGATCTTATAGTCAATTTTATCATTTTTGAGTGTTTTTTCATTTGGTGAGATCATTTTTAGGCTTTTAGATTAGTAAGGTTTTGGTTTGGGCCTTATAAGTTTGCAAGCCCAAAGTATGAGCTTGGTCACTTTAGGACTTAGGCCTAGTTTAGGCTTTGGGCTTAGCTTTTAATCTTAGGCCATCCACTCAATAATTTAGGCTTCTTTTCAAGTAATTTAAGTGAACTTTTTTCTACCTAATACTTTAAATTTTCATCTTAGGCCTTAATCTTACTCTTGGGCCTAAACGAGTTCTTTTCTTAAGTTTAAGGCTTAAACTCATTAAGAGGCCTATAGTAGATGTCTTGGATGAGTTGTAGGGTTTCGTGAGCCTCTTGAATAACTTATTTTGAGCCTTTTAAGATAGGGTCCAAATCTAGTCACTCATTTATTTAGGCCTTAACGTTAGGTCTTTTATGGCTTTTTAGGCCAACCTAGCCAACCTTATAGTTTAAGGCCTTAAGCTTAATCGTACTTGTCTTTTTAGACTAAAGCTCAACATTGGCCCTAAGCTTGTCCATATTTCACTGTGTTACAGATATGTTCATGACCATTAAGGTGGCTCTTAATACCATTTTTAAGTCTTTAATCACTAATTAAGCCAGTTTAAGGCCCTAACTTCTTATTACCTTACTTAACTTAGTTAATCAAGTCATAAATCATAATTACTACTAAATAATCATTTCATTAAGCTAATAAATAAAAGTTTACATATTTCAACCCATCATATAGGTGGTGTCCAAGGTGGTTTTTTTTTTTTTTTTTTCTTTTTGGGTATGAGGAAGGGGGTGTTTTGTGACACATCTCACATACTACATGTTTTAGTGCTTTTTTACTCATCTTAGTTATGTTTTCTTCTAACATAAGTTGTATACCTACCAAATATATAGAAAATAAGTTAAGAATACCCAAGTGAAGGTTGTAACATATTAAAGGAAATGGGGGTTTAGGGTTTTTCTTGTAGATTCATTACTAAACCTTGCTAACTATCAACTTTCACTATATGTTAATGTTGCTATATAAACTATTTAGTCTAACTCATTCATTATCCTAACCTAACTTTCATTATACTCTTTTCAAAAATTATGTTGTACATGTATATAGTAATATAATGGTTTAAAATATAAGGAACTACCATGAATCTTAAGGAAAATAAGGAGAAATTCTACTTAGTCACTTACTGGAGTTCGGTATAGATGGCTTCCTTTTTTGTATGCTTGTCGTGAGTTTGTATGTGTATATGATTGTTTGTGTATGTGTGTGTCGACCAACTAGAGGAGAGAATAAGGGTAAAACGAGTCTTGGTGGTTAGTGGCTTAGTGAGGTAGTGGTGGTGCTAGGGTGGCCGATGATGATAGGTATATAGGGTAGGTGGTATTAATGGGTGTATATGGTGGCCAAAAGTGATTTTCGTAATTTGTTTTGGGGTTGGTTTTTGAAAGGGTTTTGAGAGAGCGTTTTTTAGAGTAATTTGTGAGGAGTGTTGAGTGAGAGAGTTGGAATGAAAATGAGGGTGAGGATGGGGGTGTATAGCTAGCATAAGGGAGAGAGAGAAAGAGGGACAAATGGTGAGTGTTTTAGGTAGGAAAGGACATGATTCTTTTAGGGACCATGTACTAAGTTGTTTCTTTGCTTAATTAGGAAAGATCTTGTCCCTTATAAGGACAAGATATTTGTTGCTCATTAATACATTGTCTTCTAGTCCTTAATTGAGTATGATTTGCTATTAATTAAAATGTAATAGAAATTGGTTGTTGGATTAGGGTTTACTTATGGTAATCATTAATGATTAGGCATAATTAAGCTATTTAAGTGTAATTAGGGCTTATTTGGGGTTATTTCTTGTTTTGAGGCTACACTTTAAATAATCCAAGTATTTTACACATGTACTAAGGGTTTCCTTAGGGTTTGGTGTTTGTTTACAGTTATTTGACTCACGTACGCGATCAGAACTTAGAGTTTTAGATAATTGGTAAATTTGATTGCTTTTAATGATTAAGCTAACCTTATGATTAGGGTTTATTTTTAATGTTAGGGTGTTTCATCATTTAGTTGGGGCTCAACAATCTTTTTATGGTTTTGTTGTTGTTCTAGGGTTTCTCGAGTATTAAGGTTTTACTCATATAGTTAGGGTTTTAAGGTCTTGTTTCCTCTAAGGTTTTAGCTCATTATTTAGGTTTCAATTCTTTTATTTAGGTTTCCATAATTATGTTTAAGTGTTTTTAGGAACTATCTAGAGACTTTCTTATCTAACTTCGCTTTTGGTTACTGAAAACCTATAAGGTTTACTCTTCTTCCTCTTAACCTCAACCTCCTCTTAAAGCTTAGAGACTTGCTCCACCAGCTAAGTTGTCTTCCTCTAGACCACTTACAATACAAAAAATTAAATATTGAGCATTTCTTGATAGTAAAAAAAATAAAAAAATAAAAAAGAGAGAGGTAAAGAGAGAGAAACAAGTACTAAAGGACACACCTTCCCTCTTAACCCCACATACAAGCCTACGAGTGCATGAGAAGGTGAACTTGTAGACTATTACGGTTTCATGCTACTTCCCTAACACCACCTTCGTAGAGTTGATGTACGTCTTCCCAATTATGAGATACTACAAAAACTAGTAAATAATTTACAATCGATTGGTTCATAAATGGATTGTAAAATTTAAGGTGATCACCTAAATTGTCCAATTGAGTCTAAATTATATGAGAAGTTGAAAATATTAGTAGAAATGACCCCATAAGTTTAAAATTAAGAAAATAAAATAATTAAATATTATAATATTAAGTTATATGTATAGTAACAGTTATTTACAAGAAATGCATAAAACAAGTTTCGATAATTAATGAATCGATAGAGATAAATTATATGCAATTATATAAATTAATAAGAAAAAAACCAAAATATTTAATGCTTGAGATACACTCTAGAAAATATGATTTATATCAACGTTTTTAAAATTATGTTAACTTTCATGACTGGGTAATAAAAATTAAAAAAAGTAATTGCATAGCTTTAATATCTCAAATTAAGTACATTTATATACAATTTAGTGAGAATTATAAAGTTTAACATGTCTAATCACTATAATTTAGAGTTTAGTAATTTTAGATATAACTTATGATGAATATTTTGAAATCAACTGTATGATCTTAATAATTAATATTAATGAGTAAAATTAAATATATGATATATATAACGAAGTCCCAAATAATTAATAGAACATATCCATATATATATATATATATATATCATATATTTAAGAAAAGTATATACAGGGCCTTATCTTAGAACATAAGACCAATGAAAAAAGTAATTTCAAATAAAACCAAATAGTAATATGAGTCCCCCAAAAGTTATAAAGAGTAGTTTTATAAAGTCGAATTTCAAAAAATAAGTTCAAATACAACCAATATATAGATTATAACGTAAAGTTTATTGGGTTAAATTTTAATTAGTTTAGAATAAAAATTTTAGATTAGATGTATAATATAATATTCTACTATTTTTTAAATATATTTTAAAACTTTATAAATAATAAATCATGGTAAAATTACACTTGAAATGTTAAGTAAAATTGGATTAACAAAAAAGGAAAAAAGTATATATGCATGTAACCACTTTAATAAGGTAGTGAAAAGTCTCTTTAAAAGAGACATAAAAGGAAGAGAGAGAGAGACATAAGAAATAGAGAAAGAAAGAGAAGAGAGGAGAGAAAGGAAGAGAGAGAGATGTAAGAAATAGAGAAGAAAAGAGAGAAAGAGAAAGAGAGAGAGAAAGAAGAAGAAGAAATAAGATATTAATTAGAAGATTTAAATTTTTTGGTGTTCAATATTTTCAAGTAATTTTGTTTTCAAAATTATAAGTATTGCTTTTTTTTAATTGATACTTAAAAGTAGTAGAAAAGATATATCCGTAATCCTATTATTTTCTCAAATAGAGTATTTTATCTATACAATTTCATAAATTTTTTCTTGTTTAAATTTTAAACTTAGAATATCAATAGTTATATTTTTATTGTTTCCACGTAGTATCCCGTAAAAGAGCTAGTTAAATATATATATTTGTATGAATCATTTTCTCCACATATATATGTATAAGCAATGTATTCAAAATAATGTCTAATTAATCCTACCGTAAGTACGTGTTAGACAATATGATAATTTCATATATACGATAAATTACATATTGTGCAATATTTTAAACATAATTAGTGATATTTAAAAAATACACATACATGCTATAGACATATATATTACTTTTTAAATAGCACATTCACTAATAGCATTATGTTATATTATTATGTTACAATTACATATATAATATGAGTTACACAATAAGTAATATAGAAAGGATGATATATGTTCAACATGTATAATATATATATTTAATAAAGTTATGATTATAAGTAATACAAAACCTCAACAATTGACTAAAACTTATAAATTTAAATTAAAAATAATGGTTTAAAGCTTATGGATAATAAGGGTATAACTACTAAAAATGTTATTTATATTATTGGCACGAATGGCAACAATACGACTCACATCAAACTTGAGTGAACAAATCAAGGACTTCAGGTAAGTTAGGATTAATATGTCATTGTATTTTAGAGTACTACTTCATAGTACTTGAAGGCTTAAGGTTATATTTGTTTGTGCTTATAGGTAGTTTGATTGTGCTCATACCTGTGTATGCATATTCTTGACTGTATAGTGTACTATTTACTTGTATTAGTTTGCATTATTATATATTGTATGATATGGATTGATCAGCTTAATTGGACTTAATAATATATAGCTTGTAAAATTAACTAGATAATCATTTATAACCCATTAGGAAAAATGCTTAGAATTCTCCAGCTAAATATCGACTCCTTTAAAAGGAATAATACTGAATAATATAATTGGTCTCTTCTTCATCCTTAGTCGAACTGAGTGATAGGAGAGGAGATCGTAGTAAGTATAAAGTCAATGGTTTGAAGGTAATCATAGGGGTGGTGGTATCTCCATTGCATAGGCTTAGGTTTAGTCGTAAGCTATTGAAATATGCGCTAAACTCCTTAACTCATATTAGAGCATGTGTAATTTTTCTAATCTCATGATGGATCGAATAATGCCGTGCAATGGCATTTGCTTGTCACGTTACATTAAAATAATTGGTTTATAATCCTTTCCGTGCTTGACGTATAGTCTTATGTCTCTATACCAACTTACTAAGTGGTTAATTACTTACATCCCTATAGATTGGTATAGGCGCTAGCTAAGAAGCAACCTTTTAATTACCTTATAGCTAGCAATTATTGCATCCTAGGGAGTGAGGAAATAAATATGGAGAACAGATATATTTCTAAGGTCTTAGTTTTTACTTTAGAATCTCCCATTTTCAAATAAAGTATTACTTAGATAATATAATGTTACGAAATCATGTAAACATTAATTGTGTCCTAGTATATATTTTTCATAGTTCCTTAGGTAAATAACTTGTTTAATTTGAAAACTATTTACTTTAAAGTAGGTTAGTCAAGAACACCTTATGTAAATCAAGTCTAAGATAATGACTATAAGGTCAACTTCTATCTTATAATGATTTGCACGATGAGATTATTACGACTCTACCATTTTAGGAAGTGACAATTCTAAGTTGGTGTCAGAGCGTCGTTCTAGTGAACTTGCTTTGAAGTGTTATAATTAAAAGAAAAAGACATTATAAGAGCACATTGAGAGTGGGTAATAATAAGTGGTTGGTAAATGGGTAGTTAAAAGATATAGACTTTAAGTGTATATATATCTTATAGATATAAGTAAAAGAATATATGATAATAAAATCCTACTAACTATCCTTTTATGCTAACCTACAAGATGATGGAAATGAACTGGTAACTATTTGGTTATATTTTGAAGATAAAAAAGAAAGTAGAGAATGTTATAGCACTTAGTAGTAGAAGCTCTTATAGAACCTTAAGTAAAAGACTAAAACCATGTATAGATGAACTCGTTGAACCTCAAGTACAGAGTTGGTAAAGGCTACTTTTAGAAATTATAGAACCTCTTGTAGAAGGTAATGTAGAGTCCTTAAGAAGTAAAGTGGATAAGACCTAATAAAGAGGACTTTGTAGAAGCCATTATAGAAGGTTAGGTGGAAACTTCTATGGAAGGTCAAGTAGAGCCCTTTGTGGAAGGTGAGATAAAATCTAATGGTAAACATGTAGAAGCTATAGTAAAAGATAACTAAGTAGTACAACCTAATGGAATAGGAACTATAGAAGCTAATGTAGAAGGTTGAAATTAGAAGTCAAAGATTATGGATTTCTTAACCCTAGTAGTTCTAAGAACACATCACTAAGTAGGACGTTGTTATTGAGTATAAGTAAAAAAAAGTGAGATAGATATAAGATAACTAGAAATATAATGAGATAATTAAATACATTGAATGGGGAAGTAAACTTAGATGAGACCTAAGCAAAAACATAAGTTAGATTTCAAATGAGGTATAGAATCGAAGTTTAGATGTATGTATAATTGATGAGTCGATGAGTGTAACAATTGATAAGTGGCTCTTAAAACTAAAAATGACAAACTAGACTAATTTTGGTGTTAGATCAAGCAAACCAATAGAATGGTTGAGAGTCTCTACTCACTTAAATAATTAGAAAAATTAGTAGTTATGACACGTACTTATATTAAGCTTTAAGAACTCATGTAAACACTTTCCATAAATTGCATAAACCTAAGTAACTTGCAATTGAGAAGAGAACTCTTTTGTCAATCTAATATAATTAACTTCTACTATGTTTAGAATTTCAATATCTATAAGATACATAATAAATTCTAAGTTGAAAAGATCCCTTACTTATGTAGGTGTTTATAAACCAGAAACTTTCAGCTAAAATGGCTGGTATAGGATTAACTCCATGGATGACTTGGTGAAAGAGGTAAATCATTCTGCCATCAATGTACCCTAAAGCCTTATTTATGGAAAATTATCAGTCCATAAACTGCCACTGTAGTGGTGATTAATCCCAAATTAGCCTCCAGCTCTTGCATAATAAAGGCATGCAAGAAGTCCAACGATACACACTCTTCGTCTTGAGATTTCCTTAAATGGTCTATGAGTGGTTTTTCTGTTGGTCAAATCTCTAGGGCTTAGCAAGTAAGCTTAGAAAGAAGAAGACATATCAATTTGGGGAGAAGCAAGATGAACGAATTTCCAACTTACAATCAAAGAAAGGTAATGCCGGGTCCTTACGGCTAATCCGAAAGTTAGTAAGGTAGGTCCTTAGAAAGAAGAAAGGAAATTTGAAAGAGAGAAGTTTATAGCACTAACATCCAGAAAGATAGATCTTCTATACTAAATGCTTACTCTTCCATCGGAAAGGCTATATGCTTAACAAATGCATTTCGAGATCGTAGGAGTGGATTGCATTGAAGTGAATGTTCGTAGTCATTGGGTACCATCATGACTTCAAGGCACCATAGGATGAATGGAACCTGAAGTAGAAGAAGAATGTAGTGCAGGAGGAACCTATGTAGAAGATGGAATAGAATCATCCGTTGTTAGAGCAGAAATATCAATAAGAAGAGGAATAGATGGCACATGCAGGCTATGTATTCACATTAGGCTAAGCTCTTGGGCATCAAAGAAGCAAGATTGTTTATGCCCAGTTGTTAGAGAGGGAAACCTTCAATGAAGAAATCGAAAGCTTAATTGTTAGAAGGATAAGTTATAGCTTAGATAACTCTTCTTGATTGAAGCAGCAAAAAAGAAAAACCTACTCTTTTCAAAAGAAAACCCCTTAGGTTAGGTAGGGGTTCCTCTCTCAATCGGAACAGACCCATTACTAGATCTACTATCATAGCCGGCATAACAAAAAAATCGCTAAAAAAGCATGAGCCATTAGAACTAAAAACCATCTCCAAAAAAGGCAGCCCCCTTCTAAAAAAAGTAAGTATTCCTGATGCAATTGTAGTAGCCTCGACATCCATTAATTTAGCACCTTCTAACACCTTGCTATACCTAATTCTAGACCATTTAATGCAAGAACTATAACCCATTATGTTTTTACCAATTTTTTATAAAAAAAAAAAATTTCAATAGCCTTTATTCGATTGCGTGGTATTCTCATTCTTTTAATTTCAACTATTCTTTATCTCTTTGAGAGCTATTAGGAGATCATCAGAAGCCCCTTTTAGGCCAAGGCGATTTAATAATCATTAGAACTTTGTCTCTTAGATAATAAAAAGTTCCAACTTTTGTAAAACACATAAAAGCTCAAGCTCAAGCTCCACTCAACAGGGGTTAAGTTAGAGGGTTGCCCCAATTCCACTAACCTTGGTGTGGCCTTTGAAGCACCGGAATGGAAATGGGGTGTCTCAAGAATCTCAAAGACTTCAACCTTTGCACCCGAACTAGGTGCCTTGAAAATGGTCATCCTCGTATTGGGGTCTAGTGGCGCTTGGTTAATTCACCCTTCTACCTCTAAGCTTGATGCATCAAAAGCCCCTAAAGTAGGCATCATTTATTGTAATCCACATTCTCTAGATCAAGGAGAGCTAATATTACTATTAGAAAGATCCCTCTGATATACCACTTGAGTCGACAAAATCGGAAGTGTAAAGGTTTGCCCATTAGATTCCTTTTTTTTTTTTACTATAAAAAAAAGGATATTCCAATCAAAGCCAAGTACTAAAAGGCCAGAATAGCATAGGGTGAGTAAAGTTACAACCAATAACACAATTGTCGAGATTCTAACAAAAAAACGAGACATTCCATGCCCTCAGAGAGTACATTGTCGTACTAGGTCACTAACATATCCTTTGTCTTCATTTGACTCTAAGGATTGATTAGATTGATTCATCCAAGAATCTTAGAAGATTCTCTACCACTTAGGAGCAGAGAGTTGATGTAACACATCAAATAAGGCTTTCATTGTTATAGCTATTAACACTTCAAACTTGCCTACTCGTAAGACTAAATTAAGTATGGACAATGATAGTGAGTACGCACATTACTATTGGAACCTACAATCTCCTACTAAGGAAAGGCTTTTGTAACACCCGTGTTGTAGTATGCCAAAATTCCTTATTAACGTGGAACCTGAAAATCTAGGACCTAAGTCTCACCTAGTTGATTATCTTCTTGAGACACCCAAAGGGAGGCACCTCTAGTGATGAGTTAGAGGACCTATGCTATCATTCACCTTATGATAGGATGAGGTGAGGTTTAAACTCTAGATTAGTCCTATCCCAACCTTCGGTCAGCTTCGGGTTAATCAAAACAAGACCAACTGAAGTTTCACCTCGAGAAAACCCTAATAGTCACACAAGTTTCTTGTATAATGATCAGGGTTTGGTAAATATCATTTATCCGCTAACTACATATACAGGTGTAGTAGATGTCTAATGATTTCATATTTGACTAGAAACGTGTACTTTTTTTTGCCTGCCTTAATAGGCCTGCTAGGCTATACACATCAGCTTGTCACATCAAGGTGACAAGATTCGAACCTATGGGCCTTTGTACCCAAAACAGATGCATTGACCAGATTGTATTACACTTCATCTCATCCTTCCCTGGAGCATATAGATCCATTCGATCGATGAAGACTCGAACTGAACTCACCCATCCTTTTAGGTGCAGGGACGCGAGAACCAATCTGAGTAATCAACCTTTTTTTTTTTTATAAAATCTGCCTCCACTAAGATAGGGCGAGGCTAAAAAGCCATATAATGTAGGAGCGCTCACATTTTTTAGCTTCTTCTTTCACTTAAATTTCCAAATCTGGCTTGCTTCTAGCCTTTAGACCCTTCACTTACTTAGAAGTGGATTTGAACTATTGACACAAGGATTTTCAATCCTTTGCTCTAACTAGTTGAGCTACCTAAACCACTTTCCTAAAGTTCAAGTTTGTTTTCTTCATCGAATAGCACCCTTGGATGGCCGGAGGAAGCTTGCTTATAGAAAGAAGATAGGCTGGTGAAAGAAAAAGAAGGCACAATGGGCTTTACACTCTTAGTCATTAAGTAGTACTATTCTATCCTTCGTGGGACTTTACCAAGAGCTTCTTCTCTCATGTAATTTTGCTTGCCCATTCTACTTTTGTGCCAGAGTAAATGGGATTCAAACCCATGATACAATCTTCTTGTATGTCGATTTAGTAAACCAATGGCTTAAGCCACTCAACATGCCTCTAAGTTGTTGATTGAAATTTTATGTGGTAGGTTTGGTTGGTTACCCGAAGGGCTATCTAATCTAATCAACTTCATAAGCCATAGCACACTAACGCATGTACTCTTCCTCTATTTATGAGCAATACTCCATCAAAATCTGCCATTCATTAGGTGACACCTTCTTTTCTATGAAGACCCCATCGTTGAATGATGAACTTTGCTAGTCTTCACCTTCGACTCAACTAGGAGAGGACACAAGGTCAAGCCAAGCCCTTACCTACTTAAATTGAATTCATATCTCCTTCGTTTGGTCAAGAAGGAAAGGGGAAGTGGACTGTGGCTCCTCTATTACGTTACATTATGAAGAAGTCCATTCTCGTGATGATCAATTCATGCCCTATCGTAGTGCTTAGAGAACCAGGCTTGCTTAGTAACCAAAGTTAGCTTACTAAGGCGAAGGAATTTATTATTGATTGCATAAGCTAGCCAGTCAACCTAGCCATTTTTTTGCTTTAAAGAGTCCCACTCATCATTGTCCCCTACCTTATTTGGTAATCAAAATTTCATCCTTTCAATTAAAAGAAGCACTCGCGAGCCCCATTCATAACAAGCACAAAGAATCGTGGTTTGCCTAATGTAGTATACATAAGTATCCTCTGAAGGTGAGTATCACAATTTCCTTTCTTTTAGCCATTAGATCTTAGGACCTTTTTAGTGAGGAAAAGTCAATCTGATCTTGTTCTACTATCCTTTTTATTTTCTTCAGTTCCCTAAGCCTCTAATGTTCCATGATAGCACCTCTCATTTTTGCTTTTGTTGGGGGACCCCTCAATTAGCTATTTCAGCTTCTGCCCCTTCTTTTGTCTATGCCCTTCCTCTTACCTTCCTCTTACCTCATCTAAACATCAATTATACATACATAACTATGTTATGAATTTAGATGTAATTAAGATTGATGCTAGCTTTTATATATATTACATAGCTAGGAGTCTAGATGCAATTATTGGAAGTCGAGGTAATTTAATCGTGAATGAAAATTAGATCTTTTAGAACAATTTCAAACTACAATATGTATGACTCGTATGTGATATATTATAGTTCGTATTACTATGTATGAAATTTGAAATTAATAAAAGACCCAACATATGTAAGAAACAATAAATATCTACTATATATACCTCATACTAGAACTTGTTTCTTTTCTTTCCACTTTAATTAGACTTTACGTAAATAGTAAATCCTATATGATTGACAACTTGTTTATTCTTCATATTATGATTGAATACATTGAACTATCTATCATGAAAGTTTTCAATAGAGGTAGATCTACATCTTGGTTCGTTTAAACCTATGAATCATGTATTTATGTATATACACCTATATGTATGATAAGTCTATTTTAATTGATAATTCTAACTATAAAACCTAGATGAGATTTAGGATGGAAAAGATAGCAAACTACTTGAAACCAACTCATACATCAACCTTACCCTTTTAATATATAAAATGAATCTAAAAGAATATCCCTCATATCACGTGAACTTAGTTACAAATAAATTAAAGCCAAGTCAACTACCTATCACCATTCTCTTCCTCTTAACCTTGTAAAATAATCCTTCATCACCCCTACTATTTACAAACCTACCCACAAGAGTCAACTTTGCTTGACAGACATCATGATTGAATCCTTAAATATCCTAACAATGATGTAATCAAACAATGACCCCAAATTTAAGGATAAAACTTAATCTTAAAAATCAAAACCACATCAATCTATTTTGACCATCAAACTTAAGAACAATAATGTCAACATGAATAGCAAAATACCATAACAATAACTACAATGATAACATGAAATCACTTCAAATGAAATAAAACTTATCCCCTTAATCCTCAATAATGGGCAATAAACATGAAAATGAGAATACTATAATAAATATAAATTTAAATTAATAAAGAAATACAGACTCCAACAATAGAATAATGAATAACTATAACAAGACACAATAAAGAAATTATCAAAATAGTAATCTTTATGTGTACTGGCATAAATATTTGATTGGGAAGGAATGGAAAATCTGTTTGGTTTATGTCAAAGTATTAAGTTTGTAAACTTCGTAAATTTAGCTATTTAAATATAAAATTGAACTCTAGTACTGTAGATAACCCTCCTAAGTCAATAGAGTTGACAAATTTAAAACTTATTAAAATTTTAAACTCAAATATAATATGAATGAGAAAAATCCTAAATTTTTTATCGAAACCTTAATCGCATACAAAAAAACCCTAAACCCTATGTATATGTAAATACCCGATATTAAACCCGAACTTGACAAAAACCTTAAAACCATAAACTTAGGCTTATAAAATGAATAATTGTATCCTAAAAGTAATAAAACCCTAATCGAATACAATTATTAACTAATATGAGTAATAGTGTAAAATCATTAACAAACGAGTTGAGCTAACTCCTAAATATTATAAATGTAATGCATAACAATTTAATTAATAAAATTTATTAAATTATGAATACTATTTCCTAATTATTATTAATTCTATACTTTTACATTAGGAAAAATTAACCTAATACCTTTAATTTTTTTTCCTTTTTCTTTTTCCTTTTCCCTTTTTCTTCTTTTCTCTTCTCTACATGATTTCCTCTCTTCTGGAAGATTTGTGTTGCCTACGTGCTCAAATCCTTAGGTTAGTAGTGGATAAGATAAAGCAAGGACTAATCATTACTTTTTCTTTTACTTTTCTTATCTTTCTTTTGTTTCTTCTTTGTATGCTACATACTCCTCTTCTTTTCAATTTCATAAATCAATACAAAGCCAAAAACACACACTTTTTTTCTTTTCCAAAAAGCAAACTGTGAACTTCTCCTTCAATTCCTATTTATTTATTCTTTTCAACTCTATAAAGGGGAGTAAGAAGAAGAAAAAGAGTCCTTGGTTACTATTTCAAGACATTACAAAGGGTGATTATTTAGTATGTATATTGTATTTACTATTATTTTTCTTCCCTGTAGCCATATTATATTTATTTATTTTGTTGTATATTTTGTAGTATTATGTATTTAGGAAATATATAATATAGTTGAATTTGTAAATTCTTTTCTTTTTATTAAAGTTATTTATACAGGTAATAAGATTATATGAAAAGTTAGTATTTTGTCATGTATATGTGTTCATATGTGTATATAAATACTTAGGTATATATTTATGTATAAATATATGTTATAATTGATTACATGGTTATCAAAATTATAATTCTATTGTCCATTTCAATACATACAATCGGTAGAATCATACAAAATTATAGAATTATACATAAAAGTTCATAATTTTACTAAAAGTCCGTACATAAATAATTTTATATCTATTTTAATTAAAAAAAATTTATAAAATCATAAACTCATACAATCGTATTTTTAACTCGTGATTTTAACAACCATGATTGATTATCTAAGTATATGGTATAAAGAGATTACATATATGTATATAGTAGTTATATTTATTTATTTTTATTATTTATATATATGTACATGTGTCCGGTTATATATGTATTTATGGTGTATAAATATATATGTATAGTACATGTATATACGTATGGTACATATAGGTTTATAAAGTTATATATATATATATATATATATATAAGATAAGAAAACAAAAGTATACAAGTGTATGTATAGGTATAAAAATATGTATACTAGTAGTAAATTATAGTATAAGTACATGTATATACTTAAAAAGTATATATACAGTATACTAAAATACCAAATTATTAAATAAAGTAATATATATATATAAATACATATGTATGCCATGGGTTTAAGAAAAAGGATTAGGTTAATTTACAAAATTCAATAAAATACAATAATATATATATATATATATTATGTAAAGTTACACAATAGGAAAAATTAGAAAAATATGAAAATTCTATAAAAATGACATGTGGAACGTCCATGAGATGCTACATTACCATCTTATAATTTTAATTAAATTCGTAATTATTAATAAAAAGAAAATAATTAATTAGTTAGGAAATTACTAAAGTAGCAAAAAGTGTATTAAATAAGTATTTAACTTGAAAAATAACAAAATAAGTAAATTGTTATAAAATAAACTTTAAAATAAGAAAATTACAAAAAATATAAAATTTAGATATTTATTAAATCATAAATCTCTAAATAAAAGATTAAAATAATAATTTATAAATATTTAAGTCAAAATAATAAAATTTATAATATTTTTAAACCAACATGAAAAATGTGGGTTACAATGTTTGAAATTGATCCCATTATGTGAAAATACATTCGAAAATGGTAAAAATTAACTATAAGTTCATAAAAATCGAAGTTGAAACAAAAAAGTTATACGCGATTAAAGATTTAAGATAAATTGAGAAAAATATATTGAAAATTTAAGTTAAACTATATTTATATGATACTTGAGTCATAGTAGGAAAATAAACAAACTACAATAAGCATATAGTTAATTGAGGATCTTAGCTTTTCAGAATACTTATAAGTCCTATTATCTTTTAGGTACTCAATTGTCAAGTACGAAAAACCCCAAAAGCTTAGAGAGTACGTAATAATCCAAGTGAAGGAATTTTAATGACCCATTATTTGCTTGTGCACGTTACTTGTGTGATGTTTTGTTGATTTTTATTACTTGTATGTTGAAATGATTATTTTGTTTGTTTGTTATCATTCGTATGATCACCTTCTTAAACTAATAAATATAAATATCAAACTGAAATAACTGATTATATTCATCGCATGTTTTTGACTCAATTGATGTATTGATAGAAAGTGCTAGTTTTACAAATTTTTTAGAGAAGTATTTTTAGAAAATGTTTTTCCAATCTCAAACATATTTTTATACAATTTCCATTAGGGCTTGTAGTGCCCGTAAATAATATTTTTATTGTTAATATAAAGCTAATATGAGATCTTCAATTGATAACAAGAGGACTAGCTTTATTGTATCCGTAGGGCCTTAGATATATTTTGATTGCAAGAGGACTTGCATATTTATGCTCGTAGAGTCTTAGATATATGTTGATAGTGAGAAGACTCACTTAGTTGTGCCCGAGAGGCCTTAGATAGTAGATGGCCCTAGTTGGCATCCACTTATTTGGATTGGTATTACTTTCTTGACTAGGGTAATAGTCAAGTGTTGTTTGGAGGGATGGTGCCCTCAAACAACCTCATGTGATTAAGGTAAGGTGCTTTGGATGGATAAGTACGGGGGATAATCAAAGTATAGATGATGTAATTCTATACTTTCCATAATCGGGACTCTTATGGATGTGTTGCTTGCATGTGTGTTAATAATGTTTAATAACTTGCTTGAATAGTAGTAGCGACGAACGAACTCACTAAGCTATGGTTTGGTCATTCCCCTATAGTTTCTTTTGCAAGTTTATTTAAGCTAAGATTGAGACAAATTCTGAGTGCTAAGTGCAAATTGGAGATAAGTTTGATAATGATAGAGTTAATAGATAAGTGTGTAGCTGGTACAAAAATATTTTTTGTAGGAAATATTTATATGTTTAGTATTTATATAATTTAATATTTCTTACAAATTGCAAGGTTAATTTACCCTATCTTATTGTTTAGTAGGAAATACCGATTCTCTATGATTCTATAAGATTATGGAATATTAGATATCCATAGTTATTTATATTTTACAGTAAGTTAATTAATTAAAAATCAGAAACCTTAATGATTAATTATTTAGAATCTTATAATTTCTTACTTATAAGACGGTTTTCATATCATAGGTGCACACATAATAGGAAAATTTTAAATACTTTATATAGTCTTAATAAGGCCTTATCGACATCAAGTCATGTTGAGTCATACTGCATTAGGTTAAGTTCAGTCAAGTAAAATATGTTGAGTTAAGTTAAGTTAGTTGTTGATTGTCATAGTTGGGTTTGAGTCAATGGAAGGTCAGGATTTGCGACTCATTCCTATTAGTATAATTGTGCTAAGATATATGCAGTGCAAGGAACTATGGAACTAAATAAGTAACAAATAACACTTCGATATGTGACATACAAGAATGAAGGATAAACTAACCAACAATAAGAATTGGAAACCAAGCTAAAGCAAATAAACTCTATGTCTTAAAATTTACCTTACAACTCCAACTAATGTTAACAATTATATAATAATATTGACATACTTATACTTATACGACTAAGATCAAGGTGCTACTTCTAAAAAATCAAACAACGAATGTAATTGTAATATGATTCTAACAATCAAATATGACATTTGAAAACGACCTAATATATAGATGATCAAAGGCGAAACTGATAACCTATGGCAATATAAGCATCAAGATTAAGATCATTGATTTTAAATTATTCTTAAAAACAAATATAAACATTAGTCCTTATCACAGTGGTAACATAAGTAGTAGTATAAACATGATAAATAGAAGTATTTATAAGAAAGTTATAAGAAATTTAGAAGCTAAGAGGACAACACTATAAGGTATTAAATACATAAGCATAATAATAAATCTTAAAACAATACATGATATAGTTAGAGATGAATAAATTCAAAATATCATTAGATTAGGAAATGATTAAGAGTTATATCTAGAAACCACAAGTAAATTTATCTAATGTTAGAAGAAGAAGAATGTAAAATAGATAGTCGAAGTTTAGTCTCTAGTAAGACCTTAAAATTTTATAATACAATTAATATGTATTGAAAGTTGTGTGACAATTGAGGTGAGCAAGAAAGAAAGCTAATGAAAAGTGAAATCTTCTTAAACTAAAAATCCAATAAGGGTTTTAATTAATTTAGACCTACAAAATCAAAGAAATTATAGGTACTACAAGTACTCATCTAATTTAAGGAGAACTATAGATAAAATATCTAAACCATGAAATTAATTCGTAAGATTAAAAAAAAAAAAAGAATAAGTAAGGTTTTTATATTGATCTTAGAAGTAAGGGCCTATGAAATTAATCATAAAAGCTTCTATAAAAGTAACACCAAATAGAGAAAACTTAACTCATTTAGCATAACATTTGAAAATATGGCCAAGTTAATGCATCAAAATTTTCCAAAGACTAAAGAGACTAGAATGAGATATTAATTAATTTTAGGAAACAACTTCTAAAATACTAGATAATTGGGTTCAGAAATTAAAAAAATCGTAATATGGAATGCATTGTAAATATAAGAATAATATATATATACATATATATATCTCCTACTAAGGAAGATTTGGAATATAGTAGTTTTAAGGACAAAACTATTTGTAAGGGAGGATAAAATATGAGATTCTACAAAAACTGGTAAATAATTCACAATTGATTGGTTCAAAAATAAATTATAAAATTTTGGGTGATTGCATAAATTGTCCGATTGAGTCTAAATTTTATGACAAAATTAAAAATATTAGTAAAAATGATCTTATGAGTTTAAAATTAAGAAAATAAAATAATTAAATATTATAATATTAAGTTATACATATAGTACCTATTATTTATCAGAAACACATAAAACAAGTTTCGATAATTAACAATTTAATATAAATAAATTACATACAATTATATAAATTAATGAGAAATAAAATGAAAATTTTAGTGCTTAAGATACACTCTATAAAATATGATTTATACCACAATTCTTAGAACAAAGTTGACCTTTATGATTAGGTAATAATAATTAAAAGAAGTAACCACATAACTTTAACATCTCAAATTAAGCTTATTTACATACGATTTTATTAGAATCATTAAGTTTATCAAGTCTAATCACTATAACGTAAAGTTTCTTAATTTTTGATATAGCTTGTAATGAATATTTTAAAATCAACTACGTGATCTTAATAATTAATATTAATGAGTAAAATTAAATATAAGATGCATATAAATAAGTCCGAAATAATTAATGGAGCGTATTGATATATATCATATATTTAAGAAAAGTGTATTAGGGCCTTATCTTGGAATGTAAGAATAATGAAAAAATAATTCTAAATAAGATCAAATAGTAATATGAGTTCTACAAAAGTTATAAAGAATAGTCATATAAAGTCAAATTTCAAAAGATAAGTTGAAATACAACTAATATATTGATTGTAATGTGAAGTTTATCGGATTAAATTTTAATTAATATATAGTAGAAATTTTAGATTAGATGTATAATATAATATGCTATTATTTTTGAAATATATTATGAAACTTTATAAATAATAAATCATGATAAAATTACACTCGTAATATCACATAATATTAGGTTAACAAAAAAACAATATATACATGCAACCGCATTAATAAGGCAGTGAAAAGTCTCTTTAAAAGAGACATAAAGGGAAGAGAGAAGAGAAAGGAAGAGAGAGAGAGAGAAATAGAAGGAAGAAGAAGAAGGAAAAAAATATGAATTAGAAAATTTAAATTTTTTGGTGTGCGATATTTTTAGTTAATTTTGTTTTTACAATTATAAGTATGGTTTTTTTTCAATTGATACTTAATAGTCGTATAAAAGATATATCTGTAATCTTGTTATTTTTCTTAATAGAGTATATTATCTATACAATTTTACAAAATTCTTCTTGTTTGACTTTTAAATTTAGAATATTGACAGTTATATTTTTATTGTTTCCATGTAGTATCCCATAAAAGAGCTAGTTAAATATATATATTTGTATGAATCATGTTCTCCATATATCTATATTATTAAAGTATTTGAAACTTTAAGTAACTATCGAAATAACATCTTAATTATTTTTAATTATTTAACCTTTTAAATAAAACTTTCATTATTGGTAAATAATTTTCTTTAAAACATTTGCTTATAAATATAGGACAATATAAAGATTTCAAAAAACTATAACCATCCCATGTCACTCTCTCTCTCCTTCAATATTCCCCCTACTCCCTCTCTCTTTCTCTACCTACCCTACCCCTTCAACATTCCTACTACTTCTTATTCCTCTCCCTACCACCCTTATTTCTCTCTCTTCCTCATCTATTGTTATCTTTTATCAATATTAAATATATTCAATTACATTGCATAATTTTATTCATTTTGTGCATACAGAACACAGATATGTCATTTGCTAGTATATATATGTTATATTATTATATTACAATTATATATATATATCTACTATGGTTTACACAATAAGTAACATAGAAAGGATGGTATGTATTCAACATATATGGTATATATATTTAATAAAGTTATGATTATAAGTAATATAGAACCTAAACAATTGAGTAAAAATTATAAATTTAAATTAAAAAATAATGGTTTGAGCCCTATAGGTAATAAGGGTATAAATACTAAAAATTATATTTATATTATAGAAGCAAGCGACTACAATATGATTCACATTAGACTTAAGTAAGCAAATTGAGAACTTTAAGTAAGTTAGGATTAATATGTCATTATATTTCAAAGTACTACTTCATAGTATTTAGAGGCTTAAGACTATACTTATTTGTGTTTGTAGGCAGTTTGATTATGCACATGCTTGTGTGTACTTGTTGTTAATTGTATAGTATACTATTGGCTAGTTGTATTAGTTTGCAATTGTTATGTATTATGTGATATGGATTGATCATTTTAACTGGACTTAATAATATACAGATTGTATAATTAACTAAACAAGCATTTCAACTCATTAAGGGAAACGTTTAGAATTCTTTAGCCAAATATCGAGCCTTTTGAAAAGGATGGTACTGGATAGCATAATTAGTTCCTTCTTCATCCTTAGTCGAACTAAGTGATAAGAGAAGAGATCGTAGCAAGGGTGAGGTCAATGGTTCAAAGTTAGTTGCAAGAGAAGCAGTGTCTCCATTACACAAGCCTAGGTTTGTTTATGAGCCATTGAAATGTGCACTAAACTCCTCAACCTGAATTAGAGTGGGTATAATTTTTCTAATCTTATGATGAATCTGATAGCATCGTGCAATGGCTTTTGCTTGTCGTATTACATTAAAATAATTGGTTAATAACCTTATTTGTATTAATGTATAGTCTTATATCTCCATCCCAACTTACTAAGTGATTGGTTACTCACATTCCTATATATGTTGTTGGGAATGATAGCTAGCTAGGAAGTGGCCTTTTAATTACTTTAAAGCTTGCAACTTGTGATACCCCTTAAATGCTAGGTGAGAGGAACTCTAATCATTAAAGTGTTTTTTGGTGTAGTGGCTCGAAGTACATTGAAACTCTAAAGTTAAGCGTACTCAAACTAGAGTAATCTCAGAATAAGTGACCTCTTAGGAAGAAGTTGCACTAAGGGACAAAATCGTATGGCGTTCCACACCAAAACGGACAACATCTTGGTAGAAAGAATTTTGGTCAGGTCATTATAGAATGGTATCAAAGCAATCAACCAGCTTGAAGGGCAAGGCCCTGCTTGGTGGTTGTCGTAGACCTGTGTAACGAAACTAACAAGGGTATTCATTCTATAAAGGGGGTGGATTATGATACCTCTTACATGCCAGGTGAGAGGAACTCTAATCATCGAGGCACCTTTTGGTATAGTGGCTTAGAGTATGTCGAAACTCTAAAGCTAAGCATACTCAGGCTGGAGCAATCTTAAGATGGGTGACCTCTTGTGAAGCAGTTGCACTAAGGGACAAAACCGTGTGGCATTCCATGCTAAAGCGGATAATACCTCGATGGAAAGAGTTCCGATCGGATCATTACACAACTACTAGATCATAGAGAATGAGGAAATAAATTTAAAGAATAGATATATTTTTATGGTCTTAATTTTTACATTAGAATCTTCCATTTTCAAATAAAGTATTATTTAGATAATATAATGTTACGAAATCATGTAAACATTAATTGTAATGTTTGAATCTTAGTATATATTTTTCATACTTTCTTAGGTAAATAACTTCTTTAATTTGTGAACTGTTTACTTTAAAACAGGTTAATTATAGATGCCTTATGTAAATCAGGTTTAAGATAGTGGTTATAAGGTCAGCTTTTATCCTCAAATAGTTTGCACAATGAGACTATTACGACTCTATCACTTTGTAGCGTGACATCAATGAAGAGCTTAGTGATGTCTATGTCTACAGTCATCGAGGCTAGCTCCTTCTTGTGATGATGGCTAGGTAAACGCTATGGCTCATCATCAATCTCTAACAGCTCAACCCTAAGGTTCTATTGAGTTTCCTCTAAGACCTCTACTTACTATTGTTGTTGCTACTACTGCTACTGCTAACCTCCCTTATCTCATCATTAAAGGGCTTATTGAAAATACGTATCTTAGGCATTACTTCACTTAGCTGCTACTAGATACATGGATTAGCCTCCTTAAGCCCCCTTCAGGAGCTTACACCATAAGAGTAGCTAAGGGAATTGTCATCGGCACAACCTTAACCACTTAAGGTACCGATGGGGGGCCCTTCTTACTCCTCTTTTTCTCTAAGGAGCCAATAACATCCTTTTTACTCCTCTTCCTCCATCCTCGCCCCCTCAAGTTTTCTTCTTAGCCTTCTTGTCTCTTAAACTTGAGCTCTCTTCTTTGCTTTCCCAGCAAATGCCTAGAGCCTCTTCTTGTAGACCTCTTCCATGACAAGTCGAAAGTCCTCGCTGTAGATTTGTTAAGCCATAAACACTAAAATGATGTTAGTCACAACAAATAATAGGAGAAAAAATTGAAGTTGAACCTACTGTGGATGAGTGGCCTTGAGCTCCCTTAACAACAACAATATACAATTGCTAACTCCTAGCTGCCCTCCTTAGTTAGACCCCCAACTAGTATTTCTCTTCGTATTGAATATTAGCCTTCTATAAATATAGTTGCTAACCATAGTGCTAATGGTGAACTTGTCTCTGAAACGAAATGCTTGATCGAGGATTTCTTCTCTTACATCATTGTCCTTAAGGGCTATGTAATCCATTATAGTCGTCCTTATAGGTTAGGCCTACTTGGTAGGATAGGGCAACTTTACGTTTAATTGTACTTGGACAAACTTAGCCTTTTAACCCTATACCTTAGGCTTTAAGTTCCAAAAGATCCTGATGTGCTCACCTTGAGTTGAACAATATACCTACCCATCTAGGCTTAGCTTTATATGAAAGAAGTGCTTGAAGAACCGAGCCATAAGCCCTTATAAGTGTTAGATGAACACAATCTTGAACCCAAACAAGGAAGCCAATAATTTAGGTGCAAAGAACTAGGCATAAATAAGTACATATACACTTCAAGTTGAAACTTTATGAAGGGAAATCAAAGCTTAAGCTTGAAAGACTTCCTATATAGGCAAAATAACCTCCTACCCCCAAGGGCACATGCCCTGTCCCCTTCTTCAGGCCTCACCATGACCCAGCCATCGACCACATCCCATACGGCTATGCACATCTTGTCGAATGCCTCATCATTGTGTTTATATGTCATACAATCCACAACATTCAGGTTCTCATTTGATAAGCTTAACTTAACTCTACTTTTTATAGCAATACTTTTTATACCAAAAGTGTATTTTTGCTAATAAGTGCACTAGATCACTGATGCAATGATAAACTATTGAGAACTAGGTTGAACCTATAGGGAATGATGTGTAACTTTTGTTAGTGTAAGTCTCATCTAATTTCAAGTAGATAAAATCAATGATTTATGAAATAATTATATTCTAAAAGCTAATTACACAAGTAAAATTAATTAATTGGGATATTTAACATCTCAAAGGATTCAAATGCAACCAAATAATTAGAATACTAGTTAATGTTAAGACATAGTCTTTAACAAGTTTAGTTTTATGACAATTAATCTCTCGGTAAAGCTTTTATCTCACAAAACAAACTAATTACCTAGGATTAACCAATTAACCTTTCTGTCACTAAATAAGATATAAACTAAATTAATCTTTCTAATTCCTAAACCTTACTTGAATTAAAGAGCACATCTTCTTTAATCCAAAGTTTTTAGTTCACAGTAAACAATTAGTAATGGCTTTGCAACTTAATCTTAATTTATATGTATTCTAATGGAATCAAAATGCAAGTTGTCTTGATTAGGGAATGAAAGACTTCTAACAATAAACATGATTCATTAACTAATATTCTTAATTATCCAACAGATAATATTAAATCGAGCATGTGCAAGAAATAATAGAGAAGACAATATCCAAATTAAGGATTTTTTAAAAAGAGTGAAATAACTTGTTTAAGATTTCTAATCTTTGATTCAAGATCAAATATCACTCTTATTATTCCAAATGTTGAATTTTGAAAAGAAAATAAAACTACACTTCTTTTAGGTTAATTAAATGAGAAAAAATAATAGTCTGTTGTCTATTCTATGCTACTTTATTGTTACATCTATTCACAAGGCCTTCTATATATATAGTAAAGGAATTCTATGTAGGTATGGGCTCGTAGGGTACAATTGCATCCTTTTACCAACTACATCTTCTATTCTTACCTAAAATAAAAGATAAAAGATATACAGCTTGGCTCCAAATAGAAGATATATAAAAACATGGCATCTTGGACTCCAAATATTTTAAAAAAATAATAAGATTCACATACCTTAGAATGACCATACCCTAGGACTATGGATGATAGGAATAAGACCATTGGACCGTTGACCCGAGCTTGAGCCCAAGGACTAGAAGGCATAGTTAGACAAGTTCTTTCTTCATGCATCACACTTAAGGAATTTGAATTGCTATAGTCTACCAACCCAATGCCCTGGCTGAGCTAAACCCTCCTGTACTTATTGATAGTCTCCAGTTGCTAACCCAAGACACATCTAGATAATAGCTTGGCCCATCTGACCAGTTGCCTAGCCAACCTGAATCTAAGCTGTACCTAGTACGTCTGAGTTGAATTCATCTCAAAAAAGTCACCTGGTCAGCTTGACACTACTGAACTATCAATACAACTCGACATCATCACTTAACAGCACCTAGGCTAATTGAACAATTATTGTAAAACATACTTTTAGTAAGCCTATAATTCGACTAAGAGTACTTCTTGAACGTTCCCAAGGATCAACTAAACCAAGAATTCAAGTTTACATTTAAAAAACGAACTTAATTTTCCTAAGAGTTGATTATATCTTGGTATATTCGTCAACCCCAGAACAACATCAAGAACACTTGAGGTTAGTGTTGCAAACCCTAAGGGAACACAGGCTATATGCCAAATTATCTAAGTGTGATTTTTGGTTGAGAGAGATATCCTTTTTGGGACATGTTATTTCAAGGGAAGGAATAAAAGTAGACCTTGAAAAGATAAGAGCTATCACTGATTGGAAAAGGCCCTAAAACGTCACGGAAGAGCAGACTTTCCTTAGGTTGGTTGGATATAATTGAAAGTTTATGAAGGACTTTTCAAAGATTGCTAAACCACTTACTCGACTGACTCAAAAGAATGAAAGATTCATTTGGAGTAAGGAAAGAGAGGAAAGTTTCCAAGAGTTGAAGAGATAGTTAACTTCAGCACTAGTTCTGGTCTTACCTAACAATGAGGAACATTTTTCAATGTATAGTATTGCTTTTAAGAATGGTTTGGGGTACGTGCCGATGCAAAATGGAAAAGTGATTGCTTATGCTTCACGACAATTATGACCGCATGAGTAGAATTACCATACTCACAACCTAGAGTTAGCAGCTACAATGTTTGCATTGAAGCTATGGAGGCATTACTTGTATGGTGTCAAATGTGAAATTGATAGCAACCACACGTGTGAACCCCTAAAATTATCAACTTAGCCTTAGTAATAGACTCGACTATGTTAGACCATTTAGGAGTCGACAAGGCTAATGAAAGTGAAAACCCTAAAAGAATTATTCAATCGCGTAAAGAATTTTTCTACTCTAAATGTTTCTAAATGCTAAAGATTTTATTCAAAAGTGATTGAAACCCTAAAAATGATTATTTTAAAGACACATGTGCACTAATCCAACATGATATACCCTAAAACACTAATTGATAATATAATGCTTATCCTTTTGTCCAATTCACTAGTAAAGGGTTAGAGATGACCCTTATTTATACTTATATGCTTTGAATCCTTAGGTAATCCATTAGAAATTAAGATAATGAGTCATAGATTATATTCACTTCTTAAGTAAGTGATTAAGATAGTTTCACTTAGAGTTAGAGTAATAGTTAAAGATTAGGTTATATGTAGTGAACCTTAACATATAAATTGGTACTTTTTGCATTTGTTATTCAAAGCAGTTTATCAAATGAGATATATAAGCTATGAAGACCTAAAGTAAGATCTCATCAACAATGTTTCCTAATTAATTCATGAAATATCTCATTTCCCCTCACTTCCTTCATTTTTCCTCTAATTTCCCTTAATTACTACATTATGTGCACAAAATTAAACATACTTAAGTAATGTTGACTAAGGTAATGCATGTTGACCAAAGTCAAAGGGTTGACCAAGTCAACATATGTTGACCAAAGTCAACATTTTGAAAAGTCAAAAGTCTTAAGAAATAAGGAAAATATCTTAGTAACTTAATGATGATTTTCTTTTCTTTTCTTTTTGATTTTCCTTTTCTCTTCTTTGCAATTGTTGCCGTCCACAATTTTGCTCCTTAGGCCCCACCATTTGTTGTCTTCCATAATTGAAACAAAACAAAAGAAACAAAAGCAAAACCCCCCATTTCATGCTGTGAACTCCCTCTCCTCTTTCACTTTCATTCCTTTCCCTTTTGTCTCCTTAAACTTCAACAAAATTAAAGGTATGTTCTTAAGTTGTTTTATGTTACTTTATGTTGTTCATTAGTTAGTTAATTAGGTAGATTAGGTAAGTAGTTAGGTGTTTAGTAAAGTCTTGAAGAAGAGGAAACAAAGTTTCCATCTTTAAGTATAGAAAATGAAGAATCATGAAGGAAATGGAAGAAATACATGTGTATGTACTCTTAGATGTGTATACATAAAGAAATACCAAAGGAATACAAGTATGTGAACCTTAATGCTTATTTAATCAAATGATGAGGTAGATGATGACATAAGCATATGATGACATAAAGAAAAGATGACATAAGCAATGACATAAAGAAAAGATGATGTAAGCAATGACATAAGCATAGGTTTAGAAAATGAGAAAAGTAAGAAAAGTGTAGGTAATTAGATACTTAAATTAGAAAATTTTAATACACTTTCTAAATTAGACTATACCTAATTTAGTATATGAATTGGTAATAACAAAGTAAATCCCTTAATTATAAGAATTTAAGGAATAAAGGTTATAAATATAAGTAATAGCAATACTTAAGTATTATAGCTAAAAATTTCTATAAATTAGTTCATAATATAAAATAGGGGTCTTAACATCCAAAATAAACATTACCGTATGAATATACGTCTGAAAACGATGAAAAACGACTATGAATTTATGAATATCAGAAATATAACGAAAAAGTTAAATACGATTAATAATAAAGTCTAACCGGGTAAAAGTTGATAATAGTCTAAGTAGATTAGGTAATTAAATGTTTAGAAGTATTGGTTAAATTAGTTACTTACTAGTCTTATCAAATCGTAATGATCAGGTGACTCTGAGGAGCGTGAGGACCTCCCGATCGACTACTACGATTAGGGCAAATCACCATGGCCGAGTGAGTATTTACCCAATGATTCCATGCTTGTTTTGTGATTGTAGATAGTGGACTTAAATATTATTGTTAATTGATGATTGTGTGGGGTTTGGGAAACGCTTGTGTATGCCGATATGTCTTGAGTTGTGAACTTATCTTAACTATTGATAATGCTATGGTTGTTGCATGGTAGTATAGAAAATGATTGTGTGCACAATTGGATGGTCATAGCATAATTTGAACCTAATTATACTCGGCCTATAAAAAGAAATTGAGACATGCATTAACATGCATAGCATGGATACTATTCCGGCCGTCACATCATACGGAGGTAAAGAGAGGCCATTCGGGAGTTGATATTATTCATTTATTTGGTTCTGTACGGTGCACTCGTACAAAATGACCTTACCCTGGCCTGCGGGAACACTAGGCGTTGGAGGCGCCAACTGCCTAGCTAAGGGTCGAGTCTAGAGGCCTCCATTTAGGGGTGAGTGTGGATTGCGGGGGCCCACTCACAATTATACTAGAACTTAGGTTTTCTAAAAATAAAAGAATTATTTGATATAAGTACGGAACGTGGGGTTCCGTAGTAAAGTAAGTTCTAGTATAATACCTGGATCTGATTGGTGCCGTGTATACTCCAACCCTGACTTCGGAGGGTGTTAAATCTGAGTTACGTATATGAACTAGTTAATTATACGTATTGTTTGGCATTCTAGTTGATCATTCATTCATATGCTTGAATATAATGTACTTATAACTTGTTTGTGGTGTGGCTGAGGGTTTTGCTCACTAAGCTTAGGCTTACACCCCTTTAGACTTTTGTTGCAGGATAGCCTGTTCGTAGAGACAGGGCGAGGAATGCCATAGGTTAGCCTAGGGATTTGGGCAAGAGCGAGCTGCTATGTGTACTGAGAGAATAGTTTATGTAGACTTCTACTTATGTACTTTTGTTTATCTTATTATTATAGACCTAGACATACTTAAACGCTGTGTAATGTAAGCTTTGTAACTTAAATTTTATATAAATATGTTTGTGTAATGATATCATGTGAGTCTGGATGTTCTTTGGAAACTAGTGGTTGTAGAGCCTTGTATATTGTGTGAAGAGTTCTTGATTGGAAGGGTAACCAATCAGGGGTTCTTTGTACAGTATACGGCGTCTGCCACGACTAGGCCGTCCTCAGTTCGTGACAACACGAGCTTGAAATACCTGCTCACTCAGAAGGAGTTAAACATGAGACAATGACTTTGGATAGAGTTGATAAAAGGACTATTATCTCAACATCAACTACTACCCTAGGAGAGTAAAGGTAGTAGCTGATGCTTTAAGTCGAAAGAATCATGTCGAAGTTGCATCTCCTCTTACTGAGCAAAGAGAACTGATTAAAGAATTTAAGAGGATGAACTTGGAATTTGCATGGCATGAAGCAAATGCCAAATTGTCAAACTTAGTCCTTGAGCTAATATTGTAAGAAAGGATTCGGGAAGCACAACAAGAGGACCCTACTCTACAACATGTAAGGGAGTAGATGATACTTAGAAGGTATGCTGATTTTAGTTAAGATGAGGATGGATTGATTTGAATGAAGTGACCTCTATGTGTACCTGACAGTCTTGAGTTAAGGAAAGAGATTTTGAAGGAAGCCCATTATTCTGGATATATGGTACATCATAAAGGGACTAAGATTAAGATCTTAAAAAGAATTTTTGGTGAAGTGGGATGAAACAAGACGTAGCAAACTTTGTGCTTAAGTGTGACACTTGTCAAAGAGTTAAATCCGAACATCAACGACCAGGATGATTGTTGCAACGTTGTTTGTACCTAAGTGGAAATAGGACCAAATCACTATGGACTTTGTATGTGGATTACTTAGAACGGTAGCGAACCATGATGCAGTATGGGTGGTAATGGATTGACTTACAAATCAGCATACTCTCTACCCATCAACATGACTTATTCCCTAGAAAAGTTGGCTCGGATATATCTAAGGGAGATAGTACATTTGCATGGAGTGCTAGCTAGAATAGTGTTTGATAAAGATCTAAGGTTCCTGTCTAAGTTTTGGGGAAGCTTACAAAAAGTGCTAGGGATGAACTTAAAGTTTAGTACAGCTTATCACCTCTAAACAAATGGACAATCCAAGAGAACAATTCAGACTTTAGAAGACATGCTTCGAGCCTGTTTTATGGAGTTTAAGGGAAATTAGGATTCTCACTTACCATTGGTTGAGTTTGCATATAACAATAGCTACCATTCATCCATCCAGATGTCATCATATGAAGCTTTGTATGGATAAAGATGCCGATCTCTATTGTTTTGGGATGATGTAGAGAGGGTAGCTTTAGGACTAGATTTAGTGCAAGAGGTAGCCGAAAAGATAGCTATCATCAGAAAGTGAATGAAACAAGCCCAAGACAAACAAAAGATTTGGGTAGATTTAAAAAGAAGGGAATTGGAGTTCGGTGTGGGAGATCATGTATACTTGAAGGTAAGTCTGATCAAGAGCATTCATCGAGTGAGAACTTAAGAGAAGTTAAGCCTTAAGTACATTAGACCATTTGAGATTCTTGAGAGAGTAGGAAACCTTACGTACTGCTTGGTATTAATGCCAAACTTGGCTAGAATACATAATGTGTTTCATGTGTTGGTACTAAGGAAACATGTGCATGACCCTAATGATGTAATTGAACTGGAACCGATACAACTCAAAGAAAAACTAACATTTGAAGAACACCTAGTTCAAGTCACTGATAGCAAGGTTCAGAAATTGAGGAATAAAGAAATCAGATATGTAAAACTACTTTGGAGAAACCATGAAAGTGAAGAAGCCACTTGGGAAGCCAAAGAAGAAGTAAGACAAAAGTACCCCCAGTTGTTTGAAGTTCTAGTTATGTCTCTAAGTTTTTAAGACAAAACTTATTTTAAGGGGGGAGGATGTAAACCCTACTTTTAGTGGTCTTATGATCAACTAAACTAAGAATTCAAGTTTACATTTAAAAAACAAACTTAATTTTCCTAATTCGAAAGTCAATTATTGATAAAACCCGAACATGAAGAACTATGGACTCTAAAGTCACTTAAGACCCTAAACCCTAAAACAATTGGGGACTTCTAACCCTAAGAAACTAATTGATAATTTAATTTGAATAATTTCTTTCAACTCTAGAAAATTTCATAATTTGATAAGAATTGAATTATAATCTACAAAACAATTTAAGAAGTAAATTCTAAAACAATTTCCTATAAGACAATTCCCTTATCTTTACGCCTAAGCCTTACATGTGAATAAGTAAACCAACTAATCACCCTAAATGACTTATCAATTGAGAGTTGGCTGGTTCTTATAAGCTAGAAAGGGGGGTCATGCCTTTGTCTTTCATCCATCAATCACTTTATCTTACACTCCACTATTCACCCATTAATGCTTACATTATCTAAAGTTGCAATTGTTGACTTTTGTACATGCTACAAGACAACAAAATCAAACTTGTTAAACACACTTTCCACTCCAATTGCAACTGGCCACTCTTTTTCCATTTGCTCTCACTTTCAACTTCATTTTCACTTCCTTTTCTTTCACTTTGAAAACAACTCAAAAGAGGAAACACAAAACCCTAAAAAATCTTACACTTGTCACCACCTTCAAAGCATCCACACTCATGGCACTTTCAACTCCACTTGTGTCTTACATTTGCCAATATTCAAAGCTCCTTTTAGGATCCTTAGAACACTCTCTAAACCTTACTCTAACGGACCACAACTTAAGTTTCCAAAAAGGGTGCAAGAAGGAGGAAGTAAGACAAAGAGCTTAAGTGGAAACTTAGTGCACAGTCACCATATTCTTGCTTTGTGGACAAGTAAATGTATCTTCTATTTGTAGTTTAGTATTCATGTTAGGGGACCTTGATTTCTTAAGGATATGAGTATGATCATAAGTTGATGAAAAGTCTAAGACTACCCTAAGAAGCAAACTCATGAAACCTTTACGTGAAAGTTGAAATATGAATATGTAAAGTTGGTGTTTTGTAGAGATACTTGTTTAACACATTGAATGGAAAATTTTAAGTTGAGAAAATCTTGAAATGAGAACTTAAATGAAAGGGAAGCATGCTAGATGTGAGCATTTATAAGTCATTTGGATGTTGTCTTCACTTCTATTAAGTTAAATATGCTCAAATCTAGACTTAGGTAAAGGAAAAATTCATCATATGAAGTTTTATGAAGAAACCAACTTTGTAAGACATGAACCATGATATGGGAGTTATGATAAGTATGAGATCTACTATTTTCATGTAAAGTATGAGCTAAATAATCATCTCATGGAAAGGAAGTCAAGTTAAGATTTGAATATAAGTAGCTTAAGTTCATAATCTAATACCTAAACTTAAGGAAATGATGAAACAAGTTGAAAAACCAAGTTGGAAGCCTACACGCCAAACCAACTAGATTTGGAACTTTGTTAAAATACATTTAAAAATATGATAAAAGTAAGTAAAAAAAGTGAAAAGACTAACTAAGGTAATACGATAAGCGAATTAAGCCTAAAACATAAAATTGAGCTTAAAACTTCCAAAATGAGCCTCAAACACCAAGTTGAACCCACCTTAATTTTTTTACCAGCAACATAGCACAACATTAAAAGTTATTTTATGACCCTCAAGAATCCCACAAGATGCCCCCTAAGCCTAAGAAAGTGACTATCTTTGATTTGGATAAAAAACAAGCCCATTTAACAACTTAAGCCTACTTAAGAGCCTAAGAAGTGGTTGTTAGCCTTAGGAGTGTAAATCAAAGTTGTGAATCTGATCTTGAGTATTTTTAGCCTACAATGAGATCTTAAGCCCAAGCTTAAAGGATTTCCTAAGTTACCAAAAAGCCCATTAACCAAACAAAGCCCAAAAGCACTCTGAATCATGAAGACCACTACTGTTCTGACCTATAGGTAGATTTACATGCCTCATCTCAAAAATATAACCTCACCACATTAAATTACACTAAGAAATGATGAAGATTGACTATAAGATTATAAAAATTGGATTTAAAACGAGAAAGTTATACGCGATTGAACTTTAAGTAAGAAACCGGGAAAAATACGAAAACTAATCATGAGTATAACTTAAGAGGTTTTAGCTTAGTTTTCTAAGTTTTATTTCAAATCCTTATAGTATTACGATTGAGATGTCTAGGGGACCCAACATTTGTAGACAACTTACCCTTGGACTACTTCAATTGACCTGCTTAGTAAAGTGAGTGAATTCTTGATAACTTTTTACTTAATTTTACTTGTCGAATAGATGCACTTAAACTTACATATATAAATTAGATGCTTGTGGGATATGGGAAATGCATGTGTGTGAGTTCATGATTGAATGCTATGGCTTGCTATTCACATAATAATAGTAATTTCTTACAATAATTCATACATGCGATTGTATGGAATGAAATTATCTGATCACTATGAAAAACCGGATTAATCACTTATATGATTAAGAAATTCAATAAATCATACATTCCCTATAATTACATTCGGATGACATCGACTATCACTTCATGTAGAAGATAGGAAGGGACTTATAGGAGGAGAGCCTCCTATAGGATTGAATACTAGCTATATCATCATTTATATTAAGTCTCTATCCTAAGTTGTTAGGCTTACTAAGCGTTGGGAGACGCCAACCATTGGTGAGGGGCTGTATCTTATGGCTTCTACTTAAGGCATGTATTTATATATTGCGAAGGCCACCATACAATTAGACTTGGGATTTCAAAAATATAATTTGTTATTTAAGAAAGAAAGTATATTATATATGGTTTTGTTTTGACTTAAGCACAATAGTGCAAATGATATAAAGCCTAAAGGCTAGAACCTAGATTTTGGTTTGGGTTGGTTAATTATCTCTAACCACCGACTACAAGGGGCGTAATTCTGAGTCGTATACAGTTCTTAGGCTATTGCATGCGTCATTTGGCATACTGATTGTTCATGCATTCATATGTTTGTGCATTTAATAAATTTTTGCCATGTAGTATTGACGAGGATATTTATCTCACTAACCTTAACCTTATACCCCGATAAATTTCTTTTGTTGTAGGGGAACCTCTTTGTTTATTTGGGCCAAGGAATGCTTGAGGTGAGTCTCATTTAGAGACAAGTTGGAGCGATCAGGGAGTGGAGAGGAGATTTTGTAATAGTTTTTGTAGATAACTATTTATCTTTGTTTTTGTTCATATTATAGATTGAAGTTTCTAATGCAGTTTCCTTTACGAACTGCATTTGTTTGTAATATTCTTTCGGTGTGGGACTTAATGAATCTACACATTTACTTAATTACTTTACATCATAGAAGTTAATTCTAGTAAATTGCTTTATATTACTTATCTATGGGCTTAATAGTAATTTATAGTGGAAGGAGCCTCGTGTGCTATATAAAAGGCTTGTGATCAACAAGGGGGTTGATAGTAGATGTTTATATGGTATATAGTAATCTATCACAACAATGATACTATTGTGTCATGATAATTATCCATCTTTTGCCATACGCATAACCACTAGTATTCTACTACGTATCCGAGGACCCCTATGATAGAATCTTCCATACAAGATACCAATTTTTATTGTATTTTCAATTATACCCTTTATCATTCTTTGTACATTACTTATTTTAGACATTATCCTTTTCATCGTTTCCATTTTAGGAAGGATGCCCTAATCTTTCAGGTGTAATACATTTGTAATCTATAGCCACATCTTATCTTCTCTTTCTCATATTGAGTATACACTTCTCCATTTGTAAGCATTGTTCTCCATTGCTTACTTCACTCTTATCTTAACTCTTAAGCAAGGTTAGGTGGCAAGTACACTTATTAGACTAGCTCGTGCATCACATCAAGTTGAGCCATGAACTCTCAATAGTTCTAATAGTGTGTCATATCCTGTAGAGCTGATCATAGTTTTGATTGTTTTACTTTTCATTGTCATCCATACGCATTTTTCTAGCTTTCCATAAGCTTGGACCTACCCTAGCGATCAACCTTGTCATTTCTTAAATTGGTTTGTATCATCATAGCATTAGAGTGGAGGTTTCACTTAGGTTAGTTATGTTTAAGCCTTCTTGAGTAGTAGTTATTGTAATAGTGTGTTAAGAAGAGCTTAGCTGAAAGTGTTTGAGTAAGTAGAAGGCGTAGAAGTTTATTGTGACTGCATACTTTATTTTGCCTTATTTTGAACATATGAAAACAGAGCAAGTTTCAATTTAGTTTCTTGTTTGCTAGAGTCATTGTTGTGTATACAAATTAGTTGAATATTCATGAGGAAGAAGTATGTGTGTGCATTGTTGGCTTGAAGGGACTATATCTATTTTTTCTTTGAATTGGAGATTGTTATTGAGTTTTATAAAAGAAAATGATAGATCTTAGTATCAATGCTAGTATTAGAGATGACAATATTAGTGTTGTCCACCATGCACAACAACCCTAAGGTGAAGTACTAATGAACAAATGGATGAAATGGCTAACCTTTATAGTTAACCTTACTAGGGCTAATCATGGATTGGCTTATTGACTTGTCGAAGTTGTATAAAATATTCCTTAAGTTGCTCTACCTACGAGAGGATAAAACCCAACTCGATAAGCTCGAGGTGGAGGAGTAGGAGGACAAGTATGAAGGAGAATTGACTTAAGTGATTTAGATGGGGACAAAGATGAAGAGTGCAATGAAGAAGAGCATCGAGCTACTGACCATGTGAAGCTCCAAATTTTGAGCTTCAATGGTTTTACGGATGTAGACAACTATCTGGATTAGGAGAAAAAGGTTAAATGTGTCTTTGGCTATTTTTAGTATGAGGATCATGAGAGGGTAAAGGTTGTTGTTATAGAATTCTCTAGGAAGGCTACATTATGATGGAAGAACTTCCAAACCATAAAGAGGCCAAAAGGATACAAAGAGGTCAACACTTAACTAGAGATGAAGAGGATTCTCAGAAATATGTTTGTACTATATACCTACCTATAGGATACTTTTTCTTGGCATCAAGAGTTGCGACAAAGGAGCCAAACTATTAATGATTATGTTTGGGAGTTTCAAATACTTATGATCTGATGTGAAGTGGATGAAACATCAACTTAAACAGTGTCCAAGTTCCTTATTGGACTAAGAAGTGACATTTATCATATCGTTGAACTTTAATAGTTCACTACATTGGACGAGGCTGTAAGAATAGCCTAACGAGTAGAGAGATAGTAGAGGAATAGGCCACATCTTGAAGGTAGACAATATGCTGGACGAATTGAGTGGAAAGTGTTTAGTAAGATAGACTTGAAGTTAGGGTACCACCAAATTTGAATGAGGCAAGTGGATAAATAGAAGACTACTTTTAAGATTTGACATGTCTTGTACAAGTAGATGGTCATGCCTTTCGAACTATTAAACTCCCTAAGCAATTTCATGAGACTAATGAGTCATGTTCTGAGAGATCTAATTAGGAAATTTGCCGTCGTCTACTTTGACAACATCCTTGTCTATAATGCTGACTTGGCAATGCATACTAACCATCTCTAAGATGTTTTTGATATCTTCTGAGGAGAGAAATTTTTTGGAAAGTTGAAGAAAAGTTGTTTCTATCTAGAAGAAGTGAGCTTCTTAAGTTATATAGTTGGTGGAAAGGGATTGACAACGTGTTTTGAGACTAATGAGTCATGTTTTGACAGTTCTGATTAGGAAATTTATTGTCGTCTACTTTGATGACATCCTTGTCTATAGTGCTGACTTAGCAATGCATATTGACCATCTTCGAGATGTTTTTGATGTCTTCTGAGCAGAGAAATTGTTTGGAAACTTGAAGAAAAGTTGTTCCTATCCAGAAGAAGTGAGCTTCTTAAGTTACATAGTTGGTGGAAAGGAATTAACAGTTGATGAAGAGAAGGTATGAGGCATCATTGAGTGGTCGACCCCAACCTCTTATGCCTAGGTGAGGAGTTTGCATGGATTGGGATCATTTTACTAACACTTTATTTGAGGATTTGGTACTATAGTAGCACCTCTGATTAAATTAACAAAGAAGAATGAGGAGTTCAAGTAGGGAGAGAAAGAGAAGAGGAGTTTTACCAAAGTAAAAGTAAGGTTGACCTGTGCCACAGTCTTGGCTCTACTAGACTTTGATAGAGTGTTTAAGCTTAAGTACGACACATTAAGTGTTACATTAAAGTAGTGCTAATGCAAGAAGGTTAACCTATTGCTTATCATAGTAAGAAGCTCAAAGGAGCACAATTAGAATATTCTATTTATGATAAGGAACTTTTGGCCTTAATCTGAGCTCTTCATATGTGACAACATTATCTTCTACTAAAGGAATTTGTCATATACACAAATCATGAGTCTTTAAGATACTTGTAGAGCCAATCCAAGCTGTTTAAACACTAAGCTTGATGGATTGAATTTATGAAAAGATTTAATTTTGTCATGAAATATAAGTAAGGCAAGAATAATGTAGTTATCAATGCTCTATCAAGAAGACACGTTCTTCTCACTAGGTTGCAAACCATATTACTAGGGTTTGGCAAGTATTAAAGAACAATACCAAAATGATTCTCATTTGGCCCTATATGTAAGTACTATAGAGAATGAAGGGCAGTAAATGAGTACCATATAGAGGATGATTATTTGTTTCGAGGTGGCAAATTGTATATATTGACTTGTTCAACTAGACAGCTATTGATGAGAGGAGCCCACAATGGAAGACTCCACATTGGAGGACTCTAAGCACTTTGGAGAGTAAAGAACATACAAATTGTTGAATGATAGGTTCTTTTAACCTAAGATGAAATGTAACATGCATCGTATGATAGAGGGATGCACTATTTGCAAGAAAGCAAAAAGCCAAGCAAAACAAGGGAAGGCAATGCCTTTGCTTACTCTAAGCAAACCATGGGTTGATTTGGGTATGGATTTTGTCCTTAGACTACCACAAATTGCCTAAGGCAAAGATTTTGTAATTGTTGTCATAGATAAGTTCTTCAAAATGGCACATTTTGTGCCCTACACCAAAACTAACAATGCTTCGGCCATTACTTCTTTGTTTTTATAGGAAATAGTTTGCTTACATGGAGTTCTGAGGAGTGTAATGTTGGATAAGGAGTGTAATGTCAGATAAAGACCTAAAATTCCTAAGCCATTTATGGAGAACTCTCTAGCATCAAATGGGAACTAAGTTATTGTTCAACACTTCTTATCATCCCCAAACTGACGGCCAGACAGAGGTGGTAAACCATACCCTGGACTCACTACTTTAAGTTGTAGTAGGAATGAACCTAATCGACTAGAACATCTGTTTACTTGTTGTCAAATTTGCCTACAATAAGATAATATATGCCATCACTAAGCAAGCCCCATTTAAGGTCATCCATGGCTTCACAAGTAAGAACTAGAGCCTAATCCCTCTAACAAACCTACCAATGAGACACCCAACATATTGATCAAGTGGCTAGAAAACTAAAGGAGAAGGGGCAAAAGAAGGAAGACTAAGGAATTTCAACCTAGTGAACAAGTGTGGCTACACTTGAGCAAAGAAAATTTTTCTAACAAGAGGAAGAAAAAACTGTCTACTAGAGTTGAAGGACCATTTAGGCTACTCTTGAAGATAAATGACAATGTATACCAATTAGAGCTAATGGAAGACTTCAAAGTGTCAGATGTGTTTAACGTTGCCAACTTTAGCCCTTACCGACCCGAGGAGAACCTGGATGAAGACTAATAAGATTTTATCCCAAATCTCAATCAGCCAAGCAAACATGGTAAGAATTAGACCATTAGACCCCAAACCTAAGCTTAAGCCTAAGGACTGGAAAGTGTAGCTAAATGAGTTCTTTCTTCATGCATCACACTTGAGGAATTCAAATTAATGTAGTCTGCTAACTCGATGCCATGGTCGAGCTGAACCTTCTTGTACTTATCGATAGTCTCTAATTGCTAACTCGAGACACATCTAGACAATAGCTTAACCCATTTAATCAGTTGCTCAGCTGATCTAATTCTAAGTTGTACCTAGTACATCTGAGTTGAATTCATCTCAAAAAAGTCACCTAGTCAACTTACACTACTGAACTGTCACCTTAACTAGGTATCATCACTTAGCAGCGCCTAAGCTAACCAAACAGTTGTCCATCTTTTACTAGATGCATAACCACTAGTCATCCGCCACATGTTTGAAGACCCCTGTGATAGAATCTTCCATATAGGATACCCATTTTTATTGTATTTTCAATTATACCCTTTATCATTCCTTGTACATTACTTATTTTAGACATTACCCTTTTTGTTTTTCATGCCCCAATCTTTTGGGTATAAATACCCTTATAATATGTAGTTGCATCTTATCTTACTCTTTTTGATATTAAATATATGGTTCTAACTTCATTAGCATTGTTTTCCATTACTTACTTCACTCTTATCCTAACCCTTAAAGAAGGCTAGGTAGTGAGTAACCTCATTAGACTAGCTTGTGCATTACATTGAGTTGAGCTGTATGTCCTCGGTAGCTCCAATGGTACATCATATCCTGTGGAGCTAATCATGGGTTGGCTTGTTTTACTTTTCATTGTTGTTCACATGCATTTTTCCACCCTTCTTTTTGAGCTTTCCATAAGCTCAGACCTACCTTAGCAATCGCCCTTGTTAATCCTTAGATAAGTTTGTATCATCGACCATAGTCTTTGCATGTAGTCCTCTTTAGACATCAATTGTCGACTTATCCATAAGTACGACTTCTATCCATGGAATGACTACATATGTGTACTAGAGGAACGTGATTATGTAGCTTCTTGAGTACAAGATTTCTTTTTCCATAGAATTCTGCATGCTTTTCATTAAAATTTGTATATTTTTCTGACTTTGCTCATTTTTCCTATAAAAAATATATAAATTAATTTAATAAAGTTCTAATATAACATACTAACAAATAAAGTACTAAATTACACTAAAAAGTCTATAAAAGTACTATATAATATCTATCTATAAAATAGGTGCAATTAAGCATTATCATCGCTTGATGGGCAACTACTCCATTATATCTCTATTTGGGCCATTGTTAGTGTATCTCTTCTAAAGCCTCTCTACAGTTGTCTCCCTCCTTATCTCCTATGTCCACATCTTGCTACGAATGCTACTACTAGGGGAATGAGTGGTGGAAGTGGGATTAGATACCACTTCCTTATAAGTGTCGTTGATCATCGTAGAGATGTCCACAAAAGAGGTGTTACCTTAAAATGTTGAATTACTCTGATCGATCATAGTAGTGTTGCGTCGAGAAGTGAGTTGAAGGAGTTTAGGGTGTGTTCAGTATTTGAAGAATGTTAGGAGATTTGTGGAGAGAATTTGGTGACATCTCGACAAGGGATGAAATGAAAGTAAAGAAATGATCTCCCTCCATCCCTAAAAGCTTTATATAGATGAAGAAAGAGAACATGGATCATCACTTCCCATCTAAATGGAAAATTCAACCTTAACTACCATGTATCATCATTTAACACTCAAGGCATAGATTCGTCTGTTATGCAAATCGCCAGCCTATACCCCATGCATGGTTCCAAAGCTACACATGCTACCCAAAGCACCATTATTAAGGTGGGGTTATCCTAAAGATCATGTTGACCAAGTCAACCATCACACCACATGTGCAGGTGCTTTGTAGTATAATGCCTTCAGTATTAGAGCTTGGGCCTTGCTTTCTGGAGCTTGAAATAGTTTACTCTCCTCATTGAGTACCCCTGAGCACTTCTCTAGGTTAATAGCTCAACCCCTTTTAGTAACCTAATTAGCTACCCCCCATCCAAATCATAGGCTCCTCATACCTTGCTTAATGGAATACCTTATCCAGTCCAGTTGGTTAACATAGCCTGCTCAAGCTTACCCTGAGCATTTCTCAATCCCAACTTCCTTAGGTCTTTAAAGCCCTTTGCTAATGTCCTTGGCGGGCCTGACCGCTTAAGTCTAAGGACCTTACTATCCTTGAGCCATCTAGATCTAAGCACGGCATGTAGCCTTAACCTTGATCCTTAAGCTTATGCTAAGTGCTCGAAGCATGACTTAGAGACATTGTTGCTTCTTCATTCTCTCTCTCTTTCCTTATTAAATTCTATTTAACATCTATCGTATAGCCTAAGTACCTAACCACCTTAGCTGCACGAGTGCCCACATTGTAGATGTAACATTTCCTAAGTACACCAACTAAGAAAATGGCATTGTCCTATCCTATACTGCTCACATCATCCTTGTACCAACCACATATGAGCCAATCTCGACCAACTACATGTCCTAAGCACCTAAGCTCTATGCCTTACAAATGGACCATAGAGCCATGGGTATAAGGATTCTAACTCTTAAGAGCTTTCCTTATACCTTCTAAAATACACAACACTTTCTCTTTTCCTTCCTTTACTAACTTAGGCATTAGAGGGCCCTCATTGGCTTAGTAATAAGGAGCTTTCTTACATGTCTACTATTGCATACGGTGATCAAACTACTAGACGACCACCTACTAATGATCAACAAATCACTAAGGACTGTTACCTTAAGAAGGAAACTTATGAAATTATTCCTAAAGAAGACCCAAAACAAGATCAAGGGAAGGAGCTTAGGTAGAGCAATTAGAAGGTGAAAACGAGGATGGAGAACATAAGATTGTTAATGGCTACCTTAAGGACAATTTTCAATATGAACTACTCACTAAATCACAATTACGCAAATCAAGGGAACACTGAAACCATTCTTGATAGCGTTGAAAATGAACAAAGAGCTGTGATGGCTAGAGTGGATCATTTAAAAACAAAAATCAGTCTTACATTTAGGAGAATCAAAGACATCCTAAACGAATTTCTTTAAAATGTTTCTATTCTCAAGAGACTATAGTTTCACTTATTAGGAACCATGTTTGGGAATCTTAATAAGATGTTTTGTTGGATTATTTGTAAATGATTTATGAACATCTTCTACGGAAGTTGTTTTCCGTAGGACAAGTCTTGCAATTTCAAAAGACATCAGGATTTTCTATACCTCTCCTAACATTTTCATGTAGGAACAAAGATTCTAAAATTTATGATTCTAACATATTTGAAATACTTGTTGTATGCATGAAATGATTCTAGGAGAATCATTCTTGGGAGATGTTTTAATATATATTGCTCAATTTGAATTGTAAGGCAACAAAAGTCTCAAAGAGATTGGAATTATGATTTAAGTTACTAATCAATTTTATGCTGGAATACATAAGAATATTGATTTTGAAAATAGAGCTTGAAATGTTTATGCTCTCATATTTGAGAAGCAATATTGAATGAATTCTTTATAGAGATTATATCAAAAACTATTATAAAAATTCTAATTGAATGATTATTTTGATATGTTTGATGAATGATTCTGAAATTATTTGGATGATCTATGTAAACTAATGAGACCAATCAACAACCATAAAAGAAAGTTGAATCCAAGAAATCAAATGAAGTTTTTATGAATATCTAGAATGATACATCTTATGCTTTAGCATGATATGATGGATGTGGCATGTTGATATGATCATACATTGATTCTAATTGATAAACATGGCATGATATTAGTACTTGAGAAGGAATCTAAAAATTTTCAAGAGGAGTGATATTAGAATCCTCATAAAATAGGAAAAAATTAGGGGAAGGGTAACTTGGGCAAATTTGAAGGATCGAGCCACTAGCATTACTTGAACTTCACATTAGGGACCAAGTATATTGAGTTGTTAACTTTGGAAATGAGATCCTAGAATTGGATGATAAGGACTTGAATCTCTTAATTCGTACTTTAACTAGGCAACGAGGATGAGGAAGAGACAATGGGTAACCACTAGGGCATAAGCATCTTCTTCTTCTTTATTTTCTTTTTTTTTTTTTAAATTCCTAATCCAAACCATAATGGACTCATTATTGACCAAACACCAAATTACACTATCTAACCTAGAGGTTTTAGTACTCATACCCCATGAAGTGGCATCCTAACCATTAGATCAATGGGGCATCTATTGGCAAACTTTTATTCTTCATCCATAAGACCATAAAGCTTTGCTAACAATAGTGCTTTAGTCATTATCCTTTGCAAATTCCAAGAGATCTACAATTTCATTGACATTATCAAGATGGTCAATATCAACTCTAAGATAACCTATCTCTAAGTTTATTGATCTTTCTCCTCCTACCATATGAAGAAAGCTGTATACATTACTGATAGCCCCTCTTCTTCTTCTTTCCCTCTTTTTTTTTTTCTTAATCTTTTGTTTTTCTTTTTCTCATCTGTTCCTTTTTTTCTCTCTTTTTTTTTTTCATTTGTTATGTTTATGCATCTCATTATTGCCTTAAAAAAGATTGAATCCCGATCTTATTCCAATTATTACTTATTTACCCTAAGAATAAGATGTTGTTATGCTAGATAAAGAATCCACGTGACTTTTAATAGAGGCTATTTTCTTAGCATGGAAAGAGTCACCTAAGTTAAAGGAACTTTTATATTCAATGATTGGATAAAGCTTTATAGCCCATTGTCATGTTACACATAGGAAAAATGAGAAGCTCCTTTAGGACACTTTTGGCCAACTAGACATTGAAAAGTGCTATACTATTTGATTAAAAGGGGCAAATTAGGATTTTTAAGTAATTGCATTAACATTGGTTAGGTAAATCTCGAAAGTTATTGATCTACAGGTTATGTTAGAGGAATCAACTTGGAGTTTTCAAAATTTGGAAATTGAGAGATCTTGGAAGGAAATGTCGAAGTGGCCTGAGGAAAAGGATCTAAAGCTAACTCAAAATGGTTGTTAGGGATTGAATCCTGACAACTATTCAAAGAGGAAATTAGTTGAGGCTATCATCTTCTAAATAAGGATGAACATGGTCATTAAGACTGCAAGAGCAAAAGGCCTTTTGAAGATGAGATCAAACTATTGGGAGGGAATAGAGTAGTATTAAGGATTGAAAAATGAATTGACTCGGAAGTTTTTGAAAAATTGTTTGTAAGAAAATTTTGTTTCTTCCCTTTATCTTCCTCTTTCTTCTTTATTTTTCCTCTCCCCTTTCCCATTTTACTTCTTCTCTCTCTCTATCTTTATTTATTTATTTATTTTTTATAAGTTTGCTAGGTACAATTTCTTGTTAAAAACCTTCATTTCCTTGGTAACCATGTAGGGCACTTCATATTTTTTAGCTCCTAAAGACCTTTTCTAATCCAATACTGCTAAGGATAGGCATGCTGATTTTGATGGTAGGGACTTTATAACTTTGAGTACATCTTTCCAAGAGGAGGACTTTCCTCACATACTCTTGGTTTTATTTTTTTCTCTTGACAACTATTCCAAAAACTATGGCCTAATTTATAAGTAATATGCCTTAATCAATCTATCAAGTCTTTTCGGTTTAGTGTTGTAAATTAGGCTTTTGGTCAATTGATTTTAAGAAGGATTTACGCAACAAGGTTTATTTTCAAAGAATATTTATTCAACTTAGGTTTACAAGTCAAGAACTCTTAGGCAAGATTAAAAATGTGCTTGCCCCAGTTTTAAAGACAATTTTCATTTAAGATAAATCATCCTCTATAATCAAAAGAGCTTTTCATTAGATGTGGGTGGAATTATGGGTGGGAAAAGCTTTGTGTTTTGTGGTTCAAGATGTTTATGGTTTGGAGGTTTTGTGTTTTTGAGATGTGGAATGGGCTTGGAGGCTTTGTGTTTTAGGGCTTGAAGTTAGAGGAATGTAGATGCAATGTTTATGGGGTATGGTGCTTCAAGTTTAGGCCTTCTTTATGGATAAGGGAATAAGTTTGCTTCTTACTAGAAAGGGTGTATCTTATTGGTTTTTTTGTTGCATTTAGGCACAATTCTCTCTTTTCTTCTCTCTTGTTTTTTACTTTGTTTTCTTTTTCTTGTCTTTTCCTTTTCAATTCATTTTATCCCATTCTTTCATTGTTTGTTTCCTCTTTTCTTTTCTAACCCTAACTATGAAAACATTTGGATGATTTGTATAAGGTTTTTTTTTTTTTTTCATGATCTTCTTCATTTTAGAGAAAACAATTCATCAAAAATAGAAATCATCTTTCACTTAATGTTGCTAAAGCAAGCATAAACTAGCCTTTATCCTATTCTCTTGATTAACAACCATGATCTCTAAAATTGGCCTCAATGTAGGTTAGTGCCTAATAGGGTTTACAAATGATAATCATGTTTGGATATTGGAAATGAATGACTAACTTCATTTTGATCTAGGTACCAAATTCAAAATAGACCTCCTTTAAGGATTGAATCTAAAATATCCTCACAATAATGTCACTCAACACTCAAAGTGTTTTAGAGGTTAGTATGTATGATATAATTTTTCTCTTTTCATTCCAAATCTTAAAATTAAGTTGTTGTTCTCTGTGTTGGTTTTGCCCTATGGTGGTAATTTATTTGCCCCTTAATCTCTCGAAATAATATGCCTAGATGTGAGAAGACGTTCTTGATTCAATTTTGAGTTCAAAATTTCAAGGACTAAACGTTGAAGGTGTTTTTCTGTTGTATCTTTCTACCCTATTTTGATTATTATGCCCCATATGCTAAAATGATAGTTGCCTCCAACTTATAGGCTAGATGCCCCTTAGCTTTTGAGTTTGTTTGGCCCTCTTTGATGTATGGGCTTGGTTCTTTAGGATTGAGCATGTTATGTAGATGAATTGTGTGGACTTGGGGTTAAACTCAAGATTTAGGCATTCTTATGCTTAAGATTGTGGGTGTATTTGGTTTTAAATAGTCTAAGGTTCATGTTTGGTACTAGGCTTACTTAGTAAGGCTAACTTTTTTGTGGCTCCTTAGGCTTTACATTCAGATCAGATTGTCTTTTGCAGCAAAAAAGTTCAAAGGGCTAAGGTTTTTATTTGTCTTGTTGGGTTACTATGGGCTTTTCCTTTCTGTTATAAGTTTTCAAGGATGTACAATTGTTAGCAAGTTCTTTTCTTTTTTCTCTTTTTTTTTTTCATTTTTTTCTTCAAAGAAGGAAAGGGAGAGATGAGAAAAATTTAGAATTAAAATTTTTCTCTAAAAACCAGGTGAGAGACTTACTTAACTAAAGGACTTCTTTTTGGCTTTTAAAAACTGAAACTACAGAATTGATGGCTGATAGCATTAATTTATTAACACTCGATAAGGAAGACTTTGGATTCTAGCTTAAGAACATGCTAGGTGCAAGGAGTGAGAACAAATCAAGACTTCATGTTTAGTGACCAATTATAAACCAAAGGAGGTTATAGGTCTGAGACTTATTTACAATGGTGATGAGCTTAGGTTAAACTTACAAAACAATCCTTAGATTTTAAAATTATAAGGAAAGAGAATAACCAATGACTATTATACAAAAGGAAAGAAACCTTACAAGTGACTCAGAAGTTGAATTTGAAGATAGAAACGAGAGAAACAAAAAAACTAATTCTAGAACAATGACTTCTTTTAAGGTTTAGAGGGGAATGGAGTCTAAAATGTAAGAAAATAATTACAAACTACTAAGAAATTTGCCTAAGTGCAGCAAGAAAGTGGAAAGAGATAGAATGTTTTAAAGGGGAGAAGATCCCATTAAGAATCTACTTTGAAGTGAAATTTTACGATCTAATAGAATAACGAATAACTTGAAAGCCTAAAGAACAAAGAATTAATCCAAAAAATGATTTAAAGTGTTTTCAACAACCAAATTAAAAGCCTTTTTTTTTTCCTTTTTTTTTTTTTTTTTTAGAAGTGAAGATCTGAAAGGTTCTTTTCATAAAAAGGAGTTAGAATCGATGCAAATGCATAAACAAGAATCTTATGCTATGAGTTGAAAAGGAAAGCTATTTATAATCTAGTGGAAAGTCTTTTGTTTTTTATTTTTTTGTTTTTCAATCCAAAGTCTTTTGTTTTTTATTATTTTTTTCTTCTTTCTTTTTTTCTTTTTCTTCTCTTTTCTCTCTTTTTTTTTTATAAGAATATTTTTTGCAAATTAAATTAAGAAGGGGAATTAGCTTTAATTTACATGCCTACTAGATTTTTCCGAAGAACTACTATTGAAGGATATATCAACAAGGAACAAAATAATAAAACATTGAATGAGAATAGCTTCCTTTATTGATTTGCATTATGAAGGATGTAAGAAACTAAGCAAAGGGGGCAAACATTTAGTCTATGGAATTTTGACATTTATTCTAGGCTTCTTAATTACATTAAAAAGAAATCTACTAATCTAGCTCTCATAAGTAAGTTCTAAGATCTTATAGCATCTCTTGGGTTCCTCCCAAGATTTATTCAAGTAGGGCTTCTAAGTCTCTATTGTGAGCTTTAAAATATCTAGGCTTCTCTCTTGAATGGGCAACCTCAGCTTATAGCAACTGTTTACAAAACCCAAGGATATCTAGTAGCCTAAGGATTCTCCTATTGTATTTTTTTGATCTCTTGCCATTTGATTTGGACTTATAGAATTGATGGGTAAAAACAAGTTAATGAAAGGATGCATGTAGAACATATGAATGTTGGAACCATTGAGTTAACACATTACCTCTTTAAGTTAAAGCCTTATTAATGATAGTACCCTTAACTCTTATAAAAGAATGTATATACATTTGGTGAACATTTTAAAAGGGTATAAACACCTTTGTAAGGAATAGGTAAGACAATTGGTTATAACTTTAAGATATCGAATCATTAATAGGGTTAGAATCTTCAAAAGTGGTTATTGTTGTATGATTTTCAAATAATTTCCTTCTTGTAAAGTATAAAAAAACCAAAGGATACTAAGGCTAGTTTGGTGCGGCCACTCTGATGCTTAAGTTAGTAAGTGTGTATAAGAGAAAAATAGAGTAAGTAGTTATGGGTTATTAGATAGTTCTTATAGTACTTCTTATCTGTATTTATAAGTAAATATTGGGTGTTTGAAATAATAGTTAATCACATGATTATTGAGATACGTGGAGACTTCATGATTAAGTACATTCTTGAAATGTAGGAATAGTAAGCAATTATGTCATGGAATTGTGCCAAGAGATAACCATTTATGCCACTTAAATTCAAACCAGATATGACCATCTTAGTCAACATCTACCGTGATGTGAATTATTCGGCTTCTCATCAGCCTAGTAGATAAGTGAATGTAACAAATGAAATCCGATTATCAACATTTTCCCCTTAACTCCCGTAGTTAAGGATTTGACCGAAGGAGTAAATAGTTTAATATTCTTTATGGGGTTAAATGAAGAACTGTTTCCCGAATCCCAAGTCATGTGGGAAGTTTCTTAATTTTCATTTAGAATGATGGATCATATCCCATCCGAAAGGTCGTAATTTTTCAATTTTTCCACTTATTAGAAAACTAAGTGGTAATATGCATGACAGCTATCACCTTAGCCATAATTACAATGTAGGTACTAATAATTATTAGAGCCTCAATAACCATTAGATCTTTGTCTCAAAACACATGTCAATAATCCGCTCCATCATCTAATTAGCACATCATTAGTATTTGAAATGTATCGTGGTTATGAGGGTAAATCATTCATATTTAAGGAATTTTCAATACTAAAAACATATTTCATTTCATCTTCATCTACATCCATAAGCTTTCACTCGCTTTCAACATTTCATCTTCATCTTCAAAAGTCCTCAAAAAAATTTTGTGATGTTTGTTATAATCAAGATAAGGTATGGCTTAAAACGTAATTCGTCGATTTATTCTTTTAGATTCTAAAGTAATTGAGACTGAGGCTACTTCTCCACCCCAAAAAAGGAGTGAGATGACATGTTCCTTAAGTAGCTCGGCTGATAGTATAGTAGAGTGGTATCGCTATCTCACTTCCACTAATGTCACGCACAAATAAGAATTTGCCCCTTTTTAAAGAACATTAGAATGCTATACTATCAATGAACTCACTTGTGAATAGAAATGAATAAATTTTAGAGGAAACCATAAGCTAACAGAAGGCATACTAGTCTATTGACATTATGGGGAGAGTAAGCAAGGTCACATTTTGCAGATAAGGAAAGAATGGAGTTTAGAAAGATAACTAAATACTAAATTCTACTATTTCGACTCTAATCTAGACAAGTAATTGAGCAATTTCAAGGAAAAGAACATGCAAGTTATCTAAATAGAAGTAAGAACTACTATTGAATTAAACTTAGATTTTAGCAATTTCTTAGTATTGAGATGTAGATGTCTTTATAAAAGATGTATGAGTAATGAGTAAACAATCGTCTAAGATTGTTGTAGCCATGCTATTAGAGTATTCACGATAGTTTAACCATGGATTTTACTCGCACTCATAGAATTTATCCAACTCTTGTTTCGTAAATTCAATCGTGTAGCAGGAGCATTATATTATCAATATCTCATCTATACTATTAGCTAGCTATTCAAGTCCCATCACTACCTAAATAACCATGTTATAATTGATTTCTCATTCTAACCAATTTTTAGCTCTAGGTAAGTATAGCGATTTAAGTCCTAATTCTCAAGAATTACTCATTCAAATTAGGAATCTTAGGTTCTATTTAGGATTTTAAAATCCTATTACGGTATCTAGACCCTATTAAGATAACAACAGGGGAGGTCTAATGTATAGGAAATGTTATCTAGCTCAACATTAACTTAACGCTCAAGTTATACCTACTTACACCATAGAACTAAGTAAAATTTCAAATTTATACTATCACAATAGACAAACATCAATAGCTATAACTACTTCATCATGTTTATACATTACCCATAAGCATAATAAGCTTTATTTATGACATTCATGAAGAATAAACATTCAACACATAATACACATGAACATAAAATTGAACATTGGATTAAAGATGGAAAGAGTATGAGAAACATTATAAAACTGAGCTCCTAAACCTCAACAATGGAGTTCCTCAAGATTCTGTCGACATTCTCCTTAGGTGCAATGAAAATCCACAAATCTAAACCTTGAAAAGAGCCAAAGTCTACTAATAGTTTACGTTACGATTATGAAAATACAAGAAAACTTCATGGAAATACTAAAATTATGCTAAAAGTAACCTAAGATAGCCTAAAGAAGAGAAGAATGGCAAAAACTAGAACCTTAAACCCTAGAAATTACCAAGCAAAAATCTACAAAAAATGAAGAAGAAGAGAATTTTATATTAAGTAATTATTGGCTTGATGGTAAGAAAGGGTACCGGCATACCAGTGAACACGTATCATGTACTTCTCTTCTTTTCTTTTAATGAAACTATGCGTTTTTGCTTTAGAAGTCAAGTATACCGTCATGCTAGTATCTAAGTATCGACATGCTGGTATACCCTTCTAGTTTTGGAACTTGATTTGATTTTGTTCCAAGTACTGTCTTGACGATAGATATTCATACTGGCATGTTGGTAGTTATAATTTTCAGGTTTCCTTCTTTACTTTCTTCTTCATTTTCGGCTTTATGAATTGGGACTACCATTACATGGTAGCCGTAAGACCTACAAGATCAAACATGAAGAGCTTAAATTCTTTAAATATATGATACTTTTGAGCGTCAAAACACAAAAATATGAATTATACTTGTGTTAAGTAATTATATCTAATTTTAATAAAAATTCATACATTTTTACTAAAAAATCTATTGAACCACATATAATTATTAGAGAAATCTTTTAGATATGTGTGTGGTTTATACACCTATCACCTACCCCTAACTTTATATCTTGCTTGTCCTTAAGTAAGCTTAAACCACTAGAAGAATAATGGGTAAAAGATGGATTCCCTACTCCTTAGTTGTTAAATCTATTCTCTAGTTTTTAGATGCTAAGTTGTGCATTTTTCAATTAGCTTTTGGCAAGCAATTAATTGTTCATAAAAGCTAAGTAAATGGTTGAGTGTGCCTAAATTACATATCTAAGAGAATTAATGAATTAATCTATGGTTCATAGAGTTAAGCCTCTTATTTAACTAAAGATTAGATAATTCGAGATCAAGTAAGTTGTCACAAAGGGAGAGAAAGGCCCATACAATTTATAGATTGATCAATGTGTATATAACCCTAATCCTTCCCTTAAGCCAACCATAATTTAGAAAAATATGACAAATTTGGATTGTTCTCTACTTGGATCTCCTAAATTTTTTCACTTCTCGTACTTAGTTATATTTCACTCATTCATCCCCAACTTTTGTTCAAGAGAGCTCTTTATTCCTTACCTTTTCCTAAGTGAACACTAGGGGCTCATGAACCCATTTTAGAATCCATCATTCTAAAAGATGTGCCAAGTACTTATTGGGCACCCCTGATGTTTACCCATGCTCTCTCTTTCTTTTCTCTTTCATTGTGTTCCTTTTTTTTCTTTTTATTGTGGTTGGGTTTGCCCCTAACTTTTGAATTTCGACCGATTTTCATTCTATTTTTAATTGGGAAATCCTTTCCAAGACCAAATCAATTTTAGCATTATCTCTAACACTATACTTAGCCATTTGAAAATTCAAAGAGCATGATACATGAAAATCAATTTTCTAAAAAGTAAACACCTAACTCTAACTAGCAGCACCACCTTATTCTCAACTTATGAATCTGAAGTTAAATATAAAGGGTAATAATCTAATCCAAAGATTTTGTTCATTCATTCTAGATTAATGTAATAAGTTCACTCCATTTGTTCCTCATTCATGAACAAAATAAAAACAAAAGTTAATTACTCTTTTTCATACAACTCAGAGATTTAAAGGAAATAAAATAGACTTAGAAACTAAATATACAACAAAAATGTAATATCAATCCAATAAAGTACAGCCACAACTTCAATTCATTCCATATGTTCCTTATTACTAACTTTTATTTCTCCTATCAGCTCAACTCATCATCAAATGTAAATTAGAAAGGTAGGGTTAGAACAAGACTGCCTTGGAAATTGAGCTGAGCTACTTTGTTTTCCTTTTTCTCTTTCAAGCCTCTTAGAGTTAAATTTGAGCCTCTTTAAAGATCTATACATGAATAGAAATTGTCTCAAGGTATCTTATTTAGCCATTTTCTCAAAACATAAAACAAAACAAGAAAAACTTAAACGAGAGTGCATGGAAATTAAAAAAAACTCTAGTAGATTGCCTCCCACCCAATGCTTGGGTTTTATGTCCTTCAGTCGAACCCTTCTCATAATCATCATGGTGGATCTTTCTATTGTAGAATCATTTTGTCTTTTACCTCATCTTCTCCTTCATGAAAATTTTTTAGGAGTTGCCTATTGACCTTGAATAATTCTCCAATCTCTCCTTTTATCTCAACTGTTCCATAAGGGTGAGCTTTAGTTACAACATAAGGGCATCTTCATCTAGACTTCAATTTCCCTAGAAAGAGTTTCAATTGAGAATGATATAATAACACCCTCTCTCCCTCTTGAAATTTCTGCTTAAGAATTCTTTTATATTGCCATCTTTTGGTCTTCTCCTTGTAAATCTTAGAATTCTCATAAGCTTCATTTCTAAATTCTTCCATTTCACTCAGCTAAAGTAACTGATTTCCCATCGCTATTTCAACATTGAAGTTCAAAAACTTTACTGCCCAATAGGCCTTATGCTCTAATTCAACTACAAGGTGACAAGCTTTACCAAATACTATATGATATGGTGACATCCTAATTGGGTTCTTATGGGCTATTCTATATGTCCACAATGCATCATTAAGCTTCAGTGACCGATCCTTCCAAGAAGTTTTCACCATTTTCTAAAAGATGTGCTTTAACTCTCAATTTGATAGCTCGACTTAGCCAATTATTTGAGGATGGTATGGAGTCACTACCTTATGATTAACTCCATATCTGGCAAGTAAGTTGTCCAGCTACTTGTTGCAAAAATGAGATCCCCCATCATTGATGATTACAAGTAGAGTTCCAAATCTAGTAAGTATGTTATCTTTGAGAAATTTAAGTACTAATCTTGAATCATTTATGGGTAATGCTATAGCTTTTGCCCATTTGCTCACATAATCTATTATAACCAATATATATTTTCTTGAATTCGATGGGGGAAATGGTCCCATGCAATCAATTCCCCATACATCAAATATCTTTACTATTAAAATTCTATGTTGTGGCATATCATTCTTCCTAGTGGCATTTCTTATCATTTGACATTGTGTGCACCTTTTAACAAATTCTCTACAATCCTTAAACAATATGGGCTAGTGGAATCCACACTAAAGTGCTTTTGTAGCTATTCTTACTTCCCCAAAGTGTCCTCCCACTTCTCGACTATGATAATGAGCTATGATGTTAGTTATTTCATCTTCAAGAACACATCTGCTCATCACTTAATCGACACAACTTTTGAACAAATACGGTACATCTAAAAAATATGACTTAATGTCCAACAAGAACTTTCTTCTTCTATCTTTTGAGATCCTATAAGGCAAAATCCCACTCACCAAGTAATTGACAATGTTTGCATACCAAAATACAGTCATGGCTAAGATAGAGTACAATTGCTCATCAAGAAGGAACTCATTAATAGGTGGTTCTTCTTTTCTATTAACAATTCTTGACAAATGATCAGCTACCAAATTTTTAATCCCCTTCTTATCTCTTATTTCTAAATCAAACTTTTGTAAGAGTAAGATCCATTGAATAAGTCTTGGTTTCGCATTACTTTTGGAAAGAAGGTATTTCAATGAGGTATGAACAAAATTTATCAGAAGCAAATATCACTGCTAACATTTCTTTTTCTATTGTTGCATAGTTTTTCTACGTATTGTTGAGTCTTTTGTTAGCATAATAGATTGCTTGAAATAATCATCCTTTCTACTAGCCTAATACAGCTCCTATAGCCATATTGCTTGCATCATATGTCAATTCAAAGGGAAGGTTCCAATCTAATGCTACCATTACTGGTGCTGTAGTTCATCTAGCTTATAGCTTCTCAAAAGCTTCGACACAGACTTCATCAAAATGAAATGGTATATCCTTTTTTGACAGCTTACCTAATGGTCTTAAAATTTTGGAAAAATCATGTATGAATCGTTGATAAAATCTCGTATATCTTATGAAACTTTGAACTCCTTTGACATTCACTGGAGGTGGTAGCTTTGCTATCACTTCTACTTTGGCAAGATCCACTTCAATACCCTGGCTTGAAATTTTGTGCCCTAAGACAATCCCTTCCCTAACCATAAAGTGATAATTAAAAAATTCTAAGTCAAATGCATTTTCTTACATCTCTTAAGAATTTTGGTTAGATTTTCGGGACGTCTATCAAATGAATCCCCATAAACAAAGAAATCATCCATAAATACTTCAATGCTTTCTTCAATCATAACTAAAAATATGACCATCATACATCTTTGGAAGGTTGCTGGGGCATTAAATAATCCAAGAGGCATATGATAAAATGAAAACATACCATATGGGTAGATGAAAGTAGTCTTTTCCTGGTCTTCAATAACAATATGTACCTGATTAAATCTTGAGTAACCATCTAAGAAATGTTAATATTCATGTCCAGCCAGTCTTTCCAACATTTGATCAATGAATGGTAATGGGAAATGATCCTTTTGAGTGGCATCATTTAGTTTCTAATAATCTATGCACATTCTCCATCTAGTAACAATTTAAGTCGGTATGAGTTCATTCTTCATCACAGTCATACCCCCTTTCTTTGGCACAACTTGAACTAGGCTCACCCATTTACCATCTGAAATATGGTATATAATTCCTACATCTAAGAGTTTCAAAACTTCCTTTTTAACTACCTCTTTTACTGTTAGGTTAAGCCATCTTTAAGGTTGTAATATTAGCTTATAATTGTCCTCCATAAGAATTCTATGCACACATACCAAAGGGTGAATACCATTGATATTTACAATTATCCATCCTATGACATCTTTATTCTCTTGGAGAATTTGCATTAATTTCTCTTCCTTATCTGATGGTAATTTTGTAGCCACAATCACTAGTAAAGTGTCATTTTCTCTTAGGAACATATACTTCAAATGTGAAGGCGATTGCTTGAGCTCAAGAGTTAAGGCTTTTTGTATTGAAGGGAGAAGTTTTCCTTCACTAACTCCTAGCTCTTCAAAATATTGTTTCCATGATTGGATCTCTTTTACTTGATTGAATTGTTGTTCTTCATTTAACTCTAACATGAACCCTTAGTGCTATTACTGTTCTTCTTTCCACTTTTCCAATATTAAATCATCGATTGAGTCCATAATAGAGTAAGTATTTTCTTCCTTTAGGTATTTCATCCCCTTATGAATATTAAAAGTGGCTTGTTCATTCAAGGCTTAGAGTGTTAATCTTCCATCTTTCACATTGATGATCGCATTTCCGATGGCTAAGAAAAGTTTTCCCAATATCAAAGGAATCTCTATAACTCCTTCCATGTCCAAGATGATGAAGTCCATTAGAAATGTAAATTTGTCCACTTCCACCAATACATCTTTTGCTACTCCTCTTGGTTGCTTAATACTCCGATCAGCTAGTTCCAATGATATTGAAGTAGCTTTACATTCCCCTAATCCTAATCTTTTGAAGATTACATAAGGCATAAGATTAATACTGGCTACCAAATCACATAAGGCCTTGCCAACATATGAATCCTCAATCATATACAGAATTGTGAAGCTTCCGAGATCCTTAAGTTTAGGTGGAATGCTGTTTGAGAGTATAGCTGAACATTCTTCTATAAGCATCATTATCTCTAAACTAGCCACCTTCCTTCTTTTTGAAAGGATATCCTTCATGAATTTGGCATTAAAAGGCATTTGCTCTAATGCATTGAAAAGAGGAATATTTATCTCTAATTGCTTGAAAAGCTTTAGGAATTGTGAAAAATGATGATCTAACTACTGATGTTTGAGTCTTACTGGATAAGGCACAAGTGGCATGTATAATTTCACCTTAGAGTTTCGTTTCTCATCTACTTTTGTTTTACCCTTTCCTGATTTCTCTAATGACTTCAAATATTGAGTAGCAACTAAATCTATTTGTTTTCATTCAAGTAATTGCTTCCCACTTCTCAAATGTACTGCATCTAATGGCTTTAGCAAAGCATTTTTCTTAGGGATCATAAACTCTTCCATTCTTCTCGAAAGTAGTTGTAATATATGATCCAATCGATTTTGCACATCAATTATAGTTGCCTCTTGAGCATCTAATCTTCTCTTGGTGTTATTGCTATCCATTTCCTTAGAGCTCTTAGGAGATAATGGCAAGTCTTGAGCAGTTGCATAAACTCCATCACTACAGGAAGTTAGGCTATAGGGCTAACTAATTGATTGACTCTTCTCATTGGAAAATAAATTCCTAGGTGACTCTACTTTCATGTATTCATGCATCTCAGCCATTTGATTAAACCTCGGGGATCCCATGGAATTTATGATTACAATTTTAGGCTTACTTTCTTGACATAGTTGCGCATGCTTCTTACATGTGTAATAATCATTTGATTGTTTCTCTTTAGCATGTTGGTTCAGTCCAAGGACTTTGTCTATCTTCTACGTAAGTGTTTTGAACTGAGTGGCGATAAATTCGAATTTATCATTTTCTTATAAGTAGCATATCCTTTATTGGTCATTCTTTTCAATTTACCACCTACACGGACCTATTGTCATATCTTTAATTAATTGGAATGCTTCTCTAGGGCCCTTATTCATGAAATTACCTCCTATAGCAGCATTAATCATTAACTTTAGGTATTTTGACAAACCATTGTAGAAAATCTAGACTTATAACCAGGTTGGTAATCCATGGTATGGACATCTTCTTAACATCTCCTTAAACCGTTCCTATGCTTCATGCAAAGGCTCTCCATCATATTGGCAAAATATGGTGACGTCATTCCTCATCTTCATTGTTTTGCATGGAGGGAAAAATCTTGACAAAAATTTCTAAGCTAATTTCTCCCAAGTAATGATAAAATGAGGTGGTAGAGAATATAATAAGCTTCGGGCTATATCTCTCAAGAAGAATGGGAATAACCTTAATCGAATAGCATCCTCAAAAACACCATTGCTTTTTAAGGTTGCACACAACTTAAGAAAACTTTGTAGGTGTTCATTTGACTCTTCTAAAGCACTCTCACTAAACTGGTACATTTGCATCATTTGTATCAATACAAGTTTAAGCTCAAAATTGTTGGCTTAAATAGTAGGCCATACCACTACTGGTGGAAAACCATCCATGGTTGGTATAGTATATTTCCGTAAAGCTCTTGGGTGTACATTCCCATTACCATTCACATTGCCATTTTGTCCATTGAATCCATTTTGATGTTCTTCTCTATTTATATCATCCATATCTACACCAATTCCTACGCCAACACTGTATCCATTTCCTACATTTGAATTCTCCATCTCAACAAATCTTCTTCTTTCTTATAGTCATCTATGAAATGCTATATCAACTTTAGGATCAAATAATAATTCAAAATTAGCAATTCCTCTTCTTTGCATAAAATAATAGAGGCTTCAAAATTTCAATGCAAGGGTAATCCTAGGAGGTTAAATACAAAGGGTTTCTATAATCCCAACCCAATACAATCTTGTTGCAAGAGGTTTATCTCTTCTCTAAACAACTACTTGAACCTTTAATAGCCTCTTCACAAGTCTTGCAAAGCAACAAAAACAATGTAGTAAGAAGCTCTTAACAAAATAAAGGTGCAAATATACTCTAAGCATGCAAAACTAACTATAACTACAACTAAATCTATTCTACTCTCAACCTAGTCTCAAACAAAAAAACTAATCTAATATTAGCTAACTTTCACATTCCTTACCTTTGCTGGCAACGGCACCAAAAACTTGGTGTTCTAATCTCACTTCCACTAATATTATACACAAATAAGAATTTGCCCCCTTAAAAAAGAAACAGTAGAATGCTATTCTATCAATGAACTTGCTTGCAGATAGAAATAAATAAATTTTGGAGGAAACCGTGAGCTAACGACAAGTGTGCTGGTCTATTGATAGTATAAGGAGAGTAACCAAGGTCACATTTTGTGATTAAGGAAAGAACAAAGTTTAGGAAGATAACTAAATACAAGATTCTACTATTTCTACCCTAATCTAGGCAACCAATTGAGCAATTTTAAGGAAAAGAATAAGTAAGTTATCTAAATAGAAGTAAAAGCTACAACTGAATTAAACATAAATTTTAGCAATTTCTTGGTATTAAGATGTGGATTACCTTATAAAAGATGTATGAGTAACGAGTAAATAATCATTTAAAATAGTTATGGCCATGCTATTAGAGTATTTACAATATTTTAAATATGGATTTTACTCGCACTCATAGAATTTGTCCAACTCTCGTTTTGTAAATTCTATTATATAGTAGGAGTGTTGTATTATCAATATCTCGTCTACGCTATTAGCTAGCTACTCAAGTCCCGTCACTACTTAAATAACCATGTTAGAATTGATATCTGATTTTAACCAATTTTTAGCTTTAGGTAACTACAAGGATTTAAGTCCTAATTTTTAAGAATTACGCATTCAAATTAGGAATCTTTAGTTCTATTCAAGGTTTTTGAATCCTATTATGGTATCTAGGCCCTATTAAGATAACGAGAGGGTAGGCCCAATGTATGGGAAATGCTATCAAGCTCGATATTAACTCAACACTCAAGTTATACCTAATTACACTAATTAATTAAGTAAAATTCCAAATTTACACTACCACAATACAAAAACATCAATAACTATAACTACTTCATCATATTCATACACTACCCATAAGCATAATAAGCTCTATTTAGCACTTTCATGGAGAATAAACATTTAACACATAATACACATGAACATGAAATTGAACATTGCTTTAAACATGGAATGAGTATGAGAAACATTACAAAACCGAGATCCTAAACCTCATCAATGAAGTTCTTCAAGATTCTCCCAACAATCTCCATAGATGCAATGGAAATCCATAAACCCAAATTTTGAAAAGAGCTAAAATCCACTAATAGTTTACGCTATGATCATGAAAATATAAGAAAACTCTATGGAAGTCATACAACTATACTAAAAGTAACCTAAGATAGCTTAAAGAAGAGAAGAATGGTGGAAACTAGAGCCTTAAATCCTATAAATTACCATGCCAAAATCTGTAGAAAATGATGAAGATTTTATATCAGGTCATTACCGGCTTAACTGTAAGCAAGGGTATAAGCATGCCTGTGGAGACATATCATGCACTTCTCTTCTTTTCTTTTAATGAAATGGTGTGTTTTGCTTCAGGAGTCAAGTATAGTATCGACATGCTGGTGTACCCTTCTAGTTTTACAACTTGATTTGATTCTATTCCAAGTACTGTCTTGATGGTAGATATGCTTACTAGCAAGCCAAAAATTTTAATTTCCAGGTTTCCTCATTTTCTTTTTTCTTCGTTTTCGGTTTTATGAATGGGTAGCCCCAATACCTATAAGATTAAACACAAAGAGCTTAAATTCTTTAAATATATGATACTTTTGAGTGTCAAAATACAAAAATATGAATTACACTTATGTTGAGTAATTATATGTGATTTTAATGAAAATTCATACATTTTTACTCAAAAATCTATTGAACCATATATAATTGTTAAAGAAATCCTTTAAATAAGTGTGTGGTTTTATACACTTATCATAGAGTGACATGATAAACTTACTCGAATTAACTCTCTTACAGTAGATACTTATCTAGATGACAAAAAAGGAAGAACTATGGCTTATATAATAATGTGATTATTTTGAATGATTTATCAAATAAAGTAGCTGGTGCTACTAACAGAGTTATTGTTTCGAAATATAATAAATAATGGCAACATCTTCCTAAAACATGAAATCTTAAGAGGCTGAGAGAGGAAGAAAGGGTATGCTTTCCAAGGGAGCATGAGTTTCATATTTATTTGAAATATCTTGACTTTAGGCTACACTTTTCATTTTTAGCTTTTGTTAAGTAGTTTTTCAACTATTTTCGAGTTGCACCAAGCATGTTCTTACCAAACACATATCAGCCTCTTTCAGCTTTCAAAATAGTTTGTGAAGAAGTTGAGGTTAGGGCTATACATTATTATTTAGTTACTTCTTCACAATAGGGAGGCAGCTCGATAATTGGTATTTTGTAATTGCTAGGCATGAATAGAAATTCATGGATTGATTGGAGTCCAAGATTCATAAGTGACATGATAAGTTAGTGCCTATCATTTTACATGGAGAATTAGATTTTTAGACCCAATGGACTAAACCTATCTATACTAAGGATATTGAATTGATGCCAAATGATGCTGCTACAACAAAGAAGATCCAAGAAAGGAGAAAAAACAAAATGTTTTATTGGGACATTAAGAGAATAATAAGGTGATATCAGAACGAGGAGCTAATTTTCTCTAAGGAAGGTATGCTAATGAGTAATTATTATGTTGAGTAGAGCTAAATGAGGAAAGCCATTCTTACAACAAAGGGGGAAGAATAGTTGCCTTTGAGCCTTGCTTGACGCGAAACATGTAAGTTTTTTATTCCTCACTCTATTGATAATGTATCTACTTTGTATTATAAACATGGGCACAAGTAACACGGATCCTGCCAAGCTGTTAACCTAGGCCAAGGCCAAAAAATCCAAGGTTGACAAACAAGCAGGCGCTAAGGTAACTATGTCTCGATTGGTTTCTCCTAAGAAAGCCATACAAAAGGAAGCAGCAAAGCCAATAGCAACTTTAAAAAATGCATCCTTTCTAGTCAACAAAGGATAAGGGAGTGAGAAGCATAGGGTTGCCAAGGTTGCACAAGTTAAAGTAATCCCTCTAGCTAAAAGTAATCTTCCGCTTGTAGAGTCAAGATATTCTAGTTGAGAAATTGAAGCTTGCAGCGGGGCTGAAATCACCTTTCATGATGTTACCGAAGGTTGGTCACTCTAAGTAGATGTTATGTTGAGTACTAACAAAAGAAGTGGGAAAGAGCTTGTCAACTAACCTCCTTTTAAGAGATTTAAGACATTGGATGAAAGGACGAAGGAGGCCATGAGGAACAAAGCTTTCGGCATCAATAGTGAAAAATTCGACCCTAATATTAAGGTTGGCAAGTACTTTATTTTAGTTAGAGCCACAATATCCTCCATACCGATTCAACCTTAGGGGATAGGATGAAGTCCTTAGCTTTAATGGAGGCATCATTCTTCTTAAGGACAAGGAGATTGTGAAGAAGGACGTATATAGGGTTGGTGGCTACAACAAGACATACATTGCAACTAAACTACATGATGTAAGTATCAATTGAATCCTTTCAATTGTTGTACAGGTTTTATTGGTAATAATCTTTTCTATTTATAGATCAATAGCAACATTGCGATGGCATTAGATGAAGTCAACAAAGAAATGAAAAAGGTAGTAATTATATATATATGTATATATATATATATATATATTGCCAAGTGGTCTCGTAAATTCATCAGCTTATATTGTCAACTTATTGCAAAAAATTGAGGATGCATACAATTCCTCAAAGGCTTAGACTACGATAGTTGAGAATGCAAGAATCAAGGCTGAGATGGAAGCTAGAAAATATCAAGAGGAACTAATTGCCGAGAAATTGGCACATTCACTAATGGTAAATGAAGTCTCAAGCCTTAAGGCATAGGTCAACAAGCAATATAAGGAGGTTGAAGACTTGAAGGAGGAACTTTGTCAAAAAAAAAAAAAAAAAGAAGAGTGCTGGGGTTTGGGTAGAACACTCAGCTTAATGAGTGATGGGGAGGATAGGCTTAGGATGTAGATAAAAGAACTAGAGACCAATAACTTAAGATTACAAAGCTGTATTATCGAATTAGAGGAGGTAGCGAAGAAAGGGCCTTCTATTGAAGAGGTATTGGAAATCGTGACTCTAAGTCGGCTATCACAAACTAAGGACAGCCTAATCCGAAGAACCCTGATTGGTTACCCTTCCAATCATGAACTCTTCACACAATATACAAGGCTCTACAATCACTAGTTTCCTAAGAACATATAGATTCACATGATATCATCACACAAACATATTTATGTAAAATTTGAACTACAAAGCTTACAATACATAGTAATTTAGTATATCTAAGTCTATAATATTAGTAAAACATAAGTACATGAGTAAGAGTCTACATAAACTGTTCTCTCTCAATATATAGGATAGCTCGCTCTTACCCAAGTCCCTAAGCTAACCTGTAGCATCCCCCGGCTAGCTTCTACGAACAAGTTATCCTGCAGCAAAAGTCTAAAGGGGTATAAGCTCAAGCTTAGTGAACAAAACCCTCAACCACACTACATGCAAGTTATAAATACATTATATTCATGCATATGAATGAATGATCAAATACAATGCCAAACAATATGTATAGTTAACTAGTTCATATACGTAACTCAAATTTAACACCCTCCGAAGTCAAGGTTAGAGTATACACGGCACTAATCAGATCTAGGTATTATACTATAACTTACTTTACTACGAAACTCCAAGTTCCGTACTTAAATCAAATAAGTCTTTTATTTTCATAAAAACCAAGTTTTAGTATTATTGTGAGTAAGCCCCCACAGTCTACACTTACCCATAAATGGAGGCCTTTAGACTCGACTCTTAGCCAGGCGGTTGACGCCACTAACGCCTAGTGTTCCTGTGGGCTAGGGTAAGGTCATTTTGTACGAGTGCACCGTACATAATCAATAAATTAATAATAACAACCCTCGAATGGCCTCTCTTTACCTCTATGTGATGTGAAGGTCGGAATTGTGTCTATGAAATGCATGTTAATGCATGTATTAGTTTCTTTTTATAAGTCAAGTATAATTAAATTCAAATTATGTTGTAACCATCCAATAAAACACACAATCATTTTCTATACTACCATGGAACAAACAAAGCATTATCTGTACTTAAGGTAAGTTCACAACTCGGTACATAACAACATACACAAACATTTCCCCAACCCCACATAGTAGTCAATTAACAATAATATTTAAGTCCACTATCTATAATCACAAACAAGGTTGGAATCATAGGGTAAATACTCACTCAGCCATGGCAACTCGCTCTAATCGTAGTAATCAATCGAGAGATCCTCACCTACCTCGGATCATTTGATCATTACGATATAATAGCGCTAGTAAGTAATTGAATTAACTAGTAATTCTAAATATCTATTTACCTAATTCTACTTAAATTACTATTAACTTTTATCTGGTTAGACTTTATTATTAATCACATGTAACTTTTTCATTCCATTTCTGATATTTATGAATTTATAGTCGTTTTTCATGGTTTTCGGACGTACGTTCTCATGGTGATGTCCATTTTGGACGTTAAGATCCATGTTTTATGATATGGACTAAATTTATAGAAATTTTAACTATGGAAACTTATTTATTCTTTTTGTTTATATTTTATATCCTTTGTTTATACTTAATAATTTAGTTAACCCTTAAATTCTTATACTTAAAGAATTTTACTTTGCTATTACTAATTGATGTACTAAATTAAGTGTAATCCAATTTAGGAAGTATATTAGGGTTTACTAATTTATATATCTAATTATTATGCGCTCTTCTTATTTCTTATTTCATAAACCTATGCTTATGTCATTGCTTACATCATCAATCGCTTATGTCATCTTTTAATTACATCATTACTTACCTTATCACTTAATTACATATGCCTTACCTTATGCTTATGTCATATCTAAAAGTCTTATGTATACTTCACTTAAACTACTATATACATATACCCTTACTATACTTATATGTATACTAGTATACTTATACATATACTTATAATTATACCGTATTTATACTTATACATATACTCATATACCTATATAGTCATATACGTATTTTTATACAAATTTCGTATGCCAAATTTTCCTCTTAAGAAAACCTTCCTAATTTTATTCTTTTGTGTTTTCAAGTGTATATTTAGTATAGTATAGGTATGTATAGTTAGGATTTGTCTTAGTTTAGGTTATGTATATAGTAAATACTTATGGACAAAGATCTTCATACTTGTATTCTTCTAGTATGTCCTTATGTACATATACTTAAGGGCATATACACATGTATTCCTTTCCTCTTCATCATGATTTCTATCTTCCTACACTTAAGATTGAAACTTTATGCCTTCCTCTACAAGATCACACATAACATATATTTACTTATCTAATTTACCTAATCACCTAACTAATGAGTAATATAAAGCAATATAAAATAACATGATCACATACCTTAATTTGTGTTTGAATTATGGAGGCAAAGTGGAAAGTTTTGAAAGTGAAAGGGGAGAGGAAGTGTTACAACAATGGAGGTAGAGTTTGCTTTGTTTCTTTTTTGTTTTGTTTTGCTTTTGGAATGAAGCAGATAGTGGGGTCTAGTAGAAAAGAAGTGGACGGCAAATTAGGAGCAGAAGGAAAAAGAAAAGCTAAAAGAAAAGGAAAGGAAAGAAATCATGAGATGGATAGATATTTTCTTATGCATTAGTGTCTTTTGTTGACTTAGTCAACCTTTTGACCTTAGTCAACATGTGTTGACTTGGTCAACTTTCCTAAAGCATATGCCATTTTGTACACATAATGTAGTAATTAAGGAAAATTAAGGAAAAAATTAAGAAAATGAGGCATTTGGTGAATTGATTAGTAAAAATAGATTATTAGATCTCACTTTAGGTATTTATAGCCTATATTCATCATTTGATAAGCTACTTAGTATAAATAGTATGAAAAACACTAATTAGGATGTTAATGTTCACTACATTTAGCCTAAGCTTCAACTACACCTCTAACTCTATGTAATACTATCTTAATCATATACTTAAGAGATAAATGTAATCTATGATTCATTATCTTAGTTTCTAAAGGATTATTTAAGGATTCTAAATATATATGCAAGATTGAAAGTCATCTCTAATATTTTACTAATGATTTGGCAAGGTATGAAGGTTATAGTATTAATTAGGGTTTTAGGGTATATTATGATGAATTAATGTACGTATGTCTTTAAGGTTATCATTTTAGGGTTTTTATCACTTTTGAATGAAATCTTTTGTGTTTACATACATTTAGGGTAGAAAAGTTTCATACGTGATTAATTAGTTCTTTCAAGGTTTTCACTTTAATTAACCTTATCAACTCCTAAATTATCTGACATACTCGAGTCTATTTCAAAAGCTAGATCGAAAATTTTAAGGGCTTACATTGGCAGTGCGAGAGGTTACTAAGAAAGAAGTTGTTAGAGGGGGTCCAAGCAGCAAGAGAAGAAATTCTAAAGTTTAACCTTAGATACAATCTTTCATGCCTGGATTTTACTGATGCCAATGATAATGTTAGTAGTGATGAAGAAGCCAACAAAGATATAGGTGCTAAGGTCCATATACATCATGGCGTGTTTTGTTTCACATGCAATATGTTAAGTGCCTTCTTAAGGCTATCCGTTAGTCATTTGAGATGTGGATTAGTCGTCTCATTTGCACGGTAAGATCGCTTATTAGAATAATCACGTTCCTTATTTGGCTTTTTGGCTAAATTATAAAGTTCGCTAACCATGATAGGTCTAAACTTAAAGAACTAGTTTGTTCAGTGTAGTTTAAACTTAGATGACAATCCGTTGATCATAAGAAGATCAAGAAGGAAAACAAGTCGAAATTAGAATTTTGAACATGATTGCTTTTCAAAACAACTAGGCTATTACCTTACATGATAAATGGAAAAGCTTTAAAACATCAAAGGAATTAATTGAAATAAAGTTTCAAGTTCTTAGTATTCCATGCATGAGGGATGACCAGTCCATCCAACCTCTCTAGTTGATAGGCTTCCTTACCAATGACTTCTTAGACCCTAATAAGATCCTCCCTAATTTGAGCCAGGTTTCCTATGTTTCTCTTGTGTGCCAATCGCTTCTAATTTCTTACAAACCAAATCTCTAGGCTGAAAAACCTTATGTTTGACCTTCTGATTATAATACTTGGCCACCTTATGTTGATATGTTGCAACTCTTACTTTTGCCACATCTCTTTTCTCTTCAATAGTATCTAAATTAGCTGTTAAACTAACTTAGTTGATCATCACATTAAAATTTCGCATGTATAAATTGGCAGCTCCAATTGAATCGACAATACTACTTTATACCATAGGCTAAACTAAAGTACGTTTCCCCTGTTGCAGTTCTATAGATAGTCCGATATCCCCATAAAACATCTAGCAACTCATCATCCCATCTTCCCTTGGCTTGATTAACTTTCCTCTTTAAGCCGCCTATGATGATCTTGTTGACAGCTTACACTAGCCCATTAGTTTGAGGGTAAGTTACAAACATATAATTCAGGCGGATGCCATATTTCTCACAAAATGTCCAAAATTTTTCATTATCAAATTGTGGTCCATTATTCATGATTGTCATAAATGGGACCCTAAACCTTAAAATAATGAAGTTGAAAGGCCTCAACCTTCTATTCAATGATCCTTGCCAATGCTTTTGCCTTTACTTACTTTATAAAATAATCCACAACAACAATGATGAATTATCACTAAGCTATAGACTTTAGAAATGGTCTAAGTATTTCTAATTCCCATTAGGCAAAAGGATAGGGACCGTTTAAGCAGCACAATTCAATACAGGCGCATGATTCAGTGCCTCATGTTTCTAGCATTGTGGATAATGCCAAACAGATGTTTTCGCATCATCTTTCATTCTCGGCCAGTAATAGTTGAGTTGCAAGGCACGGATATGCAACATTTATGCTTTCACATAATTGTTGCATACACTACCGCATAGCTTGAATAATACCCGTCATGCATCTTTCATAAGAAGGCATCAAAGATAAGGTTGGGAAATGCCGCATTTGTACAACTGATCATCTATTAGTGTATAATTTGTGACTTGATAAATCATTCTTTAAGCCTCTTTCCTATCATTAAGAAGGACACCATCCTTCAGATGATCTACAATTGCATCCATCCAAGACTTCTCTTTCGAGCAAGGAGCTAGTTCACAGCTTTGCAAAACAATTGGTGAACTCTTGTGTAGGAGAAACTCGATAAAAATTTTGTCGCTCAAATCAAGAAATGCCATACTAGCCAACTTTGATAGTTTGTTGACGGCAATGTTCTTACTCCTTAGTATTTAGTGAATTGAAAAGGATTGAAATTCTTTCGTGAGCGCTCATACTATCAACAAGTACTCGCTCATTTCTTGTTCCTTTGTTGCACAACTTCCTTTGACTTAGTTTACAACAAGCTGTGAATTGGAGAAAACATCAACTTTCTTAGCACCAACTTCCTTTGCCAGTATGAGTCCTACTATTAAGGTTTCATACTTTGCTTCATTATTGCTAGCTGGAAATCCGAATTTCAGGGCATAATCAACCTTAACATTATAGGGTCCTTGTAGAATAAGACAGTTACCACTTCCTTCTTTAGTCGAATAATCATCGACATAAAGATTCCATATCAAATTCTTGGCAATTTCCATGCTGTCTTCTTCACTTGAAATCTTTTAGATTCTATAAAATTTTATAAAATTCTACACACTTGTCCACACTTCTCAATACAAACTTATTAAGGGTGGCTTTTCATCCAGTTAGCTCCTAAACCTCCTTGACAATACGAAGAGGCTTCATCTTTTTTATTGCATCAATCTTCCTCGGATTTGCTTTGATACAATGTTGAGTGACCATGTAAACTAAAAACTTTCCTGAAGTTGTGCCAAAATTCACACTTTTGTTGATTTAACTTCATATTGTATCTCCTTAAAGTATTGAATATTTCCTTAAGATTAGTAAGACGTCGATCCTTTGTCGTGCTTTTCACAATCATATTGTCGAAATATACTTCAACATTTCAATGGATCTGTAGCTTGAACATCATAGTTATAAGCCACTAATAAGTTGCTCTAGCATTTTTTAGCTCGAAGGGCATCGCCACATAACAATATGTTCCAAAGTTAGTGACGAATGATCTCTGAACTTTGTCTTCCTCATCCATTTTAATTTGGTTGTAGCTAGAAAAAGTATCTACGAAAGAGAGTAAAGCATGCATGATAATTGAATCAACCATCTAATCTATTCTTGGCAAGGGAAAGCAATATTTGGGATAGGCCTCATTCGAGTCCATGAAGTCTATGCATACATGCCGCTTGCCGTTAGACTTCTTGACTAATACACAATTGGCTAGCTAAGTCGAATAAGGCTCTTCTCGAATGAATCTTACCTTCTAGGGTTTTTGAACTTCTTCTTCAATAGCTACTTACCTCTCAGGGTCAAAATTACTTTTCCTCTATTGAATCACCTTTACATTTGGATCGATTTGAAGTTTGTGTACCATAACATCTCTAGGGATTCCCAGCATGTCTAAGGGGGACTATGTAAATACGTCGGTATTATCCTATAGAAAGTTAATTAAACTTTGGTGGATGTTTGCCAGTAAGGGTTTCCTTATCTTAGTCATCTTTTCATTATCATCTCTTAGTGAAATTTCTACTGTTTCATCTTCGACATTATCTATGTTGACTGACTTTCCTTCTAGGCAAGTTTCAACTTGAAAAATTTTTTCTCACCTTAATGCCCTTAAATACAAGGATCTTGCCAATTGTTGATCACCTTTACATCCCAACCCTAGTAAGATTAGCAAATTTAGCCTTAAGGTGGATAGTAGAAGGGATGATGCTGAATAAGTGCTAACATGACCATCCCATGATCATATTATATGGGGACCAACATTCGATAACAAGGAAGTTCACTGTATCCTCCATGACATGAATATCATCTCTAATTTAGATTAGTAGAAAAATTACTTCGGTCACCCGTACAGGTTGATTGTTGAAGGGAAACAAATCATAGTTGTAGGATCTTAGCTATGCCTTGATCTTCGATCTCATCTAATCAAAAGCATAATGAAAAATAATGTTTATCGAACTTCCAATGCCAACGAGAATTTTCTTGACCTCTAAGTTTGTGATTCTTGTACTAATGACTAGTATGTCATTATGGGGCTTTTGAATGCCTTCAAAATTTTCTTCTGTAATGGAAATGGTATTATTGATTTTGACCTTCTTTCCCTAGATATTGCAAACATAATTAATGGCATTAGTCAAACTCAAAGAGCTTAAACGGCCTATAGCGAAAGGTCTACTGACAATAGTGTTAATTATACCATTAGGTGCTCTCCTAGTGCTTCCTTCTCTTGCATCTTTCCTGGTAAGATTTGGTCAAGTAACATTCTCCTGGTCTTCTCATCTACTTTGAGATGATTGCTTAATATTCTCTACATCATGCACAAGAAACTTACGTAAGTTCCTTCATTGAATTGCATTCTCAATTGCGTTCTTAAGTTGGATGCATTTGTCAGTGTTATGGCCATTGTTGAGATGGAAATCACAATATTTATTAGAATTTCACCTTAATGGGTTTCCTCTCATCCTTTCTAGCCATTGCAACATGCCTCTCTATTCGTGCACCTCCATTAATATGTCTGAAATTAGACAATTGACTGATGCGACACACCGATGGAACTTTTGACGATTTACAACATAATTTGATATGATGCATAAATCGGTCTAGTGAGGTTACTCACTACTTAGCTTTACTCAAAGGTTAGGATAAGAGTAATGCCAAGAGTAAATAGATAGTGTTTATGTAGAGGAGGAAATACTTAAGTGTATTAATGATAATAAACCTGTTTGTAGCTATAAATATAAGGGTATTTATGCTTATAAGTTAAAGCAACTTGCCTAAAAAGGAAAGGACATTTCTTAACGAAGTAATGTATAAGATATAAAAGGGTAAAAATAAATATTCAAGGAAAACAATCATTTGTATAATAGATTTTACACTTGATTATATACATGTGGTGATACTGTAATAGTGATGTAAACCCTGCAAATCTAGCTTTCTAAGTATAGAATCAAATGCCCAAAATGTAGATGATTTCCTGAAGTCAATAGAGCCAGTGAGATTTAAAATCGATTAAAATCTCAATTTAAAACCTAAAGTGAATATGAAAAACCTTAAATTATCAATTGAACCTCTAATCATAGATAAAGACCCTAAAATCTCAAGTATATGTAACTGCAAAGCTTAATCTTGAACCTTATCAAAACCCTAAGATAACCATCAAAGACTTAATCTCGTATGAATATATTAAATCCTAAATGTGTAAAAACACTAGAGATTGTGCTCTGAATTAATAAAAACCCTAAAACTATACCCTTAAAGAGATATGAGCACTGATTCATCATGATATACCCTAAAACCCTAATTGATAATATAACCTTCATATTTTTCCAAGTCATTAGTGAAATATTAGAGATAACTTTCAATCATACATATATATTTAGAATCCTTAAATAATTCTTTAGAAACAAAGATATTGCATCCTAGATTACAGTTATCTTCTAAGTAATAATTAAGATAGTAATACATAGAGTTAAAGGTTTAGTTGATATTTAGGTTATATGTAGTAAACCTTAACACCCTAAATGACACTTTTCATCTTAATTATATTAAGTAGCTTACCAAATGGTGTATATAGGGTATAAATACTTAATGGAAGATCTCATTATCTATTTTCACTAATCAATTTACTAAATTTCTTATTTCCTTTCATTTCCTTAATCTTTCTCCTAATTTTCCCTAATTACATTATTATGTACACAAAATGGCATTTATTTTTTGAAAGTTGACCAAGTCAACACATGTTGACTAAAGTCAACATTTAGAAAAGTAAAAAAAAGTCACTTTCATTTAAGAAAATATCTAAGTAGTCTAATGATTTCTTTTCTTTTACTTTCTTTCAGACTTTTCTTCCTTTTCTCCTCGTCTTTTGCCGTCCATTCCCTTTCCCTTAGGAACCCACTTGCTTTCACTTTCAAAAAAATACAAAACAACAAAAAATCAAGTCCTTCTTCTTCCTCCATTATCGTGACCTTCCCTTTCCCTTTCACTTTCCAAATTTTTCTAAATTTGTATCCATATTTCAAGAACAAACTAAGGTATGTTATTATGTTATTATGTATTGCTTTATGTTATTTACTAATTAGGTGAAGAAGTAGATTATATGAGTAGTTATGTGTTATGTACATCCATGTTGAAGAAGGCATAAAGCTTAAATCTTTAGGTGTAGAAGAGTATAAATCATTGTGAAGTGGAAGAAGATGCATGTGTACATGTCTTTAAGTATGTGTACATAAGGGTATATTAGAGATATACATATATAATGACCCTTGTGCATAAATATTCATTATGTACATAACCTAAACTAAGACATATACCAACTATACATATATATACCATGCTAAATACACCCTTAAAATACAAAAAGAATGATATTAGAGAAGCTTTCTTAAGAGGAAATTTAAGCATACAAAAATACGTATAAAAATACATATGTAACTGTATATATATATGGGTATATGTATAAGTATAAATACGATATAAGTATAAGTATATGTATAAGTATACTAATATACATACAGGTAGAGTAATAGTATAAGTATAAACTTAACATATGTATAAATGTACATAAGTATACATAATATACTTAGGCATGAGGTAAGGCTTATGTAATCAAATGATGATGTAAGCAATGATGCAATTAAAAGATGACGTAAGCTATAACATAAGCAAATGATGACATAAGCATAAGTATATAAAATAAGAAATGAGAAGAGTACATAAGAATTACGTACATAAATTAGTAAACCCTAATACACTTCCTAAATTAGATTAAACTTAATTAAGTACATAGATCAGTAATATCAAGGTAAAGTTCTCTAAGTGTGAGAATCTAAGGGCTAACTAAATCATTAAGCACAAACAAAGGATATAAATATAAGCAATAAGAATAATTAAGTTTCCATAGTTAAAAAATTCCATAAATTTAGTCCATATCATAAAACATGAGTCTTAACGTCCAAAACAGACATCACTGTATAAACATGCATCCGAAAACGATGAAAAACGATTATAAGTTCATAAATATCGGAATTAGAATGAAAAAGTTACTAAATACATAAAGGAAGTCTCATAATTGATGAATATAAGAAAATAGTACTGTTAATCCCATTGAGTATGGTAAACCCCATATACATTATACTTAGGTTATATTAGGGGAACTAAACAAACTACAATAGACTTTTAATTAATTGAAGAGTCTGACTTCTTAGAATACTTATAATTTTTACTATTTTTTAGGCGTTCAATATCGAGTTTTGAAAACCCTAAAGGCTTGGAGAATGAGTTATAATCCAGGTGAGGGAGTTCTAATGACCTACTATTTGCTTGTATGTGTTACTTGTATGAGGTTTTGCTGCTTACTGCTTACTGTTGCTTGTATGTCTGAATGATTGTTTTGCTTGTTTGCTATCATTTGTGTGATCACCTTTTTCAATTGATAAATATAAGTATCAAACCAAAATAATCAATTATACTCATCACGTATCTATGACTCGGTAAAGGTATGAATAGAGAGTGCTAACTTTGCAAAAATCTTGAGAAAAGTATTTTCGGAAAAAGCTTTTCTACTCTTAAACATATTTTTATATGAATTCTATAAGGGCTCATGGAGCCATAAATAATATTTTAACATTAAGGCAAAGCTAGCATGAGATCTTCAATTGATAGCGAGAGGACTCACTTTATTATGCCTGTAAGGCCTTAGATGATTGTGGCTATGAGAGGATTTGCATGTTTATGCCTAAGGGCCCTTAGATGGTAGATAATTCTAGTTTGGGATCCAACTATTTGGATTGGAATTTTTTTTTCTCGATTAGGATAATAGTTGAGTTTTGCTTAAAGGGGTAGTGCCCTTAGGTAGCCTGATGCGGATAAGCTAAGGTACCCTGTGCGGGTAAGTACAGGGGATAATCAAAGTGTAGACAACGTAATTCTACACCTTCCATAGTTCCGGACTCCTATAGATGTGTTGCTTATCTTTATCATGCTTGCATTCATTTTGTATGTAGATAGCTTGCTTATATGTGTGATAATAATGTGTGATAACTTGCTTGAACAGTAGTGGTGAGGGATAAACTCACTAAGCTGTCTCATGCTCATTCCCCCTTAGTTTCCTTTACAGGTTTACTTACAATGGGATTAGGATAAGTCTGAAGTGTCGAGTGCAAGATGAAGATATGTATACTAGTATTAGAAGTAGCTGAGTACTCTTTAGATGATACATAAACATCCTTTGTAGAAAATATTTATATATTAGAACTTACTATAATTTAATTTTTCTTATATATTTTTTTTATAATGTTAGTATATTCTGTCTTATTATTTGGTAAGGGATATTAATTCTCTGTAGTTTTGAGGAACTGTGGGATATCAGATATCTATAGTTATTTATATTTATATGTTATGTTACGTTACAATAAATTAATTACTTGAAAATCAGTAATCTTAGTGATTTATTATTTAGAGTCTTGTAACCTCTAACTTGTAAGGCGATTTTTATATCATGGGTGCATACATGTTATGGAAATTTTAGGTAATCCTCCTAAGCCTCCTTTAGGGTCCTGACAAGTGATGCCGTTGAAAGATGCGAACAAAAAGTACAGTTAGCTTGCTTGTTCGAGCAGGGTGATTTAGTCAGTCTAAAGTCTCTCTCTTATCATCTCGTCAAAGGTGATGCCAAGTAAGTGATTGACCATACATGAGTGAGAATAAGGATTGGCTGCTGTCTCAGTCACTGCTCGGCCTTTTGCTTCTCGGCACATTATCTATGAGAAATAGGAAGTTATTTGGCTCGACATGTAAAACAATTTTGTAAGGAGATACTCGACCTCAGTATGAGTTGGTTAGAGTCGGAGGATTCGTCTTACCAGTCCTTTTAGTCCTTGGGCTTGATTACGAGTCAATGGTCTAATAGCCTGATTCCCATCATTCCCTTTAGGATGTTTTAGATTTAGGATCAAATCCGAATGGTCTTTGATCAGCTCTCCATCAAGGTGATATGGATTGAGGTCGACAACGTTGAAGGTGTTAGAAAACCCATAGTACTCGGGTAACTCCAATCTGTGGATATTATCGTTGATGTTCTGGAGGATTCTAAAAGGTCCTTTAGCCTTTAGGGATAGTTTGTTCCTCCTCTTGCTCGGAAACCTTTCTTTGCTTAAGTGTAGCTATGCTAAGTCTCCTAGCTAGAAATGTTTTGCTGTCCTACCCTTAGCCTTCTCTGGCATATGTCTGGCGGCTTGGTCGATGTGTCGAGTGACTTTGTTATAGATATGCTAAAGGGATTGTGCTCTAGCTCTTGCGTTAGGGTCCTCTTGTGTGGGCATAGGTACAAGGATGTGACTAAGGAGTAACTCAAGATTAAAACCATAGACCACTTCAAAGGGAGTTTGCTTAGTGGTGTCGTATACTGTTCAGTTGTAAGCAAATTCAACCACTGGCAAGCAAACATTCTAATAAGCTAAGTTCTTGCTTACTATAGCTCAGAGCAGTAGTCCTAAGGTATGATTAACTACCTTTGTTTGGCTATCAATTTGGGGGTGACAGGAAGTATTGAAAAGTAGTTTGGTCCCCATCCAATGCTACAGGGTCCTCTAGAAGTGGCTCAAGAACTTTAAGTCCCTATCGAAGACTACACTTCTCTACTAGAAAAGAGCAGCAATAGTCGAAGCATCATTAGTTTTAGAGTAGGGCATAAAGTATATCATCTTACTGAACCTATTTACAATTACCATTACAAAATCTTTGCCTTGGGCAGTCTATGATGATCCAAGAATAAAGTAATTCAACTTTAGGTTTCGTTAGAATAGGCAAAGGTATTGCTTCCCCTTGCTTAGCTCGGTACTTAGCCCTTCATTCTCAGCGAAAAGAATCGACCACATAGCAATTCATTTGTTCTTTTCTCCACAAAATGTCCAGACAATCCTCTACTATATACTTCCTTGATCAGTAACTCCCTTAGGGAACAAATCGGCGCATATAATTTTCCACTACGGAACAAGTAGCCATCTTCCACATGATACTTGTCTACTATTCTTCCATCACCGCATCGCATAATTATGGGTCTAAAGTGTAGATCCTCAGAATACTACTCTTTGATACTTGTAAACCTAAATAGTCTAGTCTGCAATTCATTCAAAAGCACATGTCTTCTTGAAAGAGCATCTGCAACTACATTGCTCTTTCCTTGTTTATATTTTATTACAAAATTGAATCCTTTAAGGAATTCGACCCATCTCGCTTACCACTTAGACAACTTGGTCTAGCTTTGGAGATACCTTAGAGACTCATGGTTAGTGTAAATGATAAATTCTCTTGACAAGAGATAATATTGCCATACTTAGGATTCGCGGATCAATGCTAAGAATTCTTTATCATATACAGATTAATTTAACTAAGCCCCCTTAAGCTTCTTACTGTAGTAGGCAAATGATTAACCTTCCTGCATTAGGACAACACCCATCCAAATGCTTGATGCATCACATTCTAGCCTGAATATTTCTTCGAAGTCAGGCAAAATCAATATAGGGACGGAAGTTAACCTTTCCTGTATCTTGGTAAAACTCCTCTCCTCCTTTTCTCCCAATTGGAAGTCAACATTCTTCTTTGTCAATTCAGTAAGCAATGTAGCGAAGGTGTTGAAATTCCTAATGAATCTATTGTAAAAAGAAGCCAGTCAATGGAAACTTCTTACGTTAACACAGTTAGTAGGAGTTGGCCACTTGACAATTGCTTGGATCTTCTTATCATCCATTCATAAGCCTCCTCTACTGACTACATAGCCTAAGAATACCACTTTCTCTAGGTAAAAGCAACATTTCTTCAAGTTGCCGAATAATCTCTCAACACAAAGGATATTTAATATGGCTCGGAGATGCTCATTGTAACTAAGCATGTTTGCAATGAAGTCTAAGATGGCATTAAAGTACACCATGACACACTTTCCTATTAGATGTCTCAACACATGGTTCATTAGCCTTATGAAAGTGCTCGAGACATTCAACAAGCCAAACAACATGACCATCTACTCATAAAGTCCATGTTGAGTTTTAAATGCAGTTTTCTACTCTTCTCTTAGCCTTATGCGAATCTGATGGTATTTAAACTTCATATCAATCTTGCTAAAGATCTTGGCTCGACTCAATTTATCCAGCATGTTCTCTAATCTAGGAATGGGATACTTATATTTGATTATGATCTTGTTCATAGCTCGGCTATTTACACACATTCACCAAGTTCCATTCTTTTTCAACACTAGAAGTGTTGGCACAGTGCAAGGGTTGAGGCTTTCCTTAACATACCCTCTCTCCAATAGCTCATTGACTTGATGTTGAAGCTTAGAAGCCTGTTCGAGACTCATTTGATAGGCAAGCTTATGTGGTAATGTGGCATTGAGTATTAAATCGATGCAGTGATCTATACCTCAAATTAGAGGTAACTCCTCAAGTAACTACTCTAAGACTAAGTAGGCATATTCTTCCAGCAACTCTTTTATTTTCTAAGATAGTTTACAACACTCCTTCATTTCTAGCAATTGTCTAAGAAACATAAGGGTCGAATCATCAGCATTGATAGCCTTTTGGAGCTCGGCTCTACTCATCACTAAAGCCTTCTTTAATTCTCGAGCAAGTCTTGTCTGCAGTTTGTTAACTTCTCTCGATGGCATTGAGTTCATTGTAATCTTTTGGCCATCCTTCTCAAACATGTACATGTTCATATAGCCATCATGGATAACTCTTCTATCAAACAACTATGATCTACCTAACAATACATGGGTTTGTTGACGAGAATACTCAAAAACAGGTTCGTACCAGAAACTTATTTGTAAGATACTTTTACTCAGCTTTAGGAGTGAGATAAGGAGGTTGAATAGTTGATAAGTATGTCTAAGAATTCCAAATGCTCATGATTTGATGTGAAATGGAAGAACCACCAGCTCAAATAATCTCTAAATTCAAACTAGGTTCAGAGGTGACATTCATGACATTGTGAAACTCTAGCAATTTACCACAATGGATGAAGCTATTATAGTAGCCTAGTGAGTAGAGAGGCAAAGCCGGAGCTAAATGACAACTAAGCTACTGACCAATCAACCTAAACAGGTGAGTCATTGAGCTCAGTTAAGTACCAAGTAGATTCGAAAGGTGGATGTCCGAGCCGATTAAAAGGGCCAACCCGACAATAATGTACCGACTCGAACTTATGAGAAAGGGCAAGGGTATGGTAAGAAGATGAGCCAAATCAAGTGCTTCAAATGCCAACGATTTAGACATATGATTACTTAGTGCCCAAAACGAAAGACTATGGTCATTAAGGTGACGTCTCGAACTTAGATGTAGAGAGTACTGATAAGGAACCTGAAGAAGAGAAGAGCACTGTCAAGAAAGAAGCTACTAAGAAAGAGCAGATTAAAGAGGATATGTTTACTGAGGACTCAGACCAATTAATCATGGTTGTCCGACGCATAATGAACATGGAACCCTTACCAAAGGAGAAGTAGAAAGAGAATTTGTTTCATACTACTTTTAAGGTAAATGATCAGGTGTGTGCCCTTATTGTGGATAGTGGAAGTTGCACCAATGAGGCATTAGCGAATCTTATTTCAAAATTGAAGTTGTCGACTGTTGCCTACCTAAGGCTATATAAGTTTCATTAGTTGAGTGAGAAAGGAGCACTATATGTCACTCGATAAATACTACTACCAATCACCATCATATATTACGCTGAGCAAATTCTTTGTGATGTACTGCCCATATGTGCTTCTTATGTGTTGCTAGGTAGACCATAGCTGTTTGATAAGAGAGTTATCCATGACAGCTATAAGAATACGTACATGTTTGAGAAAGATGGCTGAAAGATTACAATGAACTCATTGCCACCAAGAGAAGTTAATAAACTACAGATAAGACTTACTCATAGATCGAAGAAGGTTCTAATGATGAGTAAAGCCGAGCTCTAAGAGGCCATCAATGTTGATGAGCTGACCCTCATGTTGGTCAAGCGATTGCTAAAAATGAAGGAATGGGGTGAACTACCCTAGAAAATAAAAGAGTTGCTGGAAGAATATGTCGACATGTTCCCAGAACAATTACTCAACGAGTTACCCCCAATTTGAGGTAGAGAACATTACATCGATTTAATAGTCAGTGCCATGCTATTTAATAAGCCTATCTATTGAATGAGTCCTAAATAGGCTTCTAAGCTTCAACATCAAGTCAATGAGCTACTGGGGAGAGGGTATGTTAAGGAAAGCCTCAACCCTTGCGCTATGTCGGCGCTTCAAGTGCTGAAAGGGGATGGAACCTAGCAGATGTGTGTAAATAGCTGAGCTGTAAACAAAATCATAATCAAATATAGGTATCCCATTCTTAGATTAGAGGACATGTTAGATGAACTAAGTGGAGCTAAGATCTTCAACAAGATTGATCTAAAGTCTATCTACCATCAGATTCGCATAAGGCTGGGAGAAGAGTGAAAAATTGCATTTAAAACTTGATATGGACTTTATGAGTGGATGGTCATGCCGTTTGGCTTGTTGAATGCCCCGAGCACTTTCATCAGGTTGATGAACAATGTACTAAGACATCTAATAGGAAAGTGTGTTGTAATGTACTTTGACAACATCTTAGTCTTCAATGCTAACATGCCGAGTCACTATGAGCATCTCTAAGCCATATTGAATATTCTTCATGTCGAGAGATTATTGGGTAACTTGAAGAAATGTTACTTTCATCAAGAGGAAGTGATATTCTTGGGCTATGTACTTAGTGGAGGAAGCATACGAGTAGATAACGAGAAGATTCGAGCAATTGTCAAGTGGCCGACTCCTACCAATTGTACTAATGTAAGAAGTTTCTATGGATTGGCTTCATTGTACAGAAGATTCATTAGGAATTTCAATGCCCTTGTTACACTACTTACTAAACTAATAAAGAAGAACATCAACTTCTGATGGAGAGAAAAGGAGAAGAGGAGTTTTATCGAGATAAAGGAAAGGTTGACCTTTGCCCCTATATTGATTTTGCCTAACTTAGAGAAAATATTCGAGCCAAAGTATGATGCATCAGGCATTGGGATAAATGCTATTCTAATGCAAGAAGGCAGACCAATTGCCTATTGTAGTGAGAAGCTCAAGAGGCATTAGTTAAATTACTCTATGTGTGATAATGAACTCTTAGCATTGATCCAAGCACTTCAAGTATGGCAACATTTTCTCTTGCTAAGAGAATTTGTCATTTACACTAACCATAAGTCTCTAAGGTATCATTGAAGCAAAATGAAATTGTCTAAGCAGTAGGCGAGATGGGTCAAATTCCTTAAGGGATTCAATTTGTAATAAAATATAAATAAGGAAAGAGTAATGTAGCTATAGATGCTCTTTCAAAAAGACATGCGCTTCTGAATGAACTACAGACTAGACTATTTGAGTTTACGAGTATTAAAGAGTAGTATTCTAAGAATCCACACTTTGGACCCATAATTATGGAATGCGTCAATGGATAAGTATCATGTAGAAGATGGCTACTTGTTCCATGGTGGAAAATTATGCTTACCGACTTGTTCCTTAAGGGAGCTGCTGATTAAAGAAGCATACAGTAGAGGATTATTTGGACATTTTGGGGAGAAAAGAACAAATGAATTACTGAGTGGTTGATTCTTTTGGTAGAGAGTGAGGTAAGATATACACTTAGTTGTTAAAAGTTGTGCTATGTGCAAAAGGGCTAAGTGCCAAGTTAAGCAAGGGAAAACAATGCCTTTGCCTATTTTAACAAAACCTTAGATTGAATTAAGCATAGACTTTATTCTTGAATTACCATGGATTGCCCAAGGCAAATATTCTATAATGGTCATTGTAGATAAGTTCAACTAGATGGCATACTTTGTGCCTTACTCTAAAATTAACGATGATTTGACTATTACTGCTCTTTTTTTGTAGGAGATTGTGCAGTTATATAGGGCATACCAAGAAGTGTAGTTTTTTATAGGGACTTGAAGTTCTTGAGCCATTTTTGGAGGACCTTGTGACATCGAATGGGGACTAAACTACTATTCAATACTTCTTGTCACCTCCAAACTGACGACCAAACAGAGGTGGTTAATCACATTTTGGGATCACTACTTTAAGTTGTAGTAAGCAAGAACTTGGCTGATGGGATGTTTGCTTGCCAGTTATCGAATTTGCTTACAACCGGATAGCACACAATACCACTAAGTGGACTCCCTTTGAAGTGGTCTATGGTTTTAATCCTACGTTGCCCCTCGATCATACCTATGTACCTGTACCCATACAAAAGGACCCTGACACAAGAGCTAGAGTACAATGCCTTCAGTACATCTACGACAAAGTTACTCGGCACATTAACCAAGTAACCAAAAGTATGTGAGAGAAGGCTAAGGGTAGGATGGCGAAACATTTCCAGCCTGGAGACTTAGAGTGGTTGTACTTAAGTAAAGAAAGGTTTCTGAGTAAGAGGAGGAACAAACTATCTCCAAGGGATAAAGTACATTTCAGAATCCTTTAGAAGATCAATGATAATGCCTAAAGATTGGAGCTGCCCAAGGACTATTGGAATTCTAACACTTTCAACGTTGCTAACCTTAGTCCATATCACCTTGACGGAGAGCTTATCGAAGACCATTTGGATTTAATCCCAAATCTAAAACAACCTAAAAGGAATGATAGCAACTAGGCTACTGGACCATTAACTCACAACTAAGCCTGAGGAGTTGAGGGACTGGTAAGATGAATTCTCTTGCTCCAACTAACTCCTACTGAGGTCGAGTATCTCCTTACCAACCTATTTTATATGCCGAGCTGAATGACTGCCTATTTCTTGCAAATAGTATGCCAAGAAGTGAAAGGCCATGACAATAGCCAATCCTCCTTTACACCCATGCATGGCTAATCACTTACTTAGCAGCACCTTTGTCAAAATAACAAGAGAGAGATTCCATACAGACTAAGCCATGCCTGCTTAGACAAGTAAGCCGACCATACTTTTTTTTTGCATCTTCCAACGGCATCACTACATGTACAAAATCATTTGTAGAATCCATTACACCATTGATTGTTTTCCTTGAATATTCATTTTTACTCTTTAGTATCTTATACATTACTTTCTTAGGAAATGCCTTTTTTGTCTTTTCCCTTTTAAGCAAGTTTCCCTAACTTATGGATATAAATACCCTTGTATTTGTAGTTATAAACAAATTTTTATTATCATTAATACACTTGAGTATTTCCTTCCTGCGTAAACACTACCTGTTTACTCTCAGCATCACTTTTATCTTAACCCTTAAGCCAGGCTAGGTGGCAAATAACCTCACTGGACTGATTTGTATGTCATATCGAATTATGTCGTAAGTCTTCAGAAGTTCCACTGGTGAGTTATATCCTCTAGAGTTGTTCATGGGTTTTCGTTTACTTATCATTTGCATTTGTCCTTCCATATAATCACCATCACTTCCATTTTCGAGCTTTCAACAAACTTAGACCCATCTAGTGACCGACTTTATTTGTTCTTAGTTATGGTTCACGTCAACAACAGCCATCACCTCGATCATCATTATGCTATAGGCTTAATAACTGTCGATGACTTGAGAACCATTGGATTTCTATCTCAAAACACACGTCAATGATCAACGCCATCATCTAAGTAGTGCATCATTTCTATTAGAGACTCATTTGTAGTTACGAGGGTAAATCATCCATATTTAAAGAACTTTTCAAAATCAAAAACAAATTTCTTCAATCACATTCATATGTTGTCATCCCTTGCTTGACGTATTGTCTAACCTTGAAAATCTTCAATTTCCATGAAATTTACCATAGTCAACCAAGTATGGTTCGCACCGTAATTCATCGACTTATCTTTTCAAATTTTGTAGCAACCGACTCTAAGGCTACTACTCTCCCCCAAAAGAGAAGTGAGAAAACATGCTCCTCAAGTAACGTAGTTGATAGTGTTGTGAAGCTATGGGATAAACTTGCTCAAATCAATTCTCTTGCAGCAAATAATTATCTAAAAGATAAGGAAGGAAAATCCATGGCTAAGTCTCTGTACAATAACATAGTTTACTTCCATGATTCATTAGACGGCGTAGCCAGTGTTGTCGATAGGGTCCTTGTTTCAAAATATAATAAGTACGGGAAATACCTTCCTGGAGCATGGAATCTTAGGAGGTTGAGAAAAGAGGAAAGGGTATGTTTTCTAAGGGAGTGCGAGTTCCACATTTGCTTGAAATATCTTAACTTTAGGCTTTTCTTCCCTTTCTCGGCATTTGTCAAGTAGATCTTCAATTACTTCAGAGTCACACCAAGTATGTTCTCACTAAACACATATCGGCTTCTAGCGACATTCGAGATGATTTAGGAAGAAGTCAAAGTTAGGGCTATGCCTTAACTGTTTCTGGACTTCTTTATGATTAGGAAGCAACTCGATGATTGGTACTTTGTAGCTGCTAGGCATGGGCAGAAGTTCATGGATGGGTTAGATTCCAAGATCCATAAATGACACGACAAATTTGTGTCTATCGTTTCAGATGCGGAGTTAGATTTCCTGACCCAATGGATTGAACAAATCTACACTAAGGACATTGAGTTGATGCTAAATGATGTCACTACAGCAAAGAAGATCCAAGAAATGAGGAAAAAAAAAATGTTAATAATAGGATGTTATAAGAGTAGAGAGCTAATTTTTTCCGAGAAGGAAGGTATGATAATGAGTAATCACTGTACCGAGTATAGCTACAAGAGGAAAGTTGTTCTTGTGACTTAGGGGAGGAATTATTGCCTTTGAACCTTACTTAGCATAAAGAACATAAGTTCTTTCTTACTCCTCACATTAATATTAATGCGTTTACTTTATATTGCAGATATGGGTGCTGGTGAGGTGAACCTTACTAAGCTATTAACCCAAGTGAAGGCCAAAAAATCAAAGGCTAATAAATGTGCATCCTCTACTCTTCCAGCTACTCAACTAACTGTTGTTAGAAAGGTAGCTAAGGAGGGCACAACAAAACAAGTGGCGACCAAAATGATCTCTCGTCCTATTGAGAAACGACAAGGGACTAAGAAGCCGAAGTCAGTTGAGGACACACGAGTAGAAACTAATCCAATATAAGGTATTACCCTTGCCGCAAAGCCAAAAAATGGTGGTTAAGAAATCCAACCCCACAATGAGGTTGTAACTACTATTGTCGCTGAAGGGTCATCACTTATGATGGAGGCTGTGCCAAGTACCAATAAGAGAAGTGGAAAGGAACTTATCGGCTAACCCCCAACTAAGAGGTCTAAGGAATTGGATGAAAGGACAAAGGAGGCCATGCACAACAAAGCTCTTGGCATTAACAGTACTAAAATCATCCCTAACACGGAGGTTGGTGAGTACTTCGTCCAGTATTGGAGCCACAACATCTTACATACTAACTCGACCCTAGGTGATGGGATAAAGTCTTTGTCCTTGATGGAAGGTGTTATTCTTCCCCAAGACAAAGAGATTACAAAGAAAGACATCGACAGGGTTGGCGATTGTAATAAGGCTCATATCGTAACAAGCTATATGATGTAAGTTTCTATTGAATCCTTTGAATTGTTAGGCATGTTTAGTTGCTAGTACTCCTGTTTGTTTTCAAATCAACAACCACGTTATGACAGCCTTAGAAGAAGTCGATAAAGAAATGAAGAAGGTAATAACAATGATAATCTTTCATGTATTCTGCCAACTGATTGCGAGAATTCATAATCCTATATCTACTTATTGCAAAAAAAATTGAGGATGCATATAACTCCTCAAAAGCTCAAACTAAGAATAAGGGTTGAGATGGAGGCTAGAAAGTATCAAGACGAACTGGCTATTGAGAAACTAGCACATTCTTTAGTTGCTAATGAAGTCTTAAGCCTTAAGGCCATGGTTAAGGAGCAATATAAGGAAGTTGAGAAATTGTAAGAGGAGTTGCACAAAAAGAAGGAAGAGTGCTGGGGTCTAAGCTGACCACTTTGTTCAATGAGTAATGAGGAGGATAGGCTCATGATACAAATCAAGGAACTGGAGACCAACAATGCTGGGTTGCAAAGCCGTGTTGTCAAGTTAGAGGAGACTATGAAGAAAGGGCCTTCAGTTAAAGAGCCACTCAAAATTGTTACTCCTAGTTAGTAATACGAGAGATTACTACAGAAGAAGTTGTTAAAAGGCGTTCAGGTGGCAAGAGAAGAAATCCTCAAACTTCACCCCAACTATGATCTCTCGTGCTTAGATTTCATTGATGTTGATGACAAAGTCAATAGCTGTGATGAGGAAGATGGTGGGGATTCAAGTGTCGAGATCAATATGTAGGATGAAAAGGAGGCTCATGCCAAGGATCCTAAGGATGACGATGATCGTCTATCCAAGGAAATCCCCTATGTGCATAAAGAAAAATCCACCTGTTCCTAAGCCCTAAGCATCAACAAGGAAATATGCTCCAAAAAGGCTCTAGCTTCTTATCAACAAAATGCTCAGTTCGAGAAATAGTCATAGGATTATCCTTTATGTATGGATAGTAATGGGCCAAGTGGCTGAACATTTGTAATGGTGTTTGTGATGAACAAAGTCATTTCTTCACATAACTTCAGTGTTTCCAGCACATTTTATTTCATGTACTTCATTGTTTCTAGGTATGATTTATTTCACACGTTAAATTTTCGCTGGCATGTATTATTTTACACACTCTTATTTCTCGGCATGTATTATTTTACACACTCTTATTTCTCGGCATGTTTTATTTCACACACCTAATTTGAGTGTCTTATAGACATTGTCCGTTAGCCATTTGAGATGAGGACTAGCTATTTTACTTAGGAGTTCATCATTCGGCTTTAGGATTGATTTATTAAGTTCGTAAACTGCGATAGGCTTAAACTAATACTAGTTCATTCACTGTACAGTTTGAATTCATTAACTTGTCAATCATAAAAATATTGAGAAACAAATTGAAATTTCAAATATAATTATCATGCAAAACAAGTAGGTTGTTGCCTTATAAAACAAATAGAAATGCATACAAGGGATAATAGTACCATCCAACCTTTCTAGTTGATAGGCCCCTTCACCAATGACTTCTTTGACCCTAAAAGGATCATTCCAATTAACGCTGAGCTTCTTACATTTTTCTCGTACACCAGTCACTTCTAACTTTCGACAAACTAGGTCCCTAAGTTGAAAAACCTTATGCTTCACTTTCCTATTATATTACCCAGCTGCCCAATGCTAATGTGTTGCAACCTTTACTCTCATGACATCTCTTATGTCTTCAATTGTATCCAAATTTTCCATCAATCTAACATGATTAACCATCACATTAAAATTCTATGTTCATAGATTAGGCAAATTTAACTCAATCGGTAAAACTACTTTCATGCCATACGCTAACTTGAAGGGGGTTTCCCCTCTTGTGGCTATGTGGGTGGTCCGAAACCCTCATAAGACATCCAGCAATTCATCATCCCATTTCCCCTTAACTTGATTAACCTTCCTCCTTGAGCCATGCAAGATGATCTTGTTGATAGCTTCAATTTGCCCATTTGTCTAAGGGTAAGCCATAGACATGTAGTTCAGCCAAATGTCATATTTCTCACAAAATGCTCGAAACTTGTTGTTGTTAGACTGCAACCCATTGTCCATGATTATCATAAATGGGACTCCGAATCTCAATATTATGGAGTTGAAAACAAATGCCTCTACTTTCTACTCGGTGATCCTTGCCAATGTCTTGGCCTCCACCCATTTGGTGAAATAATCTACACCAGTAATGATAGATTGTCACTAGATTGTAGACTTCAGGAAAGGTTTGTGAATGTCTAAGCCCCACTAGGTAAAGGGCCAAGAACTGGATAGGCAGCATAGTTTAGCAAAAGGAACATGACTTGGCACCTCATGCTTCAAGCACTGTAGACAATGCTGAACAACTATCTTTACATCTTCTTTCATGGTCGACCAATAATAGCCAAGTCACATCGCGTGGATATACAATGTATGTGCTTTCATGTGGTTGCTGCATACACCACCGTGAAATTTAGATAATACCCATTGGACATCTCTTGGAGGAAGGCACCAAAGATAAGATTAAGACATGCCACATTTGTACCGCTGATCATCTATTAGCATGTAGTTCACAGCTTGATAAACCAATCTCCAGGCTTCTTTCTTATCATCAGGAATGACACCACCTCTTGAATAATCTATGAAGGGATCCATCCAAGAATTCTCCCTTGGGTAAGAAGCCAATTGATAGCTCTACATAACAATGGATAAACATTTTTGTAAGAGAAATTCAAAACAAAAAAATTTGTCACTCAAGTTAGGAAATGCCATATTGATAAGCTTAGACAACTTATCAGCAGTAATATTCTTACTTCTTGAAACCTTGTAGATTAAAAAAGGTTGAAATTCTTTCGCATGCATTTGTACCATTAATAAGTACTTGCTTATTTCTTCTTCCCTTGCTGCATAACTTCCTATGATATGATTCACAACCAATTGTGAATCCGAGAAAACTCCGAGTTTCTCGACACCAATTTCTTTAGCTAGTTTAAGTTTAGCAATAAAAGCTTCATATTCTGCTTCATTGTTGCCATTTGGGAATCTAAATTTTAAGGCATAATTAACCTTGATGTTGTGAGGTCCTTGTCGAATAAGGCCTATACCACTTCCCTCTCTAGTGAAAGAACCATCTACATAAAGGTACCATACAAGTTTCTTAGCAATTTTCATGCTGTCTTTCTCACTAGTGAACTTAGTAAAAAAATCTACTAGCACTTGAGCTTTTAAGGTAGTCTTGGGTTTATATTGTACACCATAGGCACTTAACTCTAAGGTATATTTCATCATCCTACCGGAAGAGCCTGGTCGTTATAATTCCTACTGTAATGATTAATCAATGAAGACTATGATTTGGTGAGCCTCAAAATTTAATTTCAATTTCCTTGCCAAGAGAATTACTACTAATGCAAACTTTTCAATTTTCATATATCAATGTTGTGGTCCTTGCAGGACATGATTTACGTAATAAACAGGTCGATGCTCCTTGCCATTGATTCAAACCAATACAGAAGAAAGAGCTCGACAGCTAATTAGTAAGTATAAATATAAATTATCTCTAAAGAAAGGTGTCGAGAGTATTGGGGGTGATACAAAGAATTCTTTGAGTTCATTGAAAGCCCTTTTGAAATCATCAGTCCATTTGAACTCTTTCAAATTCTTCAAAATTTTAAGGAATTTTATGCACCTATCCATGTTTCTCGACACAAACCGATTAAGGGTGGCTATTCGCTTAGTGAGTTCCTGTACTTCCCTGACCATATGAAGAGATTCCATGTTTATTATCACCTCAATCTTTCTTGAGTTAACTTTAATGCCTCACTAAGTGACCATATACCCTAAGAACTTTCCTAAAGTTATGCTAAAGACGCACTTTTGTAGATTGAGCTTCATGTTGTATCTCTTGAGAGTAGTAAACATCTCATGATCAATAAGATGCCGATCCCTTGTCTTAGTTTTCACTATCATGTTGTCGACATATACTTCAATGTTTTGATGGATCTGAGGTTTGAACATATTGGTAATAAGTCTCTAGTAAGTTACGTCCCCGTTTTTTAGCCCAAAGGGCATCATTGTATAATAATGTGTTTTGAAATTGGTGACAAATGATGTGTGAACTTCATCTTCCTTATCTATTTTAATTTAGTTGTATCCCAAGTTAGCATCCATAAAAGAAAGCAACGCATGTCCAGCGGTTGAATCTACCATCTAATCAATTTTTGGTAGTAAAAAACAATCCTTAGGATAGGCCTTGTTAAGATTCATAAAGTCTATGCACATGTGCCACTTGCCATTAGACTTGTTAATCAGCACACAGTTGGATAGCCAAGTTGAATAAGACTCTCCTTTAATAAATCCCACCTTCAGTAGTTTCTGAACTTCTTCTTCTATGGCTACTTATCTCTTAGGGACAAAATGCCTTTTCTTTTGTTGAATCACTTTCACGCTTAGATCAATCTAGAGCTTATGTACCATAACATCTCTAGGGATACCCAGCATGTTTGAAGGGGACTATGCAAACAAAATAGCATTGTCCTATAAGAAGTCGATCAAACTTTGATGACTATCTACTAGCAAGGGTTTCCCTATGTTAGTCGTTTTTCCAAGGTCATCTCCTTAAGAGATTTCCTCTATTTCATTCTTGGCATTGTCTATGTCGACTAACTTTCCTTCTAGATAAGTTTCTACTTGAAAAACTTCTTCTCACCTTAAGGCCCTCATGTACAAGGACCTAACCAACTGTTAATCCCCTTTACATACACTAACTTCTGTAGGAGTAGATGAGCAGTAAAAGGGATGATGCTGAATAAGTGTTGACACGACTGCCCATTAATCATGTTGTATAGGGACCAACATTTGACAATAAGAAAGTCAACTTTATCTTCTATGACATGCTCATCATCTCTAATCTAAATTAGTAAAGAGATTACTCCAGCTACCCGAACAAGTTGATTATTGAAGGCATAAAATCATAATTGTAAGATCTCAGTTGTGCTTTGATCTTTGGTCTCATCTAATCAAAAGCATGTTGGAAAATAATGTCTACCGAACTTCCAATGTCAAAGAGAATTTTCTTTACCTTGAAGTTGGTAATTCTTGCACTAATCACCATGGCATCATCATACGGCCTTTGGATGCATTCAAAATCTTCCTTTATGAAAGAAATCGTATTGTCAATCTTGACCTTTTTTCCATAGATGTTGCAAACATAATTTATGGCATTAGTTAGACTCGAAGAGCTTGACTAGCTTATAGCAGCTCCACTAATAATTGTGTTGATCATCCCATTAGGTACTTTACTAGTACTCCCATCCCTTGCATCTCTCCCGACAACAACTAGTCGAGTATCATTCTCTTGTTCTTCACGTCTCTTCTAAGATGATCGCTCAATATTCTCAGCGTCTTGAGCCAGAAACTTGTGCAAATGCCCTTACCGTATGGTATCCTCAATTGTATTTTTAAGCTGGATGCATTCGTCTATGTTGTGACCTTTATCGCAATGAAAATCATAATATTTGTTGGAATTTTCCTAGAAGGGTTTCCTCTCATCCTCTCTAGCCACCGCAACAAAATTTCTCAACTTATTCTTAGTGAGAGACTTGAAGAAGTCTTTATGGGGCTTGACTCCATCAATAACAACGTTGAGGGCCACACTCATGTCCAATTTTGGAATTTGAACCATCTCAGCCATAAAATTGGCTAGATCCCTAATGGATTCATCTAATCTTTACTTTATTATGTTAAGCTTTGAAGAGTGATAAGGATCGAAGGAATAGTAGGGGATCTTGAAAAAACCTAATATGGGTCAAATGGGTTTGATGGATAGGAAGTGAGATGGTTGGTTTTGACGGTGAATGTGAATGGATATAATTCACCAAGACACAAACACAATTAAGGGTTGGAGCTTGAAATAGGGTTCGATACAACTCACGAACACTAAATGTTGCTTAAGATTCAAATGAAGGTTAGATGCAACTCACTAATCGATTCAAATGATGGAGTTCACCATAATCTCAAGGTCAAGATCGATAAGAATGCAGGAGAGATTAAAGAGCTTAATTTATACTCGATAATCCAATAAATGCTAGCTCAAGAGTAGCTTTTCTCAAAAAAGGAAAAGATTCCAATCGTAGGGATATACTTTTCTATCTGATTTTGTATATTGATATCTATCTCTGATGTTTACAAATGTTGCTATTTATAGCAAGTCCTAAACCCTAGTGGCAAAACTATAAATAATGTACAAGGCCTTAAACTCTAAAGAATTGGACCCATAAATAAAATAAAGGAAAACATGTACAAGAATACAAAACTGTGCGTTTTACAAGCAGAGTCGGCATGCAGTCACTCGGCATGTCCTAGAAGGAGTAGTATCCGAACCGGACGAGGTAGGCAGTTGGATGTATGGGTTCAAGGAGTCCCCAAAGTCTTGCAGTGTTTGGTAGAGACACTAGAAAGGCCAGCCCATAATTACTCAGTTCTAGAATCAATTGACACGAGTCTCTCAATGTTGTGTCGAGTAGTTCTTTAGTCTCAAGTACTCAGCCTTATGATAACTTAGCACCTCAATTGAGGATAGACTTGATGCCAAGTGTTTATTTTCCTTCCTCTTGTCCTTCTGGCTTCTGTTCGGCTTCGGCAAGCTTTGATAAGCCTTAGCTTTGAATAGGTCTACCTTGGCTTAGATATAGTTAGAGGCTGATTCCTATCATTACCATGGGTCTGAAAGGAAGTTGTCCTCGACGTTAAATGTTAAGCACGGGTTGGGATGCTGAATAAGCTCCTTCTCCCTTTTCACTTTACCATGGGTGCTAAATATCTCTGAATTTCCTCAGTGCTCATCGAAGTTAAGAGATAGCTCTTCCCATCTTTCCGAACAGTATAAGTGTTGAGGAATCCGTCATGGATCACTTTTCGATCAAACTCCCATGATCGACTAAGAAGTAGATTCACGGCATTCATAAGTACTATGTCAAAGTCGATCTCATCGTCATACTACCCTACCATGAATGCGATCTATGCTCTTTTATGCACATAGACTACACCCTTGTCATTAAATCATTTCAACCCATAAGGTTAGGGGTGCAGGTAGGTTAGTAATTTCATGTTTTCTACTAACTCGGCATAAATGATGTTGGTGTAGCTACCCCCATCGATAACTAGGGAATAGGTATTCCCATTCACTAGGCATTACATGTGAAATAAATTTTCCCTTTGTCTAAGATCTACCTTCAAGTTAGCTCATTGGCTTGTCAAGGATAAGAGTTCATCTAGATTCTCGGCAGAGACATCTTCTTTAATCAATCTGTCTTTCAAGCTCTTATCACTCTTACTCTCTACTTGAGCATTAGGTCCTTTGCCTTTCAAGACCATAATCCTCTTATTTGGACACTGAGAAGCAATGTATCAGTAGCTTAAGCACTTGAAGCAATTCACCTCTCAAGCCTTGTTACTAAGTGCCTTCGCTTTCTCGGCAATCTTTTTCTCGGCATAGACAGGTTAACTAGGCTTACCTTTCTCCATCTTCTTTTCTTGCCTTCTCTTAGCATACCTCTCAAGCTTAAGGTTACCTTATTAAGGTTGGCTAGTCGACTTCTGATGCCTTCTTCTCTTCTGTCTCTCTACTCTTAATGCCAAATTAATTAGCTTGTCTAGAGAATTGAACGGCTGCAATTCAACTATGTCAGCAATATCATCTCGGAGTCCACTTAAGAACTTAGCAATAATGCGGTCTTATGGCTCGGCAATCTTACATCTCGTCATTAGGATTTCGAACTCTTGCAAGTACACCTCGATAGTGTTTCGGCCCTATCTAAGGTGCTGGAAAGCATGAAGCATCTCTTGCTTAAAGTAAGTCGGTACAAAGCACTGATTCATCAAACGTTTCATAAGCCTCCAAGTTCTAATCGGCTCTTCTCCTTCAACTTCTCTTGGCAACTAACTTATCCCACTAAAGGCTTGCATACTCAATAAGCAATAATGAAGCCAACTTACCCTTTATTTGTTCATCACACTCGTAGCACTCAAACAACTTCTTGACTTAGGAAACCAAATCAAGGAATTCTTCAGGTCAACTACTTCTATTGAAGGTTGGCAGTTTCAGCTTAACATCGTCAAATCCTTGGCTAGGTGCTTAAGGTTCATCCCTTACATTCCAAGTTAGTTGTTTCACCTCAAATCGGCTACTTCTATTAGAGCTCTGCTCAGCTATATCCCTTATATGCCTTGGCTCTCTTCTTCAAGCTCCTTGATTTGTTTCAGAGTCAACACTCCTTTCATTTCTTCTTCTCAGCTTAGGTTGGTTTTCTCTCCTTCTTGACTTAGTAGCTCTTCTCCGCTATCAATCATCATGATCAAGTTCATTAGAACCACTTCCACTTATGGGTGTTCTCTCCCTTCTTTCCTCTCAGCCATCCCATCTGAAGCCTTTAATTAAACTAGTAAGCTCCTAGATAGAATCAATGAGATTTTAGATCTAATATTCAAAGTTATCAACTCATTGCCTCAAGCTTTCGCGAGTACTATCACCAGTGTTGTTGATACTATCCTCTAACATTCTTGTCCATATAGTAATTTTCTAGAAAAATCGAAAAAACAAAAACACATAATTACAATAACCTAAAAACAACCACTACTCAACTTCTGCAACTACTACTACTAACAAACAACTCACTACACTATAGAACAATGATTAATAGAGAGGTACAAACCACCAATCAAACTTTGAAGAACACTAGCACACGTGTTTCCCCAATGCTCTGATACCAATATGATAAGGATTAAAGGAATAACAGCAAATCTTGAAAAACCCAATATGGGTCAAATGGGTTCAACGGATAAGAAGTGAGATGGTTGGTTTTGACAGTGAATGTAAATGGATATAACTTACCAAGACACAAACACAATCAAGGGTTTAAGCTTGAAATAGTGTTTGATACAACTCATGAATACTAAACGTTGCTTAGGATTCAAATGAAGGTTAGATGCAACTCATTAACCGGTTCAAATGAAGGGGTTTGCTATAATCTCAAGGTTAAGATTGATAAGAATGTGGGAGAGATTAATGAGCTTAATCTATACTCAATAATCCAACAAATGCTAGCTCAAGAATAGCCTTGATCAAAAAAGGAAAAGATTTCAATCATAGGAATATACTTTTCTATTTGATTTTGTATATCGATGTCTATCTCTGATGTTTACAAATGTTGCTATTTATAGTAAGTGTAAACCCAGCGAATTTAGCCTTCTAAGTACAGAAATAAACGTCTAAACTGTAGATGATTTCTCGAACTCAAAAGAGCTAGTAAGATTTAAAACCAATTAAAATCTCAATCCAAAACCTAAAGTGGATACGAAAAACCTTAAATCATCAATGAATCCCTAACCGCATACGAAGACCCTAAAATCTCGAACCTCATCAAAACCCTAAGATAACAATCGAATATTTAATCGCGTAAGAATATATAAAACCCTAAATGTGTAAAAACATTAGAGATTGTGCCTTAAAGTAATAAGAACCCTAAAACCATAACTTTAAGGATATAAAAGCACTAATTCACCATGATATACCCTAAAACCCTAATTGATAATATAATGTTTATATTTTGCCAAATCATTAGTAAAAGGTTAGAGATGACCCTCATTCATGCTTATATGATTCGAATCCTCAAGTAATCCATTAGAAACTAAGATAATGAGTCATAGAATATATTTATCCCTTAAGTATGTGATTAGGATAGTCTCACTTAGAGTTAGTGTTATAGTTGAAGATTAGGTTACATGTAGTAAACTTTAATACCCAAATTAGTACTTTTTGCACTTGTTACCCAAAGTAGTTTATCAAATGAGATATATAAGTTATAAAGACCTAAAGTAAGACCTCATCAACTATGTTTGCTAATCAATTTATCAAATAGCTCATTTCCTCTCATTTCCTTCATTTTTCCCTTCATTTCTCTTAATCACTACATGATGTACACAAATTTACATATACTTAAGAAGAGTTGACCAAGGTCAAAATGTTGACCAAGTCAACACATGTTGACTAAAGTCAACACTTTGAAAAGTCAACAAAAGTGTCTCTTTCATTATGAAAAAAAAATATCTTCTTCTCATCATTTCCTTTCTTTTCTTTTCCTTTTGATTTTTCTTTTTCTCTTTCTTACAATTGTTGCGGTCCACAATTTCTCCCCTTGTAGACCCCACCATTCTTCTTCTTCCATAAGCAAAACAAAGAAAAAGAAACAAAACAAAACAAAACAAAACAAAAACATCCTCCATGCCGTGAGCTTCATTTCCCTTTCATTTTTCTTTCCTTTTCAACCATTTCATCAATAGTCAAGGGCAACTTAAGGTATGCTATTATGTATTTATGACTTACTTCATCCTCTTTACTAGTTAGAAGGAGAAAAGGTTAGGTTATGTGTTGTGTTTATATATATGATTGATTTAGGCTTAAAGTTTCAATCTTTACATATGGAAGTGTAGAATCCTTTAGGCAATGGAAGAAGATGCATGTGTACATGTCTTTGAGTAGGTATACATAAGGGTATGCTAGAGATATACATGTATAAAGACCTTTATACATAAGTTTTCATTATGGACATAACCTCAATTTGGACATCTACTAACTATACATACGTATGCCATGTTAAATATACCCTTAAAATACAAAAAGAATGAAATTGTGAAGGTTTCTTAAGAGGGTAAATAAGGCATACGAATTTTTGTATAAAAATACGTATCCCACCGTATAGGTATATGAATAGGTATACATGTATAAATACGGTATAAACCTAAGTAGATGTATAAGTATATGTATGTATAAAGTATAAGTACATAAGTATACATATTAGTATGTTATGAGTATAGGTAGGTATATAACATATGTATATGTATAAGTACTTAATGACATATATATTTATATGTAATAAATGGATTACATAAGCCATGACATCATCAATTGGTTACATAAGTGATGATGTAAGCATAGGTTTATAATAAAAGAAATAATAAGATTACATAAGCATATAACATAGGTATATACATGTATTTAGAAGTCAAAAATACCTTAAACCCTAAGACACTTCCTAAATTGAATTAAACTTAATCAAGTAAGTGAATTTGTAGCATTAATGTAAAATTTCCTAAGTGTAAGAATCAAATAGCTAATTCAATCATTAAATCCTAAACCAAGGCATAAACATAAGCAATAATAGTAATTAAACTTCAATAAGATAAAATTTTAATAAATTTAGCCCATATCATAAAACACGGGTCTTAACGTCCAAAACGGACATTACCGTGTGAATGTACGTCTGAAAACGATGAAAAACGACTATAAATTTGTAAATATTAAAAATAGAATGAAAAAGTTACGTACGATTAGCAATTAGGTTTAATCGAATAAGGGCTGATAGTAATCTAAGTAGAATTAGGTAAATAGATATCTGGAACCATTAGTTGAGTCAACTACTTATTATCCTTGTTATTTCGTAATGATTAGGTGATCCCAACGAGGGCGAGGATCTCCCGATCGGTTATTACGACTAGAACGAGTAGTCATAGTCAAGTGAGTACTCCCGATGACTCTATACTTGTTTGTGCTTGTAGTTAGTGCACTTAAATTGAATAACAATAACTTGATGCATGGGGTTTTGGGATATGCGTGTGCTTGATATTGATTGATTATTGTAAGAAATAGTGTTAAATACAATAATTGATGATTTGATGGTATGACTGATTTTTATGTGATTTGGATGGTTTGTTGATATTGATTGATCGCCTCATAATCTGACCTAATTATATTTGGCTTATCTTGAATCAAAAGGGTCATGCATTATCCATGCATCGCATTACTTATTCTAGCCGTCACTTCACGCGGTTGGTAATAAAGGGCCTTGGAGGGATGGATTCCCACATGATTTGATTAGTACCGTGTAGGAGCATGGGTACAACAAGACCCTACCCTTGGCTCGCGGGTTCTATTGGCGCCGGAGACACTAACCGTGGGTGGCTGGGGGTCGTATTTAGAGACCACCGCTATAGGGTGTGGGTGTGAACTGCGGAGGCCACCTCACCGCTAGGCCTGGGACTTTGTGAACTATTGGATTTTTGGAAATGGAAATGTGTTTTTGTGAAATACGGAATTCAAAGTTATGGGTAAAAACCCAGGTGCTAGAGCCCGGTCGTGATTGGTGCCGATGAATCTCCAACCCTTATCTCGGAGGGCGTTAAAATCCGATATTATATGCAGTACCGGTCAACTGCATATATTGTTTGGCATTCTATGTATGCATACATTCATATGGTTATAATAATTTGTTTGATAACTTGTTTCCTAGTATGGTATGAGGGATAGCTCACTAAGCTCTTGTAGCTTATTCCCCCTTAGTTTCTTTTGCAGGTTTACATACGATGGGATTAGGATAAGTCTCAAGTGCTGAGGGCGAGATGAAGATATGTACATTAGTGTTAGGATTAGTTGAGATCTTTATAGGTGATACATAAATACTCTTTGTAGAAAATATTGATATGTTAGAATTTAATATAATTTAATTCTTCCTGCAGTTTTATAATGTGGGTAATCCTGTCTTATTATTTGGTAGGGGATACCGATTCTCTGCAGTTCTGAGGAACTATAGGATAACGGATACCCATAGTTATTTATATTTGTATTCTACAGTAAATTGATTACTTATGCTACAGTAAATTGATTACTTAAAAATCAGTAACCTTAGTGATTAATTATTTAGAGTCTTGCAATCTTTAACTTGCAAGGCGGTTTTCATTTCATGGGTGCACACATGTTATGGAAATTTTAGGTAATGCTATTAGGCCCCCTTTAAGGTCCTGACAGTAAGTACTAAACCCTAGTGGCAAAACTATAAATAATATACAAGGCCTTAAACCCTAAAGAATTGAGCTATAAATAAAAGAGTGGAAAACATGTACAAGAATACAAAACTGTACGTTTTATAAGGGCAGTCAGCATGCCGTCACTCGACATATCCTAGAAGGAGTAGTATCCGAACCAGATGAAGTTAGTAGTTGGATGTGCGGGTTCGAGAAGGAGTCCCCAAAGTCTTGCTATGTTTAGTTAAGACACCAGAAAGGTCAGCCCATTGTTGTCGAGTTCTAGAATCAGTCGACACAAGTCTCTCGATACTATGTCGAGTGGTTCTTTAGTTTCGAGTACTTAGCCTTATAGTATCCCGCTACCTCAGCTGATGACAAACTTGATGTTGAGTGTTTATCTTCTTGCCTCCCATCCTTTTAACTTTTGCTTGGCTTTGGTAAACTTTGATAGGCCTCAGCTTTGGATAGGTCTACCTTGACTTAGATATAGTCAAAGGCTGATTCCCATCAAAAGAGTCCTTAACAAAAAGCTTACTAGCAAAGACTTGTTGAAGGAACACTTCTACTAGTTCTTCGAAACACGAAATAGTGCTCAACTTCAAGTGTTTAAACCATGTACTTGTTACATTCCTTAATGTTAAGGGAAAAGCTTAACAAGCCACAGCATCGCTCAAGTAGTGCAACTTAGCCAAGGTGCAATAGTACTCCAAATGATGTTTAGGATCTTTCGTTTCATCATAGGTTTCAAATTGCGGAAACTTGATGTGACATAGTATAACCTCCTCTAAAATCATAGGAATGAAGGGGCTCTTCTTAATTTAGAATTGCTTACTCATTGTAGTAAGGGTGCTAACATGCAAGGGTCCAACATGGTGCACTTATTGTAGTTGCTTGCCATTGTTAATCTTTTTAAGAGCAAGAGCTAAAGGTCTCATTGTAACCTCAGCTTGCTTTATCTACAATTTGAGTGAATAGATTGACTCATCACTATTCTCGGTGTCATGATAGTCATGCTCTTTGTTTTGATTCAGGTGAACACTATTATGGAGGAGATTACGGATCTCTTCATGTTTCTTGTTTAATTCTTGATTTTCTTTGGCCAAGTCAAGGCAAAGTTGCTCTAGCTTAGGCAAATGTTGCTCATTAGTATGCCTACTCCCCCTTTTAAGGTGTAGGAGGAAGTATTGGCACCTATACTTTTAGTCATTCTAGTTTTCGCCATATGGGTGTATTTCAGAAAAAAATAAGTGGTGCCAAATGTTGTTAGTGGGTTTTGGATTTGAGCTTTATCTTGCAAAAAAAAGAAAAAGCTTATGGTACCAGGACCAATTCAATGCAGCCACTTCGATATCTAAGTTAGTAAATGAATGTAGGAAAAATAAGTAAGTAATGGAGAGTTATTAGGTCCCTCTTATAGCATTTCTTTCCCGTATTTATAGGCGAATGTCATGTCTAAAGCAGCAATTATTTGATTCATTATCGGGACATATGGAAGCCTCTTGATTAAGCGCATTCCTAATATATAAAGAGGGTGAGTAATTATGCAATATAATCATACCAAATGATAACTATTTACGCTATTTCCCTTGAATTTAAATTAGATACAAATCCGTGTTACTCAACATTAGCCGAAAGTGTGGATAACTCAACCTGTCATTAGCCGAATGGACAAGTGAATGTAAGGGTAGGCTCTAAAGGTCCCTAAGCTTTGTAACCACATATGTTTTCAAAAAAATGATTCATCAGCTATAGTAAAGCTTAAGTAGGATAACTTGATCAACCCTAAGTAATGGTTATAGTATAGAACTTAGAGCCTATACAATGGCACCCCATCTTAAGGTTATTAAGACAGCCTCTGTTTAACTATATCCACTATACATTTCATGATATATCAATGAAACCCTAATATATATGCCCCTTTAATATACTTGTAAGGTTAGTATCAATTTTGAAAACCAAAGACATTAAATTTAAGGACTAGCCTATTAAATCCTAAACAAGTACCACTTAAGACTTCCAAATTTGAATCTATCATTCAAAATACCCTTAATAAGCCTATTTTTGTTATTTTCCATTTTTTAAAAAGTAAAGTAAAGGACCTTTTTTATTTTTTTTTAAAAGGGAAAAGATTAATAATTTCTAATAGCAAGGGGAAATAAATTTTTTTCATTTTATAAGTCACCATGTAGTTTCTTACAGGTTTCCACATACCCATTGTTTAGAATCGAACTTTCAAAGTTCGTTTTTATAAAACTTTAGTGTGTTGGTCTTTTAATTTTAAAAACTTGTCAAATTTACATTTTTATCCATGAAAATTTCTAAAATAGTCCTAATTTTGAAAAGAATCTAAGAAATCCCTAATCTTTGAGAAGGGACAATTTATTTATTTATTTATGGGAAATAAACTTTTATAAGTGATAAAACATTTCATTTATCTGTTTACTTTTTTATTTAAAATGGGACAATACTTTTTTATTATAATTTTTGAAAATAGATTTTTTTTTTTTTGGCAAATGAAGGGAAATAAACATTACTAAAGAGTTTTGGAAAGAGACTTTTTTTATTTCATATATATTTTTTTTTCTTTTTTATTTTTATTATTTTCTTATAAAATAAAACAAATAAGAAAGAAAGGAAAGGGTTAGAACTAGTTGGGTTATAATGATGCACAAGTTAGATTAGGTATCTAGGTTGGGTCCAAGTTGAAGCTAGGTTATCCGATCTGATTCTGTACATTGCATTTGCATGCAAGAAGAGGAAGTAGAGGGCTCCCAAAGGTGTTTCTCAAGCATTTTTAGGCACCACAGCTAGTAAGAAACACAAAATTTATGTGAAATTGATGGGGAATGAGGGTTTGGTGAAGGTGCCACAACTTACGGTGGTTGTTTGGTAGTGGTTTGGAACGTAGGCATTAGGGGTAGCCTTAGGAAGAGTAGTCATTAGAGCTAGAGAAAGGTGTGTGCCTTAACCTTTTGGACACCACCAGCTAGGTCATAACCTTAGTTTTGACCAATGAAGGATGTAGGGTAGTGTTTCAAAAAGGGGGATTGTAGTGGTTAGGGTTTACGAAACCCTTGGTGGATGCAAATCTAAGGTACATGGTGATGATAAGGAAGCATATCTACTGAAAGATCAGGCCATAAGGACTCTTCCTATGTGGTTGGTTTTGCTTGAAAAGCTTTAAGCTTAGCTAAGCATGTAAAGAGAGAGAGAACCACAACTACCTAGAGAAAGAGAGTTTAAGTTTGTGTTTAGATGAGAATTGGTGATCAAATGAGCTCAAGCATCACCTATTTATACTTTTTGTAACTCAAACAAAAATGTAAAGTGATCAAATTACCATTCACTCAAGATTGAATAAGGAAGTAAAACTTAGGATCTGATTTCGGTATTAAGCACGAATTGAAGTTAATTTATGATCAAAACCGTATCCTTAATGTCTATTATTGCCTAAAAGATCAAATGGAAGCTTTAAAATTCATTAAACAACTAGAATCAAGCAAAATTAAGATGGAACCTTTTCATGATTTTTAAAACTTGATTTGTCTACATAGATGCATGAATTTAGATAGAACGATGGATGGATTTGAAACTAAGTTGTGTTTAGCACATGGTTACATCATTAATTTGATGGAATGATATGTAAAACATAAGGAAATTTGAGGCGAAATGAGGGGAGTGAGTGGAGTACACACAAGAAAGAGAGAGAAAACAAAGGAAAGGGAAGAAAAAAATTAGCACCATGTCATCCATGTTGTCCAACTAACAGTTGCCATGTAGTAGGGATGAAACGTGGCCTAATAAGAGACTGCTAAGAGCTTCATTTCTTCTAATTGTTAAGTGCAAGTATAGTACCAAATGGGTTGTTAGCCCTTGCCCTATCATCTAGTGTAAAGAAAATAAATATAACTAAAATGGCCAAAACCAAACTAAATTAATACGCCTAACCTAAGTCTTTATTATTTTTACTACTCTATTCTGATTTTTAATCTACTTTCAAAAATTCTTATTATTCATTTTGCTAACCTCATTTTATTTTATTGTTTTTTTCATTTTTCTAATTTATTTTTTTTCTTAAATATTTTTATTTTTCACTTTGAATTTTCTATTTTTTTATTTTTTTCAATTATTTTTTTGTATTTATTTTCTATTTTTGATATTTTTTGAATTTTGTTGAAAAATTTCTAATATTTTTTACTGTTTTAAAATTGCCACTTTTTTTGTATTTTTTAAAGTTCTCTAATTTTTTTATAATTTTCTAAATTTTTTTCCATATTTTTGTAATTTTTTATTAGGACCCTTTGTATAACCAAAAGGAAAATTTTAAAAATTATAAGGGGTAAAAATAGAGTATTTACACCTAGCACTGTGAAGATATACTTAAGTAATATATCTAAACAAGAAATACGCATGAAGATTTTAGAATGTATGATATAATGAACTAATAACGATTTCTAAGTATATGAAGAAACTATATGAAATGTAACACATGAGAGATGAGCATATCAACAATCACAACAAAGTAGTAAGATCATAAGGATTTGTAAATGCAATGGCTATTACCATATTAGAAACATTTAAACATTGGAAGCTATAAGTATTAAACAATAAATGAACAACAAAATGAGTAGCTAGCAAAATAAGAAGAAAATAAGAGATAAGAGAGAAAAGAGAAAGAGTTACATAAAATTTTCATGATATTATAGTTTAAATGAGCTCACAAATGTTTATTTGATCTAAGACATACAACGAAAAGTTTGAGAATTTCACCTTGCTATTGTGCAAAAGTGTGAGAAAATCTATTATAATCCTTAAAGGAGTTATTAATCTCATTTGTAGACTTGCAATTGGAAGCAAGGTAAGATTGTGGAAACTATTGACCTCTATATAAAATTTTCTTTAAATAATGAAAGTACAATGTGGATAACCATATCCTTAGTTGCGGGTTGGAAGAATGGACCATCACTTTCAACATGGTCAATGGCACCATGTACACTTGAATTTAATGCCTTTAACTTAGAAACTTATAAATGCAACACAAACAACACAACAACTATACTCACGAAAAACTTATAACACGAACTAACCAACTAATACCGACAACTTTAAACACTCTACTACACTTACTAACATAACCTCAAACTTGAACATTTCTCTCATCATACCCATGGGTTCTAATATCAGCTTTAGATTATGTGCTTAAGAGGTAGGAATCATTAGGACATTAACCTACCAACATGAACCAAGGTGGGTCCTTCTAACAATCAAAGAAACTAGAGAGGCTTAATGAAGGGTTAGCTAAACTGTGAGCTACCTATATTAATATGGAACACCAATGGATGCAATAGAACCTATTCGCTACTTTTATATGACTCATAAGGTGACGTCTAGGAATTCTCACCACAAGTTATTACTAGAATGATTTGATAGGAGAAGAACTTAAGAGCAAATACTCACAAGGAAGAAAAGGATAATGTATTCAACAATAAGATATTTCAACTTACTTAACAAGGAACTATTATATTAAGTACTTTTAAAGAAAAAGATAAACAAAGAAAGTAAATTGTACATTCCAAATATGTATCCAAAGATCAAAAAGGGTGAAAATGAGAAAAAAAAAAAATAAAGAAGAATTTTAGATGTGCCTATCCTTTTTGTCATGCAATAAAACACATAGCATCTTAGTAATGGCAATGTCCTTGAACAAAAAGACATGCTCGTAGGAAAGTTAAGCTAAGCTTTGGTTAAGTTGGTGAACAAGGGTAGAGAAGTGAACAAGTCGAAATCTCTAGGTTAGCAAGGATCTATACAGGCTTAAAACTATCCTTATAGGTTAATCTAAGTTGACAAAGTTCTCGGTTAAATGGGTCTTGAAGTTTCATGAGGTCAAACAATTAATGCCTTCCTTCAACTAAGTGACTGTAAGGAGGTCATCATAGCTGAGCAAATGATATAGTTCATAGTCTTGGATGAAGGTCAACTTACCCTTGACTAGTTGACTATTCATGATTCGCTATGCTAGATTCTAAAGTCCTTAAAGCTTAGCTTATATAGTGGGTCCAGAGGTTTAGATCACTATAGGATTGTAGCTAGTATTTGTCTAAAATTTCTCATAACCTCATTTGAAATTCCATATCTACTAAAACATATAATCCAAATTTCTCATAACTTGGAGCATAACCTAATATCTTTAAAGCTTCTCATAATCTTAATTATAGCACAATATCAACCAAAATTGTCCCATATTAAGTTTAATTACCTGTTTACCAAACATTAATGACCATGTAAACTATAATAGTCTAGTCAGCATCCTATTCCATAGAATAACACCTCCATTGAAATATCATTCTAATAGGGATCAAACCCATTGCTCAATTAATAAGACCTAAGCTAGATGACTAAAAAGCCTAGCTCGATGTATATTAGTTCATGAGTTGATCAAGGAAGAGGATTTCCTCAACATCCAAGGCCTTGTATACTTGATCTAACTAGAGTGCCAAGATATGGTCATGATCAAAATGACCCTTGACCTAAGCTAGAGTAAACTAGTGACACCAAGGACATAAGAAGGATCAACTCTACAAGCCTTAACTCTAAACCCTAAGTTGAAGACTCCTAAACAAATGATCTTCAATTTGATCCCTAAGTCAACTTACTTCACCATTTGACCTAATGGAATCATGACACCAAGTACCAAGCATCGACCTAATTTAGATCTGATCTACTAATCTTGCCATTATTTCTTGTATTCTTGTTGAGCTGTTTCCTTAGATTCTAAACAACCATAGAGAATCTTTTCTTTTCTCTTTTATTAGAGCACCAACTTATAAGCCGATACGTGTTCGCCTAGCAAATGATTCAAGAACATTCTTCGATAGAATATTTTTGCATATTTGTTCATTTTACCTATTTTTGTACATATTAGGAATCTGTTGAACAACACTAATATTTTTATCCTTTCTTATCTTTTTCTTCAAAAGGTAACCCTAATGTGGCTAAGCAAATAAGGTTATCTTATGGGAGTCAAGCTATTAGACCTCTAACCCACAGCTGAGGTCAAGGACTAGAGGGGTTGGTACGATAAATCTTTCTATTCTAACCGACCCCTAGTGAGGCTGAGTACTTTCTTGCCGAGTCACCCTTAATGCCAAATTGTTTGATTGCCCATTTTTCTGTAGTATGCTGAATGGATGATTACTCATTAGTCCTAAGCCGACCAATTACTTAGCATCTTCCTTGCTAAGAAGTCGAGAGAGAGACCTTGGACTAACTAAATCGTCCCTGCTCAAACAAGCCATCTATCCATACTTTTTATCCATATCTTCTAATGACCTCGCCAATGTAACATCACCACGTGTACAGTATCATGTGTAGAATCCATTACACCAATGATTATTTTTCTTGTATATTCATTTTTACCCTTTTGTATCTTGTACATTACTTTCTTAGGAAATGCCTTTTTTTCCTTTTCCTTTTTAGGCAAGTTACCCTAACTTATGGGTATAAATACCCTTGTACTTATAGCTAGAAAGCATCAAATCATTCTTAATACACTTTTTGAGTACTATTCTTCCTTGCGTAAACACTATTTGTTTACTCTCAACATCACTCTTATCCTTTCCCCTAAGTAAGATTAGGTAGCGAGTAACCTCACCGAACTGATTCATATATCATATCGAATTGTGTTGTAAGTCCTCGGAAGTTCCATTGGTGTGTCATATCCTCTGGAATTATTCATGGGTTTTGCTTACTGTTTCAATCTTCATTTTTTCCCTTTTCGCACATTCTCCATTAATCTCTTTTCAAGCTTTCTGCAAGCTTAGACCCATCTAATGACTAGCCTTGTCTATTTTTTGTTATTATTTGCAACATCGTGGTATCAGAGCAAAGGTTTTGTGTGAACTATAGTTTGTTCTTCTTGAAGTTCCATTATACTTTGTTTTGCATGTGTAGAACAGAGTAAGTTACTATATTTTTTTCACTGTTATGTTATTAAGTATTAACTTCCTAAAGTGCTTATCTAGGCTTTAAATCTGTGAGGAAAAATGACAAACCCAAATATGAATGTTGGTATTGGTGATGATAATGGAGTTGTCTACCATGAACGACAGTCTCAAAGAACTCCTAGGAGCACTGACGAGAGGCTTAACGAGGTAGCTAACCTCTTAGTAAATCTGACTTGAGTTGTTCATGCATTGTCGACCCAGTAAGGCCATTCAAAACACTCCATAAGTTACTCAACTTGTTAGAGGTCAAAACCTAGCTCGACCCGTTTGAGGTGGAGGAATTGGCAGGTGAGTGAGGCAAATAATAGACTTGTGAGAGCTTAATGAAGAGGAAGAAGAGTATTTTGAAGAGGAGCATGTACAAATCCCCTGAGCATCCAACCATGTAAAGCTTCGAATTCCGAGTTTCAATGCAATTAGGAATGCTGATAAGTATCTGGATTGGGAAGAGAAAGTGGAGTATGTGTTTGATTACTATCAATATGAGGATTATGAGAAAGTAAGAACTGTTGCTATTGAATTCTCTAGGTATACCGCCATGTGGTGGAAGAATTTTTAGGCCATGAGAAGACGAGAGGGATACCGAAAGATCAACACTTGGCTTGAGATAAAGAGAGTGCTCAGAAACAAGTTTGTACCGAAAACTTATCTTCAAGATACTTTCACTCGACTTCAAAAGCTAAGACAAGGAAGCCAAACTATTGACAAATATGTTCAAGAGTTTCAAATGCTCATGATCCATTATGAAGTAGAGGAACCACTAGCTTAAACAGTCTCATGGTTTGTTATTAGGTTAAGGGGAAACATTCTAGACGTTGTGGACCTCTAAAGATTTTGACACCATAGATAAGGTTGTTAGGATTGCCCAACGAATAAAGAGGAAAAAAAGGAGCCAAGTATTGGTAAGGATGCTAACTAGCCGACCCAAACAAGCAAGCCATCGAACTCTACCAAGTATCGAGCCAAGAAGGAAGGTTAATGTTAGAGCCGAGCAAAAACTCTGACTTGATGATGAAGTGCTAACACGAACGTATGAGAAGGGGTAAGGGTTTGGCAAGAAGACCAGCTAGATCAACTACTTCAAGTGCTAGGGGTTTGGACACATGGCTGCTTCGTACCCAAATTCATAGACGATGGTCATCAAAGGAGACATCCCGAAGCTAACAATAGAGAGTACGAATGAAGAACCCATGGAGGAGGAGTTTCTTACCAAGAAAGAGTTGATTGAAGAGGACATATTTCCTAAAGACTTAGATCAATTACTCATGGTTATCTAATGCACTATGAATGTAGAACCCTCTCAAGAGGGGGAGTAGAGAGAGAATTTATTCTATACCACTTGTAAGGTGAATGATCAGATGTGCGCCTACATTGTGGGTAGTAGAAGTTGCACCAATATAAGATCAGCCGATCTTGTTTCAAAATTGAAGTTGCCGACTATTGCACATTTGAGGCCATACAAGTTGTACTGGTTGAGTGAGAAAGGAGAATTACATGTTACTTGGCAAATACTACTACCAATCACTATAGGAAATTACTCCGACCAAATTCTCTATGACGTACTACCCATGTGTTACTAGGAAGACCATGATTGTTTGATAGGAGAGTTATGCATGATGGCTATAGGAACAATTATATGTCCAAGAAAGATGAATAGAAGATCACACTAAACCTGATGCCACCAAGAGAAGTTCATAAGTTGCAGACAAAACTTGCTCGTGGATCGAAGAAGGTTCTAGCAATGAGTAAAGCTAAGTTCTAAGAGGCCATGAATGCTAATGAGCTGACCCTCATATTGGTTAAGCAACTACTAGAGATGAAGGAGCAAGGTGAGTTACCCTTAGAGGTCAAGGAGTTATTAGAAGAATATGTTAACCTGTTCCCAAAACAGTTACTTAAGGGGTTGCCCCCAATTCGAGGCATAAAGTACTGCATTGACTTAATACCCAGTATTGCACTATCGAATAAGCCAACTTATTGGATGAATCCTAAGCAGGCTTTTGAGCTCTAATGTCAAGTCAATGAGTTGCTGGAGAGAGGGTATGTTAGAGAGAGTCTCAGCCCTTATGTTGTGCCTACACTTTTAGTGCCGAAGAAGGATGAAACCTAGTAAATATGTATAGATAGCCAAGCTATGAACAAGATTGCGATCAAATATAGATACCTAATCCCAAGGTTGAAAGACATGTTGGATGAGCTTAGTGGAGCCAAGATTTTCAACAAGATGGATCTCAAATCTAGATACCATCAAATCCACATGAGGCTAGCAGATGAGTGCAAGATTGCTTTCAAGACTCGATATGGACTTTATGAATGGATAGTCATGCCTTTTGACTTATCAGATGCCTCGAGTACTTTCATGAGACTAATGAACCGTGTATTAAGACATCTCATAGGGAAGTGTGTCATAGTGTACTATGATGACATCTTGATTTACAGTATTGACATGCCAAGTCATTATGAACATCTCAAAGTAGTCCTGGATATCCTCTGTGTCGAGAGACTACTCAGCAATTTAAAGAAATGTTGTTTTTGGTTTGAGGAAGTGGTATTCTTAGGCTATGTAGTCAATGGAGGAGGCTTATGAGTTGATGATGAGAAGATCCGAACAATTGTCGAATAGCTAACTCACATTACTTGTGTCAATGTAAGAAGTTTCTATGGACTGGCTTCATTTTATAAGTAGTTTATCAAGAATTTCAATGCCCTCGCCACACCACTTACCAAGTTAGCAAAGAAGAACACTGACTTCCAATGAGGAGAAATGGAGGAGAGGAGTTTTGTGGAGATAAAAGAAAGGTTGACCTCTGCCTCAGTATTAGTGCTACCTGACTTCGACAAAATTTTTGCGCTAGAATGCAACACGTCAAGCATTTAAATAGGCGTTGTCCTGATGTAAGAAGGCCGACCAATTGCCTTCCATAATGAGAAGCTCCAAGGATTGCAATTGAACTACTCTTTGTATGATAAGGAATTTTTGACACTAATCCGAGCAATGCAAGTATGGCAACATTATTTATTGCCAAGAGAATTTGTCATATATACTAACCAAGTTGTCGAAGTGGCAGGCGATATAGGTTGAATTCCTTGAAGGATTCAATTTTGTAATAAAGTCTAAGTAGGAAAAGAGCAATGTAGTTGAAGATGCTCTTTTGAGGAGACATGTGCTTTTATCAAAATTGTAGACCAAGTTGTTTGGGTTTGCAAGTATCAAAGAACAATACTTCAAGGATCTGTACTTTGGACCTATAATTTCATGGTGCATCGATGGGAAGACGGTGGACGAGTATCATGTGGAAGATGGCTACTTATTCTAAGAAGGAAAATTATGCATGCCGAGTTGCTCACTAAGGGAGCTACTAATTAAAGAAGCTTATAGTGGAGGTCTCTCCGAACACTTTAGAGAAAGAAAGACTTACAAACTATTGAATGGCCAATTCTTTTGGTCGAGAATGAGGAAAGATGTACATCGAGTGGTTGAAAGTTGTACTATATGCAAGATGGCTAAGTATCAAGCCAAACAAGGGAGAACAATGCCCCTATCTGTACCAACAAAACCGTAGATCTAATTGAGCATAGATTTTGTTCTTGAACTACCGTAAACTGCTCAAGGCAAAGATTATGTAATGGTCATTGTAGATAGGTTCAGTAAGATGGCACATTTTATGCCCTATACAAAAACTAATGATTCTTCAGCTATTGCTTCTCTTTTCTTACAAGAGATTGTGTGAACATATGGTGTGCTAAGAAGTATAGACTCTGATAGAGACCTGAAGTTCTTGAGCCACTTCTAAAGAACCTTATGGCATCGGTTAGGAACTAAATTACTCTTTAGTACCTCATGTCACCCCTAAATTGACGGCCAAACAGAGGTAGTTAATTGTACTTTAGGGTCACTACTCTAAGCTATAGTAGGCAAGAACTTGGTTAATTAGGACGTCTGCCTACTTGTAGTTAAGTTTTCCTATAATCAAACGGTACATGACACCACTAAGCAAACTCCCTTTGAGGTAGTCTATAGGTTCAACCCCAAGTTACCCCTTGACTATACCCCTATACCAATACCTACGTAAGAGGACCCTAACGCATCGGTTAAAGCACAATCCCTTCAGTACATCTATGACATGGTCACTCGACACATCGACCAAGCTGCTAGAAGACTACGAGAAAAGATGAAGGGTAGGATAGCTAAACGGTTTCAATCGGGAAACTTGGTGTAGTTGCACCTTAGCAAGGAGCGGTTCCCGAACAAGAGGAGAAGCAAATTATCTACAAGAGTGAAAGGAACTTTTAAAATCCCTTAGAAGATCAATGATAATGCCTACAGGTTAGAATTGCCTAAGGATTATATGGGTTTTTTTACTCCTTCAACATTACCGACCTTAGTTTGTATCACCATGATGGAGAATGGAGCGAACACCATTTAAATTTGATCCCAAATCCAAAATAACCCGGAAGGGGTGATGGGAATCAAGCTATCAGACCTTTAACCTACAATAAAGCCTAAGGACTAGAGGAGCTGGCACGATGAATCCTTCTGCTCCAATCGGCCTTTACTGAGGCCAAGTACTTCCTTACTGAGTTACCCTTCATGCCGAATCGTTTGACTACTAATTTTTCTGTAGTATGACGAATGGAAGATTACTCACTAGCGTTGAGTTAACCAATTACTCAACATCTTTCTTACCAAGAAATCAAGAGAGAAACCCCAAATTGACTAAGCCATCCCTGCTCAGACAAGCCATCTATCTATACTTTTTGTCTACATCTTCTAATGACCTCACCAATGTAGCATTGCTACGTATATAGTATCATGTGCAAAATCCATTACACCAATGATTGTTTTTCTTATATATTCATTTTTACCCTTTTATATCTTATACATTACTTCCTTAAGAAATGCCCTTTTGTCTTTTTCTTTTTAGGCAAGTTGCCTTAGCTTATGGGTATAAATACCCTTGTACTTATAGCTGGAAAGCATCAAATCATTCTTAATATACTTTTTGCGTGCTTTTTTTCCTTATGTAAACACTGTTTATTTACTCTCAGCATCACTCTTATCCTTTCCCTTAAGCAAGGTTAGGTGGCAAGTAATCTCACCGGACCGATTCATACATCATATTAAATTGTGCCGTAAGTTCTCAAAAGTTCTATTAATACATCATATCTTCTAGAGTTGTTCATGGGTTTTGCTTACTATTTCATTCTTCATTTTTTTTCCCTTTTCACACTTTCCCGATTAATCCATTTTTGAGCTTTCTGCCAGCTTGGACCCATTCAACCATTAGCCTTATCTATTATTGGTTGTAGTTCACAACACTGTCTTTGTAACACATAAAGAATCATCACTTTGCATATTAAATATGAAAATTTTCCTTTAAGTGTATTTTCTCCTCTTTTAACTTTTATCTATTCTCTTTAGTAAGGAATAGCGATGATGACCTTAACCTTCACTTTGTACATAATATTAGGATGATGGACTGGACTAAGAAAGATTAGTTAGTGCGTAATATCTAACTAATAGCTCTTAAATTTTGCTAATTTCTTTTACTTTATTTGTTGCTTGCTCTTTGTAAGGTGACCAACGTATGTTCTAATTTTGCGGACACATCAGCTTCGTTGGTATTAGAGCATAGTTATAATGAGAAGTATGTGAAGTTCTTTTTTGTGTTTACTGTTAGTGGCTATTGTATCTTATCCGTAACTACTGTAGTGTTATTATATATATGTTTTGTGTTTGAGTGAGTGGTTGAATGTATGTAGTAGATGTTTAAATGAGGCAAAGTGGTTTTGGTTGTTACGTAGTTGTTGTACAGAGTGGGTTAGTTGTCTTTTGTAATGCTCTATTCTCCCCTATTTTCAGTTGTGTAAACAAAGCAAGTGGTATCACCTGTATTTGTTGAAGTATTGAAATAAGAGCTGGTTATGGTGTTTGTAGTAGTAGTTGGAGTGTATGTAACTCTAGACAAGTGTTCATAATATGGATCAAAGTAGCTTTTGTGTGACTACGACAATTATTTTAGCTGAAAAGGTAGCGCTTGTTAGTGAAAATATCAGATTTTAGTGTTTATGGAACTATAGAGATAACGAAAGTGTTGCAAAGGTTGGCTAAGGCCACCAGGGAAGCTATACCTTAAGGATAATTGAAGACAAACTCGATAGACTCACTGACTAGGTGGAGAGTTTAGTGATTGCTATGAGAGACACTAGGCCACCTCCCCGAGATGTGCTACAATAAGCCTGAGCTAATGATATGCATGATCGAAGACTTGATCACAACAGCTGAGCTAATTACCCAACTAGGAATGTCCGAACTAGAGGAGTAATAGAGAGGCCTATATGATGAAGGCTTATAATGAATGATATTGATGAGGAGGTTGAGGACAAGGACAAAGAGTATTTTGAAGTTGATGAGTGAGGACAATGAGCTCCTTGAGGACTTAACAATGTCAAAATCCAAATTTCAACCTTTATAGGTAATAGGGATACAAACTAATATTTAGAGTCGGAAGAGAAGGTCAAGAAAGTGTTCAATTATTATGGATATGCCAAGGAAGTGAAGATTCAACTTTTTGCACTTGAGTTTTCAGGATACACCATCATGTGGTAAAAATATCTAAATGTGTCCTAAATAAGAGATAGTTAACAAGGTGTACATAATTAAGAGGACATGAAGAGGCTGTTGCGAGGAAGGTTTAGCCTTAAGTTGTATTTGCAAGATACATTTTCTACGTTAAAGAATTCCATATGTTATCGATCCAAGTTGATGTTAATGAACCCTAAGCCCATACTATGTCCATGTTCATTTTAGGACTTAAATATCACATACACAACGTGGTAAAGGTGGAGAGATTCTATTCATTGGAAGAAGTCATTAAGATTGCTTAAGGGGTTGAGAAACAAATAAGAAATGCGCCATTGCGGTCTAATCTAAACACTTCTAAAGTTGTTCCCCTGAGTAGAGCTAATCAATTTGAACATTAAAGGTCTACCCGAGTAGATGAAGGAAGTGATAACATATTAAAGGCCAAGCTAACCTGAAGGGTTGAACTATTGATAAGTCAATCGAAAGGAAGTTCAAAAAGGGACAGCCATCATAGAAGCTAGATCTATGGACCTTTAAAGATTCTCGATGTTACAAGCTACATTAGTTACATGATAAGTGTGCTTTACATGTAACCAAACAAGTAACTGTATTGTTCTCTATTAAGAATGTCTATAGGGATGAGGTGATTTATGATGTCATCCCTATGGGAGCTTTACACTTAATATTGGGTATAACCTAATTGTATAACTGACGTATTATACACAACGAATACAAGAACACTTATGCCTTTACTAAGGATGACAAGAATTGTGTTCATAGCCCATGACTCTAAATCAAGTGAAAAAAACTCATTATCAGCTCACCTAACCTAGCAAGAAGAAAGCCTTAGTGATGAGCTGACGAGAGCTCTAAGATGTTGAAAATACTGATGAGCCTATATTTTTTCTAATCATAAGGCTATTGGAGTTAAGAGGTTTAGTTGACATACCAAAACAAATTAAGAGTTTGATAGATTAATTCTCTAACCTTTTTCCTAAAGAACTACCCCAAAGATTGTCTTAAGTTCAAGGCATCAAGCATTGTATTAATTTATAGCCCAACACCGCCTTGCCAAATAGACCTGCATACAAGATCCACCTTGAGTAGGCTACCAAACTAAAGAAGCAAGTAGACGAGCTCACAAAGCGAAGATATGTAAGGGAGAGTGTGAGCATTTATCATATGCTTACCTTACTAGTCTCAAAGAAGGATGGATCATGGTGCATGTACATCGGTAGCCGAGCTATCAATTGGATTATTATCAAGTATAGTTACCTACACTTAGACTCAATGATATGTTAGACAAGCTTCATGGCACCAAAGTATTTACAAAGGTTGACCTATAAAGCAGTTATCATCAAATCTATAAGAGACCCAGCAAGGAGTGAAAGACTACATTCAAGACAAGACATGGTCTCTACAAGTGGCTAGTTATGCCACTTAGCTTTACTAATGCATCGAGTATATTTATGAGGCTCATGAGCCATGCGATGCACTGTACCCCTTGCTTAGTCATGTACTTTGATGACATACTTACGTATAGTGCCGATCTAGCCAACCATTCGGAACATCTCTAAGTTGTTATTGACATACTTTGCACTAATAAATTGTACAGAAATGTAAAGAAGTGCACATTCTACCAACATAAGATTTTTTTTCTTGGGTATGTGGTGTTTTGAGATAGAATTGAAGCTAACAAAGAGAAGATTCAAGCTATCTTAGAGTAGCCTACATCGAGGAGTGTTACTAAAGTCTAGAGTTTCCATAAGTTAGCTTCTTTTTCTAGGAGATTCATCAGGAACTTTAGTACTATCATAGCCCCCTTGATTGAGCTAACTTAGAAGAGTGATGGATTCCATTAGAATAACTAAGCCAAAAAGAGCTTGAGAGAAATTAAGGACAAGCTTACTATAGCAGTTGTCTTAGCATTGCTTAATATTGACAAACCTTTTCAGTTGGAGTGTAATGCTTCAAGCATTGGCATTAGTACAGTTTTAATGTAGGAACATTGACCTCTATTTTACTACAGTAAAAAGCTCAATGGTGTCAACCTAAATTATTTAGTATATGAGAAGGAGCTCTACTCTCTTTTTCGAACTCTTATCATATAGTTATGCTACTTATTCCCTTGATAGTTTGTCATCTATACAAACTATGAGTACTTAAAGCATCTTAGAAGTTAGAATAAGCTCTTAAAGAAGCAAGCTAAATGGCTCAAACTCATGGAAGGCTTTTCCTATGTGATCAAACACAAGAGGTAGTGCATATGTAGTAGCTAATGCCTTATCACAATGGTAAGTTCTACTAACCACTCTACAAACAAAATTATTAGGATTTTCCCTTATCATCAAGCAGTTATGCTTAGCACTTGCACTTCAGTCTTAATGTTGAGAAGTATAGAGGAGAAATTTATATTGGAGGATATCATGTGAAGGAAGGATATTTGTTCAAGGGGAGAGGGTTGTATATACCAAGCTAATCCACACACGAACTATTGGTTACAGAAGCTTACAGTAGAGGTTTATTTGGACACTTCAATCAAACTAAGACAGTCGAACTCCTTAAGGAAAACTTTTACTAGCTTGGTATGGCTAAGGATGTCCATAAGGTCATCGAAAGTTATGATGCTTGTAAGAGGGCAAAGGGAAGGAGAGAGCTAGATGAGGAGTGTATGCCCTTGCCTACACCAATTACACCTTAGGCCAACCTCAACATGGACTATGTCTTAAGGTTGCTTCAAACATCTAAAGGATGAGACTCGATCCATGTAGTTATGTATCAATTTAGTAAAATGGCACACTCCATCATGTGCCATTGAATTAATGATGCTCTATATATTGTTGATTTGTTTTTCGAGAGATCATTTAGTTGCATGGAGTTCCTAAATCTATTGTATCAAATCAAGACACCAAATTTCTTAACTACTTCAGAAGACATTATGGAAGACTTAGCATTTATGTTCAGCTCTAATAGTCATCCTCAAACCGACAGCTAAATCGAGGTGGTGAACAAGACATTAGGGTCCTTACTTTGAGTTGTTGTGGGCAAGAACTTAAGGGATTGAGATCTATACTTACCTATCATAAAGTTCTCTTACAATTAAACTATCTGCATCACTACTTAGAAGGGCCCTTATGAGGTTGGGCCTCTACTCGACCAATCCACTTGATTTGGTTTGTACCTTAATAGCTCCCAAAGATAGCCAATTCGAAGTAAACCGAACCTAAAAGTTACACAAGCTACACTAATATGTGGCCAATTAGATCACTAAGTTTAATGAATGATAACATGAAATTGGTAGCTATGGCAATCGAACTATCTCTTTTAACCTAGGTAACCTGGTATGGATCTGATGAACTATCAACCGATGGTCCCATTACTCGCATACTACTCTGAGGACTCCAATCCCTCATATGGTGAATTCTCTCTCGATAACCTACTGATGATGAGAAAGTTTATGCCGAAGGAATATGGCTGAACTCCTTAAGTTCCCCTAATTGTCATATGTTGATCTATACACTCCGTAGTGATGATGTCGACCATTCCCTTACCGAAGACCCTGTACCAAGTAATCCCACTGACATTGTAGAGAAGTTCGTGCCGAGTGATGAGAGACTCATTTAAACGGTCGAATAGTTTTTCTCTCGGCATGCTACCATCTCTCTCTCATCCTGGCCCTTTAATGTCACAACATTTTGACTCCTCTCACTTGTTGTGCTCAAGGTATATTCTTATGGGACCAATGTTGCACTGCTACCTATCCACCTCATCTGACATTGTACTACTTTTTTGTTTTGGTCTTTTATCCTTTTTACCCTTTTTGGTATGTACTAGGAATTCCCTTTTTATATATACTTTATTGTCTTTTCATTATTTGTAATGCTGCCCTAAGGACTTACTATAAATAATCCTTTTCTCTTGTAAGCCGTAGATATAACCAACATTTTACATTGAATATTCTATTCTAGTGAGATAACCTTCTCCAAGTCCATATTTCCTGTACTCTTATCTAATCTTGCCGAGTAACTCAAGATTAGAGGCGGGTGGACCTTAACATCAACCTGTGAGTCATATCAAGTGTGGTGTCAAGTCGTGTTGTATTCGTTGGTAAGTTACATCCTCTGAGCAGCTTCACGTCAGCTACTCTTGTTCTGTTGTGGACCTTTTCCCTCTAATTTTCTTCAATATCTCAAAGGACCCATTCAGTTCAATTATGTCTTGGTAAGTCCTAGTGATAACTAAGCTCTTAGGCATACCAAGATCCACCTTAGTCGAGAAAGATTCCTCTAACTTAGGAAGAACAAATTGTCTCCCCAAGTCAATGGACCATTTAAGGTACTAAGGAGGATTAACTACAATGCTTACTAAATCAATCTTCTAAAGAACTATGGCATCTCTTCTACCTTTGATATGTCCGACTTGATTCTCCACTAACTAGCTAAAGAAGAAGAACTAAAGAAGCTCATGTATGAATAAAGATTAATTTTACTTCCCCATCTAGCTAAGTAAGGCTTGGTAGGGAAGTTATAAGCACCTTTCCGTACTTTGTATCAAGAGTACTTCATTTGATTTCCTCAACAATGTTGGCTTTGGTGGTATTTATCATGCACTTCATTTAATTTGTTGCCCTTTGAAACAAGAAGTTTTGGTCCTAGGTAGATAATATCAATAACTTAACATCCATCTGATGCATCCATTATGGTTATTTTCTACACTCCGTTTTCTTTTCGTATGATTTTACTTGTTATACCAACCACTATAGCATTATACTATCTCAAGAGTCGATCAAGGAAGAGGATTTCCCTCATGTCTAGGGCCTTATACACTTCAGTTGACTAGAGTGTCAAGCTATCATCACAATTAAAGTAACCTCCACCTAAGCTAAAGTAAACTAGCAACATTGGGGACATCAACAGGATCAACTCTACAAGCTTTAACCCTAAACATTGTGCTAAAGACTCATGAGTAGATGAGCTTTGATTTGATCCTTGAGTCGACCTAACTTCGCCATTCGACATGATGGAACCATGACACTAAGTACCGAGCATCGATGTGATTAAGGTCAGCTAAGCTAATCTAACCATTATTTCCTACATTCCTACCGAGTGCTTCCTTAGATTCTTAGCAACCCTATGCCAAAGACTTCTTTTCTCTTTCTTTAGAGAACCCACTTATAAGCTGACACGTGCCTACCCAACACTTAATCTAAGGACATTCTCTAATTGAATCTTTTTGTGTATTTTTCCATTTTACCCTTTTTTGTATATATTAGGAATCTCCTTAAACAACACTATATTTTTATCCTTTATTGTCTTTTACTTTAAAAGGTAACCCTAATGAGGCCAAGTATATAATCCCTCTTTATAACACACAAATAATCATCATTTTGCATATTGAATACAAAAAATTTCCTTTAAGAGTATTTTCTCCCCTTTTATCACTTATCTTTTCCCTTTAGCAAAGAATAAAGGTGAGTGACCCTAACCTTCACTTTATGTATAATATTAAGGTAGTGTATTAAGCTGAATAAGATTTATTGGTACATGATATCTAACTAGTAGCTCTCAAGTTTTGCTAGTTTCTTTTTCTCTATATGTTTTTTGCTCGTTATGGTATGGCCTTTGTGTGTCTTAGTCCCGGAGATGCATTACATTCTCTCTCACAAAAGGAATGTAATGTCCTGCCTCTCTAAGCATCTACTTAACTTGTTAAAAACCCCTAGTGCCTAAGAGATGGTGCATTCAAGTAACTAATTAAACTTGAAAGCAATACAAAAAACTTGCACTGGAATCATATAAACACAACTACCACTCATAACATCAAAATGTATTTACTAATTACATATCATCTTCCAACTATGTTCTTTTCGCTACAACCAAAACTTTGCATTTCACTTCATATCAAATAGTATAGTTACCTAACCTGGCAATCGAATCGCTCTCATTCCATAACCCAACTTCTAGATCCTAACTAAATCAATCTTTAGTACTTGATGTAAGATAAACTAACCCTTTAGCCCTTATATTGAGTTAAGTGGTTAACAATACAGAACATGGACAATATAGCACAAAATGTCATGATAGAAGAAGGAAAGTAGTTATGATATTATATGAACATACTATATGCCACCAATACAAATGTTACACTTATGCTCGCTCACTCACTAAGTTCTAATAAGATGGGCACCAATAGTGCCTACATTAGTCATTGCAAGAACTACCTAAGGATTAAGGTACTCCCATGAACCATGTTGATAGTTAAATTTCATTCACTTGGCCACTCAGCTACTGACATGCCAAGTAACTCGATTCTCAACTAACACCGAGTAACATAGATTCGTATCTAATTTGAATTCAAGGAAAGTGATGTGAATAGTTATCACTTAGTACATTATATTACATAACTTCCTACTATTCCTACATTTCAAGAATATACTTGATTGAGAGGTCTCCACATATCCTAATAATTTTTCCATTAACTGTTGTTTTAAACACTTAACATTCACCTATAAATACAAAGAAGAAGCACTATAAGAGATATCTAATAATTCACTATTAGTCACTCAATCTCTACCAACATTCATTTACTAACTTAAGCATTAGAGTGGTTACACTGGATTGGCCTCAATACCTTTAGTTCTTTGCACTTTGCAGGAAGAGAATCATACAACAACATTTGGCGCCATTTGTTTTTTCTTACCCATCCACATAGCTATGACATGATTGAATAAAAGTACAGGTGTTAGTACTTCATCCCACCATCTTGAAGGAGGAAGTAAGCACACTGACAAACAACATTTGGCTAAGTTGGAGCAACTTTGCCTCAACTTGGCCAAAGAAAACTAAAAATTAAGCAAAAAACATGAAGAGATCCTTAATCTCCTTCATAATAATGTCTACCCAAATAAAAAAAAAAGTACAACAATCACAGCATTGATAACAGTGACAACTCAATCTATTCGCCATAATTTCCAAAAAATCAAGCAAAGTTATGACGGCACCTTTGCCCCTACGTATAAGAAAAAAGACAAGGGTAAGCAACTGCTGTAGATGCACCATGTCGAATCCTCGCATGTTAGCACCTACACTATAATGAATAAATAGTTTCAAATTAAGAAGAACCCTTTCATCCCCGAGATTTTGGAAGAGGTTATACCACTACACATTAAGTGGCCACAATTTGAAACCAATGTTGGAACGAAAGTTCCTAAAGATCATCTTAAGTACTACCATACTTTAGATACGTTACACAGCCTAAGCAATGCCATGACCTACTAAGCTTTTCCCTCAACATTGAGGAATGCAATAAGTACATGGTGCAAGCACTTAAAGCTGAACACGATCTCGTGTTTTGAGGATTTGGCAAAAGTATTCCTTCAATACTTTCTTCCAAGTAAACTTCCTGTTAAGGATTCTTCTATCCTTAACACAATAAAGTAGAGATTGGATGAGTCGATCAGAGATTACTTGACCAAGTTTATGGCCAATATGGTTTAGATTCTAGAATTAGACATAAGTGTAGCCCTCAATGCCATTATAGATGGTGTTAAACCTTATAGGAACTTACTCAAGTCTCTCACCAAAAATAAGCCAAAAAATTTTGTTGAGTTCAAAGTCAAAGGGTCTTACATGAGACAAAAAGATAATATAAAGGTTCATTAAAAAGCTTATCAAAATAGAGGAGATAGGAAAGACGACAAGAAGTGAAGTATGAAAGATCAACTCGAGACGGACAATGACCAATATAATAATGCCAAGAAAAAGAGGCCACAAATTATGATTTATTCGATGTATACGCCAGTTAATCGATCGATTTTAGACATATTAATGAAGGTGCATGGGTAAAGAGGCGTATTGTAATGGTTAGAAAGGATGAGAGGAAACCCGTCATGGTGGAATTCTAATAAGTATTGTGATTTCCATCACGATAAAGGCCGTAACATGGATGAATGCATCTAACTTAAGAACACAATTGAGGATGCAATTCAGCAAAAACACTTGCACAAGTTTCTAATGCATGATAATAAGAACATTGAGTGACCATCTCGAAGGAGACAAGAGGAACAGTGATGTCACCAAACTAGTTATTGCTGGGAAAGATGTAAGTGATGAGAGCACCAATAGGGCTCCTAGTGGTGTAATTAATATTATTGTCAGTGAACCTTCTACCATTAGCTAGTTAAGCTCCCCAAGCTCAACTAATGCTATTCATTGTGTTTGTAATGTTTAGGGGAAAAAAGTCAGAATTGACAATACAATTTCCTTCTTAGAGGAAGATTTTGAAGGCATTTAAAGGCCTTATGATGACGTACTTGTAATTAGTGTAAGAATTGCCAACTTCAAAGTCAAGAAAATACACATTGACATTGGAAATTCGACCGATATTATTTTTCAATATGCTTTTGATCAGATGAGACCAAAGATCAAGGTACAGTTGAGATCCTACAGCTATGATTTGTATGCCATCAACAACCAACCCATTCGTGTGACTGGAGTAATTTCTTTACCAATCCTAATTGGAGATGATGATCATATTGTAGAGGATAAAGTGGATTTCCTAGTTGTCAAATGTTGGTCCCTATATAATCTAATCATGGAAAGGCAGTGTTAGCACTTGTTCAGCATTGTCCCTTCTATTGCCCACCTTAAGGCTAAATTTCTCACTCCCACTAGAGTTAGGGTATGTAGAGGGGATCAATAGTTAGCAAGTTCATTGTATATGAGGGCATTAAAGCAAGAAGAAATCTTTCAAGTCGAAACATGTTTAGAAGGAAAATCAGTCAACATAAACAATGCTGAGGACAAAACAAAGGAAATTTCGTTAGGTGATGATCTTGAGAAAACAACCAATATAGGGAAACCCTTGCCAGTAGACATCTATCAAAATTTAATCAAATTTCTACAAGATAATACTGACGTATTCGCATGGTCCCCTTCAAACATGTTGAGTATCTCTAGAGATGTTATGGTACACAAACTTCAGATCGATCCAAGTGCTAAAGTGATTCAATAGAAGAAAAGGCATTTTACCCCTAAGAAGTAAGCAACCATAGAAGAAGAAGTTAAAAAACGCTTAAACTAAGGATTCATTCAAGAAGAGCCTAATCTAACTTAGCTAGCCAATTGTATGTTAGTTAAGAAGTCTACTAGTAAGTAGCGCATGTACATAGACTACACGAATCTTAACAACGCTTGTCCTAAGGATTGCTTTCCCTTGCCAAGAATAAATCAAATGGTTAATTCAACTACTGAGCAAACGTCACCCTCTTTCATGGATGCTTTTTTCGACTACAGCCAAATTAAAATGGATGAGGAAGATGAGGTTCACACATCGTTTGTCACTAATTTCGAAACATATTGCTATACGGTGATGTCCTTTAGGCTAAAAAATGCCAGTGCAACTTATCAGCAACTCGTCACTATGATGTTAAGGCCCTAGATATATCAAAATGTTGAGGTATATGTTGATGATATGATCATGAAAAGCACTACAGAGGGTCGGCATCATGCTAGTCTTGAAGAGACATTCACTACTTTGAGGAGATATAATATGAAGTTCAATTCGCAAAAGTATGCCTTTAGCACTACTTTAGGAAAATTTTTAGGGTACATGGTCACTTGACGTGACATCAAAGCTAATCTAACAAAGATTTAGGTAATCAGAAACATGAAGTCTCCTCATATTGTCAAGGAGGTTCAAGAACTCGCTAGCCATATAGTTGCTCTTAACAGGTTTGTATTGAGAAGCATAGATAGATGTGTAAAATTCTTTAAAATTTTAAAGAATCCAAGAGACTTTCATTGGACGGATGAGTACGAAAGGGAATTCAATGAGATTAAAGAATTCCTTATGTCACTGCCAATGCTTTCAACACCTATCTCGGGAGAAAACTTATATTTTTACTTATCAATCAATTGCTAAGCACTTTCTTCTATATTGGTTCAAATTAATAGTAAGGAGCATCGACTAATTTATTATATGAAGCATGTCGTAAGAGGACCGAAGCATCGATATACAAAAAATGAAAATTTTGTTTTAATAGTGGTTCTCTTGGCAAGGAAGTTGAAACCATATTTTAAATCTCACCAAATCATAGTCCTTACTGATTAACCTCTACGCTAGGCATTGCAACAGCCACATTCTTTAGAAAAGATAATGAAATATACCTTGGAGCTAAGTGCCTATGGTATATAGTACAAACCCAAAACAACATTAAAAGCTCTAATGCTAGTAGATTTTCTAGCCAAGTTCACTAATAAAGAAGACAGCATGGAGATTGCTAAGAAATTGATGTAGTATCTTTATGTCAATGGTTCTTCCACTAGAGAAGAAGGTGGTGCGAGCCTTATTTTGCAAGGACCCCTACAATGTCAAGGTTAATTATGCCTTGAAATTTGGATTTCTAGCTAGCAATAATGAAGTGGAATGTGAAGCCTTGATAGCTAGACTCAAATTGGCAAAGAAAATTGGTGCTAAGAAACTCAAAGTTTTCTCTAATTCATAATTTGTGGTAAATCAAGTCAAAGGAAGTTATGTAGCGAAGGAAGAGGAAATGAGCAAGTACGTATTAATAGTACGAATGCTACAGGAAGAATTTCAATCCTTTTTAATTCATAAAATGTAAAGGAGTAAGAACATCACAACCAATAAGCCATCAAAGTTGGCCAGTATGGCATTTCCTAATTTTAGTGGTAAGCTCTTTGTCAAGTTTCTCCCACACAAGAATTTATCAATTGTCCCACAAAGCTGTAAACTAACTCCTTGCCTAAGAGATAAGTCACGGATGGATCCTTTTGTAGACTATCTAAAGGATAGTGTGCTCCTTGATGATGAGAAAGAGGCTTAAAGATTGATTTGTTAGGCTGCAAATTACACATTGATAAATGATTAGTTGTATAAGTATGGCATTTCCTAACCTTATCTTCAATGCGTTCCTCCTAAAGATGTGCAACGAGTGTTATCCGAGCTATACAGTAGCATATGCAATAACCATGTGAAAGCACAAACACTATATATACGTGTATTATGACTCGGCTATTATTGGTTGACAATGAAAGATGATGCGATAACTGTTGTTTGACATTGTTCAAAGTGCCAGGAACATGAGGCATTGAGTCATGCGCCTCTTACTAAATCATGCTACTTAACCAGTTCTTAGCCCTTTGCCCAATGGGGATTAGACATACTCGAACCATTTTTGAAGTCTACAACCCAGCAACAATTTGTCATTATTGTTGTAGATTATTTCACAAAGTGGGTAGAGGCTAGAGCACTAGCAAGGATCACCAAACAAGAGGTTAAAGCCTTTGTTTTCAACTACATATATTGAGGTTTGGAGTTCCATTCATGATAATCACAAACAATGGACCACAACTTAACAATGACAAATTTCAAGCATTTTGTAAGAAATATGGCATTCGCCTAAATTACACGTCTGTAGCTTACCCTTAAACTAATGGGTAAGTAGAAGCCATAAACAAGATCATCCTACTCGGTTTAAGGAGGAAGGTTAATTAAGCCAAAGGAAAATGGCCTAATGATTGCTGAATGTTTTATGGAAATACCAAACTACTTACAGAACTGCAATAGGGGAAACACCCTTTAAATTAGTGTATGGTACAAAAGTTGTGTTGTCAATTGAGTTGGACTTGCCAAATCTACGCACATAGAATTTTAGCATGATGATCAATCATGTTGGTTTAATAGCTAACTTAGATACAGTTGAAGAAATTAGAGATATCACAAGAGCAAGAGTTGCAGCATATTAACATAGGCTAGCTAGACATTATAATTAGAAGGTGAAACATAAGGTTTTTCAGCCTAAAGGTTTGGTTTGCTAGAACCTAGAAGCAACTGACGCATAAGAGAAGCAAGGGAAGGTCAGTATTAATTGGGAGGATCCTACTAGGGTCTAAGAAGTTGTTGAGGAAAGGGCCTATCATCTAAAAAGGTTGGATGGAGCAGTCATCCCTCATGCATGGAATGCCGAGAACTTGAAACTTTATTTTAATTAATTCCCTCGATGTTGTGAAGCATTTCCATTTGTTTTGTAAGGTAGTAGCCTAGTCATTTTAGAAGACAATTATGTTTAAAGTTAACTTTGATTTGTTTCTCTACTTGATCTTTTTATGATCAACAGATTACTAATAAGTTTAAACTACATGGTGAATGAACAAATACTAAAGTTCAAACCTATTGTGGTCATTGAACTTTATAAATTAGTTGAAAAGCCAAATAATGAACTTTATAACAAGTTCAAATAAGATGGCTAATCTACATCTAAAATGACTAACAGATAATGTTTCAAGAAAGACACCCAAATATCACATGTGAAATAAAATATGCTAAGAAAATAAGGTATGTGAAATAAAACATGCTAAGAAAATATGGCGTATGAAATAAAACATGTTGGGAAACAATAAAGCTCAAGAAATAAAACGTTCTAAAATTTCCAAATTATGCATAAGGAAATGTGCAAAAGATTAATAACAAATACAGTGGTAAATTTTCGACCAATCAATTGAATACTGTCCATACAAAAGATAACAAATTAATTATAAGGGAAACAATCTTATGATTTATTCTCTGACTAAGTAGAGGCATTCTGTTGATTAGAAGTTAAAGCCTTAATGGAGCATATTTCCTTTTCGATGCTTAGGGTTTTGCAATCAGAGGATTTCTCTTTGCACTCATAGGGGATTTCCTTAGATAGACAATCTTCATCGTCTCTAGAATCCATGGCATAAGCCTCATTATCACCTTGCATATTGATCTCAGCACTTAAATCTTCATTGGCTTCTTCATCAAAATAGCTAACTTTATCATCGACATCAGCAAAGTCCAAGCACAAGAGGTCATAGTTAAGGTGAAACTTAAGGATTTCTTCTCTTGTCACTTAAACCCCCTCCAGCAACTTCTTTCTTAATAATCGCTCGTATTGCCAACTTGGTGTTACGATTTTGAGTACCTCTTCAATAGAGAGCCCTTTCCTCGCTACCTCCTTTAGTTTCACAATACAGCTTTATAGCCCAGAGTTATTGGCCTCCAATCCCTTTATTTGCATCCTAAGCTTATCTTCCTCGTCACTCATTAAGTGGAGTGTTCAACCCAAATCGCAACACTCTTCCTTCTTTTTATGTGACTTCTCCTTCAAATCTTCAACCTCCTTATATTGCTCATCAACCTTAACCTTAAGGCTTGAGACTTCATCAATAGCCAAAGAGCGTGCTAATTTCTCGGTAACAAGTTCATCCTAATATTTTCTAGCCTCCATCTCATCCCTAATTCTCGCAGTATTAGTAGCCACAATTCGAGCCTTTGAGGAATTATATGCATCCTCAATTTTCGATGGCAAGTAAACAAAACGAAATGATGAATTCGTTAGACCACTTAGTGGAATATAAAAAAAGAAATTATTATTATTATTACCTTTTTCATCTCTCTATCGGCTTCATCTAATGCCATAAGAATGTGGCTACTGAACGGTTAGCAACAAAATATGTGCAATAATTGAAAGGACTCAATTGATACTTACATCATACAATTTGGCTATGATGGGCGCCTTATTACAACCACCGACTCTCTTGATGTCCTTTTTTGCTATTTCCCTATCCTTAGGAAGAATAACAACTTCCATTAAGGCTAGGGATTTGGTCCTATTACCTAACATTGAGTCAGTGTAAAGAATGTTTTGGCCCCAATGCAGAATAAAGTATTCACCCACCTCATTATTAAGGATGAATTCGGCATTGTTGATGCTAAGAGCTTTGTTCTGCATTGCCTCCTTTATCTTCTCATCCAAAGTCTTAGACTTCTTAAGAGGAGGTTGGTTAGTAAGCTCCTTACCACTTCTCTTATTAGTACTCAACACAATATCCGCCTGAACCAACGGTACCTTAACAACCTCATGGCAAGCAACTTCCTCTCCGCTACCAATGTTGATATCTTGGTTAGAGTCTTTAGGCTTCTCAACCGAAGGAATGTTTACTAGTGGTAGGATTGCTTCAACTTGTATAGCCTCAACAAGCCCAGGCTTGTCACTCCTTTAACGTTTATTGGTAGGGTGGGATGCCTTTCTTAGGGCTATTGCTTGCTTCACCACTTTCTCTTGAATGGCCTTCTTTAGAGCAGCCAGTTGATTAATAACTACTATAGTGCCTACTCTTTTGTTGACTTTAGATTTTTTCGCCTTCACTTAAGCCAACAATTCGGCAAGGTTCACATCACCAGCACCCATGTCTATAATACAAAATAGATACATTAATAATAAAGCAAGGAATAAAGACTTACATCTTCTATGCCAAGCAAGGCTTAAAGGCAACTATTCTTCCCTCAAGTCATGAGAACAGCCTTCCTCTTATAGCTCTACTCAACATGGTAAAAATTCAATAGAATACCTTCCTTCTCAAAGAAAATTGGCTCCCCATTCTCATATCACCTTATTATTCTCTTAGCGTCCTAGAAAAACATCTTGTTTTTCATCCTCTCTTGAGTCTTCTTTGTTGCGGTAACATCATTCGAAATCAATTCATTGTCCTTGGTGCAAATTGGTTTTGTTCATTAGGTCCAAAAATCCAACTCTTCATCTAAAACGATAGACACGAACTAATCATGTCACTTATGGATCTTAGACTTTAATCCATCCATAAATTTCCCCTTATGCCTAGCAGCCCTAAAGTAGCAACTGTCGAGTTGCCTCCTAATAGTAAAGAAATACAAAAATACAAAAATATCAAAATAATTAAGGCATATCCCTAACTTCAACTTCTTCATAAACTATCTCAAAAACTATGAGAAGCCAATAAGTGTTTAGTGAGAACATACTCGGCGCCACTCAAAGATAATTGAAGAACCGCCTGACAAAAGCAAAGAATGGGAAGCACAAGCCAAAGTTGAGATATTTTAAATACATGTGAAACTCATGCTCCCTTGGAAAGCACACCCTTTCCTCTTCTATCGTCCTCCTAAGATTCCATCCTTCGATAAGGTCTAGCCAGTATTTGTTATATTTTGAAACAAGAACTCTATCAATAATGCTGGCCACTCTATCTAATGAATCACTAAAATAAATTAATTATACAAGTATCTTGCCATAGATCTTTCTTCTTTATCTTTCAGATAAGTATCTGCTACAAGAGAGTTGATTTGAACAAGTTTGTCCCACCGCTCTAATATACTATCGGTTGAGTTACTTAAAGAACATGCTATCTTGCTCCTTTTTTTAGGGGGGAGGGGAGAAGTAGCCTCAATGTCGGTTGCTTTAAAATCTAAAAGAACAAGTCGAGGAATTACATTGCAAACCATACCTAATTTTTGCTATAATGAATGTCACAAAACTTTTTCAAGAATTTGAAGGTGAAGATGAGATGTTGAGACCAAGCTTATGGATGCAAATGAAGTCGAAATTTGTTTTTGGTATTGAAAAGTTCCTTAAATATGGATGATTTACCCTCGTAACTATGACACACTACTTAGATGATGGTATAGATTACTGACATGTGTTTTAAGACAAAAATCCAATGATTGTCAAGGTTTTAATAGTTATTAGTGCCTATGGTGTAATTATGGCTAAGGTGATAGCTGTTGTACATGCTACCGTTTAGTCTTCTGATAGGTGGGAAAATTGAAAAGTTGTGACCTTTCAGATAGGATGTGATCTGTCCTTCTAAATGGAAATCAAGGAACTTCTCACATTACTTGGCATTTGGGAAATTAGTCCCAACTCAACCCCATAGAGAATATTAAAATATTTACTTCCTTAGTCAAATCCTCAAACATGGGAGTGGGAGCTAAATGTTGATAGTCAAATTTCATTAACTCGACCACTTAGTTGCTGACATGCTAAGTAACACCACTCTCAACTAACACCGAGTAACAAAGATCTATATGTGATTTGAATTCAAGGAAAATATCGCAAACGGTTATCACTTGGTACGATTATATTACATAACTTCTTACTATTCCTACATTTCAGGAATGTACTTGATCGAGAGGTCTCCACATGTCTTGATAACTATGCCATTAACTACTGTTTCAAACACTCAATATTCACCTATAAATACAAAGAAGAAACACTGTAAGAGATATCTAGTAATTCGCTATTACTTACTCAACCTCTCCCAACATTCATTTACTAATTTAGGTATCAAAGTAGTCGCACCGGATTGGCTCCGATACCTTTAGTTCTTTGCACTTTATAGGAAGAAAATCATCCAAAAATCATACAACAACAAACCATGATTAAGTAATCTCTATACCAAATTATACATCAAAATGCCTTCATTCAATCATGAATCATAATATACCAATACATGTATGGTCTACCACACAATTGTATATGTAACATCACAAAGCGCATGCTATCTACTACATAGGCACACTATGCTACCATATAGGCATATGTGTTATCAACCACATAAGCATACACATAAGTTGCCATGCAAGCACATCCTCTACAACCTTCCAATAATTGTCTTTAACCATGACCCTTAGGTTATTCATTACCTCCATTTTAGACCAACATCTTCCTCTTAAGCAAATGCACATGCAACAAGAGATATCGTGCTATGAGATTTATGCAGCATAAACACATACATACGTTCCTGAATATTAAAATCAAATAACAAATATATAATAAATCCTTCACCATTCAGTAAATCCAACCATAACATTTAGCATATAGTAAAAGTTTGAATACTATAGAATATTAACAAGTGAAGGGTCCTAGATACTTAACAAGTGAAGGGTCCTAGATACTCATAATAATTGTATAGCATCAATCAGCATATTAGCAATTCAGGTTATGCATTTCACGGTAAGGAATTTACAGCTAGTAATAGAAACAAAGAAGTGGTCTACTTCCTTTCGACTACTAGGTAAACGTATAATTCACTGTGGTAGCTAAGTATATGTTGGTATATTCTTAAGCTATCGTAATTATATAATTGGATTGTATTATACTTAGTAACTGGTTCAATATTACAAGTTAGCTTTCAATTATAGATTAATTAATAAACCAGTTTTATCCTATTTATCATTTGAAAACCATTATTTTATCCTGGTCATTGCTAAATTAATCTCTATATACCAATTAAGCTTTCTATATAAAATGATACTTATTTAGGTAATAAATAGTATATAAGGTCGATCAATTTCATAAAAATTGCTATAGTTTCAAAAGTCACATACTTTTAGGATTGCAAATTGACTATCAACACCTAGGTTTTGGGGAATGACATGTGAATTATGGATTGACATCAATGTACACTGATGTAGTAATTACATGCTATGCTTTCCCACTTACCCATTTGGGGTTTATGTTTTTAGGTGCACATGGGTTATGACTTGCATTTGAAAGTGGGTTGAATTATAGTATCTTCGACTTGGACATGCAGTAGGATATGTGATTATTATAAAAGATCTAGTATTTAATGATTTCTCAAACTATGTTATTTAGAAGACCTTAGTTTCGTTTAGATTATAATTAAGATGCGTGTTTTTATATTTTAACATTTGATATCTAATGTATCACACTTTGTTAAGAGATTGGAAGACTTTACTGGATGCAAAAGTTTTTGAGCATTTAACTCAGATTTGTTAGTTTTGTATCTTCCTATCGTGGCAGATATTCCTGTCGAAGTTTTGGCACCCCTCGGTTTGATGGCATCACGATAAACATAAATAATATAATGTAGTATTGTATGACTATTGTGATAATTATGAATAGGATGTCAAATATAAAAAAAAAAAAAAACACACATGTCATAATATTAAAACTGTAATACAAATATTAAGATATTCATACTAATAATTATATCAGATTATTAATATTCTATAGCAAATATAAATAATATATGACAATTATATGTTAAAATAATAATACTCGTATAATTTATTGAATTGAATATAAGTAATGTGGTTATGATCTCAAAACTAACGAAATCCCATAGAGGGATTACCAAATCGAGGGCAGCATCGTGGGAAGAAATTGATGCGTAAAACGTTTGCACATTTTATGATGTCAGATTTTTTACATTAGAGAAACGGGGGGAAATTTTAATATTTTTTTAATAAAAACTCTACAGGATCCATATGTTGCATATAATATAATAATTTATAAGGATAATTTACCTTTTCTTATATTAAAAATACCGTCTCATCTTGAGGGTGAACTTCAAATACAATCCAAAGGTCACTTTGCTTCTTGTCAAATTGTGTTCACTATAAAGACTCAAAATAGTCATATCGACATACATAATCATTAAAGTTATTTCTGATCCTTGTACTGTTAGATAATTTGAATTACAAAAATAATTTGAAAGCTAAACTTGATAGCACACGAGGATATTTCTTGTCCCAAACAATATTTCAATCCATTCGGTCCTCTTACGAAATAGGAAGGGTTGGGACAATATTTTCATAGAATATGTATTCCTTCACGGCCATAAATAGGGCTGTAAATGACTCAAACCAAACTGAGCTTTTACAAGTTTAGGCTCGACCTATTTAAAATCAAGTTGAGTTTTTTATCAAGTCTATAATTAAGGCTCAAGTTCGGCTTATTTAAATAAATGAGCTTTATCTTGAGTTTAAGCTTGACTTCTTTACTATTTAAGATTGATTTGAACGAAGTTGATCTCGAGCCCACTCACAAACTTAAGTATACAAAATAAAAAAAAAATTGATAAATAAATAGATTAACAAAGAGCAACCAAACACTAGATTATATATCATATATTATACTATAACATATTAAATTATATATATATATATATATATTATATAGATATTAGCCTTTGAATTTTAATAATATGTAGTATATAATATGTAAGACATATACTATTGGTAATATATGTAAAGCTTGTAAGCTTGCTCTTGAGCTTGAATTAAAAGTCAAGCTTAGCTCATTTAAATAAATTAGCTTTATCTTGAGCTCAAGTTTGCTCAATTACTAATCAAGATTGAGCAAAGCCGAGGTTAAAACAAGTTGAGCTCAAGTAACTCCCAAGCAGCTTAGCTCATTTACAACCATAGCCATATATAAGGCTATAAATGAACCAAGCCAAACCTAGCTTTTATAAGTTCAGGATCGACTTGTTTAAAATTATCGAGCTTAAGTGGAGTTTTTTATCAAACCTACAATTGAGGCTTAAGCTTAGCTCATTTAAATAAACGAGTTTTATCTTGAACTCAAGTTCAGCTCATTTACTAATCGAGCTTAAGTCATATCAATCTGATATTGAGCCTATTCACGAGCCTAAATATACAAAATGGAAAAATAGATTAATAAATAGTAAATAAAGATTATATTATATATTATATATTATTCTATAACATACTAAATTTATATATATATATATATATTATGTAAATATTAGCCTTTAGATTTTAGTAATATGTAGTATATAATATGTAATATATGTACTATTCGTAATATATATATATATAGTCTGTAAGCTTATTTACGAGCCTAAATGAGGTGGCATACTAACCTAAATTGAAGCTTGAGTTTGGTTCATCTAAATAAAATGAGTTTTATCTTAAGATCAAGTTTGACTTGTTTACTATCGAGCTTAAGCCAAGTTAGGCTTAAAACAAGCTAAGCTCAAGCAATGAGCTAAGTCGAGGTTTTATAGATTTAGACTCGGCTTGTTTAAAATTATTAAGCTCGAGCTGAGCCTTTTATCAAGCCTACAATTGAGGCTCAAGTTCAGTTAGTTTAGATAAACAAGCTTTATGTTGAGCTTAAACTCAACTAGTCTACTAATCAACTCAAGTCGATCACAAGCCTACTCATGAGCTTAATTATGCAAAATGAAAAAATATGTTAACAAATAGTGAACAAAGATTAGATGATATATCATATATTACCTACAACATATTAAAATTTTATATATATTATATAGATATTAGCTTTTAGATTTTAATAATATATAGTATATGATATGTAATATATGTATTATTTGTAATATATATAGCCTGTAAGCTTGCTTACGAGTCTAAATGAGTTGACTCACGAGTCAAGCTCGACTCATTTAGATAAACGAGCTTTATCTTAAGCTTAAGTTTAACTTGTTTACTAATTTAACTTGAGCCCAGTTGAGTTGAGCTTAAACCAATTGACTCAAGCAATTTACAAGTAACTCAGTTCCTATATAGCCCTAACCATATATAAGGCTATAAATAAGCTAAGTTGACTCGAGCTATTATAAGTTCAGGCTTAGCTAACTTGACTCGTTTAAAATTATCAATCTCAACCTTGAGCAAAGCTTTTTATCGTGTTTACAATTGAAGCTCGACCTTAGCTCATTTAAATAAACAAGATTTGTCTTAAATTCAAGTTTAGCTCATTTACTAATCAAGCTGGAGCCGAATCAATCTAATCTCGAGCCTAACTTTGTTTTCATGGGCCTATGAGCCATTCTTATCCTAATCAAGTAGCCTTTGATATCAACTTCCTAATCAAAGAGAGTGATGAACTCTATCTTAGCTCATCACTATCCTTTTATATATTTTAAGCTATTACCAATAATCATATTAATTATTGTCTAAATTAAAATTACGTTTGATAGTATTATAAGATATTTGAAAGTATCAAGTGAAGGGATTATTTATATTCATTCATATAGAGAGTGAACCAATAACATTAAACATAGGGTATTCTTTCTTGATAGGTTGTATTTAACATAGTAGAAAACTTTTGGCATCCATTTAAATAGGTTAGATATCTTTGTCTTGAATAAGTGTGATAACATTAATTATATAACGAGGTCTAAATATTTATATTCTCACTAGATATTTATCTTACCAATGATAGCTTCAGATAATAAGATGTCATGGAACTCCCACTAATAATATACCCTTATTATTATCCTAATAATGCTTTGATCACCTATTAGACTTTATTGTAATATATATACAAGTAGAAAATTTTACATATACAATTAATACTTACATTTTATCAACAATATTCATAAATTAAACAAAAATGTTTCATCGCATTTTGCATGAATCACAATAGTTTAAGCATTCGTTTTGTTCGATCTAGAAATTTTAGAGCTAATCTTATTCCAAATTGAAGTTGGGGGCAAGATGATCCTGAACTAACATAGGGAAGGAAATATTTTTAATATTTTGAAAATTAAAATTTGTCATTCAATTACCAAAGCCTAACATATAAACTAGTTCTTTATTTGTTGAATCAATCATTTATTTATTTGTATGGAATGTATTGATATGGGACCCTGCCATAAGTTTGATGTGAGTTGTTTAGGCTTATTCTCGATCCTCTATGCCTAACCTTTAAGCTCCTAGTAGATGGAAGCTTCAAAAAACACACTAGAGATAGCTCAAACATAGGTAATTCAATGCTCAAATTAGAAGTTTGGTAAATTTTTGGCAAAATAACAATCTAATTAGTCAATTTGTCATACTTGGGGTCTCATCCCTTATATTTAAGAGATGAAGTAGAGATAATTTTTGGCAAGTAATCTTTTCCATTGCATCTTCTCAAAATAGTACTTTACTAATTTGGAGTCTTATCAAGAAGGAAAGTGCATCTACTCAAAGTTTAGGGCTAGCTTGGATAAGGGCGGTAGTCTCCTGGGCTTAGAAGGGGCCCTTATCCAAGTTAAGAGCCCTAAGGTGCATGAAGTCTCTTAAAGATTAGTGGAATCTCTTCTATCATGCCTATCTAGGGTCAAGCTAACAAAGTTGAGGGGAGGTCGTACAAGCCTATCTTTGCTTTGGACTAGCTTCACATTATTCGAAGTAGGTCGTATCCATATTGCTTAAGGCCTTGCAGTCCACTATCCATAAGGATAAGATTAGGTTTGGCCTAGGAGGTCTAAACTCAAAATTGCCTATCTATAACATGAAATTGGTGATTACTTGGATGGAGACACCTATTGCTATATTGCTTTTCCAATGAGATATTACTTATTTCGTGCTATAATGAAAGTCTTGTGATAACAAGATCTTGAATTAATGTTGGCATCATTATAACTAGTCATAGATTAAACTTAGCTTTTGACTAAAATTCAAGATATTAATGCCAATTTACACATTCTCACATGCTTCTACTTAAAATACATTAGAAAGAAAAAGACTAATGAAGATTTGACATATCATTACAATTGATTACTAGCCTTTATGCATTATATAGCATATATTACTAAGAATATGCAAGTGATTGACTTGGGATGCATTAACATATGTATAATTCTACTAAAAGAAGGAAGGTCTAAAAAAAGCCAAATCATACTTAATCCTCTTAGACCCTTACCAACTAATTCTCCAATAGCTCTTTCTAGCCTACATTGATCGTTGTTAAGAGTCATTTGCAATGGGTCTAAAGATTTTTTAGGAAGCAAGCTAACTAGTTATATAGTATCTCCAATGCAATCGAGCTCCTTAAAGAATAATACATATGGAAGTACCTAAATTTTTTATTTCGAGTAGTTTAATGCCCAAACATTCAAAGCATAAATTTCAATGCTTGAAAATTGAAAATTTGTTCACTTGAGTGCCCGAACTTTTGATTTTGAGCAATTTAGTATCCATCATGTGTATAACGTCTATTAAATGT